>RSEF01000004.1:44152767-44169027 GCA_003993805.1 Himantopus leucocephalus | reverse complement strand
CTGAACAAAATTGGTCCTGTTTTACCTCAAACCAGGACACCCTTTTACATGCTTAACACTTTCTACATGCTCCTACCTCACGTGCTGGGGGTTCTGTTTGGTTTTTTGTTTGGTTTGTTTTTTCCTATTTTGATAGCAGCGTAAGACTGCATAAACTCAGATGCAGAATAAAAAACCCTAAATAAGCTCTGAGAGCTCAAAGGCATGGTTTGGAGGATGTGTTGCTAGAGAACTGTGGGGATTTGTCTAATATTTAAGACTAATAGTTCTTATTCAGAACTACAAGCAAGTCTTGAAGTCAGCCTGAAGAGAAAATTGTGATGAGCCTTGACACAAACAATATCTTGTTATGATTGGCTACGTACTCCAGCATATTTTTTCCATACCATCAGATTTCTCACCTACAACATTTAGAATTACTATTGCTAATCCATTACTATTTGCCTCAACTTCTGGGCAAAGAAGGAACCAGCAAGAACAGAAATCACTTAAGGACCCACACGTAAAGCAATCCTGAGCTTCACAGAACTAATTTCCCTTTTTTGTTCTACTTTTGGATTTTGGTCTGCGTCCTCTTTTCACCTTTCCCCTTGCAAAGCCTGTAATTAGTTTTCTGTTATTACAATAAACAATAACTTTTAGCATACACTTTAGCACTTTTTAAATACCTCCCTACCAAGTTTACTTCACTGGATTAGCTACAGCTTCTTAAGTCTGGTTTTGGTGAGGTTTTTTTTGTTAAACATACCTTTGTCATTGAACTTCAAGCCAGCAGCTATTGCTTCATCCATTGTGTGTGTTGATTCTATCAACTGCAAAAAAAAGAGTCAACTGCTAAGTGGTGAGAGTTAATCCAGTTGAACAGAAGACAATGATAAATCAACGTGATTTAAGTACGCTTTAAAAAACACCCCAAAAATACACATATTACAAAATCCAAGAACCAAATTAACAGGTACCAAATTGGCTAGACTGATCACATAAGCTGTATTTGGAAACACTTTAAAAAACCTACTGGAAGACATTTTTAATACAATCTCATTTATTATCACTTTTTTCTCCTACTTCACAGACATACCGTACAGGTTTACCTAAAAGCTTTTTTGTCCAAAACTATTCAATGTTACTATCACAAAACCAGATGATCCATAAAACCTAACTTCTTAACTCATAAAATGTCTGTATACTGTTATGTCACATTGGTCTGCTTCCTGAAAGTACATGCGTGAAACTTATAACATGCCTCAAAGCTTATCTATACTTCCTTTCAGTCCTAGATTCTTTCTCCCTCCACATGTAATCTCAAAACAGATAATTTTTACAAATTAATTGGACGATGAGACTTTTATAATGCTTTTTGCAAGCAAGATAACTGCAACAGAAGCAAATGGCCTAAAGGTTACAAATATGAAAAACCACAAAAAATAAAGTTAAGAGGAATCACGATTCCCAAGTATCTGTCCACGTTTGTAAACAGCATCTTGCAATTTTGCTATAAACACACAATTTCCTTTTCAAAAGGCTCATTTTTCCTTAATAGCCTTCATCAGTTGCATAGGGTTTGTAAGGACAGACTGTTCCAGGTGCTTCATGAAGGAACAATAAATTTGCCTAATATTCCTTCATTTTCCTTAAAAAATGTTGTGGATATGTAACCGTGGATAAAAATTTATACAGCCTCTATGTACTACAAAGTTCTGCTAATACAGGAGCTATTTTACACTCTCCTAGGAATAAATACCATCAGCACTACACATCACTAAGTAGCTAAAAACACCACTGAAGTCACAACAACAGCAGTCCGACACACGGCATGTCATTTCTAGCTAGTTTCTATGCTACGATGAACTGTTATCACTCTTTGGTTTAAATACATTCTACATGGCCAAAACCTGAAACTTCATACATTCTGGACATCTACAATCTAGATTTTATTACAGCATCCAGGAGAAAAAATTCCCAAACTGCTACTTGCAACCCCTTCTTTCTTCCTAAATTAGAAAGCCTAAACATAAGGCTTGATCCACTGGTGAAAAAAAACCAAACAAAACCAAAACACACACAAACAAGGAGCACCAGTAAAATTTCTATATTTCTTTAATGACTTTTCAAAAAAACATGAAACTTAACAGATTAACTAGGTTTTCACTAGCTTTAGTTTTCAAAGCTAAATGTGTTTAAATTACATATCAGCACTGAAAAGTAACCTTGCTAAAAATATATTTTACCATACTAAAGATATTTTACTGTAATAAGTTACCATTACTGTAGATTTGTACTGTACATTAGACAATGGCCAAGAGTATCTCAGGTTCACATGTCAGTGTAATCAGAACAAATTATAGTTAAGTTCAAAGCTACTCTCTTTTTGCCTCACTCATAGTACTAAAGCCTTTGAGTATTATATTCCATAAATCCGAGGGCGCACAGTTTCATCTACTGGAGAAGATGGCAATGATTTCACCCATTCTGCATTTAATCGGTAAGCTGCACTCCAACAATGGCAGTTATCAATAGTTACCAATCAAGACAGCTAAAACTAAGATTAAATGCCACAACAGAAAGAAGTAATAGACAAATTTTCTATGCACTGGAATTCACTCTTGCTGAGTTGATCTAAAAGCTTACATACATATATAGATAAAAATAAAGCGTGCATGTGTATACATATATTCATTTTTATATATGCACATAAGTGACTGAGTACATATGCATGTGTATACGGAAACGTTACATGGCTGTAGTTCCCCTAAAATACATTACTTTGATATACCCTTTTGCTAATAAGAATTAAGTCTGTTCCCTCTAATAAAGCCAGAAGCTTAGGAATACTGCCTACAAATAGCCATCAAAATAAATCAAAAGAACAGAGCATTATTACTTGTAGTAGTTCTTGGTCACTTCTTTGGGGAAAAAGTTCCTTCAGTGTTTGCAGCTTTGCATCTCTGATGTCTTCCTCTACATCCTTCTTCACAGCTGGCAGCTGATCCCCACCATTTACATATGCCAACTGGGGTAGCTCATCTTCAGGCTGTTCATCATCATCAGACTGTTCAGAGCTACAATGTATGGGGGAGGAGAAAGAGAATTAAAATTTGTTTTTGCTTATGAATGTTTTACTCTACCAGAACATTACTGTAAACCAAAACCAACAGGATCATACGAAACATATTTAGATGCCTTCAGTAACACTGAACCAACTTGCACCCAAGGTGATACCTTCTATTCAGGACACAAAGCACATACGATTAAGTGAAGTCTTCTGTTTGCAGTAAACACATTTCAGCTTAGCAAAGGAAAGAAGAAGAGAGGAACAGACAAGGGAAATACCATGACTTACCCTCGTATTGTGCTTATAAAAGGTTACTTGCCGATTTAGGAACAACCATTTTAATACATTTCATCGTTTCAGCTACCAAAATTACATCTGTCTCAGTCTTGCTAGGATTTGTTTGCCCAATGGATAAACAGATGTGGATAAGTTCTTTGTAAAAACTTTCCAGGTACAGTATCAACTCTCTGTCCTGAGTTCTCATCAGCTCATTGCAAAGGAAAATTCAAAGATCCTTATGCAGCGGCTTAAACATCTAAACATGGGAAAAACATTTCTGAAAAAAGCCAAGTCCTGAATTTACTGGAAGATTTATTATTAGAGCTAACCTGCAGGAAAAGCAATGCCTATACATTTTCCATGATATTCAGTTGCACAGACAAGACTGAACACAAGCACAGGTTTCCCATCCTACTGCCCTCCATAGACACATAAAAATCCTGTTTCCTGAATGAAAATTAATTGAAGTATATAGAGTTTTGCCATTTCATAGGAACCTAGGAACCTCACCATCAAAAAGGCTTGTCTGCACATCTCTCTACACAGATATAGGTAAAAGACCAAAAAAAACCACCAAACCCTGTTTTTCCTCACTGTATCTTTGTTTAGCAGCTGCAACAGGCAGAATGCAACACAACTCTGAAAATAGTAGTAACATGCCACTTGCGTAGAAGATACACACTGTATTGAGACAACTGTTCAACAAATAATCCTTTTCTCTCTGCCCTGTTCAAAAGGCACACACAGCTACATGAACTCTGTGGTTGTGCCTCTTAGAGTGAAAAGAGTTCCTCAAAACAAAAAATAACTCAAATTCCTCTACAATCCACCAAGCCATCTAGCTGTAAGATTCAGAAGGTGAATCCAGCATCCACTTTAAAAAAAGTCTTAGTGAAATGGCATACTAAAATTCTACTAGCATATTTCAGATCTTTTTACCTTGATAAGGAAAAAAGTTTCTTTATAAACCGCATTTGAAAAAGAAAAATCAACCCAAATGAAAATGGTAACACTGCAATTAACCTATCCTTCCCTATAGGGGATTAACGTCTAGATACTTGTCAACAGAGTTACACACATCATAAATCTTGTCCTCTCTATATAATCACATTCTTATCGAGCATGAAGAAACACTCATTTAAGCGCCAAACGAGTATGACTGATGCACAAAACCTTGTGTTAGAGTTCTGTTTTTTTCCAACAGAGCCCAGACAGTGACTCCGGCAGTGAAGCTTGCTGCACGCTTCCTTTCAGGAAAGCCGTGCTTTCTGCTCTGAGCTTTCTGCTCAATCCCTTATTCAGGGTAAGGGGGAACTGGGATACCCTGCAAAAAGAAAAAATTCACAACCCCCCCAAACACTAGGTAAGACATGCACTAAAATGCACAGTGCAAAGACACTTGATTGACTGATTCTGTGCAAAGCCAGGCTAAATTCAGCACAAGCCAGAGCTCATAAGCCTGGCCAGAGCCAAGCTAACTCCTGCCACACCCTCATTTTGTTTATTAGCTCCACCAGAACGCCACTTGTGAGACAGCTTAGTGGGTTCAGGACGCACCAATTGGCACCTGAGCCAACACACCGTGCTGAAAGCGTCAGGCACGGGGGTGCCTGGTGCATAAGAGACCAGTGGCTACACAGGAATAATGAAGAGTATGAGAAGATGTAGCTTATGTTGATCAGCCCCACTAGGAGCCACTCTGCTGTCCGTCTCTCACTCCCAGTAACTGGAATACAGTACAGAAATAGCAAGCTGTGGCTCTTCAACTTGGATCCTGCATGGCTTATTAGCATCGGCCCCACATGGTACAAAACCGCTTGTACTCCTTCCAAACCGGGTAGATCCCAGAAGCGGTGGAACTATGTTTACACAGCACTGCACGCAAGACAATTTGGTACACACGACCAGCTTGCCGTCTCTGTATTCTTGCACAATCTGCAACTTAAACCATAGACACGAGTTCACTCCGCTAACTACTGATTTTTTTTTCCTTACCAAGCATCTGCCTTTAGTTGAAGCTTTGGGGAAGACGTGTTGAAAAAAAAAAAATAATCAAGAATTTCAGGTAATAGCAGCAGGGAAAAGCATTCTTTCATTTCTGCTGACAAGCTGCAGTAACTCCATGCTCTGCATAAGGACTGAAAACCTGACAAGAGACTACACATGCTAAGATTGCTATTCCCATAAAAGTTTTCTGCAGATTAGTTTAACCAGATTCTCAAAAAAGCAGGCTAAGCAATTTTGTTTTACTTAGCACAATAACATTTTAGGGGCACAGAAAATTTTCAAGTGCTATTAAAAGGATTTTAGAGGGGCAAAAGCACAAACATATAACGAACATCACACATATTCAACATCACAGAACTCCTCCCTCATAAGTGCCTTCTCTGAGAAAATGGCTTAAGAGCTGTATTCTCCTCCCTTTGAAACCCAGTAAAGTTTAGTTAGGGGCAGGTAAATCACAAACCAGTACCTAGCCTCTGATTTTTCAATTCAGTATTTCAATTTAGAACATCACACCAGGTTGCACAAATGTTACAGAAAACTGGCTTAAAGCATACATTACAACCAGCTCTCTCCTCCTGTTTTCTTTCGCGGCGCTGAAGTTTCTTGGTTCTTCATCTTCGCTGTCTGAAGACACATCTAGGAACTGTACCCCTCTTCGACGCTTGAAATAAGACTCTTTCCTTGTCCTCTTGGCTTCAGGAGTTTCTGGGATGGCAGAATACCCTGTGCAAGCCATTTCAATACGAGAAAAGACAGGAGACAATGACTTATGACTTCAAATACTTATCTGCACTTAGAGCATCAGCTAGCTATGATTTCTTCCTTATACACAGCAACCTTTCAAACAGAACTCACATCCTTACGCATGGAAAATTCTTGTAAACTGTACTTCTTAAAGTGGTAACTTACCTGGCAAAGGAAAGCCCTCTTACATCAAACAGTTTTTATACCACAAAGTTTAAGAAATCATGTATTTTAGGTTAATAACTAAATACATTTTTATTTTTTGAAAAATTAATAATCAGAAAAATCCTCTGAACTACTTGCAGGCTGATCAGGACACGGACAGAAACATACTGGTGTACCTGATGGCTAATTTATGATCTGCTTGTCTTGATAGCTTTTCAGAAAGGGAATGTCAGTGCACTGCAGAAAATTAGGAAGCTACATCAAGGAACTTGACAGTTAAGTTGGAACTCCTATAGAGATATCATCTATTTAGCCAGTCTTTTCCACATTATGCTCCAGATGATTCTTAACAAGGAAACATATGCTTTGTGTTATATACGAAGCATCAGGACATACAGAATCTGTACATAATCAGGATATGTCTCTGTGAAGACATCTCACGAATCAAATACTACCTTCAATGACACTTGCAAAACTGACCCACTATATGTGCATTAGCATGTATTGCATGTTCAGAACTGAAAGATTTTGTAAGACAACCAAAAGCATAAGCGGCCAGCCTATTCGTATAATTGCCGAATTAGTCATGAATAATGCATAACAAAGTCCCCCAATGTCAGTTAGACCTGAAACCAACTCCATGCACATTTCTAGATGAGGAAAACATGACCAGACAGGGAAATCCACACAAAACCTGACATGCAAAATAGGTCTTGAAGCTGAAGCAGAGAGAGGATTAGAACATAAAACCAAAAAGCCTGCAATTTATTAGACTTTGCCCTGTCGCCCTCTTTCAGCACAGTACCAAAGGCAGCTAAGGCACAGTATGGTCTAACTGCATATATTGTGTATTTCAAGGTGATTCTAACAAACTCTGATGCTCCCATATAAGCCTGGGCAAGGTAAAACACATGGTTCAATCCATTGCCTACAGAGGACAGAAATGTTCTGCTACCATCTTTAGAAAACCTTAAGAAAAACCCACAATTTTTAGTTGATACACGTGGCCTTGAACATGCAGCTTCTAGCTCTTCCATCTTTAAACCTGCATTAAACAGAACTGAATACTTGGATGCAATTGCCACCTTCTTAAGTGTGCTACTTCGTGTCAGTAATTGAAGAAGAGCACTCAAGGCGTTTTGCGAAACATATAAGCCAAGAACCGTATGTAGCCTGACCTAGTGCAGCAGTCCCACGCATTCAAGACTTCATTCCTTTCTACCACTTTACCGTTTTTACAGCCAGTGCTAAAAAGAAAGAATAGTCAGTAAGCCAAGTAATTTTGTTTAAGACCAGACAAATTATGGACCCCGAAGGCATATGACTGAAGAGAGGAAGAAGAATGCACGGAGCAGAGAACGTGACAGCTATGGAGTTTATTTTCTGTATGAAAGTAATCTTGCAGAAAATAAATTTAAAATAACTCACTGTGGCAGCATTTGATGGAAACACAGATAAGTCGTAAAAGTACAAGCAATTTGCTGACACAGGAAACTACTGGGTGCTATTGGCTTTGAAAGGGAAAAGTACCAAATAAACCAAAAAAAAAAGGTACCGCATGTTACAAAGAACACTACTGAAAAGGAAAAAAAGAGCTTGAAAACGGAGCTTAACGCTGGTTAAAGGGATGGGAGTGAGTGTAACTCAAACTTCTTTAATATCCATGAGGAAATGTAAATAAGGGTTCAATGACAGTTCAAAAAAAGCAATCGTTGAAGCCTTAAGTCTTCAGATAACGTTAGCTACGCGTAGGAAAAATTCTATTGAAAACACCAAACACACTTCTAACCAGGCATTAGTCGATCAGTTTGGAAACAGAGGAGCAAGAAGAAGGAGGAGAACATAATTATAATCTCACCTTTTAATTCACAAAAGAACATCACTGTCAGTGTTAGTTACAAGAATAAGAATCGTCTTGTTTCAGCATCCTGTTTCAGCAGAGAAACCCATGTATTAATTTCTATCTAAAATCCTCTGTAATCTGTAATCATTTCCGTATTTCCTACTGACCAGGTTTAATAAGAAGGGGTTTGTCTGTCTTTCGTACCAAAGAAGAATCTGCTTCCCAGGTGACCGGCAAGTTTGACCTCCCATCTGCTGCTGCTGCCACCCAACCTGCACTCGCTTCTCTGCTCCAGAACTGGGGGCTCACAAACAACAGCCGCCTCCTGCTCCCCTCCTGGATGACCAGGACAAAGGTCCACTGGCAGCAAACACACACACACAACAGGGACCCCTCCAGTCGCTGGCCTTGGACACCCAGCCCACCCAGGACGGAGTCTCAGTCCCCCCCCTTGCTGGCACCAGAGCACGGTAGCCCCCAGGGCCCACACCCCACTCCAGTTGTTGGCACAGTCACACATGCCATGGATCTCTCCACCCCTCTACCCAGTGGCCAGCACTGGGTCCCCTTGTTTTGGGCTGCCCCATGCACGGATGGGCAACTCAGACCCTCTGGTCCCTCCCTGGCATCCCCTGGCACCCCCACCCCACCACAGGGGCTGCGCAGGGGGGGTGGCACCACAGACACGCAGGCTGCCACAGCCCACCCTGGCTGTCACTTCATTTTCCACTCACTTTGGTCCCTCCAGCTGCTGGAAGCCCAGACACATGGTGAGCCCGCTCCTCACTCCAGCTGCTGGCACTTAGACCCTCCGTGTGCACAGAACAGATTCCCCTCACCCAGGAAAGATGAGGATTTTAACGAGAAGACAGGACTGACAGGGCATGGCCAGACACGTACACTGACACATGTCTATGTGTAACCGACCCCTGTTATCCCCTTATCTCCCTATTTACCCACACACACTCGTTCCTCTGCAAACCACTCTGATCCCTCCCCTTCCCCACCTTTGGTTCCTCACCTTAACACCCCACAGCAAGTTTTGTACAAGCCTAAGAAGCTCTTACTTGCCTCTCATACTGTCCCACAGCCCCAAAGGTAGCAACCCCCCCTCGGTCTGAAGGGTGCTCCCCACAGCCTTGCTGTTGGCTCACGGTGATGGGCATCACCCTCAACCCACAGGGCTGACGGACCTCCTGTGAGAAGCCAGGGCAGAGGCCGTTCCTCCGATTGGGTTTTTCAGTCTCCCCCACCCACCACTGTGCCTCTGTGGGAAGACAAGCCTTTTACCCCGTGATGGGACACAACAAATCCCACCCATGTGGCTGCTATGGAAGAAACAGGAGCTCCCCACTGCTGATAGCATCTGATTTACATTGTAAGAAGATGGGTGAGAACAGAGAGCAAGAGAGAACAGGCAGGAGAGACCCCAAAAATAGAGAAAGAATAGCTATGGTTTAGTAAGAGCCTCAGTGAAGGACGACAAACAGTAATATACTCTGAACTGGCATGGCGGATGGATGAAAAAAAAATCTCCACGCTCATTTCCTACACTAAAGAACTTTGAAACACGAATAAGTAAACAGACCAAAACAGTTAAACAGGGAAGGTGCAGAAGAGTCAGCTACAGAACTCCTGGGAGAGGTGAGCTTTAACGATACAACTGTCAGCATAAGTCCTCATATAAAAGGATTTCACATCCTCAAAATGCAAATACAGCATCATGGGCATCCTCTCACCTCTAGTTTGTCAATCCTTTCTTAAAACTCACGTGCCTATAACCCAAACACCAGTGGCGCTTTCTCAGCTGCTAATTCTGGAACCATAATTTCATCTGGAAATAAAGGTAGTTTCTTCTGCCTCTGTCCACTAACACAGAAACTTGCTGAGTCAAATTACTACTGAGCATAACGCCAGTTTTCAAAGCTGGTTTGCCAGCAAAGACTAGACACAGAAGAGGCTAGAATAAATTCATCTGATAATCAAATGCAGAAGTAGGCTACACAGTGTATAATTCCTTCACCTGTGATAAAAGGCCTCCATTTTAATTGTTATCCTAAAAATCTAAACCTTTTCTATCACTTTCAAAACATGATTAGCATAATGATTTTTAAAAGAGGCAAAAGTCTTACTTTGCAGAGTTACCTTCTCATCTTGAAAAGCCCATACACGTGTAAACTTAGGAAGGCCTAAAAATTACTAGTTCTGAAGCAGTAACATACTGTCCCAAAACAGGCCTCCCTGCAACCAAGATCAACATGTTGGCAGTAGAAAGTTCCTCAGTGGTACCTTCTTCTATCTATCCATGTTTGGAAGGAGACATGTTGTCCTTGACACAATTGCTTTATCTGCGAACTGTGTAGGTTTTAAGATGAACACAGGAGAAGAGCAAGAGACACTTTTTGGGAATGTATCAAACATTTTTACTAAACATAACAATGCGCGCAAATCTATTTCAGCAATTCCTCTCTAGCAAAGAAAAATAAAGGAGAAAAATTCTGAAGGTTATAAAGTTGGGCTAGCCGAGCAAGGCTTATCACAATAGGACAGAAATACAAGATACGTAAAAAGATGGGAACGGAAATATCAAAACAGGCCTATAAGAAACGTGAGAAGTTCACATCTCTACTGAATTAACAGAGTTGATCAAGCCAGTTTCCGTGATCTTTGCCTTGTAGGTTAGACTATATTCCAAACATATTCCTCCTGCAAGTAGCATGACATGTACTCATGACAGCTTTGCTGCACCCTTATTGGACTTAATAAAATTATTTTTAAGACCATGTTATTTTTGTAAACTTCCCTTGTGTTTTGGTGTTGGTTTTTTTTTTTCTTTACAATATAAACCTTGGAAAAGGTTTAGATTTAAATAAAAAGAGTATTTACTGTTTCACTTGGTGACTTTTCATTTTATTTTTACTTTAAATAGCAATCTCTGTCCAGTCTTCATGACAACTCCTAACTCCTATACCTATGAAATGCCAAGTTGCCTGGAAAAAGCATCCTCCTTCTCAAAAAACCCAATTATTTCCTTCTACCCCTCCTCCAGCTATTCCACTGAAGAGAATCCCTTATTAATGGAGGGAAGGGGGAGCAGAAATTACATATGTAATAAGAAGTCCTCATATTTAGAGGAAATTATAACCTTGTAGAGTAGTAACAGATTAAACAGTTATTGCCACAGCATGTAATTATCAGAGGCAGAATTTCCTGATTACAGGCAATTAAAAAGGACTACTAAGGACTGCCTGCCATCATAAAGCTGGTGTTTGACTCTAAGGCCAGAAATAAGAAAACACAGAAGTATCACTAATTAGAGATGTGAACAACAAAACCAAAACCCGACAACAACTGATTTTTGCTATCATGCAAAGAGACTCCAGGAGAATAACCGGATCAAGCTGTCCATGATTATGTGGAGACAGTGTTAAGTTATGGGTGAAGGTATCAAAATGCAACTGTTTTTATAATGATAGAGCAAATATTTTGTTTAGTTTAGTCAGTAAATGCACAGCTTCAACTGCTCTTGAAAAAACTTCACCTTGAAATTTTTTTTTTTGTTTGTTAGAAAAATCATACTCACTACAGTCTTTTGGGAAGCACATACTTAGTGCAGAGCTATAATTCTAAATATAACCTTCCACACAAACCATACATCACACTCAGAGACAGACAACCTCTTCTCTCCCAAATAAAAACAAAACTGAGGTAACACAAACAAAACTTAGAGGCTCACCACGTTTACTAACACTGCACAACAAACATTGTCAAACAGAAAGCAATTTCCACCCAGTTTTGGAA
This sequence comes from Himantopus leucocephalus, assembly GCA_003993805.1. NCBI lineage: Eukaryota > Metazoa > Chordata > Aves > Charadriiformes > Recurvirostridae > Himantopus > Himantopus leucocephalus. The sequence continues at coordinate 44,157,136 of RSEF01000004.1, read as the reverse complement.
AGCAGTATCAAATGCATGCTGCTGAAGTCTACAAGCTAATTAATATGCCATTTTCAAAGGAGTGCCTTTTTCATTTGCTAAAATAATCCTAAATGTCAGTGCTACTCCAAGGTGCTTCTTAAAGAGACCATTTTACAATGATGATTACTTCCACATATCTTCCCATGAATCCTCAGAAAAGTTCATGAGGTACCGCAGTTGTTACTCTTTTCCAGAAGTGCTTTAAGTTGAATTATACCCTATGAACTTTGACAAAATGACAACAGATGGGAACAAAAAAAAGCAGTCCCAGTACAAGTGAATGATGTGACACTCTCAACATAGTGACCTGAAAGTGCAGTCATTTGGGTTATATATTTGAATAATACGGAGAGAATATCAACAAAATCAGCCATCAGTAACAGAATTATATACAGTAATTTGATTTCCTCTACAACTTATTTCAATTAATTGTTGAAGCTTTGTAAGCATGCTTTTTGAATACAAATCTCATTTTAAAATTCCTGATCATAATTATTCTCATTTGTATAGTTCTAATACAGTTCTGCTCCATTTCTATAACTGAAATAATCTCATTATCTTAGTACATATTTTAAAACATCTAATTGATTATTACAACAACAGCTTCACTTTTTTCTTAACAGACTAATAGAAACCAAATGTGTGTATTATTTAGTAAATAGTAATTTTTACAGAAATTTGAAGTAAGCCACTCTAATGCATTTTTCCAACTCTTGAGGTATCTTTCAGATATGATTTGATAACTGCACTCACAGTTGGTTTCTACCCCCCAGTTAAGTGATGTTCAGAGCTACCACCCACAGCTTGGCTGCAAAGTCACTGCAAGCTAGCGCAATTTTGAATATACAGAAGTATATAAAGACAACCAATGCTTCCGGCCATCATACTACAGATACCTTATTAAAGTGTAAAGTATGCACATTCAATACAAAGCACCAAGAAGCACTACATACATACATACCCAGGGTGCAGAACAATCTACCAATACTAGTTTGTTCTGGGAAAACAAACAAAAAAATTGACTAAAAAGACAATGGTGTTTCATGACACAATATACATCATCTGACTATTTTTTCCAAGATGAATGAAATTAAAACAATCATATCTTTTCATTAGATGCATATTTCAGGACACTTGACAAAAGAGAAATCTAAAGAAATCCCTAGGAAATTACACTGAACCACTTGCACGCCTGAAGGAAAAAGTCTGATTTTAAAATTCTTTTTACATAGACATTATGACTGCATGATACCAAGTGAAACAGGACCAAAAAAAAGCCATCAGCTATTTAATAATTTTTTGTTTGTATAAGTGAAATAAAGAACACTGTCCTCTTGTTCCCCCCAGTTTCATGTACCAGTATTTTGTGAATCCACTGTGTTTGTCTTCAGAAGAAATAAGAGTAATTGTTGTCCTCACATGATTTATTGAGCACTAGGGCAAATTATTTTTAGTTAATTTGGTGTAAAGTGCTCCTTGTACAAAACAACTCAATACTTTGACTTATGTATTTAGCAGTAGTGAGAGCACACAGTGCCATAAGCTAGTCATCTCTGCACCTTTTCCATGATAATACAAGAAAATACAAATAGCTGTCACTTTTATTTGACCCAAAGCAAGAAAACTTCTGTCTTCCTGTTGCTAATTAGGAAACAAGGAGGACAGGCACCTGCTAAATGTAAAAGAGGAAATTAGATTTGATTAAGCACCTCATATCCTGCAGACAAAATTTGAGTATTTTCCGTTAACTTCTATACATGTAGAAAAATTTATTTGACTTTTTCAATGGTTAATTACTTCTTTTAAATGGGTTATATAACAATGAGGTGGAAATAAGTGGAAAAAAGTCACCAAACCAGTTCACCTTCTTTAAACACTCAGTATCTGTGAAAGATGAAGCATTAGCTAAATGCAAAAGTACTAGTAGTTACATCTCAATTTTAAATATTAATTAGCACCCTACTTCTACACCAGCATCTCTGTCCACAGACTCTTACTTAAGCCAGCCACTTGCTGTAATTTTGTCTGCACTTCTACTCTGTTTTACTGGTAGCCACCATCATCTCCCATGACAGTTCCTCTTTTAGGCTGCTCTTCATCTTCCCTTTTATTACTTCGTATCTAAACCCATACTCATGCCTCTGAATTGGATATTACATCCCTTCTCCTGCTCACTCCTACCCCTACAGAATGTAAGCCAAGGGAGACCAGTATTTTGAAAAACAAGCAGCTCCAAAGTTTGTTGGCCTTGGTCGTTACAGTCTACCTACATGCTTCCGCTGACAAAGTCAAGCCCACAGGCAGATTAAAGGAAAAAATATTAAAAAAAAAAATAAATCACAAAGACAAGTAAGCCACAAAACAAGCAGCACCATCCATTACTTCACACCTACGTTCACAGTTCAAGAAGGGTACCTGCATGCAGTAACTCCTACCCCGCGCAAAACAGTGACTATCAAACAGGAAGATGACACCTGTTCCAAAGACGACACCTGTTCCAAAGTGCACTTCCCCAAAGTGCCAGTTTTTTCATGCAAACCATTACAAAGCACACACATGCAGAAGCCACAACTAACAGTCGCTTGCTTCTTGTGTTAAGTTCTCCCTGCCACCAAAACACCCTCTCTGCTAGTGGACAGGCTACTTAACTCCAGACTGACAACTCTCAAGCTCAGATTTAGAGGGTTTTTTATATTTTTGTTAAACATAAAGCACCGACTGATATTTACTAATGCAAACATGAAAGCACTCCAGTCAATGAAAAATAGTCAACCTGCACGAAACCAAAATTTATGTCATAGTAAATATCAATCTACTATAATATTGATTTGGCTCACCTTTAAAAGAGAAACTCCTCCATGAACGTGAAAGGTTCTCTGTTATCGCATAGATAAGGTACCATGATAAACTGCCTTCCACCAAAGGAAGGTATATGCAAAACAAACGTAATTAAACAACATCAACTGATATTGTTGCTCCATTACTCACTAAATGCATAGTGAAAGTCTGTCTGATCTCTCCAATAACAACTGTATCTTAACATCTGTATCAGAAGCTATATGAAATGTCTGAAATGTATAAAACAATTAGCAATGACGTTCTTCCACTCTTACTCCTTCAGTAACAGAAAAGTTACTGGTGAATGTGATTAGGCAGTTGACAACCATTACGGTTGTTTATTAGTATTAACTGATGAATCCAAACAGAAACAGCACACCCCTAGTGTATCAGCCAAACAAACCAACAAATTACTACACAAGCAAATTTTTCACATTTCCATGAAAACCACAAGCTACTGCCAGGAAAGGACAAACACTGCTACAAAACTATTAACACAATCGGCTTGTGAGAATCGGCAGCAGGTTCCTCAGCTCTTTACAAAACCAGGCCCAACTGAAAAGAAACCGTTTTCTTTCTTTTCAGTTTTATCCATGATAGTCCACGTTACGTAAGCCTAGGACTGTAGTGAAAGTTAGGTCTACGTAGTATTGCGTTTATCAGACAACTAAGATGCAGGGTTTTTTTTTTGCTTTGAAAACCCTGAGATGCTGTATTAGTGTAAAATAAGTATCAGTAAAGATGATTAAGAAAATAGGAAAGCCTAACATACTTTAAACATTTGAATTGTAGCTTGTTTACTCAACTGAGAAACATCATTTCAGCTTTAGCTATCACAAGGTTTCCCACTTGACTGTAAACGCAGAGGTCAAATTAAAGCAAGCACCGCTAGAAATAAGGATACTACTGTGGGAACTGCTGTGAAATACGTGTGCACAGAAAGAAAAGCACATTTGTACAACAAGCAGAGAGGGAAAAACCAACCAACGAACCAGCCAAAACACGCCACTTATTTTATTTCTAGAAACGAAGGACCTGCGCAGAACACCTGACTCACCGGTGGCCTCCGCCGCATCCGAAGCCGGCGTGTCTGGCCTGCTGCCGTCGTCGGTAGCTTCATCCTCCTCCCCCCCGGCAGCGGCAGCAGGGCTGGCTGCCGCCACCCGCGCTGCCGGCGGAGACGCCGCTTCCTGCTCCGCGCTCTTCCTCTTCCTCTCGAAGCGAAAGCGGTCCAAGTTGTACAGGCTCATGCTCCGAACCCACCGCGCCCGCCCGCAGGGAGAGAAGGGCGGCCTCCACCGGGCAGTTTCTGTGGGCAGACACGGGGTGAGAGGGAAGCGGATCGCCAGGCGCGGCTCGGGAAGGCGCCGGCCCGAGCGACACCGGCCCCGCCGACCGGGCGCCCCCGTTCCCAGGGAAACGGGAGGCCGGCGACGCTGTCAGGCGGCGGGGCGGCACCTGCCCGCCGCCCACCACCCTCCTCCCGCTCCCGCTCCCGCTCCCCCCCCCC
>RSEF01000004.1:44128266-44143174 GCA_003993805.1 Himantopus leucocephalus | reverse complement strand
ATTGAACAGGACTGGACCCAGTACTGACCCCTGGGAAACACCACTTGTTACTGACCTCCAACTCTACTCTGCACCACTAACTACAACCCTTGGAGCTCTATCTGTCAGCCACTGTTTAATCCACCCCACTGTCCATTCATCTAACCCACACTTCCTAAGCTTGCCTGTGAGGATGATGTGGGAGACTGTCAAAAGCCTTGCTGAAGTCAAAGTAGACAACATCCACAGCCAAAGTCAAACACTGGCTTTGAAACACTCTCACCTGCTGACATAAATTCTCTATGAAGTTTGTATTTCTCAGACAATGGCTTGTAGCCTCTCAAATATCACCATTTTTATTTTGGAAGATTTCATGCTCAGCCACACCCACAGAAAAACTACCTTCTAAAACCTTCAGGGTTTTTTTGGTTTTGACCCCTGGGGAACACCGCTAGTTACAGGCCTCCAACTAGACTCTGTACCACTAATCACAAGCCTCTGAGCTCTGCCATTCAGCCAGTTCTCAATCCACCTCACTGCCCACTCATCTAACTCGCACTTCCTAAGGTTACCTACGAGGATGTTACAGGCGACAGTGTCAAAAGCCTTACTGAAGTTGGGGTAGACAACATCCACTGCTCTCCCCTCATCTACCCAATCAGTCATTCCATCATAGAAAGCTATCAGATTGGTCAAACATGATTTTCCCTTGGTGAATCCATGTTGACCACTCCCAATAACCTTCTTTTCCTCTACATGCTTAGAGATGACATCCAGGATGAGCTGTTCTATCACTTTGAGGGATGAAGGTGAGGCTGACCGGCCTGTAGTTTCCCAAGTCCTCCTTCTTGCCTCTTTTTGAAGACTGGTGTGACACTGGATTTCCTCCAGTCCTCAGGCACTTGTTCTCCATGACCTTTCAAAGATGATGGAGAGCACCTTCATAGAACATCTTCCAGCTCTCTCAGCACTCATGGATGTATCCCACCAGGGCCTACGGATTTGTGAGTCTTGAGTCTGTTTAAATGATCTATAACCCAATCCTCCTTGACCAAGGGAAAATTCTTCCTTTCTCCAGGCCCCCTCTCTTACCTCCATGGTCTGGGGTTCCTGAGGGCCGGCCTTAGCAGTAAAGACTGAAGCAAAGCAGGCATTCAGAAACTCTGCCTTCTCTGCATCCTCCATCACCAAGGCACCCACCTCATTCAGCAGCGGACCCACATTATCCCTAGTCTTCCTTTTGCTACTGATTTACTTGAAAAAGCCCTTCTTGTTGTCCTTGATATCCCTTGGCATGTTTAATTCCAAGCGAGACTTAGCCTTCCTCGTTGCATCCCTGCATACTCTGACAACGTTCCTATATTCCTGCCAAGCGGCCAGTCACTTTTTCCATATTCTGTAAGAATGTGGGGGGTGTATGATCCAGCGATTATGCTTTAAGTAACTGATCAATATTCCCATATTGCAGAGTAAAAGCAAGCTTTGTGAAGCTGAAGTGTACAAGCAGGCTATGCTTTTGACTCAAAAAAACCCCCAAAATAATAATAAAAAAATAATGGAGCAGTGCCCTCTACTGACAGCCTGCCTTTACAGTTTCAGGTGATTTCAGTTTGTTTGTGGTTTTGTTCATTTTAAACAAAACCCAGAACGTTTACCAACACTCATAGGTTAAACCAGGCTAAGGCACACATGTCAACACTTGCGAAGAAGTTTTCTAACTAGGCACCTCTACTTTGAAATAAAAGGAGAAGTAAAGAACATGATTTTTAATAGGCGATTAAAAATTTCAACATTTGTTTTGATGCCTAAAGCTTTGGTTGGCATGAATATAAATCCTGTAATCTATAAATAAAGGCGTGGAGAATGAAGCCATCTGTTATTAACAGAAATCATATTGTTTCGTGTCAGCACGTTAACATTCATCTTCAAGTTACAACAAGAATAACTTTAGCCACTGGTTTACACGTGAAACACCCGATGTTACCCTGTCGTGCAGAACACAAAGCAGATCCTTAAGTGGCCCCTGGTTTACTAGAGGTTGACATCCTCCCAGGTTCATTTTTTTCAAATGAGGTTCAAAAATGCAAGATCATCATGCACAACTGAACCCATGAGCTTCCACAGCACACTTTGAAGCAAGGTCCACTGGAGTCCCAGGCTGCAGCAGTACCCCACAGTGCGTAACCACCACGCCAGCGAGCTCTGCTCAGGCTTACTTTACACCACGTGAAGGTGACTTAGGATTTCACTTTACTGCTTAAGGGTGAAAGTCAGCCTCAAACCTCGATCAACAAACCCCAGTTCCACTTTAAGTGGCTCTCATTTCTAACCTGATGCACTTGCTGCTCCCCTTCAGTTTGCTTTGGTGCAAGGTGCTTCTGGACTTCCTGCTAGTTTGGTTTTCATAGCAGTTTGCACATGTGCAGCCAAACAAAATGAAAGATGATAAAAAAAAGCCGAAGCTACCCTCCCTTGAGTTTGTATCTCCTAGCTCATGTGCTACTGCAGTATGCAGAATACAATGGACCAGAAAGTCTGTCTTTGACTGCTCAGTTCTCCCATACCCCTAAAAAGTGGTTAAGCTAAATATATGCTATGTCAGAATTTCCGTGTAATATTTTGCATCAGTTTAACCTGCATGTACTCCTTAAGAATTTGTAATTTTTAAAAACAATAGACATTGTTTAATTCACATAAAGGCTTTAAATGCTAAAAGAGATGGTTTATTTTGTGATAGAATAATACCGCGAATCAGAGAAATGAGAGGATACAGCAAATCTCAAGATATGTATGTTTCTACACTAAAAGGAAATTCAAGCAGTTAACAATTGTAAACTTTAAAAAAAAGACACTAAATAGCAGTAAACTCCCTCCAGTTCATACCCCTGCATTTATCAGAGGCAGTGTGAAATTGCATTGGGCCCACACAACAGGCCAAGGAACAGAATGCCTCCCCAGACCCCAAAAGCTCAGCTGAGGTCCTTCGGGAGCCAGTCCTGGTTCTGCCCTTGTTTCTCAGCACACACTGAACACAGGCAGGTACTGCCGTTACGAGACTGTGTTTACAGCCTGTCTGCTGAGGAAACAGCACTGAGAGCTGCCGATTCCAACACCAGCCAATTCCAAGAGTCTGGAAAAGAGAGCACTATTAAAATATAATTAAGCACCAATGAGCTTTTTAGAGTAGTGAGGGTGAGGAGGAAGGGTGACAGGTGCCCAGAAACACTTCCACCAAAAGAAAGACATCCTGCTGTCCAACAGCCTACAACATGTGCTGGTAGGGTGCCACCAGGACCCCGGAGCAAACAGGAGAGGAAGGTGGGAAGCCAACATAGGAAAGGACCCACCAGGAAGGGAGGTATCTCTAACTACTGTCCATTTAGTAACACATATCCATCCCAAGAAGGTGTAGAGCATGAAGCTGGTATAGAGCAGGCCATCACCGTGAGATGAAAACTTCGCTCAACACTGGCCCCTTGCACAAAAGCTACCCAACATTAACATCAGACCAAGACACGGGGAGGTGAACTTTCCTCTTCACCCTGTCCTGCAGTCTGCTCTGAACCCCCGTCTTTGCCTCGCCCTCCACAACCAGCCATGTTCTCTGTGCTCCTCCCTCCCTCTCCCCTCCAAGCCCTCACAGCCCTGCTTTCTGCTGACCACCCTTTAGTTTGCCTACCCCTGCACCACTATCTGCTCCCCTTGTGTTATAATCCCCAATTCCAAGCAGGGGAGAGCTGCTCCTTATGAACTTCTGCTCCAGCATCTCCTATTTGGGCATCACACCTCCTCTTCTGTCTCAGCTCCACGCTTGGGCTTGATTCTACAGCAGAGACCTGGGACCATCCTTCCAAACCTTCTGCCCTCAGAAAGCAATGTGCAATTTTAAGTTCTGAATACAAGGAACACTCAGAAAGGCACGCTCTCAGAGCACACACCTTAATCTATTTTGTTACCTACTCCTCTCCCTACGCACACAACATATTCTGGAAAGAGGCCACAGGCCCTTGCACAGAGAACCATCGCTTCTCCAAATGAGGAGACAGACACCTAAAGCCTCAAGGACATACCCGAGCACTCTTAATGCAAGTTAGCATGTGTGAGGAGGCTCTCCCAGCTAGTCATCTCCTGGAGATGACTGGAGACTGGATAAAACTACCCTCCTGGAAAATGTAGTTGATCTACAGTATGGGCATTTCTAAATTGTTAAAAGAATTAATCCTTGTGAGCAAAAACGTTTTCAGCTCTCTCCATTTATTTTTTGAGAATCATGTTTGTTAAATTTTCTGTGCATTTTAAGTGTTACTAGATGACATTAAAAATCTGTCTTAACTATCTGCTCCAAAGAATAATTATTTTCAAGCATTCTTAACTTCACAAGCTTGAAATTCGTTTAAATCCATCAAAAAAAATCTTAGTCCAACTTAAAAAGCTTGTCTAGAATAAAAAAGCCATTTTCATTTACACTTTCCTGGGAAAAGACATTCAACTTCCAAATAAGTAGGCTTTAGTCTTAATCTCAGGCTGAAAGCCTTAAGATCTTCCTCAATTCTAGTAATGAACAAGTGGTAACAACTTCTAGTGCTTTGCATTGTGTGACAAAAGATACCATTACAGTAAAGAGAGACCTTAAAACTAAGCCAATTTCTTTAATGGTGAAACTGAATCAGCTCTCTCCATTATTCTACCACTCATTAATTAGGAGGAAAACCATTGGGTCACTGAGCTACTGGATCTTTTTAAACAATTAAATCCATACTGATATGAAACATCTGCTAAAATCTGCCATGCAGTACTGCTACTCTGGGCAAGTATTCACAATACTACATAAACATGTGGTTGCTGACAGCAGCAATCTTTATGAAAGACAAATTTTGAAAGCAAACAGGCCCATGCAGCTTTTTTTTTTTTCTGTTAAATATTTTACACAGAGAAAAGGAGAACAGCCCTGTAGCAAATATTTCTGCAAAGAATTAAGCTCAGGCAAAATCCAACAAGTTTAGAAAGGAATAGCCGTATGACAGATGTTCTGTGAGAAGCCAAAGGCTCGGGGCAAAACGGATTTCTTTTGCAGCATACCGGTACCTTGTATTTTTTTCAAATACCCTCCTCTCGTCTCCCCCCCTTGCAACACAACATACAAAGATCATTTTGTTTTCCTTAAAAATCTGTTTAGTATCTCTTACTGTTTTGCGGTAAAACATTTCACACACCAAATAATAAATGTTATTGTTTTACACATATTGGAGAAGTTCTATTCCACTCTGAAAAAATAAAAGCGGATCTTGCATACATCAGTGGGGGAAGTTTCGGAACACATACTGATGAAAAAACATACCAATTGCTCTGTAAGAGGGCCTACGCACAGTTATTGCTTTAAAATCCAAAGCACTAGTAAATTAAACCAAGAAAATCTGCCGTAATGCACTTCAAATTTCTTACCAGGACGTTGCTCTTACCAGATCTGATGTCTTGCAGTTAACCGAACTGCATGAAATGTGAAGGCAACAAACAAACCATGGGAAACATTTGAAAGTAACATCCCGGTGACAGTAGATAATCTACTTACCAAGAGATATCGTTTTCCCTTCTGTTGTGGATTGTGGTTTAGCGTTCTGATGCTTTACCTTTTATTAATAAAAACACAGCAGCTCGCTCCACTAAAAAAAATGGCTGCATTGCTCAGCTAGCAAAACCATGCTAGAGACTAAGCTGCAGTAGATTAAAGAAAAAAGACAAAAGAAAAAAGAAAAAGACAACAATTGTTTCTTGTAAGAAACTGAAAATATCCATGCTGGCTCCTTCAATCATGGAGCTACCCTGGAAGCTGCTGCTGCTATCCAAGTGTCTGCAGTAAAGGTCCTGCCACGTTCTTGCCTCCTGCATGGGTTTTCAGCTACAAGAGCTCAGAACAGGCTAGCAAACACCTCCTTCCCAAGTGAAAGCTCCAATTTCTTCTTCTGCAGTGAAATCAACCAACTTTCTGTGCTACAGAGTGAGTGACAGTAATGTCAGCCAATCAGCTTGAGTTTTCCAGGAAAATCACCCCTTAATTCATTCAAAATCAGGTCATATGACACTATTTGAAATGCTATTGGCTTAGGAGGAACATAGCATTTTAGCCTAATCAGGGTAAGGCCACCCATCTAAGCCTCCCTAGGCTGAAGCCACCTTGACTCTAGGCAGGCTGGGGATAGGAAGAGAAGAATGCAGACCTACCAGAGCCTCCCAGCTGTTAAAGGGCCGGAGCGCTATTATCTTCTGAGCCTTTTTCTGAGAGCACTGGGGAATCAAAGTCAGTTCGCTCGGGGAAGCATCCTGCAGGAAGCTGAGGATTTTCGCTTTGTAACCATCCTCCATCACTTCGTTGCCGCTGCTGTAGTCCTCGTCAAGGGAGCTACCACCATCTTCAGAAGCTGACTCATCCTCTGAGTCTTCTGTTTCTCTTTTAGTACTCCAAACACTCTTTTTGCCTTTGTCCTTTTTCTGAAAGCCGTTCTGCTCTTTCCCAGAAGATTTCTGCTTCGGCTTCTCTTTACTCTCATCGCTTCTGCTCTTGGCGGAGGCTGGGGTCCAGTCAGAAGCTTCACTTTTGGGAGGGAATTCCATGCCTATGCACGCAATATAGAAAGCAACAAGTCAATGCATATTGGTTAAGGGCAAATTAAAACCCACTGTTATTCCAAGATAAAACCTATATAGATATAAAACACAGTTCTAGTATTTAATACACAACTACTTAACAGCAGGTGTTACTACGAGAAAAGAGGAGCAAACACCATGCAAGTCTGTTTAAAACATGTTAATATAGTACCACCTGTGAGTATAAGATGAGCAACGCTAATTTCTATACTGCCCAAATAGCAGAAGGTTTAGGTAACTGTCTTAAAATACAGATGATCGATGCTATGTAATATGTGTGAGCTGCAGAAGCTCTGAGCTAAGAGCAGATAATTAAGAACTCTGATTTACTGCTGGGATGAGATACGGGTCTCACTCCACCCAACTGCAGAGATATTAATTCTGCTGATTTCAGAAAACAAGCCTACTTTCACATTAACTATTATATATTTTTTCCATTTTAATGCATCTCAGTACAGCATTAGAGGTGGGACAATAAAAACATGCACTTGTTAAAAAAAATGGAAGAATGAGGTATTTCTGATGAAAATAACCCTACTGTCTTAAAGATAGAGGTTATTAAACAGAATGTGAGCCAAGTCCTTTTCAGAAGTTACTTGTATGGGTTTTTCCTTCTTTGGAAGAAAGCACTTGCAACGCTTTCTCTTCTGCCCAATCCCAGCTTGCTGCTGATTGACTCCAACCCCTATGTCTACCTTCTCAGAAGCAGCAGCAAGGACCCACTTCATGCATATACTGACAGCTCTCTCCCCTTGTAAAGTATCCAATTAAGAATACCATTCTATCCCGAGAATACTTCAATAGCTGATACAGCAAAACATATACATATGACAGCTGTGTAACAGTCTGAAAAGTAATCAACTCATTAAATAGTATTTAAGTTGTAACTCGCAGTTTTACGTGGAATTCTTGCTCCCTACCACATTTAACGCACTGGTGTTTATAAACTGGTTGCATAATTTAAGACCTATTTCTAGCATTTTTCTCTCCTAGAATATATTTTAAAAGGATAAAATAGCATGTGTCACCTGTCACCTATGCAGTTATTTGCAATTACAGATTTACAAATTACTCCAGTTAAAAACAAAATTTATTTTTAAACAAGCAGGAGGGAAGCAGGTGTCAGCTTTGACACATTTCAAAATATATTTTATGATATACCCACAGGTAATTACAACTTCTTATGTAAATCTGTATTAACAAGGCAGAGATATTTATCTCTACTTACAGAGCAAAAAAGATAAAATAATCATGATACTTAAAAAATAGAGAAAAGTTGAGTTTCTTTCTTTTATCCTCCCCACAATACTAATTTCAAGTATCAGTGGAGGTTTCCAGGCATAGTGCTGTCAGGACTGTTATTGCTGGACAATTTGTATTACTTCTTTTTTTTTATACTGGGGTAAAATGGATTATAAATCTGTCTTTACCCTCATCATCTTCTGCAAATACTCTCAGGGCCTCCAGTGCTTCATGAAACACCCAGTTATGTTCCTGAAGTACATCTCTCAGTTCCTAGTAAAAGATAAGAAATTTTGTATTGTGGTAAGGTAACCGAAAACTACATTTCTCTGCATAACAACATTAAGGCACTAACACTTAACTTTCATTGCACAAGGCAAAGAAAACCCCTGCAAATCAGATGATTCAAAATAAAGGAAAACAAAAGGAAAAAACCCTTCAGTTTATCCTTATACACTTGAGCTTATGCAGAGCTACACTCCACTTCTCAAAATGGCAAGAACACACATAAACAAGCTTTGCTTCCAACAATTTAACACACAGTATTAAAATGTCCTGACCAGCTGCTGAGTATCGTCAGGTACTAAACTAATACAAAGCACACAGTGTATCTAGTCATCCAGGGGAGAAGAGTGTGAGAGAGAGGGGAGAGATAATTTCCCCATGCATTTTTATAATAGGCCATCAAATTTGACCATGCCAGGCTTGTCACAGGACCAAAAAATTAGGATGAAAAGTCCCCTATGTCCTGATTACATCCAACTGCTCTCAGTTCAGGGCAAGTTATATTCCAAATAGAGCAACAGTGAACACCTTCCAACCCCGGGCTCTTTCCAGAAGTGCTGCTGGTGTAAGGACTGTTTCATTTGGACTATCAACAGCTGCAATTTTTGTAAGAAGTCAAAACCTGAAGTGCCATCAGGAGACATGAGCTCACCTCCTTATCCAATCCAGGGAATGTATTTTGCAGCTTCTTCACAAGCACCTCTTGCCTCTCCCATTGTATTTGGGGTTCTGACTCATCCAGCTATGTTAAAAAAAAAAAAAGAAATCTATAAGGTTTAATGTAAACTACAAGCATAGAAACATAAAAAAGTATTTAAAACAATCAAACCTAATCCACATTGCTTATCCTTAAAGAGCCACCCTAAATGACAAAAGCTCTTAAAACAAATCCAAGTTGCAGAAGTGACTCCTCATACATAGCCAATGATCAAAATAAGACCAAAACTTTCATAAGCATAGGAAATGTCATTAGTCATGAAAGACTGGCATTCTGTACTTGATAAGTATACACAGTGCACAGTTACACCAAAATATAAATAAATTTAGAACTATCTAGTTTGTATTACTTTAATGTAAAGAGTTAGCAGTGATTCTGGATGATATTTTAAGGCAGGGTTAACAGTCAGTCAGTTAGGTTAGATTACCAAGCGTGCAGTATTTAACCCACCAGAATCTATAAACATGTCAAATGATGTGTTTATATGAAGATTTACAGGTTAAAAAAAAAAATCCACAAATACTGTAGAGCACCATGGAGTCACATCAAAAGCTGGCAAAAGTTTTCATCAACAATATCTTCACTAATACCTACTATCAGCCTGCAAAAAGGGAGGTTTCTTATGAACAACTGCCAAAACTTCTACATGCCACAAGCTGCTGTTATATATTCACCACAAAGAATTACGCAAGTTTCTTCAATGAGCTTTGAGTGCAAAGTGGTTACAGATCTACTTATCTACAGCAGAGATGCCCACAGGTTTGATCAATATTTACTTTGCTGAATGATGCTATTTGCTGAAAGAGCACAAGCCACCCACAAGCACTCCAAGTAACAGAGGACAGGGTTCCTTTCCTCAATGAGCCTATGGTATCACTAAGAGTACAGCTACGGTACGTACAATAGCTGGCAAAGTATGCTCATCTTAGGAACCAGAGGAAAAGCAAGAGTAAGAAAAAAGCCCCTGAAAGTTTTCTCACTACAATTGTCTATTACGAATTCTAAAACCCCACGTTTCAGCTTTATTTTTCCCAATCCTTCCCCTTTTAACTGTAATGGAACTGTTAAGCACAGAAAACAATCTGCTGCGTGAAACCAGGTCCAGTGAGCACTGTTTGCTAGGCTGACTGGGTAATAATTCAGTAAAGTCTCCACTGTAACCTAACCCAGGTGTTTGGTAAGGAGGAACAAACCCAGACCCCAGCAAATCTTGCCTCACAAAATTCACAGGTCTCCTCCAGAAAGTAGGGCAGTATCAGAGTAATATTATTTTTGCTTTCATGGAAAACTCTGTTTTCTCTTCAACTTGTTCTGACTGAGGACAATATTTGATTACATTTCAACACAAAGCTGTCACCACCCTCCATCCAGCCTCCACTATTTACTGCAGAATTCCATTTCTCTACCATAAGTGGTTTTCAAGGATGCCTACTGGGATGCCTGGGAGCTGGCCTCATGACAGCACTGCAGGACCGTGCATAAGACCTGCCAAATACTACCCTGAATGCACCAGGATCATTACACAGTTCCTATTTATTAGCAAGGGTCAGAGTAATCATTCCTTTAAACGTAACCAATTAATTCCTTTTAAAGATTTCCCTAAATCAGTTTCAAATATGCACATAAACAACATTACTCCTGTAACACAGAAAAACAGTATCAACAGATCTTGAACCTCATCTATTAGAGGAAACACAAGGCGTGACCTGATGAGGCAAAGTGATCCATAGGCTGTAACTTCCACTGATGCTCACAAGAACTATACGGTACCCAGCACCTCACATACTGCTACCTGCCACCAACCACTTCCACGAAAGCAGTGAACAGGCTATCGGGCTACAAATCCACAAACACTACAGAACAAAGCAGGTGACTCCATTCAGAATTGCCACGGAGAAGAATGCAGAAAACCTTTATTAAGATGGCAAGCCTTGAATTTGATTGGATTTTCTGGTAAAACACACCAAGTTCATGGCACCACTGTCACTGACCAAGTCAGGTAACTCCACTTATTTTACAGTGCACAGTGAGAAAAAAACCCAGTACTTACATAATCAGCTTTTGGCTTTTTTGTGACTTGCTCGTTGCTGTTTTTGGAATCTGTGGGAGAATCTTCTAGTTTCCTTTTACGAGAGGCAGCTTTAAAAAGAATCGAGGCAGAAAGGAAGAATTAATTACTTTCATTAAGTTCACCCCAAAACAGTAGGATCATTCAAACCAACACTAAAGTAAGTACTTATTAACTGCACAAGACATTTACCAGTCTCCATAGTAGTTTCCTATTATAGCTGACAGATACATTGAAACGTCAAGCAAAGCAGCTGCTTGAAAGTACATGTTTATTTACCTCTAAGTTTTCTTTAGTAGTTTGGCAATTAATCAAGTAATTACTTCTCATAAATAACAACTGAAATAGCTTTTTTTTTTTTTATAATTGCCACGTGTTTTACACACAAGTTGCATAAAAGTATGTCTGTCTGTTTGGAAAGTTGGTATTTAATCAAGGCCGAACCCCAGTCATGAGTTGGAGTATGTACATCACTGTCAATCTGGAAGTGCTGATGACTGATTTCTGGCTCAGGTGCACCCCGGAGAGGTTACCACCAAAGAGTTTTCAACATTAATTCCAAATGTCTGAAAGAAAACTATGCATATTAACTCAGCGATAACTAAATATCAGTGATAACCTATTCCTTATAGACAGTTCCTATGAGCCAGAACTTTCTGAATATCTTCGGGCCCTGGTGATTATCAAGAGATTATCATCTCAGCATTAGGACCTGCCCAGTCAGGTGCATTTTCTGACTGCCGCCGTGCACAGCACATGAAGGCAAGAACACATTACCACTATTTCTGCACGTTAGCTTTCCTTGAAGCAGCAACTGTTACCAGACCAAATTATTGTAAAAATTCCTAGTCCATGATCTGAAATAGTACTGCAAGTTAAATCTTTTTTGGAATAACAACTGCCTGTCCAACCTCACCCTCAGGCTGCCAAAGGAGACCAGTGAACAAGCACGCGCGCACACACACGCGCACACACACAAAATCCAAGCTTGCTCTCCAACCCAAAAGGCTGCCTGGATGATCAAAATAGTTTTAGTTGTGGAAAATTAAGTAGCCACATCTTTTCACAAAGAGACATTTTGTGTGGAAATGCTTTAAATAAATTTTCTGCTAGACTCATTGACATCAGAGGTATAACACACAAATATTTTAAAAAAAAAAAATCATTAGAATATCCCAAAGGCAGAAACGTAAAGCATCAGCAAATCTTCCTTAAATGAAGGATCTGGCAAGAGATACCAGAAAACACTGATAAGATTTTTTCAAAGTCTATGTATTTCTATACATAAGTATAAATATATACAAAAGGCACAGTTCAAAGCATGCAGAGAATGTGCCAACAGAGGGGAGACGGCTCTCCTTCACCACTCAGACCTTCACCTTTCTGCCCAAGAACCTCATTTAAACAATATTGCCAGGAAAAGCCATGCTACTAGCTTAAGTCTGAGAAATGTACATTTGTCTTGGTATCAGAGCGAAGGGCTGTCAGGCTGCTATTGGGTAAAGCACTAGAAGTCACTGAGGCCTCAAGCTCAATTAAAATGGCAATTAAAGCTCAATTAAAACTCATTACTGCTCAAGCTCAATTAAAACGGTATTCAGGATGGATAATTCTGAATATGAACAGTGACCCTGCCAACCTCTTTGTCCTGGGGGGGCGGGGGGGAAGAGTATTTTCAAGGTCTCCCTGCTTTGAAGTCATGGGCTGAGCACTCAACAGTCTTTGAAGAAAGCCCAATCACGAGCAATTTTAGAGGCAATTGAACTGTAGCAAAGGATCATGGTCTCAGGAACCTATCAACACACAATCACTTAGAAATCACCGTGTGTTCTTATGAAACCCTGCCATTTGTCATCTGCAAGTGACAAAAAAAATCCCAACTTCCTGAAGACATCCACTTTGCAAGGTACACTTAATTATTCCTTCCTGTTCTAAGGCAGCATACAGCTGAGGGGGTGAAGAAATTCTATTACTGCTAGACAGGAACCACCCTTGGAGCGGATGCAGGGGACACCAGACCTTCCAGGGGAATCCTTGTTCTCTCTATAAATTTTATGATTAACGAGCAATGAGAAAAGCAGCTTCAGGGTTTCAAAATTTAGAGAGGCATCTGTAACTACTTCCACTGTTACCTGCTGCTACAAAAAAACCCCAACCTATTACCATGACTTCTCCCACCATTACAAAAAGGAACAGTCATTTCTGCCTGTTCAAAAAGCAGTGAACATCAGACAGGTTTACATGAGGCTTCAGCTCAGAAGTACCCTCACTGATTCATGGTTTTCACGATGTACAGAAAACAACACGAGAAACAAACCACAAGCACCAGATATTACTACAACTTCACATCTTTCACTCATACACATATTTTCAGTATGCCACATCTAGTCTTAATACCTATAAGTCATGTGCAATGCTTCTTAGTTTAGCTACTGAATTCAAGCTATAAATACAAGATTTGTCATTTTGAAAGAATAGAAAAATTTGAAGATGACTCGTCCACTTTTGCTTCACAAAACTGTATCTTGTCCCTGGCCTCTCACACAGTCAACACTTCACAACAAGTAAAGCATATCATAAATTGACATAGGTAAGCAGATGTTCAGTAATGCGCCTCTCACATTTAAAAAAAAAGTGTCCAAAATGAGGTGATTTATACCATCACTTTCGGGCATGCTTACTCCTAATTAAACATTTTATACAACAGCTGTGATTAGTGAGAATTCTGCTGCCAAGAAAATTTTCCTGTGGGCTCATATTGAAAGGACGCAAAACAAAATTCTTAGATCAACACAAAAATGGCCAAAAGGCAGGGCCTACATACCAGAAATCAAAGTGTTTTAGATCAAACACTGTGAACTGCAACAAAGTTAAGGACATATATTAACTTAAACTGTTTTAATCATAGAATGGTTTAGGTTGGAAGGGAAGCAATCACAGTCTTCCAGGAAGGGATTTTCCAGGAGTAGCAGCACTCAGATGTAGCGTATCCCTCAAAAATATGCCAGCTTTAGTTTTCTATTGCCAGCATGCAAGAAGTCCCATCTATAGAATCTGACCATGCACACAGTGATAACCTCAAAACGTTGGTCTGGTTGGGTAAAAAAAAAACAAAAAAAAACCACACCCCAAAACCAAACAAAACACAAAAGCAAGCCCTAATTAAGATTAGCACAACGTTTTAAAGCTTTCCAGTATTTGTTAAAAATCTTTGAGGTTATATATAAAAATATAAGTTCAACAGGGGGAACGGGGGAACCAAATTAGCAAAAAATCTTCTACTTTAGAAAGGGAATAAAACTGTTCTTCCTCAGCACATGAGCTTCCTAGACATATTGCTTCCAAATCCATAGGATACTGCATGAAGAGACACATGAGCCACTTAGGACAACTAAAATAATCAAGTGTGATCATCAATAGCTTTTTCCACCCTATCCAAACCATGAAGATCTCTCAGGAAAACCATGGACGACTGAACTGTAAACAGATGGAGACTGCTGAAATGGATCAGCTTTTTACAACTATGTTAATATTCATACCAACCTTTCACTCTTCCCCACCAACCCTAGTAAATCAGTCAAAAGGATCAATTTAAGACAAGAGATTTAACCCTGGACTTAGATGATATCAAGAAACAAACCTAAAGCCCAAGAATGATGACCCTTTGTCATGGTTTGGGCCAAACCGGCCACTGAGCAAATGACAGATCCTCTTCCCTACCCCTCCAAAAAGAGAGGCAGGAGAGAGAGAGAGAGAGAGAGAGAGAGAGAGAGAGAGAGAGAGAGAGAGGCTCATGAGTTTAGAAGAAACTAAACTATTTTAACAAAATATTAATAATAAAATAAAAATGAAATAATGAACTAAATACAGAACTGTATCAAGTTCCCAGGATGACAATCACATCACTAGCTGGCACTGGGGAAGTCCCAGATTAGACTCAGTGACAGACAGGAACTGGATTCCGGATCTGCATT
>RSEF01000004.1:44113905-44127266 GCA_003993805.1 Himantopus leucocephalus | reverse complement strand
CAGAACTGGGCACAATACTCCAGATGTGGCCTCACCAGGGCAGTGTAGAGGGGAAGGATAACCTCCCTTGACCTGCTGGCCACTATCCTTTTAATGCACCCCAGGAGATCATATGCCTTCTCGGCCACAAGGGCACATTGCTGGCTCATGGTCAACTTGTTGTCCACCAGGACTTCCAGGTCCCTTTCCACAGAGCTGCTCTCCAGCACATCAAGCCCTGAGCTGTACTGATGCGTGGGGTTATTCCTCCCCAGATGCAGTACCCTGCACTTGCCTTTGTTGAACTTCATTAGGTTCTGCTTGGCCCAGCTCTCCAGCCTGTCCAGGTCTCACTGAATGGTGGTACAGCCTTCTGGTGTGTCAACCAGTCCTCCTAGTTTTGTGTCATCAGCAAACTTGCTGAGGGTACGCTCTGTCCCCTCATCCAGGTTGTTAATGAATATGTTGAACAAGACTTGACCCAGTAGTGACCCCTGGGGAACACCACTAGTTGCAGGCCTCCAGCTGGACGCTGTGCCACTGATCACAACCCTCTGAGCTCTGCCATTCAGCCAGTTCTCAGTCCACCTCACTGTCCATTCATCTAACCCACACTTCCTAAGCTTACCTATGAGGATGTTATGGGAAACAGTGTCAAAATCCTTGCTAACGTCAAGGTAGACATTGTCCACTGCTGTCCCCTCATCCACCCAGCCAGTCATGCCATCGTAGAAAGATATCAGGTTGATCAAGCATGATTTCCCCTTGGTGAATCCATGTTGACCACTCCCAATAACCTTCTTTTCCTCTACAAAAATGTCAAGGGCTAAAGCAAAAGTAGGATTTTTTTACGTGTCTGACTTGCTACAATAAACATCTAGAATCATATGCCCAGTTTTTAAGAATACTACATTGAATCTTTCTTTAAGAGTTTTTCATTGTGTAGCATATTTTAGATTATTTCAAAATTCTGAGATTCATCAACTGAAGAGCAAAATTGGAATAAAACAAAAATAATTGCATATTTTTATGGAACATTTTAGCCTGGAAGAAAACTATTCATAAAGTTAAGAACAGCTCACATTTTTTAACTTAAGTGTAAATCGTTACACTTTCTTTTTCCTAAAGTTAATATTTAACATTTACTTTATGTATATATATATATTTCTATGCATATCGTGTGGATGTTTTTTTAACCATTTGAGTTTAGCTCCAGCACACTTTTGCATGAAGTATGTGTTGTTGAATAATTTATAAAATGATTTCTAAAGATTGGAAGCACATTGCTGTAGCAAATAATTGCTGTTAACGAAATTCATTATATTATTTTAATAATCAATATCAAATATTTGTATTTCAGTTTAGAGCTTAGCGAGACATCACTATAAAGCAAGATTGCTATCAAGAACAACATTTATCAATAGGAACATTAAAAACTCATTTAAAATGTAAGCTCTTTCCTTTGTATCATCTGTTCTTTTTCCCAAAGCACTATTCTTCTGTTTTATTATTCACCTTTTCACTGTTCAAATACTCATAGTTTCAGATCCTATTTTTCAAGTTTCCTCTTGACATTTTTCAGACAGTTAGTGCTGTAGTATCTTGGATCATTAAATGCATTAAATCCTCTTTGCACAAAAAAGGCAGCCCACTGTAGGAAACAACTTGCATTCTCTTTTATTACCTAATCAAATTTGCAGAAACCGTTTTGAAGAAGACATATTTTACCTTATAGGCTACTCCTTCTTTTGATATACTTCCCTGTTCTTTATCTTTTGGTCATAAGAATGATTTCTACAAGTGGGTTTTTTTTTCCCTATTCACTACTTTGAAATATAGCACCATATTTGGCTTTTCAAAAATTGTTTCCAAATCTCTGACAGCACTCCTTTCTTACTAAAACAGAGCTTTACCTTGGATTCTAATGCATCTTGAATGCAAACTAAAATTTCTTATCATTTGTGAATGAACATCCAGCAAACTTCTCTAACTTCTTTTCTAGATATTCCATCTTCTTTTCTGTCTTTGTTCTTGCTGTTCACATTTTTAGACCTTAAAATGTAGACTAAATAGCGTTGCCTAAATAGTTTAGCTTGCCTCTGCCTTTGAATAGGGAAAACCAATTCCTTACTACTGACCTAACTTTATCCATTCATTAGAGAAAAATTGTCAGGGTAAGGGTTATCGTTATATCTAACCGGAATGAAAGATGTGGAGCAGTTATGCTGTAACATGCAAGGATGACTTTGCAGCATGCTACCAGTTCCTCCCAAAGCATTTACTTGATGCCACTAGGTGTGGTACCCAGACTGTAAGATCAAAATTGTATTAATACACAGATATTTCAAGGGCAGGGAATAAGCTAACTAGCAATGAAGATCTGAAGGCCCAAAAGGAATATAGGCTTCCTAAGGATTTTAAATCAACAGGAAAACAGTAATTGGCATGTGTCCATTGCTGGGAAAACAGCTGGACAAATGAAAAAACAACTCTGAAACAGCATCTGCAGATGCTGACTGATGCTGACTATCAGTCTGAGCTTGTGACATTTCCTACTTCCAGCATGAACTGTCATTTTGCCAAGTAAATGACAAGTAATAAACATTGGTAAATGGAGTATGGAAATCCTAAAATATATTTTGTATTGCTCTTGGCTTCGTCTGATAAAAAATTGAGATTTCGTTAAATTCCGAGCTCACTCCATACTTTCAGAGTCCCTATTTTCAGCATGAAATAATATTTCATATGTGAAGATGATAGCTGCTTGTTTACCATGATTACATGCACTGAAGAACGGCTGGTTTGGTTTATGATTAAGTATTGCGGTATATTAAATCTTACCATCTTTTTTTAAACTTCAACTACCTTGTACTGGAAGGAGAAAGTTTACCAGCAGGTACCGTATAGTTAAAGTGATAATGATAGTACATCATATACAGTAGGCGAATACAGGCACAGAAGGCTTTGGTGCAATTCAACTGTGAAAGAGGATGTGGTACAGTGAAATATTATATTACATAAACGGCTCTTGAATAAATGTTTTTTATAATCGTTAAGTTATATGGCCTTCCCGTATAACAGTGAGCCTATGAAGTGGTTTTCTTATTGGGGCTCACTCACCAGTGGTAAGTATAATGCACAAGCTGGTATGGAGTAAGGAGGATCTGATTTTGAGCACTGTGGAACACTAACACAGCACAGAAATTTTGGTATCCTGTGAGGCCTCGCCTTTTTCTCTTGTTCGTGCTGTTGCTTTAGCTGCTGTGTGCTGTTCTTCACACTGTTGCCAAGAAGAGTATTAGAGGATCTGTTTCCTCTTTTCTTCCGTTAATTCTTCTCTTTGACCCACTTTTGATACAAGACCAAGAACCATGCCTACAGCAATAGCGCTGAGCCTGTGACTTCATTCACCAGTTGTTCAAAGGAGGTGATGCTCCACAACCAGTGTGATCTTAGCAGTATTCCTGGGAATGCCAAGGTGAGGAAAGGATGAAGGTCAGATTCATAGGTTTTGCAGCTTGTGACCAGAGTGAAATACTGATCCTACTGAGAGAAAACACTCAGTTTACAGACCTGAGTCATTGCATATGTATTTATGCTGTCTTCTTTATTTGGTAACCCATCATTTCTTCCATTCATTTACAAAAACAGAAAAATAAATATATTAATGATGCCATAGTTTTGGATAGCACAAAAATAATCATTGTAACTGTGAGATAAACAGAACACTGGAACCAGGCAGTGCAGGAGGTGAGATACCTTCCTCACTGGTCGTTTTCACGGTGATTGTGTTCATTGCAGGTGAATGAATGTGAGGTTCTTGCTTACCCTGTCATTCCTAAAATTTGGCCAAAACCAGAAGACTTGGTGCGGTCGGGTTGCACAACTTTCTCTACTCGCTTACTCTTTCTTTGCTCACTGTAACCAAGTAGGATGGATCCTTTCTCCTCATCCATATCCCTATTTTCTTCCTCAACACGTGCTCTCT
The DNA here is from genome assembly GCA_003993805.1 of Himantopus leucocephalus. Classification (NCBI taxonomy): domain Eukaryota; kingdom Metazoa; phylum Chordata; class Aves; order Charadriiformes; family Recurvirostridae; genus Himantopus; species Himantopus leucocephalus. The sequence continues at coordinate 44,123,299 of RSEF01000004.1, read as the reverse complement.
GACCTTCTCCAAACATCCCTCCATTTCTCTTGTATCCTAGAGCAGGAGCTAGGAAATTACCCGAAGGCTGCTTTCCTCTTTGCTGCTTAGCTGTACCCTGTTTGACAAAACCGGAGTGTCCCGTACTGTTAGAAAAACTGTTAACAGTCCATCACACACACGGACTTAATCTTCAGTTTTCTTCTCACCTCTGTGAAACAGGAGTGGACAAAAGCCACTGCAAATCCTTTATGCATTTCACTTAAAGCAGTAGAAATACTGCATATAAGTTACTTCAAAGCAAAGGACATGTTGCATCATTTAAATGAAAGGGAATAAAGTGAAAACGGTGCTTAGCAACTGATTATTTCAAAATTACAGGAAAATGAGTGCAATAAATGACTGTTCACATGTTAGGAACTGTCAAGTTCAGTGCATAAGCCTGAGTGTGCACAATAAAATAAAATCATGCAGTGACATATTTTTATCTATACATGCTTGAAATTTTCCCATAAGGAATTTCAGTGATACAGAGTGTTTTCCCAGTTCCTTTGTTCCCCCTGCATTTACAACACTTTGCCAGAGATTTAAATAATTACTCTAATTCCCAAATTCTGGAATTTTAGAGATATTACAGTATGTATTAAGATAGTCATATGAAGAGTTATATATACATGTATGAATCCCATTTTAATAAGAGAATAAATGCAGTGAGCCACACAAATAGAAATCAGGAAAGGTGGAAAAATTAGTCAGGCAAATATTTTCCTTCATTCAAGTAGTGTGATGTAACACTACAATCTAGGTATAGATTAATATAAACTTTACTTCTGCCAGTCAATTATTTCTTCTATTTTAAGAAATCATTTCTTGATATCAGCCTAAAGCAGATGCTATTGTCTAAGCTATAGCTATATTAGTTAGATTTATTTCTAATTTTTCAGGTTTAGGATGTAGGTTATACATTGGCTATATAAACCTTTAAAACTAGTAAGAAAATCATTCAGTATAAAATCCATTAGAAAGAAATGACTTTATTCAGAACATGAAACTATCCCTCATTCGTGATTTCTACAAGGCTACCGGGCAGAATACTTAACTCAGATCTCCTCGGGTCAATTTCTTTCTTTAATACTAACCCACAGCTATGAACATGTATTATTAGAGAAATGAAGTAATGGAAAATCACCCTGATGTGAAAGCATATTAGAAATCATAAGTGAGTAGGCTTGCTTGGGGCATCTCAATAACAAAGCAATGCACTACTGAAAGCTGGCAATAATTCAGCTCCTGTAAGGCTCTTAGATTACCTGGATTTTGGTTCCATTCAGAGTATCTGACTAAACAGGCTTCACTTTCTATTGCTGCTGAGATTTGTCACCAGATAATGAGTTGCAAACATGGTTGTGAATTTATAGAATGCCTTATCAGATAAACAGTAGAACTAGGAAGATCTTATTAATTTGTTGGTAATTTTAGTTGCTATGCTAAGCTCAGTTTTAAATCTGTATGAACTGATTTGAATGACTAATCGAAGCTAATATGCTATCCTTTAGCATATGAATGGTTTTCAAAAGCAAATTTATTTTAAAAATACTTCTGCAAGTACTCTAAGAACTGTTTAGAAGTTTAAATGGATTTTGAGAACTTCTGTAACTCTTGTCATGTTAACCATAACTGGATCCAAATAACATGAAAACATATCACATTTTTATAGTGTAAATGTACAACATATCCTAGTTTTCTTCATTATCTGAAAAAGAGATGTGCTTTTCTTGAAAGGTAATAGCAAAAAAGACAAGAGCAAATTATTATTTGCCACAGTAATGTCTGCAAAAAATCATCTCGNAAATTATTATTTGCCACAGTAATGTCTGCAAAAAATCCTCTCGGACATAGAGAAAAAGATAAAGTTGGTGAACTATAGATAAAAAACCCAAACAAATTTCCAGTCACAGTACGATTCTCAAAATGCCATATTAAAGTGACTATGCTACGTGAAAACTACGTGTAACTAAAGACATAGGTAAATTGTATCATCTTTGTTGGCCAGTGCTCTTATGGTAATTAATGAATTAACTGCATAGCATTACATATATTCTTGCACAAAAACTAAATGAAAAAAGTAGTGAGTCACCTGACATTATACCTCCTCATCCAGTGGTTTTGAGAAACTCGGAAAAGGCAGGGGTAAAGTAAGTTACATGCAGAAAACTATGTAGTAAAATTGAGCTTAGAATCTGAGGAAGTGTCATATTTCACTTGCCTGAGAAACGAGTTTTCTGAGACCTGTTTAACGAATTTTGCCAAATAGGGTACAATGCAGGCACTCAGGAGAGAGTTAATAATTATGTAAAACTACAGCTTCACATAACACCCTTCCAAAGCAAGTCAATGCAAAGCTTTTCATGATTTACAGTGATACTGTTAAAATTATTAGCTAAAATAAATCATGCTGCCTTCTAACAGATTTTACCAAGCTGGGACAAATGAGGTGGATTTTCTGCTCCAGCGACACCTATGCTCAAAATCCAAGAACAAAGGCACAAAACTTTGCAATGATACAGCGATACGTCTGTTGAACTCAAACTGGACATTTTTAAGGAACGCAAAAATAAAACATCAGGCCCCGCTATCCTACTCCGATAGGGAGAGAGAGACATGAGAAGTGGATTTGGGATATTGTTCAAGGTGCTGTGCAAAATCATCCTTCCGTTTCCTTATTTGGCACTTCCACATACAGCGCTCCCCTTGTTTCACAGTAAGTCTCTTACAGGTAAAGGATCTAATACTGAACTATTAAAATCAATGGGTGTTTTGACTTCTGCCTCAGTGAGAGCAGGATCAAGTTAAAAATGATTACAGAAATCATGCAGTGAGCCTCTGAAAGCAGTCAGTGGCTGCTCTCAAAAACAAATCAATTGCTGGGGAGAAAAGATGAGTTAATGTGCACAGCAGAGTCCAGTTGAAGACATACCAGCTGGAAAGAAAAAAGCCTCATGGGCAGAAATGCAGCGTATTGGCATTCCTTTAATATTTTGGGGTATGAAATGGTCTTAACATAATTATGGAAGCAAAGTCCCTTTTATGAGCTATGGAAAATGAGGCTGACAGAAGAGATCACAGATTTTAAAATTCTGATTGTAGTGTGAGAATCAAGAACTGGCAGCTGTGACTGCAGCTATGTGAATAGTTCATTTTCAGGCAAATTCTAGGCAATTTCCAGATTCCCGTTTCTCATGAATCATCTGGCAATAGCAAAAAAAACCCCGTCTTCTGCTTGACTTATCTAGTGAAACAGTTACTGAAATTGCTGTTGTTTTTGTGAAACGGCTGCTAAAATTGCAGTTGTTTTTAAACAACATAATCTTGGACCTGGAAAAATGAAAGATGGGAACTATTAGATCACTATCCAGGTCTGTATGACTGTTGATGGGAATAAGCCCCTTCATTACTGTGAAGGGGCAGAGAGTCAGAAATGTTCTTTCTGTTTAAATTTTATGTTTCTGGAACATGTCTGAAAAACACCATTTTTTAAATCCAGCCACAGAACCAAAGACACTTGCTTTAATATTCTTGAGAATATCATAGGCCAGAGGATAGGATAGATTTGCCTATGTCTTGAACTGGATTACATACAGCATGATTTAGGAAAAATACCATGAAATTAATCTGTCCAAGAGTTACTTTATGTAATCTCTACATTTGTGGGCTTCATGCAATTTGGGAGAATAGGCATACACACTAAATGTTAGGTAAACTGTTTAGGCATTTTGAAATGCCGAAAATTTGTTTCTGACCTTTGAAATGTTTAGCTTTATTGTACTTTTTTCTTTCCCCTACTTTTACCACAAAGATTTTGTGAAGCCAGGATAGTATAATCATTTTTTCTGCGCTCGTTATAAAATGTTACCTTGTTTAAGACCTACTAAACTGCCTATAAAGCAGGCATTGTAATATGTTGCACTGTTGTCTTGATTATCATGCCCCTATTGCATCAGATTGCATTGTAGCAGGCTTATTTTGGACATGGGTTCTCTGTGCCATAATTATCATTATTTTACATGTTTCTAGAGCTTTTGTTCAACATGTTAGAACTGAATATATTAATCACTTGGTGATTGTGCAGCTAATTTCTGCTCTTGGCTGCGTGATCTAAATCCAGAGTAGCTTCATTTGCTACTTTCTGACCAGAAAATAGCATAACAATATTTTTCCTATAATGTTCAGAGTACTGTAAGAATCAGTTGATGTGCCATAATAGCTCTTCTATATTAATATCGTCGTAAGCGTTCCCAGCCCTCATTTAAATGCAGGAGATCATAGGAAGGGTCTTAATGGTCCTGATGGTCCTGTGCAGCTTCTAGAACATTAAGAATGTCCTTGAAATACTGGGGAAGCTCATGCAAATCCTGGCTCTGTGCCTCTCCGTTGCAATACATTGGATTTGTGAATATGGCAGTGAAAATATCTTGGCTTATAAAGTTGGGACTTTGTTCCGACAGAGATAGCTTCAAAGGAATAAGAAATTGTGTTATATCCTCAAATGTATATTTACTGTAGATAATTTAGTTGGTTTTTTATTTTCTGCTTATGTCCTGATCAGACCAGACACATAATATTGTTGTAAACATTGTAAAGTATTCTTCAGATATTAATATTCATTTAGATCTGTAAAGCAAACTGTGCCTGAGAAAGAATACAAAGTGCTTGTCATGAGGATAAAGATTGATCTCAGCTTTACCAAAAATCTGAGTTTGGAAGGGGAAGGAGAAAGGTGCCTTTTAATCGATTTTTTTTTGTTGTTGTTAATACTCCAGGACTGAAAGAGGCTGAAGGCCATTTGAGTACCTAAACTGATTTAGACAAGTCTCAAGGAACAGAAGACAGGCCTGTGGCATCGGCCATCGTCTGCTTCTAAAGTTAGTATCCTGTCAGCTTGAGATTTGCAATGTCACGTCTGCTAATGTGTTTGTGGCATCTATTTCCTATTGCTGTAAGCAGAATAGCTGGAGCTCTTCTAAACGCGTTGAGGGACCATGTTACACCGTTGCCTGCCATTCGCTTGTGCTAAGAAAGTGCTGCCCATTTGTTTTCAGATTATAGGAAATGATAATGGCAGGGCGTGGGAGCATGCTCAATCAGAATCCGAAAAGATGAAGGGGAAGGAATATAATGAAAAAACTACCCAAAACACGGAAAAACACCTGTCATGGGGAACACCATCCCATGTCCTTGGATATTTTCACATTCCGGTCTCCCTTCAGGAGCAGCTGGTTTGGTACTGCGTGAGCAAGACGGATCCTGGACACCAGGTATATGCGTACAAGACAGTAAGAGATTTTTGTATCTGACCCTTTTTTCTATCTAAATATTGTTTCAGCTACAGCCAAATGAATTAACAACCCTGCTATTAACTTTCAAATTACTCATCAGTTTCAGTCTCTCCTGAAAAATCTGCCTTTCTCCAGTTTTACTGCTTTGCTATAGCAAATGAGTCTCAAATACTTTCTGAAATGTCGTTAAAATGTGGGAAGAATTGCAAGGTTACTTTGCATCCTAGGTAAGACAAAACCTGTTATAATGCATTAAAGGATACCTCTTTTGCCATCTGCGCAGCCTGACACTTCTGTGCAGTCTGAGGCTTCATACGGCTAATTTTTCTGCAGTGAAGTGTGTAAACAGTTGAGTTAAATTCTGTTCGATGCCTGGGCTTCTATTCCACGTGATGTTATTTCTCCATCAGATTATCTCTGTCCTTTTTTAGATGGTATAAATCACATTTTATCAAAAAGGACAATGGAAAGACATTTTGTACAGAGGGTATTTGGTATGCAACAATAATCTTACGCAGACTAAATGCTGCATAATTCAAATTATATGTTTAGTCACAGGATGTTTCTGATTCAGATGAACAGAATGCAATGTACTCATGATGCTAAACAACTGACAGACATTATAGACATTATTTGAATTGCAGAGTGAGAGGGAAAGTATGTGAGATGGGGAGGTGGAAAAATAGTTGATATACACCAATCCTTAGCAGAGGGACTGACACAATCATCTCCTCCAAAGACTAGCTAAAAAGAGTGTAATGCAAGGTCAGAATAATTTCACTAAAGCTGTAAGTTGGCTTGTGTTTTTTCAGCGAGGGCAGGACCAGTTTGTACCATGTAAGGATTCTTTTTGCATGATACTGGCAGATCCCACATGCTTGTCTCTATGCAAAAGCACTATCTTCTGTGGCAACAGTTTGTGGGCTTTAAAAAAACCTATATACTACTTCTTATAGCTGCATGCTTTGAATGCAGACTTTATTCTAACCCTAGCAATATTTTCAAATAAACGCTGGGAAGTGTACTGCCTTAAGGGAGCAATATTTAGAAACTAAAGAAACCAATAGCTGCAAAGAGAAAAGTGAAAAGTTAAAAGGCAAATAATTCTGTGAATAGTTTATTTCAGCTAACATGAGGAAATTTTAGGAAAAGTCCAAACAAAAAGTTGGAACGTGAAAAGAAACAGTACAAAATGGAAGATACTCATCTTGTCCACAGGCTTAGTTTGCTTTTCCCAAATTCTTCTTTTCCCTTCAGATGAAGAGATTTTTGAAGAATAAAATTATTGCTAAAGATTTGTTCAAGAACTTATACTTCTTTAAACCCAGCTGGCTGACCAAGATTTAGGTCTACTAGATTCTTTTGGGCTGGGAATATAAATGGATGCTCCTATCTTTGACAATTTTCTAATTTTAATTTTAAAAAATAAAGTTGTTTCCCTGAAGAACTGAACAAATGAAGAGTTTACCACTGACTTCCCTTCTACATATTCTCTAGCCAGTACATATTCGACAGGTACTTGGATACATTTTTTTTTTCTCTTTGACTTCCATTTTCTTCTAGGACACGTTGTGACTATTGATTTCTATGCAGGTTTTTCTGGCTTTCTCTCATCTCCACCCAGAATACCAAGGAACATCTCTCTGTCATGTCCCATTTGAAGTGAGAACTGCTACAATTTGCATAGCCTGCTACTGTAAAGAGTTGAACTATTGTAACTATCCTGAAAATAGAGTTACTGGCCACTGAATTGCTGTATCAGTTCAAAAACTGCCTTCACATAATGCTTTTGCAATCCCTAGGTGTACTTCTCCTGTGTTAATCTATATCAGGCCTGGGTATATTATTACTAAAAAAACTATTATCTTTGGAGATTCCTTATGTCTGCCACTTCTTTTTAATCCGCTGACCGTGAGGCATAGCTAACGATGTGCTTGTTATTTGTTTTAGAAAATTAGAGTTTTTTCCCGAGTGTCCTTATTCCATTTATTTCAAACTTTCTCCAGAAAGCTTGTGATGTGTAAGACCAATTGCTTCTGCTCCAAAGCCATTTACGATGGTTTGAGGGGCCTCCAGGGCATCATGCACAGACTGATGTAAATCCTCACTTTTGCAGGAATCAGAAAGTTTGCAACACTTGCCCTATAAAAGAAATCTTGGAACTATGTTGAGTCTTTGTGATTAGACATCTGATTTTCATCTTGGTAAGACAGAAGTTATGAGTGAAGAAAGAAATCAGAAGAAATAGTTTTGTTGCCTCTGTTAACACAGAGCATAGGTTTTCTGCTTATGATGTGGATTTCAGTCTTGGGGGGGCTATTGGTTCCTTAACTTTTTCTGATCGCAGGTTATGGGCAAGTGTGTCTGTGTGGGTCTAAAACTGGTAGCATAGGTCATTGCTTATTTAAATTTTATTTATTTATTTAAACGTGTCAGAGGGAACCAAATTTCTGAAATAGAGATGAGGCAACAGAGTGATGGTTGTATCTAGACCACTCTAAACAAGCCCCACGGTGCAGCAAGCAGAGTGCACGTTGCTTACGTGGAATAGCAATAAAAGACAACATTTCTCCAAGGTACACCTTGCATGGGTGTCTCATGGACTAGCAGTTTGTGATTGCTTTACCATGGCACTTGAATGAAAGCCAAAATGAGGTGGTTCAAGTCGATTTCATTAATCTCTTTTATCCAAGAGGAAATGAAGTATTTGTCAGAAGCTCTCTGCTGATTTGTCACTGTAATATTTCAAGTTAATCAGAAGCTAATTGAAAAGAATGTCAACCCCTACATTTGACTGGTAAAGAGGATAATATTTCACGACTAAAAGATCACCAAAGTTTGCCCTCATGCTGAAAATAAACTCCTGGGGTATTTTGCATCAAGACTTTAAAAACATTTGGCAGAGACTATCGAGGTAACATCTTCAGTTGCAACAGATGTCTTTCTAAATGATGGGTGTTCTGGAGGTCACCTTGTTTAACCTAAGGTTTTATAATTTTTTTTTACTAAATAAGAAAAGCTATTTCTTTGAGACTGAATCCAAAACCTACTGGGGAAAACAATTGTTTTTTGATGAATTGTAATCTCTTGATTCAGTGTTTTACAGGAATTATATATGGAAAAGAATAGTAGGGAACTCCATGAAATTATTGTGACAGCTGAAATCAAAATAGTAATAACTTTGAAAAATATATTTTTGAAATGTATTTTTTCTTTTCAGAGCTATGTGAATATACTGAGTGAAACAGTTTCATGATTTTCAGCGTGTAATCAGTGAACTATTTTAACTCTGCACATTTGACACCTTCATTCTTGTTTACAGAGAGATTACCTCTAATTAGAGACAGTATAATTAAACAGCTTAATTAGCATTAGGGTTTCAACAAAGATTGTACAGTTTTTATTGTGTGCTAATTTTTGCTGAGTCACAGATGACTTTTTCTTTTATCATTTTAAGGTTATGAGCAAAACCACTGGAAAGCTATAAGTAAATAAAAGGGGGAAAATGCACCATTTTTGGCATTTCTGGAACTCAGAGTTTTGCATACAGTGCAGTCCAAGATAAGAACTGCAGATTTCTGAAGATCAGGTTTTCCCTCTGAACTGAAAGGTGTCTCCTCTGGAGACAGGAGCTGGTTCAGGTTCCTAAGCTGAGGTGGGTCACCTGTGAGATAACAGATTTCTATCTGAAATTCCAAGAATTTTGGACCGGTGATACTCCTCTGTGTACCTGGAGAGCCTTGCAAGGCAAAAGAAACGCTGATAAGAAACTCGGGTTTCCTTTCTCTTTGCCTGTGGGAGATGGAGAAATCGCTCCCAAGACTGGAAGAGCCACTGCCTCGACCTGCTCAGGCAGCAGTGAGGAGATGCAGCTCTCCGGCTTATGGGTCCGTGCCTAGTCAGAGCCCTGGGGGCATGGATTGCTGTGCATGCCCCAATGCTCTGCTAAGATTTCATCAAGAGTACTTTGACTATACTGGCCCCAGGGTTTCAGAGTGCTACAGCAGGTAGCAAGCACTTTTGTGGCAAGCAACTTTATTTGACAGGCTGAGAGTTGGGGTTGTTCAGCCTGGAGAAGA
>RSEF01000004.1:44090100-44104459 GCA_003993805.1 Himantopus leucocephalus | reverse complement strand
TTTATCATTTTATGACTTTCAGTAATCCAAAGGATTGAACCAGATAGTTAGAACTGAAATAAAACACTTGTTAGCTATGACCTGAAAATCAGCAATAGGAGTAATTACACATATATCTATAATCTAACACAGTTTTTGTTTTGCATCGTAATAACACTGTGCTCTTCCACTTCATCACCTAGTACCAGCAATGGTAGCCCCATGTAATTGATACTGCTGACTGCCTGATCTGGAGTAAGAGTCAATTGTTTCCATGTCTAGTTTGGGTATTTTTCATGTCTCCATTTTATGGTATTCTGCAAGCTCCATAACAGGAGTTACAGAAACCCAGATGAATGGGTTTGGCACGCTACATGACATCGGAGAGATGGGATGGTCACAGACATGACTGGCTGTGTCAGATGGAGGGGGAAAAAGTCAGGAAAGATCTTGAATGGCTTGAAACTAAACATTTCCTGAAAGGTGAGTGAATCTCTCACCGTGTGGTTCCTTTTTTTTTTTCTGTCTCTAGGGATCTGGACATGCTCGTAGGTTCTTTAATATTTCATGCAAGGGCAAATAAAATCCTGTTTTTAGGAAAAGTGAAGCCCAGCCTTTTTGTTGTTCATTATATTATGTATCTATCTCCAACATTTTTCAGAAAACACAAAGAGTTTAGAAGCTTTTAAATGTGTTATACTGATAAAGCATTTAACAGTGATACAAAAGTTTAAAATAATAATAAAAGGAAATTACAAAGAAAAAGACACCTGAGAAACTCTCAGTAGAACTCACTGGAACAGACCAGGGAATGATTCACATGTATTTTTTAGCACACAGATATTTTGCCTCCATTTTCTGCAGCTCCTGCTAAAATAAAATGAAAGGTGTTTAAATTTATGTAACCAAAGAATATGCAGAGACCAAGCCTCAACTGCAGATACCAGTTCTGTGCATATTAGGAAAGGGAGTGGAAGACTAGCTTTAATCTAATTTTCCAGTTTTCTAATGCTTGTTATGACAGAAGCCATTACGAACCACAGCATAATTCAAAACCACCTAGAAGGCACTTTAAAATTAAACTCGTTTCAGAAATCTCACAGACCCCTGTGCCAGCTGGGGACAGGAGGGACATGACATCCAAACATGTAGCTTTGAGGAACAAACATGATTCCTAGAGAATGGTGTCATTAGGGAAAAACTCCATTTATGAAGCACCTAAAACCAAACGGCAAGCTCGACAAAACCCATCCTGCCAGCTGTCAGTCTGCTGTTCGGGGTATCACGCATTCATTTGGAGACTGGGATAGTTACGGAGCACATGGAAACTCTCATTGCGGGAACAGCCGTAACAGAGACCATGGTTAGCACAGGTCTCTGCCACAGGATCTGAACGTTTCAGCTGCTAAGGACCATCAGCAGAAATGCAGCTCTGGACGCTCTGCCATGGCCTGAAGTTATGGTACATGGACAGGAAAAGATTTGTGCACAGCTCAGCCTTCTGCCCAGCTCTTAGGGCACCAGGAGACAGAAATAAAGTGGGGAAAAGAAGAAATACTTTGATTTTTGGTTACACTGCAATTCTGTTGCTGTGCATGTTTGAATAATATACTTCCCATAGCATAATAACCCCCTAGCCTGTTTTTAGCAGTCTGCCTACAATAGAGAATGAGTAACAGGATTAGAAACATCTTTATTACGATTTTATTCCTTCTCTGGGCTATTTTTCTCAGCACTTTACTGCTTTCCTGCTTCTGTCTGGGGTAATAAAAGAATGGGATACCTCTGCTCTTATCCAACTATTCAACTGATACTGAGAGAATAATATAAGAATCATTCAATGTCCATTTGGAAAATCAATCAACAGGATTTTGATCTATTCTCAAAGGCCTAAAAATCAGCTGAAAATAATCATCTCCTAAATCGAGATTCACAGTCCCTTTCAGTAATATGGATAGGCGTAGGTATACATGACTAGACTTATAAGGGAACTTACAGCTCTTAACAACAGCCATCAAATGGGATTTTCAAAGGTACCTAAGTATCTAATTCTCATTGGTGCTTATCTGCGTCTCCATGAGCCTAAGTACTATAAAAAATCCATCCTTTGGTCATCATCAAGTGCATAAGAAAACTCTCAAAAACATATAAATAGCTGACATATTCATTTAGAGAAACAGAGGTGGGAGGGAGAGGATAGAACAGAATAAGGAATTAAAAAGAACAGGTCATTTCATAAACAATCTGCCTTCTCGTTGTGCGTCAGGAGCAAGTGGCTCAAGTAAGGAGAAGTTCCATAGTTTTCATTTCCTGAAAAAGTCTTTAGTCTTGGTCTGATTTAGGCATAGTCATCACAGCACAGTATATCCTAGCTTATATTTTCCAGTCTCACTTACCCTAAAGAAGAAAACACAAAAAACATGTTTTCTGATTTCATTCAGTCTCTTGCAGTAAATTTAGGCTACCGCAGTTTAGGAGGTAAGCATCTGCCCAATCCTTTAAGAGAGACAATGATTTCCTTTACATGTCCCGCTCCCTTATGTTATATTTTTGAGAACATGTTTATCTCATTCTGCTTTTCCACAGCAGAAATGTTATTTCTTCTCATAAGAGACGAAATCATTCTGCCAAAAATTCAAATAACTTACTTTCTGCCAAGAAATCAGCTAACTTTGCTTAAACTCCATTTCTTCTAGAAGATGAAAGTGTATCTTCCAGACACTATTTGAAAATGACATGCAAATTCCTTCCTATTCCTTAAATCTGCAGAAGTGAAATTGTGTTTGGCACTGAAAGCATTCAGAAAAAAAATGGAAAGCAAGTTGCTTTTGGGTCAAAAAATAGTTTGAATTTTTCTGAATTTGTGTTTAGTTGTGTTGAAACATTTCTTTCTCAGGACTCACTGTGTCTGTTGTGTCTGTTTTACTGCCACGGCCTGTGAGAAAAAAGTCTATATTCCTTTTCTCTCTTACTGAGGTTTTACATTTGTTCTTTCTTCTTGGCTTCTGAAAGTTTAAGTTTTGGCTTCTGTTTAAAAATGCAGATGCTTTTGTCTAATCTCTATGTAGACAAAGATATAAGCATCTCTACCAGAAGCGCTGTCTCTGCATTTCTCGTGCTCTAAGGAAAACAGGGACTATTCACCCTTGTTATCTTCAGGAAAAAGCACGAATGACAGGCTTTTCTTATTACTATTTGATAGAGTATAAATGCAAGAGTGAAGTCACATGAGCTGGCATGACTGCAGAACTCTGTTCCACAGAGTTCATTTACAAAAGGGATTTCCATTGCTCAAGGTTTTGAATGATGGTGAGAGTGAAAACTACCGCTAAAGGTTTATTGACATTGCTATTCAGAATAAATTATTAATAACTGATCAGTACCTCAGCTTTCTCACTAGTGAAGTCAAACTCAACGGTATTTCTATTTACTCAAAAATTCAACATAAATAACCAATGTAAATGAGCGTGTGTTTTCTCAATTCAGCAGGTGATAAACTGTAGGGATAATGCTGTCTTTACCAAATTCAGTATCATTTAAGGTAAAACAAAACTAAATTCATGGCAGTGTGCTAGAAAAAGGAAGAAAATAAGAAGTATGTTTGATATTTTGCATCAACAAAGTTCTTATTTAATCTGTATTCTTATCATGCAACTCTAATGCTTTGTTTTATGACACCTGGATGCTGATTTTGCTTGACTAACAAATTTTCTGGCTCTCTAAGTGAAAGAAATCGCTTTTTACAGTTAGTGTGCAGAAATTACAGTTATGCTGGTAGACAACAGAGAATAAAGAGAGGAAATGTCTGAACTCATCACTGAGGGGATATAGAAGCTTTCTAATTACTCAAATTCACAATATAGCTGTCATCATGGGTTCCAGGCTTCAGCTTCCCGGCACATAAATCAAAACCAAAGCTGGATTCAGTTGCTCCCCTACAAGGACCTAGTGCCATGTGGGACATGCTGCAACATCAGCATGTGCTCCGCAGATACGGTGCAGGACCTGTGGGAAACTCATTGATTCTGGACGAGCAGCTGGAGACCCGGCAGCAGACCTCAGGGCACCTCAGAGGGCACTAGACAGCTATGCTCAGGTGACCGGACAAAGTCTCAGGAGTCTTCAATGCCGGGAAACGCTACAGACTTTTCCTTCTGACAGGAAACTACAGCAACGCATTCAACTTGGGATAAAACCTGAAAGTCATGCCAAAGCTTTAATGATGTCAGAGGAGGCAGGAGAGACTTACAGATGAGTAGGATTTTTCTGAATCTGAATGAAAACTTCTAAAAACTGGCCCAAAAGAAAGAATTTTTAATGAAATGTTGAAACGTTTCTTGTATTGTCTATAGCAACTTGTAGAATCAGTTTGGGTTTTGAAAAGAAGACAGGAAAGATAGAAAAAAAAGGCTGCAAATAATATAACCCTCAGGTAAATAAGGTTTGCCTTAAAGAATGAATCAAACACTTTTCTTGGGTAGACAGTAGAACAGAAATTCTATATTTCCTATATTTAATTCTATGATGAGAAATACAACATTTTATATTAAAAGAAAATCAATAATAAAATATGGAATATTCAGCTTCATCTCTAAACAGTCTCTTTTTTTAAAAAAAAGTCTTTTTTTATGAGGTCATCCAGGCCCAGTCTAAAGGCCTAAGCTTAGACACATTGATGGCAAAGACACGAAACCATTTGTTCCTTGTGCTTGTAATAGGATGATGCATTCCATTGTTACAGGATTAGTAGAATTAGTAATGGATTAATAATAGTAGAATTAGTAATGAATCTGTAATTGAAGAATGTTTTTGGAACATTTGTTGCTGTATTTAAATAACTGGTTCTCTGAAGATACTGTCTCTGATGTTGACTATGCTAAGTTTGCGCTCAGGCTACAAGAAAGAGACAAATAGAAAGCCACAGGTTTATACCATTGCACATAAAACCTCTTCAGTGTCTACTTTACTTTGCATGTTTTACAGTCCAAATTTAGCAGCGTCTCCCGTCTGTTAGTCTTTAATAATGTTTAAAAGTACAAAATACAGTGAAATTATTATTTTCCACCTTTTTTATTAACCAAATATATTACTTCAGATTACTATTATTGTCTGAAATATTAGTCTAAACACCAGTGAAAACAAATTAAATCTAACCTTCCATCTAAATCATCATTGTTACAGACTTATTTTCAAGAATGTAAAATGGTGTCCACATTAAACCACTAGAACTTTGAACTGTAAAAGAATTTACTACAAACTGATAAAAAATCTGGGGAGGAAAAGAACATCTAGATGTGGACTGCCACCAGAAGATAAATGACAGAATCTGCATGAATTTAAAAAACAGCAGGGGAAAATGACCAGAAAAAACCTCCAGAATACATGACACTTTGCACCAATAGTATACTTCAATTAATCTGACAGATAAGTTATATCAGCAATAGCACAAATGATCTGACATTATGTATTATTTTTTTTCCTTACAGATCAACTAAAAATGATGCTAACAAACTGAAATAGCTCAGCTAAAGTGACATTCTGGGGAAAATTAATTCATGAGGTGTCTTTAAATAGAAAAAATATTTATTTAAGCCACCAAAAAAACCTTTCCTTCTAGTGCTCATGGCACCTAGCCAACCTTTTCTGCTTAAACTGCTTTTAATGTCTGACTAATTGATAGTCAGGGGCAAAATTAGAGGCTCACACTCTGTCTTGCCAATTCAAGGCGTACATAAAATGTTGATTTGAACAGAACAAAACACCACATTTTACATTAGAAAGATGTCACAGTCCTAGGCCATTTCTAATAAATAACTCAGGCATTTACAATGAAAGCGGAACAACGGTGCAATAACAATTTGTCTGGCATCAGTCTGTTCAAAATTCCTTCGAAGACGCGTCGAGAGGGAAGTCTGCAGCGCGGTCCCCCAGGAGGCATTGGCATGTTTCATTATGACAGTCCTTGGCAGCCCATCAGTTCTACTCAGGAAGTGATCGGCCCCTTCCAGCAACCAAACTAATTTGTTTCCTATTCCAGCTTTTAGATTCTCCACCCTCTGGCCTTGTTCTTTTCTCTCCAAAGCAACCAAGGCAAACAATACGGGTCAGACTAGACCCTGGGCTATCCAACACAACCCAAAGCTAACGGCAGAGGTGTGCCATGCCCAGCATCACCTACCATGCTACTGTCTACCCAAGAACACGAAGGGAAGAAGAATGGCAACCACTTTTCCTTGATGATTAAAAATTTTTCACTAAACTGAATAAACACCTGTCAAATGGCTTTAGAGGAAAGCATGCAGATGTTTTTTAAGGTTGTTCGCTTTTAATGAAATCTGTCTCTCATTAAATTCATTCAGGTCACTTTCCAGCCTTTCAGCACAACAAGCTTTGAGTTGCCTTCAGAACCGTGCTTCATGAATGGAGAGCCTCGATATCTTCCTTCATTTAAATTTTGTTCAGTCCGAATATCATTTCTGCGGTGCTTCCTTAGCCGCTGTTCTGAATTAAATTACATCGATTTCTTTCTACCTGATATTATGTATGCAGGTGCAATTAAGCCATAACGCTCTAAGATCCCATACTGAAATAAGAAACTTTGCGGAAGTAATCCTTCACTGGCCTTGCCACAATGGAAACTGTCTGCTTCTAGCTGAACAAAAACCCTGAGAATGCCCCTTGAGAACTGTTTGAAAGTCAAAACATTCCGGTCAAAAAAGACAGGAATCCTGTTGAATCCTGTTTTCCCTTGTTAGTGGGATATAGGAGCTTTGTACCTGGGATAACCCATTCATGGCAAAATCCCTGTTCCAGAAAAATCAGTAGCAAATGCTTGTCTCCAAGACTGGAATTTTATTCGAGCTATTTGTATGTTCTCTTTTTCTTCTGCTTACTTTTCACAGATTATTTTTAAAATAGTTTTTTATACCCAAATATTATAGCTATCACCATGAGAAATGCTACAGTTATAATTCATGCAGGAATACTGGTCACGATTAATAATTGTTGGAAGTGGCTAATGGGCTCAATGAAGGTGATGTAGAGTGTACAATAGAACACACCCCATTTCTCTGATCTGGAAATGAGAGCTTTTGTGTCACTCCTGAACTTTTCTGTCATTTTAATGCATTAGGGCTTACACATTGTTTGACTGCATCTCTTATAACTGTATTAAATATATTCACTGATAAATGTCTGGACTGTGTCAAGAAAAGATGAGAATTGGACAAAGAAACCATTAAAATTTACTATCATGTAGTGTTTCATTTTAATCTATCAGTCCAGTTGCAGCCATCTGCACAATTAACTTGTCTGACCAAAGAGAAGAGGAGGAGGCTTAGCTTGAATATGGGCTTGAGAAAGGAATGTGATTCTGCACACGGGCGAAGGATTTTCTACCAAAATAAGATCACTAAGATGGAATTCCCAGGACTACTTTTCTCTTGGCACCCCAGTGATCAAGGAAGCAGACACAACTGGCAGATAGCTGCCGTAAGGACTGAAAAATGAAACAGAAGTATATGATCTACCAAGCCCGGTTGAGAATTCAGCAGCACTTCACCAAGTCCCAAAAAAATCTCCTGTTAAAAATGCTTTTGGATGACATGGATTTTAGAAACCTCAGCTAAATCATAGAACCCACAAGCCTTGTTGTCAGTGCTTTTATTTTTTTTTTTCCCCTAAGTATCAGGCTTACTGATACAGCTCTCTGAAACTGAGAGCTGCCCAAGTCCGCATGAATGCCACAATCGTTAATCATGAACATGACAGCAAAGCTCCTTGGAGCATGGATTGTACCTTCCTCTGTATGCAGTGCAGACATTCAATGAATAATAGACGGTATCACAAGTCCTAAGTCTTTTGACTTCACTATATAACCGCTCCAGGTATAAACGTTGTCTAGTAATCATCAAACTATCACTTAATATTTACTTTTTTTAATTTGTGCAGATGTACTTTTACCTTCTCTTATAGGGAAAATATCAGCTACCAATGTCAGGTGTCTTTCTGGCTGGAATTTTTAAGAAATTCAGGAAATCAGACACTTAGCGCTCTGAACTTTGAAATTTCAGCTGAAAAAAATGAGTAATCATTTACAGAAAGTATTTTCCACCAGCAATTTCTGTAATAGCATCTTGCTACTCTGCTCTCAATGCAGCGACAGCGTGACCTGACGCAGGAAACACTCAAAAGGAAAAGATAGGTCAGAAACAGAAACGGCGGCAGCAGCAGCTTAGCTGACACAAAGCTTTGGGATAAATGCTTTTCCTGCCCATAGTTCTGTGCTGCGAACTGTAAACCACCCTTCTCCCTCACTATGGTAGTGCCATCCTTAACTACTGGAAACTCACCATCATTAGGGGGAGTCTTGGTCTTTGCATTCTCCTCTCAAGATCACATCTTTTTAAAGAAATTTGCAAATATAACTGGCATTTCTAATTTTTCATGCTTCATTTTAAATTCAAATAATGTATTTAGATGGCTAAACAAATGCATCAGGATTCAAAATACTGGCCTATGTTTATGAACAGTACAATGGTCTCCAGCTTTTCTGTTTGATAAACATGACAAACCTTAACATATGAGAGGGAGTGAGACAGAATGTAATAACATGATCCAAGCAGTGACGGGAAAGTAATAGCGTTGTGTAGTTACTATCAGTGACCTGATTCCAAGGGAAAGTTCTCATTAAATATATGAATCTGGTTAGAGTATATTGGCGGTGTATTGGGTTTGCATGGCAAGTTTTTGGTAGCGGGGGGCTACAGGGGTGGCTTCTGTGAGAAGCTGCTGGAAGCTTCCCCTACGTCCAACACAGCCAACACCAGCTGGCTCCAAGTGGACCTGCTGCTGGCCAAGGCTGAGGCCATCAATGACAGTGGTAGCACCTCTGGGATAACATAGTTAAGAAGGGCACTGCTGTGAAACAGCAGCAGAGAGAAGAGTGAGAATACGTGAGAGCAACAACCCTGCAGACACCAAGGTCAGTGAAGAAGGAGGGGAGGAGGTGCTCCAGGTGCCAGAGCAGAGATTCCCCTGCAGCCCGTGGTGAAGACCATGGTGAGGCAGCTGTCCCCCTGCAGCCTATGGAGGTCCACGGTGGAGCAGATATCCACCTGAAGCCCAGGGAGGACCCCATGCCAGAGCAGGTGGGTGCCCCAAAAGAGTCTGTGACCCTATGGGAAGTCCAAGCTGGAGCAGGCTCCTGGCAGAACTTGTGACCCCATGGGGGACCCCCACTGGAGCAGTCTGCTCCTGAAGGACTGCAACCTGTGGACGGGACCCAGGCTGGAGCACCTGGTGAAGAACTGCAGCCTGTGGGAAGTACTCACGTTGGAGAAGTTTGTGGAGGACTGTCTCCTGTGGAAAGCACTCCATGCTGGACCAGGAGAAGGGTGTGAGGAGTCTTTCTCCTGAGGAGGAAGAAGCAGCAGGACAACATGTGATGAACTGACCACAACCCCCATTCCCCATCCTCCTGCGCTGCTCAAGGGGAGGAGGGAGAGAAATGAGGAGTAAAGCTGAGCCCAGGAAGAGGGGAGTGGTGGGGGGAAGGTGTTTTAAGATTTGGGTTTTATTTCTCATTACCCTACTCCAACTTCTAATTGGCAATAAATTAAATTAATTTCCTCGAGTTGAGTCTGTTTTGCCTGTGANTCTGTCCTTATCTCAACTCACGAACCTTTCATATGTTCTCTCCCCCTGTCCAGCTGAGGAGGGGAATGATAGAGAAGCCTTGGTTGGCACCTGGCATCCAGCCAGGGTCAGCCCACCACAGGCAGAAAGGGGAGGTTCCACAGAAAAGAAAATCTCAGAGAACTGTGATTATAAACAGTGCATCAAAACTCTGAAAAACAAAAGTGAAATAATAAATCGTACTTATTCACAGGTATGTAGAACCTCCATATGCAGACAGTCATCAAGATAAGATTTACATCTAGGATTATATCACATTCTTTCAGATCTCAGTTCTTCAGAAAAAAAGTCTCTGACTGTCCTTATGACTCATGTAGAGTTGGTTACATAAACTGATCTCTAGACGTCTGTTTTCTATAGTGAGTTTCTGCTGTATAATAACTAATATAAATGCAACTCCTGCCAAAAATATAAAGCTATAAAATATGCAGTAATCTCTTTGTAGCTTGCTCAAATCTTGATCAAAACACGTTATGTACCACAACCCAAATCTCATCAAATACCCAACCTTGTTAAATCTAAAACCACAGAGACAGAAACAGCAGTACTCCAGGAGATCTGAGTTTTATCACGGGGTGTTCTGGCAGCTCAGCTGAGGGGACAATGACCGTCTACTGCCATGGAATCAAAGGTAGCTAAACAAAATTTCACTCTGCATCAGCACTTTCTACATTTACTGCCAGGAAGACTGAAAGCAACTCAAAAAGTTTCAGATTTTATTTAGAATGGTCTCAATCTGGCCTTTCTTTTGAAATAATTGCTTCTTTATTTCTGTGTTTATTTCTTTTAATCAGGGTCATTACCTCTACTTGTCCTTACTAATCCTCACTAAACCAACATACAATATAGATGATGAAATATCCTTTCTCCCTTAGATGTGTCTAGTGACTGCATGAAACGTTATCTTTTCAGGGAAAGCATCTCTGATGCTACACTATTACACTGCCCCTCAGTCACCCCAAAAGCCAACAGGGAAGGTTCACCTGATGTGTCAGAAGTCTCCAACTGTGTTGTTCCAAACTTCTATAAACAGTGTGGAAAGCACTGGATTATATAAAATCTTATTGGGTCCCTAATTAAAACACTATAATAAAGCATTTGAAAATGCTTGAATTAATAAATTCAAAGAGACTCAAAAGAGACTTCCATGCATTGTGAATACCTTTACATCATCATGAAAAATAAGCTACTATCTCAGTGTAATTACAGTGCCATCCTTTAAAACTTTCTTGGTTTTCAACTTAACTCCTTCGTCAACCTAGCTCTATCCAGGCATCACTTCCCATGACCTCCCAGTACCCAGGCCTGCAATCCATTAATTATAGATTCCTCCAACGAACAAGCTGTAACAACCATCTGATTTTTGCCTGTTCATTGCTTCTTTCTCCTAGATTACAGTGCAGTAAACATCTAAACCTTGACAAATAGCTCTCCATCATATTAATACTTCATTTCAGTGTTAAGTACACATCTTATTCTCATTTTGGTCATTCAAAAGTGTTTTTAATCTTCCTGGTTTGTTCAAAACATTCTCTACTTTAAGTCTCCCACTGGTAACAGCCCTGTAAAGTTGATACAGTTGCCGCATTTTTTGGATCTTGAACATTGTAAGACTTGCCTATATTTCCACCCTTGTCTTTTCTTCACCCATTTTACCTTTCTTTCTATAATCTCACACTATCCAAAAACTCCTCCTCTCTTTGGCAGTTGATGCCTTCACTCTTGCTTTCTTAAAAAAATTATCAGTACTAACTTCTACAAAAAATCTTATAAAAAGGAAGGAATAATAACATTACACATATAAGCACAATTTGTAATCATCACAACTGTACACAAAAATTAATCCAATGACCACATGATCTCACTTAATTCCTTTCCATGCACCCGATCCTCATTTTAATTCTTTTCCTTGTATCAAATCTAAATTTGTTTTTTCAGTTCTTTTAAAGAAAGAATCACATCTAAATAGCTGCTTTGTGTACTTCTTTGAAAAGAGAAAGCTGTTTGCAAAATACAGCAAATCATATTCAGATTAGACATAATGCATGCACTTTAAGAAAGTGATTCGTAAGTGGAACAGATATCTAGGAAAAGAACACTTCCCACATGTTCTCCATGTCCAGAAATCTTCAGACCAGTTTCTAGAAGCAAACATTTCAATCTGCGGTTCGCATGTTGCAGGTTAGACAAGGAATTACACTACCTAATAATTGATTGTGGCTTTTACTTAAAAAACTTCTCGTGTAAATGTAAACAGTATGCCAGTCCACATACAGCAGCTACAGTCACGAACAGTTCAAGGAAACCACAAACTAGCAACTGATTAAAAGTTGATTGGTGACTTCAATGCAGCTCACCATGCATAAGATACATAGAACTTCTTTGAACTTGATAAAAAGGCTAATTTATTTCTGTCTTTGGATAAGAACATCAAATGCCTATTAATACCATAGCTATTTCAAATACATGAATTCAATGGGGTTTTCTTTATAAATACTTCTTGCAGGGTAAAGTCTTTAACTGCTGCTGGCAGTGGAACATTCAGAGAAGTTTCAGCAACAAAATCAGCTGGTCATATCTAGGGGAGAGAGTTTTCAAAGTAGTTGGCTTCAGGACTAACCTCAGACTTAATTTTTTAAACTTTATTCTATTTGAAGTTTCAGTCTGTCCTTTCTGTCGGTAAAATAAATGGAAACATAAATCAAACTTGTACTAAATCTCTCTCTCATTATTCTTGAATCTAATATATAGAGAAAAAGCAAACTATAGATTTCTGAAGGTTATTCAAAATTTGTTTGTGAGCTCTGAGCTGGTTTTCTTCAGTTTCCAAGCTAAGTTCTATTGTACAGGTACAACATGGATAAAGTGGATAACTGATAACTGTTTCTTTCTTCTGATACAAAAATAATCTTTCCCTCCCTCCTGGGTGATATTTCCAATTTATTGAAACAAATAACAGACTTCTATAAAATTTATTTTGCAGCACATTTTTCCAGTGTCATAAACTACCAAATCAGAGAAAATATAAACGTTGTACACATCTTTTAATGTCTTTCAAGAACAACAATAACAATTATATTTTGTGTCAGCTTTGCAAGGTGGCTTTCACCAGGTCTGATGTCCCAGCATGTAATTATGTCATTCAGTTTTCAGTTTTGTTTTCTTTTTCTTTAAGGCACTTGTAAAAGCAATGTCTAGGGAGTTTCACAGCTGATGAAATCTTGGCCCTAAAATGGAGAATCACAGCGCTCCCACTGATTTCAGCAGGGCCCAGAATCTCATTAATGCCTTCCAAAACCTACTATCCTATTAAATAAAATATTAAAAGGTACATTTAATTAATTATGCTTTTCCAAAATCTTCAGAGAAGCACAGCTCCTGACTTTCATTTCTCAAAGGCTCAGAAAGACCAGTCCTAGAACTGCTCAGATCAATGGCAGAATCCACATTACTTCCTATGCCTTTGGGAGAAATGGCAATATTTTATGTAATAATAGACCTAAAACTTTTATTTCATTCAGGATTGTGCAAATAGTTCATTTTAAAAGACAAGAAAATATTCAAGAAGCGATCAAAGAACATGTCTTTTCTTTTTCTGTTCTCTAAATAATGAACTTGATGGTACAAACAGCTTGGCCCCTGAAAAGTCAAAACAGTGTTACATTCATTTGTTTTCATGGCAAAAAATAGTGTGTATATTAAGCTAAACTTGTTTTCTGAAAAATCAGAATATATGTATTGTCCCCCAGATTCATACATTAAGCACCTGAGACCTCAGCTTCTCAAATTTAGACTCCCTACTCACAGATCAAATCACAGAGAATCAGTCACTGTATTCTCTATTGTGACTATCATAGACAGATTGTCCACACAAGAAATCTTTTTTCATGTTATTTCTTTCCTAAAAAATCAAGAACAATCTAAATACCAAGGGGAAACATTTATGGAGCGTATCATCAGCAAAGCACAGTGTAGTGAGCACCACAATAAAAAAAAAAAATAAATTAGCTGCAGGCCTAAAATAAACTCACGTGGCAAAATCCTACCCTGCACATAGGTGCACTGGGGAACGGCGATGATATGCAGGGGCTTTCCCCTCTAGTGCACCCATATGAAGTAGCAGCAAGGCAAATTTCCTATCTGCCCCGAAGCACGCAAGCGCACGAGACAGTAGTAAAAGGAAAGCTTGGTTTCTGGTGTCAGTAAAGGAAATGACCTTGCCACTGCCTAAGAAACATAACTGTCCCATTCCTAGAACGTTCCCTACCCTGTGAAGCAAATATTCGCTCCTTTTTTTTTGCTAAAGAAGAAATTACTTTGGTCTTAGGCACCTTTGCTCCTCCATCACGAGTATTTTCTTACTCTGAGCCCTTCTGCCCATAAGGAAAAGGAAGGCTCCTGGTCACGCCGCTCTCTGCTTTTCAGCACATTAACACTATGTGCAAAGCATCTCTCACACAGGAAGGCTGGGTTTCCTCCGCCTCGTCCTCAGGTTCCTGCTAAAATCCTCCACTCTGTAGATGACCCGTAGTCAACCGTAGTCAGCACTGACATATGGAGGAGGACTCCTTTTCTACTGCCCAGCCGCACATCTGGCCTGTGGCACTGCTCCTCTCTTCAAAGTACAGTAACCATACAGTAACAGGTGCTGGAGCATGTCCAGAGAAGGGCTACGAAGCTGGTG
>RSEF01000004.1:44071681-44082831 GCA_003993805.1 Himantopus leucocephalus | reverse complement strand
TGGAATACCTGTGTCCCGTGCCAGCTCCTTGGGGAAATTAACCCCATGCCTGCCGGAACCAGGACATTTAGCCACTTCATTTACAGTTGGTGTATTGGCATCAGATCTTCCCCAGACCACTGTTGACAACATGTGGGAATACATTGGTGGTGCACTCTGCACAAACTTCCACAACATAGCTCGTTTGCATGGCATTTCATCAGGGTCTATATTCATTCACTAGTCACCATAAATCACCTCTTGCACAGCCAGTTCTCTGAGGTACTTAAAACCTTTCTCCATGGATGTCCATTTGCTCAGGCAGCATTCGATATCATCCTTAAAGGTATACCTGCCCTTTACAGCTGACACCAGTTGCCTCCAGAGACTGAGAATGTGTGACCTTTCTCCCAATTGCTTTATTGATGCCTCCGTCTCTGGCCACGTTTCCCAACTGCCTGGCGTCTCTACTGTCAAAGTCTATGGTATCGGCCCCATTATCCCAACATCGGAGCAACCAGGAGATGAGTGTTTCACCTTCACGACGGCTAAAGTCCTTGCTCATATTTTGCAAGTCCTTCATAGATAAGGATTGAATGAATGCATTAGGAATCCCACCACATTTCAGCGATAGCAATTAGATCATAGCTTTCTAGCTGCACAGTGGCTTCCAACCCCTCCTGTTTTTTACCCCTTCTGCATGCATTGGTATAGAGGCACTTCAGTGGGTCTGTCGACTTTGTCACCTTTCTAGAGGAACACGCCCTAATTCCTTTGTGGTATTTCTCAAGTTTTTCCCTGTTGGTTCCTAATGCATCAGCAGCCCCTGACTCTTGTCTGGTGCTCAAAACTCCATCCTTTTCCCCTGCTAAATCTAGTTTAAAGCCCTCCTTATGAGTCTGACCAGCTTGATGGCAAAGACCCTCTTGTCCCACTTGGTCTGGTTAATCCCACCACCTCCCAACAGACCTGGCTTCTCAAAGGTAGATCCATGATCATAGAAGCCAAAACCTTCAGTGTGACACCAGCTACAGAACCAGGCATTCACCTGTTCAATTCACCTCCTCCTTCCTGGACCACTTCCTCTGACTGCGAGGATAGAGGACAGTACAACCTGTGCTCCTGATCCTTTTAACATTGCTCCAAGGGACATATAGAGTCTCTTTTGATGGTTCTAAGTTGCCTCGTTACAGTATCATTAGACCCTACATGGAATAGTAGGAGCAGATGATATTCTGTAGGATCTAGGGAGGGTGCTACAGACTTTGTGCCCAGACTGCCAGCTACTGGGGGCATGAGTAAATTTGGTGCCAACTACTGGAGTCAGACCAGAGTTGTAGAAATCCCTGGCCTGTGGTGTCAGCTAGTGGACTGAGTGAGGGGTCTCAGTTCCAGCTACTGGAGTGAGTGTGAGTCTTTAACCTCTAGCCACTGGGGTGGGAACAGTGTGGGTCCCAAAAGCCAGCTACTGGGCAGGCGGACCAGTGTGAGTGAGGTGACCGAGGTGCTTGGTGCTGGCAGCTGGAGCAGGACTGTGGGTCACAGTCTGTGTGCCTGATGCTGGCTGCTGGGGGAAGGCAAGTGTCTGCATCTTCCCCAAACCTGGTGTGCGTGGGGGTGTGTATGTGTATTCACTATCAAAATTCAAGCTGGACTAGTTGACAAGAAGCAGGAGCCTCAGATATGGGCCAGGGCATCAGGCGGGCAAGGGTCTGTGCTGGTATGTCCAGGGGGACTTGTGAATGTGGAGTGCCTGAGGGGTGAATGTGTGTGTTTGCTAGTGAGCATCAGTCTGGACTAGCCAGTGAGTAGTGGATCCGTGAAGTGGGTAAGAGGGCCAGTGATCTCCACTCTTGAGTCTCTCTCTCGTCCCTCTCTCATCTCTTTCTCACGTCTCTCTCATGTCTTTCATCTATCTCTTTCATCTCCATAGTCCCTGTCGTCTCTCTTGCCTCTTTTTTTGCCTCTCATCTCTGTTTTCTCTCTCATTACTCTCTCGCCTCTCTATTCTCTTGTGTTGGGTTTATGTGGCAAGGTTTTGGTAGTGGGGGGGCTGCAGGGGTGCTCTCTGTGAGAAGAGATCAGGAGCTGCCCCCATGTCAGATAGAGCCAGTTCCAGCCAGCCCCAAGATGGACCCGCTGCTGGCCAAAGCTGAGCCAATCCGTGACACTGGTAGTACCTATGTGATAACATACTTAAGAAGGGGTAAAAAACATTTTGCAGCAGATGTGAGAGGGGAGTGAGAATATATGAGAGAAACAACTATGCAGACGCTAAGGTCAGTGATGAAGGAGGGGGAGGAGGTGACTCAGGCACTGGAGCAGAGATTCCCCTGCACCCCATGGTGAAGACCATGGTGAAGCAGGTTGTACCCCTGCAGCCCATGAAAGACAACGTCAAAGCAGATATCCAGGCGGGGAACTCATGCTGGAGCAGTCTGTTCCTGGTGGACTGTACCCCATGGAAAGAACCCATTCTGGAGCAGTTCTTGGAGAACTGGCCCATGGGAAGGACCCATGCTGGAGCAGGGGAACAGTGTGAGGAGGGAGGAGTGGCAGGGATGAAGTGTTATGAACTAACCGCAACCCCCATTAAGGTCATCCTTAGGTTTTTTAGCTCTGTTCACATAATGTACACATGCACTCACACACACATACATACATTCACAGGGTGTGGAAGAGAGGTGTGTAGTCTCTTTTCATGAAGGTGTTGGTGTAATGGTAAATGGGCAGAAGTACATGGAGAGCCCTTTAAATGAGAAGATGGGATGATAAAAGCCTGAGGGACTCCTTTTCCATAGGCCTCTCTAATTAGTCTTTTAATCAGCTAATCAAAGGCAAGTTAAGGACCGGTTTTACTAGCGCTCTCTCTCTCTCTCAGTGTGTGTGTGTCTGTCTGTCTCTCATTGTGTGTCTGTCTCTCTCGCTGTGCGTCTGTCTCTTCATTCTCTCTCTCTCTCTAGTTCTGTCTCTCTCATCTCTTGCGTACCGCTTGTTCTGTCTCTCTCTAGTTGTGTGTCTGTGCCTGTCTCTCGTGCCTGCCTGTCTCATGTCTGTCTCTGTCTTGTGGTGTCTGTCTCTCTCATTGTGTCTCTCTCATGTGTCTGTGTATCTCATGTGTGTGCCTGTCTCTGTCTCATGTCTCTTGTTCTGTCTCTCTCTAGTTCTTTCGGTCTCATCTGTCTGGCTCTTGATGCATCCGTCTCTCTCTCTCTCCTTGCTCTCTCATGCCTGTCCCATTGTCTCCTGTGTCTCTCTAGTTGTGGGTCTGTCTCTCGTCTCTCTCCCTTCCGGTGCTCTCTTGTCGTGTCTCATGTCTGTCTTGTGTCTTTTGCTCTCTCTCTCATCGTGTCTCTCGTGTCTGTCTCTTGCGCCTCGTCTCTCATCTCTCTCTCTCTCTCTCGTTATGTGTCTGTCTCGCGTGTTTGTCTCATAGTGTGTCTCTTGTCCGGTGTCTCTCTTCTTGTCTCTCTCGCTAGTTGTGTGTCGCTCTCTCATCGTGCTCTTGGGGTCTCCATCTCACTCTTGGGGTCCGTCTCTTGCTGCGTGCCTCTCTCACATCTTGTTCTGCCTCTCTCGTTATTTGTCTGTGTCTCTATTTCATTGTGTGTGTCTCGTGCATCTGTCTCTGTCTCATCTCTCTTGTGTCTGTTTCTCTTGTGTCTCTCATTCAGTTGCACTCTCTAGCTGTGTCTGTGTCCATCTCTCATCTCACATTCTGTCTCTCTGTTTGTGTGTGTCCCCCTGTCTCATTGTGCCTGTCTTGTGTCAGCCTCGTGTGCTTGTCGCCTCTCGTTCTGTCTCTCGAGTTGTGTGTCTCTTGTGTCTCTCTCATGCGTCTCTTGTGCCCACCTCACTGTATGTCTCTGTCTCGTCTCACGTTGTCTCTCACGTTCTCTCTCACGTTGTGTGCCTCTCAAGCTTGCACTCTGTCTCCTGCTGTCTCTTTCACATTGTCTGCATCTCTGTCTCTTGCGTTGTGTGTGCACGCCTCTCATGTTGTCTGTGTGTCTCCCTCCCACCTTGTCTCTCTTTCTCCCTCCACCTTGTCCCTCTCCCTTCCCACCTTGTCTCCCCCCTTGTCTATCGTACCTTCTCTCTCACACCTTGTCTCTCTACCTACCTTGCATGTCTCTCCTCTCTGCCTCTCCCCGCTTCCCTCCCCCTGTCTCCCCGCCTCCCCGGTCCTAAAGCTCTTTATGTCTTTTGACCACTCTCTCAGTCCCCCGTCCCTGTCCCCCCCCCCTCTTGCTCTGTTTCATAGTCTCCCAATTTATCTCACTCTCAGGCCTTTGGTCTCTCTCTCTGTCGGGCTCTTGCCCCAGCTCTCTCCCTCTGCCCTTCTGTGTCAGTCTCTCCCTCAGTCTCTCCAGGTCTCTCTCTCTCTCACACACACAGAGTCTTACTCTGTCAGTCTCTCCCCCTCTTACCTTGCCCTCTGGCTCTTACTCTGTCTCTCACAATCTCTGTCTCTCTGTCTTTCTCAGTCTCTCCCCTGCCCCCATCCATCTCTTGCCATCTCTCCCCCCATCTCCCTCCCTCTCCCCTTGTCCCTCTGCCCTGCATGCTCCCTCTCCCCACACTTGCTCTTGCTCTCCCCACCCCACTCGGACTCTCCTCTCCCCCCCTCGAGCTCTTGCCCCATCTCTCTTGGCCCCTCTCTCAGACTCCCTCTCGCTCACTTTCTTTCTTCCCATCTGTCTTTCTCAATCTCACTCACGCTCTCGATATCGGTCTGCGTCTCTTTCCCCCCCAGTCTATCTCCCATACTCTCTCTCTCAGTCTCTCTGCCTTTCTCTCTATCAGTACATCTCTCTCAGTGTCTCTTGGTCTACCCCACCACTCGGTCTCTTTCTCAGAGCCTCCCGCCTCTCCCTTGTTCGGCCTCTCCCTCACTCACTTTATCTCTCTCCATCTTGCTCTCTTGGGGTCCGATCTCCCCATCTCTCTCAATTTCTCTCTTTCATTCTCAGTCTCAGGACACCCTTCCCCCATCATTATCTGGGTCTCTCTCACATGCTCTTGATCTCTCTCACACTCTCCCTCAGTGTCACCTGGTCTGTCCTGGTGCCCCCCTCCATCTTAGTCACTTTCTCTCTCTCCATCTCCGTCTCTCTGTCTCTCATTCATTCTCATTCTTCCTTTCCTTCTCCTGGTCNCCTCCCCTCCCCCCCCCCCCCCCGACTCTCTCCCTCTCTCTGACTCTTTCTTGTTTGCACCCATCTGACTTTCTTTGTCTCCCTTTCACAAGCTCTCTTGCACTCTCACACCCTCTCTCACTCACCGCCTTGGTACCGCCTTCTCCCTCCCCCCCGCCATCTCTATTTGTCTTGATCACTCAGTCTCTATGTGTGAGCGTGACTCTCTTTCAGCGCCCCCCCTCGACTTGGACACCCCCCCTCCCGGTCACAATCACACGCTCTCAGTCTCCCTCCGTCTTGGTCTTAGCCCCTACTCCCTCTCTGTGCTACCCCACCTATCTCTCTCCCCAACGTCTCTGGTGTGTCGTGTCGTGGTCGCCCCCCCCCCCNCCCCCCCCCCCCGCTTTTTTTGGTTTCGATAACTCTCTGCCTACCTGCTTCTCTCTCCCTCTCCTCTGTCTCTCCCTTCGCCCTCTCCTTCTCTTTTCCTTTTCTCTCTCTTTCCTTCCCTCTTTCTCTCTCCCACTCTTTTTTCTTCTCTTTTTCCTCTTTCTTTCTCCTTTCCCCTTATCTTCTTTCACTCTCTCCCTGTTTTTCTCCCCTGCTATTTAATCCTCACTCTCTCTTTTCCCTCTCTCCTTTTCTTTCTCCGGCTCTTTTGCTGCCTCTTTCTTCTTCTCTCTTCCTCCATATCTCTCTCTCTCTGTCCACCTCTTCCCCCCTCTGTTTCTCCATCTTCTTCTCTGTTTTTCTCTCTTTCTCCCCATCCCCCGTATCTCTCTGCCCCCCATCTCCCCCTTCCCTCTGTTCCTCTCTCCCTCTCCCTCCCCTTTGCTTGTATCTTCTCCCACTTCTCTTTCTCTCTTTCTCCTGCTCTTTCTCTCCCCCTCTACCTTTCCCTCTCGCGTCTTCCTTACCTACCTCCGATCCTCCCCCCCGACTACTTTAAACTCTTTCTCTCTCGCTATCTTTCGTGTCCTCTTTCTCCCTATCTCTTTATCTCTTTCTCTCTCTCACTTTTGCACGTGCTCTCATTCGCTCTCTTTTCTTTTTCTCACAGGGATAAGGTGATTATTTCCAAGTATTACAAACTCTTGATCATCAAACAGATATATCTCTAAAATAGATCTAAATATATATCTCTAAAAAACAGCTCTTCTAAAGGTTTTCTGTTTTGTTCTTTTTAAAGCATAGCATTGTCAAAAACCAGTTACTGATGATCACCGTTACCAAATTTTAGCTCATAAACCATTAAATGTCTTGTTTGTAGTCTACTGCATTTTGTTTGTACACCTTTACTTTCATATTGTTTACTCGTTCTGATCCATGACTCTTATCCATATACATACATAAGCAGTTGTCCAGATGAGTTTTTTTAGTATTGGTATGAACATTTAGAAGTACTGATATGGAGAAATGTAATGATGTTATCACAAACATAAAATGGAATAAAATAAGTGCTGGTATAATTTTTTTTATTATTATTTTTTTTTAGTTCTGTCATGGTATGTTGCAATATTTTTGACCTGTTCTGACAACTGTTCGTAAATATGAAAGAAATGTAGAGAGCAAGAGGTACACATATGAAAATGAACATGTTTGATTTGGGGGTACTGATGTCTATCTAAAGAAGCAATGTGCATATATAGCCATAAACTATTTAAACTGAAAGTGCAAAGCAGTCTGATAGTTCTGTTTTTCTATAAATGAACTAACTCCATGTTAATTTTTCCATTTTCAGTCATCAAGTAAACAGGATAATAATTTACCTACAGAAGACAAAGAGATGGATACTGTCAAAGAAGATGATGTCCCGTTTGAAAAACTCAGTAGCAAAGTACGAGGAATGTTACTCTTTTTAACCTAAATAAGTTAACTTTAATATTGTGTACTTTGACTTGCAACTGTATCTTCAAACACTTAGAAGCTACAGTTGCTAGCACTGTGACTGTCTCGGGAGTGGTTTAAAATGTAAAGTTTCATACGTATTCAGATATATTTATACCACTCATTGAAGCTAATGGGAATTAGAGATATCATCAGAGAGCAAACTTTAATGTAATGATATTTACTAGCAGAAAGCGTCTTGATGTGATGGAAGTTTTTGCCTGTCGCATATCAGAAGCTTCAGTTATGTGATTTCCCTGAGAAATTCTTGATCATTTAAACTATATCTTAAGTTTGCTAAGATACTTTATTTCTTCTTATCTTCATAGGATGTGATGAAAACAAATGATATATGCATTCCTAAAGTTGTTAGAAGAGGAAGGAAGAGAAAGGTAACAATATATTTAACTAACTTGTTAGAATCTGGATTAGAAGGTATTTTCTTATGGGATAGTCCGATTTCTTTAATTAATTTAATTTTAATTATTAATTTAATTTAATTTAAATAAACTGATTGCATCAGTTTATGGTGCTTTTACCTTCCCCTGTGCACACCACCAACACCACCTCCAATTTGAAAGCGTAGTAACTTCTGTTTTCCCAGAGGCCATTTTGCCACTCACAATTCTGTGTTTGAACACGAATCAAAGCAGGGAGCTCCCATCTTTTCCAGGTTTAGTGTAAATAAGAAATGTTTAGGAATAAATTTTTGCTAAACCACTAACAAAATAATCTCTTTTGACCCCCCCCCCCCACACACACACACTCACACACATTTCTGTAACATGTTCATAATACCAAATCAAACACTTGAAATACTGTCCCTTTTCATGAGGCTATGCTTATGTAGTCACATCGATCTGGCATAAATCTGGCCGCCTTCTGAAAGCAGTGGTCCTAGCTGCTTGCACTTCTTGTGCAAGCATTAATGCTCATGTAACCACACAGCAAGCCAGATCGGGGCATTGATCTAGTATAAAGTGGAGTAAAGACCAATTTTAAGTTGAAGCCATTTCCTGATTCAACTTGCTTGCATTAGTGCTGGCAGGAGAAATGAGTAGGAAGGTATAACCATGGCCTTAGTGAGCTATGCCATGAATCATTAGCATACTGACTATCAGAAAGATAAAGAAAGATGCAGCATTTGTATGTCCTTATGAGAATTACTTCTCTTTTTTAAAAAACAGAATTTAAATAAATCCAGCCTCCAACCTGGGACACTGAGGAGCCAAAAGATTGTGTGGATGTTTTGGGATTTTTTAACTTCCCAAAGGGACAAAAACCTCTCAGATGACACTCTGAAAGAGAGATCTCATTCTTGAACTTTTTAAACACTCGAGCTTTCTGGTTCTTTGGCCTCAAAAGGTGTTTGAAAACTTCTCCCGGAAGTTCTTTAAAATGATTTTTTTTTTTTTTTTAAATTCTGAGCCTGACTTTATTCATATAAAACTGGACTAATTGCATCCATCCCCGTGTCAGTGGTATGAGCTAGAATTAGTTTTGATACTTTGGGTCCTAACAAGGCTACAAGTATATGTAGTGGACAAAGATGTACAAAGGGGTACATTTTCTTCAGCCATCTTCCTTTTCTCTCCAACTTACCTGTAGTACGTGTGTCAGTCAGGTTTGTCTCTGTATGTTCTTGTTTATGTCTCCTTTGACCAGATACCCTTAAAGGAGCAGATGCTCTCCTTCCACATACCCTTACAAAGACATGCAACTAACCACCAACACAAGTGCTCACAGGTGTGGGCAGTGGCTGTGTGTCCTTTTTAAGTGAGCAGCTGAGATAGGTGCTTAGTGGTAGACATGAGTTTCAGCTTGACTGCAGTCAGAGTGTAACAGAACGGGCTGTGGAAGGCAAGGCATATGCAGGAAAGAGAAGTTGGCTCTGAGGACTTATGTTGGTGTGGGCAATGACTGTGTGCCCTTAAGAAGTGCACAGCTCAGGCGAGAGCTTAGTAGTACAAGTGAGTTTTGGCTGGTGTCTGTGGGGAAGCCCAGAGCTTGGGTCAGTGTGTGAGAAGAATTTACTGCAAAAGGTATTGTAGGTGCTCAAGAGAATTTGACTGTGTTGGAGTGGTCAAGGGCTGGCAGGGAGGATAAGGGTTGGGCATGAGAGGAGTGGTCTGGTAGGGTAGGGTTTTGGCTTGGAGGAGTTGGTGTGCAGGGTAAGGATTGGTCTTAGAGGGCTTGCTGGTAGGTTATGAGTTGGGATTGGTGAGCAGGGAAAGGATTGGGCTTGGAGGGGTGTGTGGGTAGCAGAAGGGTTGGAGTTGGAGGGATTGAGTAGAGTACAGATTGGACTTGGAGGAGATGGTCTTGGAGAGGTTTGGCTTGCTTTGAGGGGTTGGGTGTGGAATGGTTAATGGGCTTGGGAGGGATGGGCTTGGAGGGGTTGGTGGGAAGGGTAAGGGATGGGCTTGGAGGGGTTGGTGGGAAGGGTAAGGGTTGGGCTTGGGCGTTTTGGGGTTAGGGTAAGGGTTGGGCTATTTGGGTTTGGGCCTGGAGGGTTTGGTGGGCAGGGGATGGTGGATAGGATAAGTGCTGTACTTGGAAGGGGTGGGGTTGAAGGAGTTGGCGGGCATGGAAAGGGTTGGGCTTGGAGTATTTGGGGTTAGGGAAAAATGCTGGGCTTTGACAGGTTGATAGGCAGGGTAAGGGACTGAGGGACTGCTGGGCAGGGTAAGGGTTGAGCTTGGAGGGGTTGGCAGCAGGGCTTGGAAGGCTTGGTGGTTAGGGGAAGTGTTAGGGTAAGAGGGGTTGGCGTTTGAGTTTAAGGAGTTGGGGGGTCAGGTTGAGGGTTGGGCTCAGAGGGGTCGGCGGTTAGGGTAAGGGTTTTGGTTAGAGGGGCGCGGTTAGGGTAGAGTGTTGGTGTTAGCAAGTTTGGTGGTTAGACTAGGCCTTGTGTTTAGAGGGGTTGGGGGTTAGGCTGGGGGTTGGGTTTGAGCTGCTTTCAGTTGGGGTTAGAGTGGTTGGGTTTTAGGCTAAGGGTACAGGTTGGGCTTGGAGGAGTTAGCAGGAAGGGTAAAAGTTGGGGTTGGAGGGGTTGGCTAGGCCTTGGGCTTACAAGGGTTGATGGTTAGAGACGTTGGCAGTTAGAGGAGCTGGGGTTTAGGCTAGAGATTGGGCTGAGAGGGGGTTGGTGGATAGGGTACGGTTTGGGCCTAGAGTGCTTGGTACTTAAGGTTAAGGGATGGGCCTGGAGGGGTTGGGCTTAGAGGGGTGAGCAGCTAGGTTTAAGGCTAGGTCTTTGAAGGCTTGGTGGATAGGGTAGGGGTTGGGATTGGAGGGATGGGTAGACAGAGTAAGGCTTGGGCTTTGTGGATTTGGGCTTGGAGGGGTTGGCAGGCAAGAGTAAGGGTTGGGCTTGGAGGGGTTGATGAGCTTGGATGGGTTGGGCTTTGAAGCCCTTCATGGGTAGGGGGAGGGTTGGAGCCAGAGGGGTTGGCAGTTAGGGGATGTGTCAGAGCTTGGAAGAGGTTGGTAGGTAAAGGAAAATTTGGGGTTGGCTATTAGTGGAAGTTTTGGGCTTGGATGGGTTGGCGGTTGAGGTATGTTTGGGGGTTAAAGGGCTTGGAGGTTAGGCAAGGGGTTGGACTTGGAGGGGTTGATGGATAAGAAGAGGGTTGGGCTTGGAGGGGTTGGTGGGTAGGGTAAGGGTGGGCTTGGAGAACTTGGGGTTGGGGTGAGGGTTGGGATTGGAGGGGTTAGCGCATAGGAAAAGGGTTGGAGAGGTGTATTGGGCATAATTGGCAAGGTTTTGGTAGCAGGGGCAGGCTGCAGGGATGACCTGTGTAGGAGGAGGTCATGGACTGCCCTGTGCTGTTCCCCACAGCATTCTCATGAAAAAACTGGCTACCCAAGGCTTGGACAGGCGTACACTCTGCTGGATCAAACACTGGCTGGATGGCCGAGCCCAGAGAGTGGTGGTGAATGGAGTTAAATCCAGTTGGTGTCCGGTCACAAGTGGTGTTCCACAGGGCTCAGTGTTGGGGCCACTCCTGTTTAATATCTTTATTCATGATCTTGACGAGGGGATTGAGAACAGGCTCAGTAAGTATGGAGATGACACCAAGTTAGGTGGGAGTGCTGATCTCCTTGAGGGTAGGAAGGCTCTTCAGAGGGATCTGGACAGGCTGG
>RSEF01000004.1:44048934-44063962 GCA_003993805.1 Himantopus leucocephalus | reverse complement strand
AAAAAAAAAACAAAAAAAGAAAAAAAAATCATGTGGAGAGTCTCGTTTACCAAATAAGAGCTGTAAGACAGGAAAATAGGGCAGAGACAGAGAGATTATATATGGAAAACTATATGCAGTTTACAGATCCTCCAAATATCAATACATCCTTAAGAGTCTGTTTTAAAATGGACTGTGGTTGTGTGTAATCCTACCTCAGCAAAGGATTCTGAGACAACTTTGAGCCACTTCTCATCCATTATTTTCTTTCTCTCCCAGTCTTTGTCAGTGGACCGTTTATTTCTTCTTTATTTTGCAGTGGTTGAAGAGATCTAGTTCTTAATTAGTATATCAGTAGGGATTTTGCAGGTGAAACTTTTGCAATTCATACATTTGTCTTCTTCAGGAAGGTTATTAGACTAGAGCACAGATCATTTGTCTCCTTTTGTAGGCTTCTGACAAATGGTTCTTTGTTCCCTATGGGAGTGTGGGAATTGTAACATAGGCAGAAAATTGACCCTGCCTGAGCAAGCCTGTGAGAGAACGTATACATTTGCAAACAATCTTAAAACAACAAGGCAAACTCCAATTTGCAACATTTAATAAAGCATGTGAAATTATAGAGGAAAAAGAGAAAGGAAATCTTCTTTATAGGCCATTAGAAAGAAAAATTATGGCTTGATCTTGAAACAATTTACCCTTGGTGCTGACATTGCTGCACCCTTTCTGAAAACAGAACATTTGGGTCTTTCTCACCCTGAAGTGATGGAGGGTAGACAACACTTTTTTTTTCTTTTGTCTGGTCTTACTGCTGGAGAAATGTGGCTGCTTTATGCAGAGGGTCCTGCTCATGGGTACATTTCTCTTAAAAAAAGCTCACTAAATCAATGAGACATGATGCCTATATAAATTGTGCTTCTGGAATGCATCTTCTCAGTTTACTGGACCTTGTCCCTTGGTATCTTGGGCAGGAACAACATCTACCAGCTATTGCAACAGCTTCTATAACTTGAATCAAAGTTCTTGTTGCTGAAGTTTATGCAATTTACTGCTCTGACTATGTCATCACATAACTGGACATGGAATCCCTTAACAAGCCTTCTTTCTAATAATTCAATGCCTGCAAATAACATCACAAGTTCACTCCAGTCCCTAATTCCTAAGGAAGGATTGTCTCACTCTTAATGGTATGCGTATGTTTTAAATCCACCCTAACTCTGGGTCTCATAAATGATTCTGCACGCCTACACTTGTAAATGTTAGCTGTCATTGTAAGAGTGAATTGTGGGATGATGGTTGTCCTATCGAATCAGGGTCAGATCACTCAGAGTCAAGTAGTGTTTTTGGAATTTTGCTTTTGTCACAATGTATACTCAATTTAAGTCAATTCATTATTATTTTTGTTAGTAGTAGCATTAATCATAGAATCATAGAATGGTTTAGGTTGGAAGGGACCTAGTTCCAACCCCCCTGCCATGGGCAGGGACACCTCCCGCTATGCAGCTTTGTTTACACTTTTTGTGTCACAGGTTCACTGACGATCCCCAAATAAATGTGTTTTTTTCTACTTCCTAGCGTTGTTGTTCATGTGGCTAGGTTGTATTTTTCCAGTACACCTTCCCTTCTTTCTCCATCTGTTGTTGTCTTCCTTATAAAATACTCTAGGGCAGTTATCACAATAATAGGGTCTGAAAATGAATGGTAATGTAAGATAATGTAAAGGAAAACTGCTTTATAGATGGATCCATTATTTCTGCCATCAGACAAATGCCTATACTTGAAGTAATAACCGATAGGCATCAGGCATTTAAAGCAGTATGTTTTGTGCTGGTTGAACATCTGGAAGGCAGTAGCTTTTTCTTCATTAAATTATGCTGAAGGAACTTTTGGAGGAGCAGAAAGTTCATTGTTGCTTGCTTGACCTATTCTATGGGGGTCCTTTATTTGTTGTAGGTTGCCATGTTACCTTCTGCTTGGTCATTGAAATCACTTGACACAAAGTTTTTATCTGCTAGTGGAAGGTTGTTGATCATGCCATTTATTTCAGTAAAGAGTTATTTGTCACTTCTAGTCACAGCTGCATAAATGTTGTGATGATAATAGTAGAAAATTTTATTTCTTAAAGTGGCAACTGTTATTTTATTCCCTGGAGCAAACTGTCAGGAGGTCTTATGTTAAATTGCAAATCTAGCACCATTGTGTCTGAATTCTAATTTTAGTTGCTCATGTTAGAAAGTGTAGTTCTGAGCAAATGTGCACTCCATTAGGGCTATGTTTTGGAATTTTTCATGAAGAAAATAAGCTTTTTCAATCAGTTCAAACTTAAATCAAAATATTTCCAATCCACTTTTTCTGAAATACAGTAAAAAAAAAATCATCAACATCCTATGTACTGTAGAGGCTTTTCATTAATATTGGATTTTCTATACAGAGAAAGTTGAATATTGTTTGCCTGCTTAAGAAAAAACAGTTGATGATTCAATAACTCAAGTCCAACATCCTTTCATTAGCTGCTGATCAGAAACACTGGGACTCCTTAACATCAGTCCCCAAAGCTACAATCTAACTCATACAAATTCAAAATAACTTTCCTCAAGCACTAAATTAACACTTGGTGGGCTATTCCACAAGAAATATCTCTTT
Source organism: Himantopus leucocephalus (assembly GCA_003993805.1). Taxonomy (NCBI): domain Eukaryota; kingdom Metazoa; phylum Chordata; class Aves; order Charadriiformes; family Recurvirostridae; genus Himantopus; species Himantopus leucocephalus. The sequence goes on along the minus strand of RSEF01000004.1, from coordinate 44,061,340 downwards.
CATAATATATATTTAACTCATGAGGAAGACATGTTTTAAGTTTTCTCTACCTGGTCTGCAGAAAAATGATACGTAGGTTTGCTGAGGAGTCTTTTGACTTGCTTAGTCCTGAATTTTCCAGTTTACACTCTAGTGTGTTGGCCATGACTGCAGCTACCACAGAAGAACATGACAAGAATTCATTTTGAGAGAAAATTCATTTCGAGAGATTCCATTTTTGAGACATAGCAGATGTCTATAAAATCCTAAGTGGCAAGAATAGGGATCAGCAATTCTCTTCTAGTGCAAAATCTTGGGGGGTATAAGTTGAAGCCAGGAGATCACAGGAGATTGTGCTTTACACAGCATACGCTTAAGCCATAGTGGAAATGCTAAATTCCACGAGTGCAAGGGGAGCTCGGAGAAGAAATAATTATTGACAAAAATTTAAAATATGCAAGGAAAGTGGACGTATTTGGAAAGCTCTTTCCTATATTGCAAAGATTTCAGTTACGAAGGAAGCCACAAAATGTGGATTGGGGCTCTACTCTTTATCATTACATGATACACGACCTGGTACTTGCTGTATTTCTCTCCCACCCTCTATCCCAGCTGCCAAAGGTAAATCTCAAGACATCACTTTTTTTCCTGGTCAGTAAGACATCTTTCCAGGTGTCTAAATATGGACTGGCTATGTCGAGTTTGTGGGGACGATGTACACATAGGGGACTCTGCTAAAGCACCAAAAATCATTCCTGTTGGAGTGTGGGGTCAGAGGGAGCCAATAGTGTGTCTTTGTCTCTTCTCAGCGGTGAGCTGCTTCCACATCTGCTAGTTTAGCTACAGCAAAAGCTATGAAAATGCATTACACTGAACTCCAATAAGTTATACAGTTGAATATTAAGTTGCAGAAACAACAAAATTAGATGACATATGTGGTAATAAACCCTTTCACAAGATTTTTAATGAACATGCTGGAGCTATTTCAGCAGCCTAAACTGGCTCTATTTGGTTCATAAAGGCAGTATGGATATTCATTTATATAAATAACAAATAAAATAAATACACCTCTTTTAAAAGTGAGAAACTGGCAGTTTAATATATCCTTTTTTTTCCAGGATATTTTAACTTCTTCAATAAAACTTCATTAAGATAACATATCTACAAGTAGGTGCATACACATATATAGACAAAAAAGATTAAATTAAGATCTTTGCCAGTTTGTTTGCACCAGTTTCAACACAGGCTTATTCTCTGATTATTCCTCTACCTAGTAGCAAGAATGAGCTAAGCTCTCCTGATGGTGTGTTTTTTTAAGTTGCATGTCATAAAGGATACATGAAATGCCAGAATAAAGCTCAGATCTAATTAGTATATTGATTTTAGTATTGAGTTAATTTTCCTTTAGGTTACAACTTTCTAAATCGTCCAAAACAGATGCATCTCATGATTCCTATTCCACTAACTATAATGCATATAGCAGTTTACCACTCTCAACTGGCACTTTCAACCTCTCTCCTCAATGCCTTCTCATTAGATGCACACACACACACACAACTCCAGTGTTGATCTGACAAGGAAAATCAGACTCATTCCTTCTTTGTCCTGCTAAGTACCTGTTACCATTCCAGACAGCTTTGCTTTGCATACTGCTACAAAATGAAGCACGGTTTCAGTATCCTTGATCAACTGGTATCTTAAAGAAAAAGAGCATTCAATGCAAAATATAGGGATGTGCTCTTCTTCTTACAAAAAATGCACAATCTCCAACAACACAACTTTTACTAAAATGACAAGGTTTCTTTTCAGCTTGGGGTGCCTTCTGATGACTAATAATATTACAGTAGATGGAAATGAATAAAAAATTATACTCCCTCAATACCTAGGGTTTGGTTTTGCTTTTTATTGGGAAAATATTTAAAGTTACCAGCTGCAGATGTCCTTTTCTACTTCCTGCTTCTTTAATGCACACCTCAGTCTAGTTCCTTCCAGGTACTTCTTACGCATTGCCCACCCAAATAACTCATGAGGGATGTAAAATTATGACTTCTTAGGAGGAAGTCCATTATTAGCTCACTGCATGGGGGGGGGTGGGGGGTGGGGAATGAATGTGCCTTGACAAATTGCTTATTAAAAGTGGTCATATGATGGGATCATTGTTCCTATCCTTCAATAACTCTCCAGCTGCCACTGTCTTTATCTCCAAAATAAAATACGAACTGCAGCAGCTACTGTATTTCTAATCAGCATGGTAATTCAACATCACTCCCGTTTCCCTCAGGACCAATTAAGAAAAACCATCAAAAAGTGTAGTGACTTTAATTAGCCAGTTACTCAGCAAGTTTTTATAATTAGCCTGCTCTGTAACAACCACCCTCATCACAACTATAATGATGGAGTAAATTAAGCTATAGATATTGAACATATTTAATAAGAAATTCCAAAACAAACTGGATTTAACCAGAATCTAGTGGGTCAATGGATGTGACTGCAGATCAGTATAGCCTTACAGCAGTCTAAACTTGCCTTCGTTGAAACCATAGCTATGAATTTGAAACTGTATGGATTAAAACACTACAATGGACTCTCAGGAAGACAGTATAAAAATCAAGATTGATATAAGAAGTCCTATTAGTAAATGTAGAAATACAAGATGAAAAAAACTTCCTTTGTGGAAGGAAGTATATGGCTCTCGTGTTAAACAGTAGATTATTTTATCTGTTGATATCTGTTTTGTCTAATATTAAAGCAAAATCATTGATTAGTGAACATTATCAGACAAGGAAGAAGAAGAAACAGAATCTCTCTGAGGAGTCTTAATGAGTTTTTAGGAAGAAAAAATCCAACAACTACCAGAGTATCACAAGCCAAAAGCTTTTTGTTGTTGCTGTTGTTTTTTGGTTAGTTGGTTTTGGTTTTTTCTTTCCTTCTCTGTGATATACATACAAGTGACAAAGACGTAAATCCATATTCATCCATTCAATGCACTGTATGACCTCTGTGATTATAATCTCTCTACATCACAAAAGCTTTTACACTTGTATCTTAAATTTAGAGATACTGATGTGACTTGATGAGTTACAAAAACAGAGCCAAGGATTGACATATTTCTCTAAAGTCCTAGGCTGGCATTTTAATTTGTCTTGTATGTCTGTACTATGTGAATGTTGTATTCTACGCTCTCACAGATGTAAGTATAATAAACTCACTTCAGGACTAACTTCTGTGCCAAGACTGATGCTATCAGGCTAGAAGATGATTATTTAAACTGCTACATATAAAGCAAAGAGAGTGTCTCAGTGGTCCTGAGGTAAGCCTTGCTACAGGGACAGTCTGTCCCAGTCCAGCTTCCAGTCGGGTGGTAAGATCCTTGTCTCCTGCCAAGCATGCATGCTTCATTCCAGTGATTTAAAGCATGGTAAGTGAGTCCAATCATGCAAAGATGTTCACATCCAGCTCACGAGGTTAGGTACTAACCACTCTTCTGGTGCCAAATTGATGCTAAGGAGCATTAATGTTTGGGAATTTTAGGACACATGTCAAAACTTCGAGCTGAGTCTTACCAAATCGTGTAATGCCAGTGAAGCGTGAAGTCAGCGCTGAGCAATCATAACTACTTCTACTGACATTAGTGGGAGCTTTTATCCTGCATCCTTTAAGGCAAAGAGAAGTGGTTTTCAGTGGGAGAGAGTTAATTTTCTTTGTAGTAATTTGTATGGGGCTATGTTTTGGATCTGTGATGAAAACAGTGTTGATAACACAGGGATATTTTTATTATTGTTGGGCAGTCCTTGCACAGCGTCAAGGACTTTTCTGCTTCTCACACTGCCTTGCCAGTGAGTAGACTGGGGGTACAGAAGAAATTGGGAGGGGACACAGCTGAGACAGCTGACCCCAACAGACTAATGGATATTCCATACCATACGACATCATGCTCAGCAATATAAGCTGGGGGAAGAAGAAAGAAGGGAGGGATGTTCAGAGTGATGGCATTTGTCTTCCCAAGTAACTTTAGAACATGGTTTCACTGTGTGGATCTGGACAGTAGAGAGTAGGCATAAAAATCAAGAAAACAAAATGCAATTTTATAAAGCAGAATTTCTATTCATCCAAGAGACTAGAGATACTACACACTTAGCCTTTACCTAGATTTTATGGGTTACATTTTCCAAAGAAAAAACACAATAATATGTAGACACCTAGCAGTTCCACTAACACGTTGATACAAAAAGGGAGTGATGCTAGAGAGGCATCATGGTCCAGATGATGTTCTTGTACTTCAGAAATTTGGAACTCTGAAAAAGAGAGAAACTAGGGAGTGGAGGAAGGCTCCCACACCCTGTATGCCAACTAATAAGAAGGACCAACTTATTTAAAATTCTTTTCTCTCAGCTCCATTACATTGTTTGCCCTTGAACCAGCAAAGAATGTGGGCAAATGACTTTTCCCTTTGTATTCTGTAAGTGTAAGGAAGCATCCGAGATATCTACAGATCAGTAAATATCAATCACTAATGCTAATACTTCAGGGAAAGCTTTTCCCATGCAGTTTACTAGACTACCTACCCAAAACCTACTTCAGTTTTTTCATTACTTTTGGCATAAATATGCTTGCATGTCAAAATTACAAGCTTACATAAAAAATGTGTGTTTCTCATGCTCAGACATAAAAATAATAGAGTAACCTATTCAAGGGGATATAATAATGTAAACTAATGATTCAAGATGAATATTCATTGGGTCAAAGTCAAGCTTTGGTTACCTCAGTAATTATAGTGAAGTCAATGGATTACACATAAAATCAATTCTTTTTTCCATAACAAAGAATTACATTTTTTAATAGAAATATAAATCTGTAGGCTGGCCTTATAAAATAACTACGGGGTTATTAAAGCTCTTCACATTTCTATTCAAGAACAAAAAGAAAAGGAAAAAAAAAAAATCTGTTTACAACATATTTCATTCTAGTTAACTCCAGGACAAGGTTAGACACAAAATGCGTTGCTAAGAAGGACATTGCGGTGTTTTTTAGAATTTGCCATTCAGAGTTACCCATTATTTTGTTTTTAAAAAGTGTAAGTGTACTATTCATGGTACAAATAATGGTTTATTATTAGCAGGTGGGTGCATATGGCATCTTGAAGTTCCTACACCCTTGACCATGTAGTTATAAAGATTTTTTTTCCTTACAAATTTGTAGCTCCTCTCATTTCAGATGACCTTCATTAATTCTGAATAGGAATCTTGTATCAAAACTCACATGAATTCCTGTTTGTATGTGGAAATTGTATGGCCAACACTGAGGAATACTAATCATCCAGTAGTAATTCACATGCAATTATAATACTGGCAAATATTGAACAAAGTCACAAAGGATCACATGCAAATGCACATTTCCTCTCAGACCCTGATAAGCATTTAAAAAGAAATTAAATAGCAGATCTCATCTTTCAGCACATATGAAAGTGCAAACTGATGCAAGTTGTTTGCTCCTGACCTAGGAACATGATGGCCAATTGCCTAACCTGTATGCAGAAAACAATACTTAATTCTATAAGCTCTTCAAAAGGAATGCATTTGAAATTTCTGTTGCATCAGTATAAAAATTGGAATTAACATATTTTTCTCAAAGCCCTTCAATCCGTTCTTATTTCCTAAGTGAACATCACTGTCTATCAAAGCATGAAGCCTAGAATATATTAACAAAGTATTAATTATGGTTTAAATCCTCAGACATATTTCAATAGCTAGCTGTCACCAAAGTGGTAATAAGTGTCATCCTCTAACAAAAGTCATTGTGTAGCAATGCTTGAGGCATAAATGTGATAAGACTATTCTATTATTTCTTGAGGAATATTACTAAAATTAGTGATATAAATCATGTTATGTGTAAACCAGTAGAACACAATATGATACTAGTATACACTAATATATATACATTAATATACGTATATATACACTCTAGTGCTAATTGGGAGAGTGTATTATAAGTGTAACATGATATCAAAGCTAACTAAACACCTCTGCATCACTATTAAAAATAAATTCAAGACCATGATCTAATTCCATAGTGTATATATATAAATAGTAACCCACAAACTTATCTTCACTGCAAATAAAATCAAAATAGAAAATAAAATTTTTTTTTTCTGATGCAAAATATTTAAAATTCAGTTGTTCTGGAGGTACCAAATTCGTCTGTTGCTTCTCGGTCATGCTGAGGATCTCTAAATATGAAGAAACCAGGCCTTGTACAAGCTGCTGCATTTTCAATATGATGGAAGTTATAATCAGTTCTTAAGTCTGTCCAGTTTAAATAATAACAATAACAACAACAACAGCAACAACAATATCTACAATCACTGAACAACTTAACACCCAATAAGTTCTTAACATATAAATTTGTTTTAAAATAAACCTTCTGTGCCAGCTTTATCAGGAAATAAATAGTCCAGTCTGTTCTGACATGCTATTGCAACCAGGGAGGGCTGACCCTCCCTGGCAGCTAAGACTCCTCCCACCTGTTCACTGACTCCGTCCATGTTGGAATGGCAAAAGTGAGAAAACTAGTGGGTTGAGATAAAGGCAGTTTAATAGGCGAAGCAAAGCCACATGCTCAAGCAATGCTAAAAGAAGAATTCATTCACCTCTTCCAATCAGCAGGCAGATGTTTAGCCATTTCCAGGAAAGCAGGACTTCACCATGCATAACAGTTACTTGGGAAGGCAAACACCATAACCATGAATGTGTTCCCCTCTTCCTCCTCCTTTCCCTGAGATTTTACTGTTGAGCATGATTATATGTGGTGGGGAATATCCCTTTGTCAGTTGTGATCAGACATTCCAGATGTGTCCCCTCCCAACCTCTTGCCCATCTCCAGATTACTCACCGGGGGCACAGAGTGGGAAAAAGCAAAAAAAAAGAAAAAAAGTTGACACTGTGTTAGCACACTCAGCAATCAGCAAAACACTGGTGTGTCATCAGCACTGTTTTAGCAAAGCACAGCACTGTAGAGGTTGCTACAAAGAAAATTAACTCCATCCCATCCAGATTCAGGACATTTGGATCATAAGGATTTTTTTTCCAAACATCCCATGAGTTTCCACGAATCCTGGAAAAGATTTATCAATAACCAACCAGAAAGCTTTATTTCAGTAATATGAAGTGTTTTCATGCAACTAATGTGAAAAGCTTTTAGCAAGCTACATTCATCTAACCTAGATAAAAACCCTAAATTGTTAGTGATGGTTTATTGGCATATGAACGTGGAGCTCTGAGAAAGAGATTACAGTAGCTGATATGAACTTCATTTTTCTCTTTCTGGCAAAGAGCTGTTAAAAATACTTTATTAAGTGTGTTTGAATGGTGTAGTGTAACAATCTCCCACAACCACTGCACATTATACTCTCTATTCCCCATTGCCGTAAAACAGCAATTAGAAGTTGATGAGAAATATCCAGGAACAATAATAGTTAAAGATCAATTAGGAATCCACGCAGGTAGGAAGATTAAATATTTATTAAAATAACAACAACCTTTCAAATACTAGTTCAAACTTCATTACTCTAATACGTTCTTGAACTTCTATTTTCTGCCTCACTTCACTGTAATTGCAAACTGAAATAGTGACAGTGAATGTTTCACACTAAAGTACATTAAAAACATAAAGCTTTTACATTACAGTGACAGTGGTTGAGATTTTGAAAGCAGATTTGTACTGTATTATTTTTTATTTGCATGCACATTTCTAAACTTCTTTCCTAGTGTAAAATGACAAAAATCTTCCATTGAGCTAAATTTAGCTGGAACTTACAACATGCATCCATAACCTTCCCCTTGGAGTCAGATGGACAAGTGGCCACAGGTGTGACATTCATCTTCAGTAGCAGACCTGGAGGAGAAAACAAATTGTGAAGCTGGGTGTGAGGTAAGAAATGTTTTTGCAGCAAGAACAGGGCTTCTTTTTGGAATTCAGTGCGAAAAGTGAGGGTTTCTGTAAGTAGTTGTGGCCACTACAGGTCAAAGTGGAACTGTTGTGTGATAGTAGAGCAGCAGCTATGGTTTCTGTCCACATCTGCGTTGGTGACATGCAAAAAGTGTGCAGCCAGTGTTGCTCAAACATATAAATCAAAGGCCTACTCTGACTCATTTGAAATGGTAATATAAACCAAAACCTGGTGGAATTAGAGGCCAACAGGTCCAAGTTTTGGTGTCTATAAACATGAAGGGTGAAAAAATAGTTCATTAGTATAGCACCAAAAGGGAAAAAAAGGAGTACCTTTACTCTGAATGTAACACACAAAATGTTCAGAAACCACACAGCTCATGATATTTAAAATTCAGCAAGAAAACATTCTTCACTGGGGGAAAAAGTACAACTACCAGGTTTAGGCTAACATGGTTACCTTGTAATCAGACTGCTTAGGATCCTGAATGATCCTGAAAAGGATCATTGGGTCACACACAAAGGGTTGCATTGACCGGGAGAAGCCTTCAGCACACACCAAGGTAGCACCTCAAACTCTTGCCCCTGGAGCTAAAATGAAGCACTCTGGAACTATGTCAACAAGTTACATGGAGGCCATAAATCCTTCTCCACGTACATCAAATTTGGGCTTGGCAAGTTGACATGGATACACAAAGTGGCATTTTTTTTCTTGATGTTTTTCTCTATTTATACATCATTAAAGGGTGTTAAGATCAGCCACCTCCTCTGGCCACTGTGGCCCAGGACCCCTCGTGAAGCCCAGTATAAACCAGTACCACCCAGTACAGTCCACACACAGGACTCAGATCACATACCAGCACTGACAACTATGTTCCCTCCTCCTCTGGGGTTGGAACAGACAGCAGGTCAGTAGCGCTGGCACACACCCCACACTCATTGTCCACAAGCACACTCATGGTTCTCCTAAGCATATGCCCCTCACTAAAAAGACTCAGAAGACTTTATTTAAGCATTAATTCTTCATTTTTTGAGAAAATGACAGCCTTATTTAGAGTGATAGTATTGGACTATTTGAGAGGTACATTCACTACAATGCTTAGAGGAACAGCTTTGCTCAGTCTGTCAATCTGAACAGCGATCCTTTCTGTCTTGCTGCCTGGACCTGACCATCTTTCTATAAAGTACACAGTTAAGAGAACCTTTCCTTTACCACAAATAATTTAAAACATAAATGAGATTAAGGGTTTGATGCTAATTTTATTGAAGAAATGTCTTGTTGAAATATGTCTTGAAATTTTAAAAGAAAAAGAAAATCAATGCATTTTATGTTAAATGGTGGGGAAAGAGGCAGTTGATTCTCTCACTCTGTTTCTCCTTAGTCTTTCATTCTTCCCCTTTGGGGGGAAAAAAAGAGATGGAAGAGCTGAACACACTGAAAATTGTTATGTCATCAAAACGAAGCTTATTTTGTTTAATAGAAAATAAGTAAAACTGCTGTTTAATCTAATCATTGGAAGAAGTAGTCAATAATTCTAAATGCTTTTAACATGTGAAAATGCACAGCTGTTCAAAATATTATCTTAATGTTAAATTGCTATAACACTCCTCTATAAAGGTTTCTTATAAACTGCTAACAAAGGGAGTACCTCCAGAGCTATGATCTACTTAAACCACATAGCAGGGCAGGCCTGCTGTAGTATTTATTTCCACAGCAGTTATTGATGGGGAAGCTGCAAGAGGTACTTCAACTGATACCCACATCTCAAAACCAAGAGTAAATATGAATCCTGTTGTCAATGGATATCCTTTCCAGGCTTTATGCATACCTCACGTGCAGAAATGTCAACTAACTGCTCTTCAGCAGCTTTCCAGAAAGTTTCTAAACAAAGCTTTCGTCTTGAAAAAAGGAGGAGATTTTGAAGTGATGATTTGGCCTAATCTTTGTATTGTTGGTCCTATACGACCAGTTCATCTACCCAGATGCACAAGACACTATACTATTGGCAGAGTATTCAGCTTTTTCTGGAATGTATGGAAGTTGGATGGAAATTGCTACTTTATTTTTCACTTAATAAGAATGCCTTCAGTGTTTATAAAGTGCATTAGCAGGGGGCAACAAGTGATACAGGTGATCAGAAATGTGCACAGACATCCTCATCTCTGCTAATTTTCGTTCTTCAATCTGTCATTGCAATGTTTCCTTTGCCCTCTCCCTGCCCCCCATCCCACAAAAAAAAGGCAAAGGATGCTGAATTTTAGTCTATTACCAGCATAATGTTATAAACCAAATAAATTAAGAATCATTTGTGGGCAACTTCAATTTGGGTCTTTTATGACAAAGAAACTATACTTAGAAAAGTACATTTAGAAAAAATGAAACTATTTATGTAAGTATAAAGATATCTAATGGGTTTGGCTTAAAGAAGTTTCATACTTCAAATCTTTTTTCTTTTCATGCCCAGCAATTCTATCTCTGATTTTTAAAACCCACTGTATTTCTCTGCTGGATCTATACCATAGGGAAAACATGCTAATCATCCTGCTCATGCTTCCTCATGTTCTGAACTTGTGTCCCTCTGTCAGTTCCATGCATGATTATAATTCAACAATAAGAGAAGCAATTTAAAACTTCAATTATGAAAGCATTTCTTTGTTAATTCCCTCCTGGCTAAATGACTTCCTCTCACACTAGGAAGTTAAACATCTGACAGCATGACTGAGCTTCAGATACTTCAATTTCCATCCACAGAAGCCTGCTTTTCTAGCTGCTTTTCATAGTTTTGTTGGAATTTTTACTGATTTGCTCCCTCTTTTACTTATAGATTCAAAGATCCCCGAGAGACTCAACCCGCAGCCAATATTTGCATCTAGGTTGGACCTCAGACTCTTTGTTTTAATTGACATTATGTTGTGTATATTTCATTAACTTGATAGATGAAGAATATAAACCTTTTTGGGGGCTGTTCCTTTGGGCATTGTCTAGCTAGCTCAGCAGACAAGACAGATCAGAGCAGTATAGCACAATGTTACCAGAAGGATTAAGCAATAAGTGTAGTTTACGTTTTGTGAAATAAAATATTACAAAATAGCTCAGAAATTGTCCTTATCAATATTGCAATATTGCAGTGAGAAAATCAGAAAGTAGAACACAAGGTGGAATAAAAAATTATGTAGTTGTTACCTTCATGTAGGCAAAATTATGTGCCGTGATTATGGTACTGTAGTTCAAATACCAGATAAAAAGTGCAGGGAATTGACTGGGTGACTTTTTTTCTTTCTTTTTCCTCTAAGATCATACCAAAATAGCCATAAACAAGAATAGAGAACAACACAATTCAAACGCAAGTGCTAACAAAATAGGAAATAAAAATTATCCTCATTTATTCACTCTTTATTTCACTGTTGTGAGTGGATACTAGTGCACAACTTCTAACAAATACAAAATTTACATGCTTTCTGCTGAGAATATTTAACTTTGCTTTAAGGTAATTTGTATAAAAGCCTAATGAGATTGACATTTGAAGCAGGTTCCTGCCATTTCTGTTGCTTCTGGCATCCCTGAGATAACATAAATTGTGGCAGGTGATTCATAAAATGAGTTGACCTGCCAGGGCAGAACAGACACTCTGTTATGTCCATGTGGAATGATGTTATTTTTGAGATTTATTGGATATAGTAGCAAGTTTTCCGGTACTGCTTGATTTGGGCCAAGGACAAGACATGGAAAGGACATGGATGGTGGCTCCTGTGTGGAGAGGCTGGGGTACAGGGAAAGGAGGAGGGACAGGAGAGCCATCGCTGGTTTGGCAGAGAGGGGAGCAGTGGTGGGGAACTGGGCATAACTCAGACTCCCTGCAGGAAGAGGGCACAGAAGTAGCTGAGAGCAGAATGCACTGGAAGAGGATTGCAGAAATCAGTTGGGAAGCAGCTTTGATTTCCACAGTTGATTAAACACCACCAGATAAGAGCACCTCCAACATGAGCTTAGAGGAAAGGAAAATTATACCGACATGCAGTAGAATATCAGTGGAGGAAAATTACTCTAACCATTCAGTATTGCTTACTGGGACATGATTTTTATCCTCCTAATTTTCAGCTTACCGTATTCAGGATTAAAGGGAGAGCCGGGACAGGTGATGTTACAGTGGGGGTCTGCTACAGACCACCCAACCAGGAAGAGGGAGCGGATGAGGCTCTATGTAGACAGATAGGAGCAGCCTTACATTGACGAGTTCTGATCCTCGTGGGGGACTTCAACCACCCCAATGTCTGTTGGAAGGACAACACAGCAGGGCATAAGCAATCCAGGAGGTTCCTGGAATGTGTCAACGATAACTTCCTTCTCCAACTGATAGAGGAGCCAACAAGGAGAAGTGGTGGACCTTGTTCTCACCAACAAGGAGGGGCTGGTGGAGAAAGTCAAGCTCAAGGGCAGCATTGGCTGCAGTGACCATGAGATGGTGGAGTTTGAGATCCTTAG
>RSEF01000004.1:44031466-44047934 GCA_003993805.1 Himantopus leucocephalus | reverse complement strand
AAAAAAAAAAAAAAGAAAGGAAGGGAAAAAACCTCACAAATTTCTAAGTAAATGTTTTGGTGCAGTGCTTGTACGCTTGTACCTGTCACCAAAGCTTTTACACAACTAGACTAATTTGTTTTTTGTTATTGCTGTGGGTTTTTCTTTTCCAATTAGATGAAATGTAAGTGTTACACCTTGCTTAGATCCTCATTAGTTTGCAGTGGCAATGTTCAAGATCATTGCCAAGAACATCTTATTTCCTTAACCTATTATTTCCTACTTATTTTTAAAAAAAGGAAAGTTAGATGGTAAATTGGTGGCGAATAGTTCCTTGAATGAGCACTGAAGACCTGTCAACATATCAGATATAATTGAGGCTAATACAGATACAACATAGGTACACTTTATAGCCTGATTGTATTATTGTAGTGACAACTAAAAAGCAGAGACAATACCCTGGAATATACGTATTACACTTGTTGCAGTGTAGGTCTGCAGTTCATTAATGCATGCTGCAGACTCCTAATTTCAGTGATCTCAGAGCTGATTCTAGACATCTGCCTGAATCTAATTCTGTTTGTTGTTGTGTTTTTTTCTTGGTGTCTCTGCTCTTAGGATGATTTTCTTTAATGTAAAAACCCCTTCTATATTCTATCATACGAACACATTAGGTTAAACGGCAGTGGAAATGGCATGACTTTTTTCCTAAGAATGAATTAAAATAAGAACAAAGGAAAGCGAGGACTTAATAAAATTGCATATTTAATTGTGGTTTTTGCTTTGCTTTTTAAGCACATTTTCTACTTTGTGGCAAAAGGAATACATGTGTGTGAGCATGTGCGCACCTCTGTGCGTATATACGTCTATATAAATCAAATATTGGTATATATAAAACAATCTTTTTATTGATTGAAATATGCCTTTAGCCAAGTCATGCTGGCTAAGGGATAGATAAAAATGTAATCTGAATAGATGACATGCTACTCACAAGAGCTCAAAAGGGCTAAGTATATGTGCTGTGTAGTATACCTGTTTAGGAAATAATTAGTCCCTTTATCAGATAATATATTAGATGCTTGTCTTCCACTTTAGCAAAGCAGCATAAAACTGTGCTTCATCCCTGTTAATGGCATCCAGGCCCCAAATTCCAGAGGAAAACAGTGAGGCCAGTAATATCTATCTCAAATACAGCTATAGATAATACAGCTATATATAATTGGTTGATTCAATTGATTGAAAAAAGGATTAGAAGGTATTATTTCCCTATTATTATTATGAAAGTAGTAGGCAGTATATTTAATGTCACAGATTTAGGGGCTTTTGAGCTATGTACATCAGAGGCGCTTCTGAACATTCTTATAAAACACAATGTCATTGCTATTCCTCTCACAATATTTGGACTCTCCTTTCAGTGTGCAGATCATTAGGAAACTCCGAAGCAATCAAGTAATATAAGCCCAATGAAATGACCCATTCCATTCCTGGGTTTATAGGTGATAGCGTGTGTGTGAAAGTGTAGCTGATAAGTAGAGCCTGCACTGCATAGGGAGCAGTCTTCACGTGAGGACTATAAGGAACTGAAAACTAGAGATGTGTCAGCTGACCGTAGAAAAACAAGTGCAACTTCGTTTAGCTTTGTGGTTTTTCAATGCAAACGTAATCACAAAACAATCTGTAGCTTTAGGACTAGATGTCACTGTGTGGAAAGAGGCCAAAAGAGCAAAGAAACTTAGAAATACCGTCATCCTTAGTTAGTAAGGCTGCCTTCTGCCTTTTTTATTAGAGCTGTGTCTACTCTTTTCTCCTCTACCTTGTAGACCTTTCCAGTCTGCACCTGAGTACTTAATTCAGTATTAGTCTGAGTGGACTGAGAATGCTATGCTCCATGCTAAAAAGGAGAAAGGCATGCTGAAAGAGGTGACTACTAACTCAGATCTTCAGGTGAAGAGGGTCATACTTGCACTGTAAATAGGAAGCAACGTTTCCAAGAATGACAGGCTTATGTTGGAGATGGATTGCTGTAGTTTAGGGGAGCAGAAGTGTTGTGCAGTTAGGATTCCTGAGACCAAGAACTAATTTATAAGAGAAGGAAATACATCTTTCTGATGTCTCTGTAGGTGACAGTGGAACAGCAGAGCTAAAAATGAAGTAGCTGCTTCAAAGTCTTGACTAAAAACATGAATTCTGGAGGTTTGGCGTTGTCCAAGAGAAGGCAAGAGTTTTACTCTCTTGTCCATGACCAACTCACCCTGGAAGAGTTAGAATGAAATAGATCATCTTTGAAAACAAATTGCTCCACAACAGCTTTTCTGGCATTATGAAATTCCCAAGAATTCTTTGGAACCATTGCATTTTTTATTCCAAAGAAGGGGACTAACAGTGTTGGTCACTAGCTTATTTTCTTTGATTGTATTGAATTTTGTATTTCACTCTAAAGGATTAAAAAAAATAAATACGTGGAGCATTAACAACTCCACCTAATTTTCCAAACAACCAGCCTAACCTCCCCTATAACTTTGGTTATTAAAACCCATCAAGTTATACGAAGGAGTTATAAAGTTATAAAGCAAAAGATGACTTTAGCATATAGTTAGTTTAGCTGAAGAAGGTTAAGATTGTCAGAGGTGAGACACATGCCAGACAGTTTTAGGAACTTCTCATTAGTTTCTTGTAACACTGGGCACACTTTCAGCACCAATCTGCTTATTGTGAAGAGCTTTAGAAAGTTGTCACCGGAGCAGTGTCTCATGCCGATGCCTGTCCTTTTTTTCTTGTTCAAAGTATATTCTTGTTCTTCTCTTGAGGATAATACTGTACACCAAAAGTTATACCTGGCTTTTTAATTCTAACTCTTCCACTTAAACTGGGTTGTATTTGCTTAACACTGTAAGTGGTCATTAAGTGTAACTGCTTGTCCTGAGGACTCTATCACCATTTAGCTTTCCTGCCGTGGCTCCTTGCAGTTTTAACTAGTCGCCATGGTGGTGTGACCACTCCTGGAGCTGTATCTTTGACATGATACTGAATTGCTAACAAAATAATTTTTAATTTATGCACAAGTGCTGAGCGCTCTCAAATGAGCAAGTCTCAAGGTACGCATGAAAAACAATGATAGCAGCAGGGCAGAATTATTGCTACACCGACAACAGAAAATCATTGATATGAAGTTGGTTCCTAGGTGTTCAGTAGTGCTTGCATAGAAATTTTAGATGGGTAGTGAGAGGCATTAAGTTTCTGAGTGGAAGTGGCTAATCAAACAATTGTGTATGCAGAGCAAGCAAGGAAACTGTCCAACTATGTCTTAGCATTTCTTGCAGAGGGGCTGCTATGGTCAGATGTTTCCTGCAATGTAGGTTACGTAAAATTGAAATAATATGATGCCAAGCCAAGTACTGTAATGACTTTTTAAATAAGCAGACAATCCCGACTACAGTCTCCTATGCAGAATCACTGTTCAGCTCTTTAAAATATTTCTCTAGAGTGTTTGAGATCCGAATGATACAGTAGTGTCCAGCTGCTTGAGAACCTGAAAATAAAATTAATGGATAAATAAATTAGTCTATTTTTATCATTCATGAACTTTAGAAAAGCAAAGTAGAATATGGAAAATCTGATTGATCCGATTTTCTGTTTCCTAAGCATTTTATAAATACATATTAATCTACCTATTGAATCATTTCTAGCCAAATGGGAGGGTGGTGGGAGGCAGTTTTGTAGACTTGTCTGGAAATATGTGGCCTTTAGGCTGGGGTCAGATACCGGTTTGTAATTTGCTTTGACTTTTTATGCCTGGGTTAGTCACTCTCCGTACCTCCTTTCTACAAATTTCTTCAGTTGCAGCATATATTTTTTAAAAAAATCTCACTTTATTACTACTGGATATAACCAGCCTCTTATGTGGGGAAAGCCAGTCTGGGACTGGGGAATGGGCAAAGTCAGGGCTTGCAGCCATTTAGAAGAAGCTCAATGGGTGGGTAAGGTGTGATGTGTAGATATCACTGAAATATCAGAGGAGAGATTAAGGCACCCAGTTACTGAAAGGGGCAGCAGGGTGATTCGGGCTTTTCTGTAGTTTTGAAGATGGAAGAGGAAAATTATAGGAGAGCCTAGTTTGTAAAAGAGATTGT
The DNA here is from genome assembly GCA_003993805.1 of Himantopus leucocephalus. NCBI lineage: Eukaryota > Metazoa > Chordata > Aves > Charadriiformes > Recurvirostridae > Himantopus > Himantopus leucocephalus. Next base: position 44,043,825 of record RSEF01000004.1, on the reverse strand, counting down.
AGTGATTGCTTTGATTAAAAGAGAAGCTGGAGAATACTCCGTGCACAACTTTCATATAGTTAAATAAGAATTTATATTATTCATCAATGATGGTGTTACAGTTAAACCACAAGGGTATTTTCTGTAGTTCTTTTCTCATCATTAGTAATTAGAATGATATTTGCCTGTCAATATAACTCATCTCCTCACTAATTAGCACACTAGTCTGGTGCGATTTGTTCACTGAAGCTAAAGAAGTAGAACTGCGTCTGTGACTCATTCAAAAATGCAACTTGGCTCAGAAAGCAGGAGGTTTACACAACAGTTTAATCTGTTAGCAGAAGAAACAGGTTAGTTCAGAAAGAAAAAGGTTTTAGTGACTAAGACGCCAGTAGTTCAGTATATTCTAATGGAAATGGGAGGCAAGGCTCTACTGATTTCAGTGTCATTGGATAACCTTTGAAGATCAGTTGAGTAGTTAGAAATCTTAACTTCAGGCATTAGGGTTTTTTTTTCGTTTTTACCAATAATTGACCGTAGTAATGACTTCCCAGTAGGAGTATCTGTTTTAAATGTGCGTTATGATAATATTCATATTCATGGAATATCATAGGCAGCAGAAAGGGGACTAGTCTGTTTGCTTTTCTGGTTTGAAACTTCCTTGAGATACAGAAATTTTATTGTTGTGTATTTTCAATTCAGTTTTGTGACAAGTTTATTCCATGTTCTCCAATGAAAACCATTTGCAGCTCAATTCTTTCCATACTTTGAATTTCCTTCAGCATAAACAGTCATCTTATGAGTGATGTGGAGTAAACTGTTTACAGGAAATTAGGTTGTGTTCTGTCCTTACTGCTTTTTCTTTGTATTTTAACTTTTCTTCTCCCTGGAAGGCGCTTCTCCGAGAGTTGCGAGATGCACATTATTTGTTAGGTTGATGCATATGCTACTACATTATATGTTGCTGTGTTCTTTGGTGAAAGGGCTGAGAGCACAGACTTGGAAACAAACCCTGAAGACCGCAGGGGCAACAACAGTGGAGATAAGTACAATTTTTGACATTTGTTCAAACTATAAATTTTTCAGCTTCTTAATTGTTGAGATCTTAGTCTCTTACCCTTTGGGAGCAAATGCTTTCACTTGTTATCCAATTGTCACAAAATTTTCTGGCTACTGATGTAGTGTCTGACTGTGCAGCAAAGCCTGTGAGACCCGGGTGCCAGACTAAAAGAAAAAACAAGGGAGGGAGCCAAGTCTTTTTGATTGTCTGGTTGTGGGATCTCATGTTTGTTATCTCACACCATGATCTGTGCCCACGATACTATGTTCCTATTTCCACAGAAGACAAGTCTGACTTAAACATTTGGAAGGAATAAGTATTTCAAAACTAAAAAGCTGCTTAGCAGCAACAATTAGACTTTTTCTGTGAAAAATCTGAGGGAAAGGAGCGTGAGAGCAACCAGCGATGCCCATGTGTCCATACTCGTTTTGTTGGGTGTGTTAACTTCAGTTTCTATGCCAACTGGGGTGGGTTTTTTTTGGTTTGAGTTGGTTTTTTTGGTTGGTTTGTTTGTTTTTTTAATATCTCTAAATGAAATAACTGAAATCTCAAGTTCTGCATAATTAGAAAAGTTCTGTGTTGGCTGTTGGATCAGAAGGCTACTGACCAGAAAGGAAATGAGTAATTGATGTTATCTGTGGCATTAAGTAGGGCTCTGAAAAAACAAGGTCTGATGGGATGTTGACTTGAACATAGCAAGAGTGACGAAGTTCACCAGTCCTGTAGAAATCTCTAACCCTGTTTCTGTTCTTCCAATAAAGCAAGAGGGGTGGAATTTTTTGCAATGCAAATAGAAGAGGTAGTGTGGCATTTTGGGCAAAAAGGAGCGTTTTCCTTAATCTGGGGCCAGATTGTTCAGAGTGTACTAATGGAACTGGGTAAAAAGTTAGTACAAAATCAGTTGCGCTGCAAAAATGCAGTTTTTTTTTTTAAATAAAACAGAAAATGAGTTCCTAGTAAATGAATTCAGTCAATTGTTCACACCAAATCCTTTGTTCCGTTTTTGTATTGTTTGTTTATGACATAGAGCTAGGTGATTTCCAAATTATATTGTTTTACTTAAACCTTTTTACAATTTCTGAAAGCAAAACAAACCAGATTAATATAAAAAGGTTGTTTTTGAGCTGTCAAAATTGTCTTTAGCCCAGTGCTAAATGATTTATATTTACTCAACTTTTCAAAATTGCTAATGAAGTCCAGAATAATTAAGCATGCACTTTTAACAGACCAATTGTGTTTGAAACCTGAAATCTCAAGAGAAGGAAAGTAAGAGATGTTGAAGTTGATTAGCGGCAAGGTTATTTGTGATGTCTATAGGAATTAAGTATCATTTTCTTGTCTTTGGAATTATTGTGTTGAACTCTTAACGTCTCATCAAAATATTTGGGGGGAGAAGGAAGAAATATGTTCCAAGGATGCAGTAGCAAATTGCACAGATAAAAATACAGCCCTGGTGGTGTTTCTTTACTTTCTTAATTTTCCTCTTGAAGGTAGAAAGGTAGTAAAGATTATAATACAAAAGTTAATATTCATATAAAGATCATAGAATGGTTTAGATTGGAAGGGACCTTAAAGATCACCTAGTTCCAACCCCCCCTGCCATGAGCAGGGACACCTCCCACTAGACCAGTTTGCTCAAAGCCCCAGGATGTCTAAAGCTAAAACAGAGCAATTTTATACAGTGTGTTAAACAATATATCAGTTGCTAGTAGCAACTGCTCTAAAAGACTTTTCCTTGGAACTCCCACTTTTCACACATCTATAGTTTTCCTTAACATTCCCTCTCTAAAATAACATTTTTCTGAGGATTTTCTTTTCAATAATCACCCAGTCAAAAGAAAATATGAGAGATTGTCTAGATGATTTTTTCTACCATGTTTTTTTTAATAGAGACGTGAGAAAATTATTTATGACTTGAACTAGATGTATTATTAATTGAAAGTATTTGATTTTCCCAATATAAGTCCTAAATGTGGTAATTGCCAGCTTTGAATGGTCATATGAAAATGAAGATTAGTTCTTTTCTTGCTTTGATATCTTTTCATGGTATTGAGACCATTATCGTATGACTATTGTGAAAGCTTTTTCGTCTTTAATCAGATCAAGTGTTAGTCTTAGATGTTTTAAGGGATGTCTAAAGCTTTTATCAGTATTTATTGTGTGAATAAATTAATCTCTGATGTTTTTTCCCTGGGGCTGATTTCAGGGTAAGGGAGGCAGGCTATTAAGGCATTCTGTTTCTGGACTACAGTGTGGTTATTGTCAGTCTTAGGGTCCTGGGCCACTCTGGCAATGCCCAGCAAATGAATGTTTCATGATCACTCTGTATCCTTGCCCCAAAGCAGATTTTATTTTGTAAAATGGTAATTAATAGGATTGGAAAGGACCTGAAGAGGTCAGGCACTCATCTCATCGCTCCTGAATCCAAGCACCAAAGTTGTTACATTTTTATGTTAGGTAGATAAAGCAAGTTGAAAATAAATAAATAAAAATAAAAAAAATGGGGTGAGGGGAATTCCATATAAATTTTCTTAAAACCCAGTGAAACCCCCTTACTGTTCTGTCTTCAGAAGTCAGGGAAGCCAGAACTGTTTTCCTTCATGAATAATGGCTATTTTTCCTTCTCCAGGATTAATACTGTTGTCAGAGGATCTGGGTACTTCAAGTGCTTAACAGCGCAAGTGCAAATTAGGACAGGTCAGACAGGAACTTTATTAACTATATTCATAATGAGTGAACACTGAGTTTCTGTCCTTCTGCACCCCTGTCCTCTGCTAAGTGGTTGCAGAGACCCAACTATGGACTGTTTCAGAAAAAAAGAGGTGAAGAAAAACAAATCTTTTCACTCTTAACAAAGCCAGGTATCCATCCCTCGGAGGGATGGAGTCAAGTAGCTTGCTAACTGCCACAGTTCAAAGAAAGAATCAAACAGTAAATAACGTGACAATGCGGAGAGATGGCTCTGGGGGGAGCCTATAGGAGTGGCACACCCGATATCACCTTAGCTCAGAAGTGGGGCGTTGGAAAAGTCACAGACTCTTAGCTTTCAGTCAAAAAGAATGTTATTTTAGTAAAGATAAGTTCTTAGCCGGCCGTCGCAAATATTAAATATTAGTAATTTACCACCTCACTATCTTTCCTTCAATCTTTACTCACAGATCAGGTTCTCTAGGTCTCATTGTCCTCACTGATGTCCTGTTTTTGTGTCGTTTTATGTTTGGTGGTTTGGTTGTGTTTTTTTTTTCCTTCCTGGGGGACCATCTTATGGTCCCTCACTGGACTTGAATTTTTCTTTAAGTAATGCGGGCAAAGTGGAACATGCTCCTGCAGCTTCCTTGAGAGTACTGCAGAGAGTGAAAGAATTAACTTTAGTCTTTACAGGCTAAACACCACTTTGTACATCTCAGTGTGATGTTTATCTTTCCCTGTAAAAACATAAGTGTTTACTTACGTTGAGTTTGTGATCCATAATAATATGTAAATTGTGTTCTGAAAAAATATTACCTAACTTGTCATTTTTCATCTTCTGTTATAAAAAATATGCTGCACCCAATGGGACAATAGTCTTTTAAGAATTCATATGTTTGCAATTATGCTAAACAATTAAAAGCTGCTATGGCACTTCTGCTTTCAAGATTAGAGGCTCACTTTCTGTGCGTTTCCCTCTTTTATAATAGGAAATTATGTTGTTCTGTAGTGGCTCCCATCCCAGACCTCAACGCATTTTACAAGGATTTACCGGGAAACCTCAGCACTGGTTTTTGTTTTTTTTTTTAATAGATTCTAGGTCCTTAGGGGAAATGGTTTCTTTATTGTGAGTGCAAACAGGTCAAACAATTTCCCATATGTTGTTTAACGTTAGTCAGTGATCTATAAAGTTTAGCATCATTTTTATTCCCAGCGAAGCTAACAAGATTAGTTGTAGAACACAATCTTTCTTAGCTGAAAGGATCATACCTCTGGAATGGCTTCTCTAGCAGTTGAAATCCAACTACAGAGGCTTGTGTGGTTATTATCTTGGTACTGTTAATGGCATCAATCATTAGTAATGTCTGGTTTTCAGAATCCACCTTCTTGATGGATCCACCATCTTGGATTAGCAAAGAAAACATGGGATTAACAAACAAATAGCCAGCTCTCTCAAAAACTGTTTTGGGGTGTGGATTTTTATTACTTTTTTTTTTGAGAACTGTGGAGGNTTTTTTTGGGGGGGGGGGGGTGGGGGGGTTGTGGGTTTGTTTTGTTTTCCCTAAAGGTTCTTTTAGTTTCAAAGCATGAAGGGCCACCATAATGTCACAGCTAATGTCCCAAATAATTTATATGGTCTGGGCTTCACGTAAGAAAACCAAAATGTTGTTATTGTGTCAGAGATATAAAATTTCTTGTCATCTGTTTCCATCCTTGCTTACTATAATCTCTCCCTCTACCCCAAAAATGTCATGGAATTTATAGCAGGTCTGTTGTGCCCTTATCTGGAATTTGCATCATCAGATGTTCTTCACCAATGACTGAAGTTTCAATGGCTTGAGTAGTGCAAAAGGCAATAAATACTGAACCTTCATGAAGCTTTACTTTTTTTTTTTTGTTGGCATTGTGCATTACTTCTAGCCATAGAAGATGTGAAAGACTTGACGTGTTGCAGAGCTCTAGCTGTGGGCTCTTCTGTAGTCAGTTGAGAACAGTCTATTTGATATCGAGAGTGAAATCTTCTAGATGTAATCTTAGGAGTCATCACTGCATTTCTTCAAATGCATTTTCTTATCAACATAACAGGGCTTCATGCATTGAAAGGAACATTGAATTGAAACAACGTGTTACATTTTAATAATACTTGACCCAGAATGCACCAGAGAAATGTTTCTTGCTCAGTGAAGTATGGCACTTTGATCCCAGTCTTTTCTCTAATTTAGAAAGCTGTGGCACTCACATGGCAGGACTGTAATTTAAACACTTAGAATGCAAGTTCTGGTGATATAAATCCAGCAAAATATAAGTGGTAGCAAAAGCATGCCTGTTCAGACTGCATCTACTTACTGCTAATCAAGTTTTCCAATGAGGTGTATTTTAGCTTTCTCAGTTTTCTTTATGTAATGTTTAATTCAGGCCTTAATCTTTGTTAACGTTGAATATTTATTTTTACTGTTGTTATCTTATGGCATAAATCCTGCATGTAGACTGTGTTTTTGTTACACCAGACCCTGTTCAAGTAGCTAAGGAGGGTGCTGCCCTGCACTATTCACAGACATTCAAGACTTGGCTGGAAAGAATGTATTATTCTCTGGTGCCTCAGTCCATGAGTACAGCAAAATGTTTCTCATAGTTGCTTGTTATTATCCATTTAAAGGGGACTAATCTATTGTTTGCTCAAACATTATCAGTTGTGCAGTGAAACGCTTAGGAATATTTGAAAAAGTAAGTATTATACATTTGAACTTTGACAGTGCACTTTTGCTTCCAGCCGATAATATACAGATTAATTCTGAAAGATATCACTCTGACTACAGTGTAATAGAAAAAAAAAATAATTGTTTTTTTCAAGATAATTGCCTTTTTCATATACTACACGCTGTGACAAAATTACTCAAACAAGAAGTCATTGTTAAATCCCGAATACCAAGTATCAGAAATTTTCTTTCCTTGGGAACTCATTGGAAAATTGCCAAAAGAGTTTCCAAATTTCAGGAGGTGCTTCATTTTACTGGCCTTCAGTGTAAGGCGGTGTTGAAGCAAGATATAGCAAGGTGGGTTACCTCTGCGCGCTGGCAATTGGGGCCTTACAGCATTTTTTCAGCTAATACCAAAAAAGTACAAAAGCAGTAATATCATTTCTGTATGTTAGCCTAAGAGTTCCCATTTCCTCTTCAGGGACAATGCAAATTGTAATTATAAAGATATACTTCCTGGTTGAACATTGTTTATTTTCCAGTATTTTGAAATACTTTTTTAATGCTATACTTCTTAAAAATATGACCATTTTCTCTAATACATACAGAAGTGTTTGATTTTAAAAAAGCACTGAAGGGAAAGTTAGATCAGAGACTTCATTACAGATTCCTTGGTCATCTTTACCTGTTATCCACATGTCCATCATTCCAACTTTAAAAAAAAACCACAAAAAACAACTGAGCGATTTCATGTAGTTTTATATAGTAGTTATCAAATGCTTGATTTTGCATTTTTATTTCAGTGAACATGTCACCTAATCTGCTACATCCACTTGTTCTTACCTCCTCTCCTCCAACAAACTCTTAACGATCTAAGAATACATCTTTTTTCAGTTCTAGGACAGTTTTTTTGAGATACCGTGATCACAGCTGCATGCAGTATTCATTAAGTGGCTACACCGAGGATTTGCAGAATGTGAAAATAATTTCTGTTTTATTCCCTCTTCCTGTTTGAAGAATTTATTGAGCTGATGTATTCATAGAACTTGCCACAATAATGTGTGCTGGGAGGTTTCACACAGTCTTTAGTAGGAAGTTATATAGCTTTCTGCCAAACGTTTTTCTATGATTTCCTTAAATATGTGGAACTTATTATGTCAATTCCTACCTGAAAGGCAGGAGCAGAAAAAATGCATTCACTATGTAAACATATTTGCAGAAGTGTACTAAATACTATGAAGGCAGAGTTTCACTCTAAAGCTGGCTCCACATCGAACAGTTTTAGGGGTAGATTTAAAAATATGAAGATATATTGAAATAACAAGTAGAAATTTATCATAACAGATTTGTACATGGGAGGATAGCTGATGTGTACAGCTGAGAACAAGGTACCTGATTTGCCAAAAGAATCAGTGTTTGCTAAGACACCTGGAAATAAATTTCATTTTCTCCATATTTCCAGCAAACAAAGGTGACCTGCTAAGGTGGAGAAAATAACCGAGGGAGCAACTATTTCAGACTTGATTCTAACAAATAGTGAGAATAGAGCTCGGAGTCTGAAAGCAGAAGGCCATTAGGATAAAAGTGTTCTGAAAACACCTTAGAAACATAATACTTCAAAGGACCACTTGGACCACTGAGTACCATCTCTCTGACTATAAGAAAAAGAAGGAATGATAGCAGAAAATCAGCAGCAATGAGCATTGAAAGGTAGACTTCAACCAACTTATAAAATAATTAGATAGAAGAAGTCATTAAAGGGATAAAGGTCTTGGGAAAGGTTCCTTAAAGAGGCAATATCAAAAGCGCGACACAAAATGATGTAAAACACAGGAAGTATATTAAGAGAAAAATATAGTTTAATCAGAGCTTTCTAAAATCAGAAAGAACCATACTGTAAGTGGTAATAGCACCATCTTGCTAATGGCACTTATAAAAGGGTGACAGAAACATGTAGGGACAATATTAAAAAGATGTAGAAAGTTCCTGTGACTAAAAGACATTAAAAGGCCATAAAAGTCTTCTGTTTGCCATATTAGGTGTTAAAAAAAAAAAAAAAACAAAGGAAAAACACAAATCCATTGCTTAAGTAAGAGGAAGAGAAAATACTGGATAGCTCAAATGAAGCTAAAATGCTCCATTTTCTTCCGTGTTTCTGGACTGTTTAAAAGAAGTTATTTATAACAATTTAATATAATTAAAATCAACAGTAGGATGAGTACATAGGCCAGAACAGGAAAAGCACAAGTCAAAGAATATTTATCCCAGCTCGGTGTATTTAAGTCAGCGAGGTCTGATGAGGTTTACCTACAGTCCCTCAGGAACTAACTGAATCAGTGGCTCAGAAACCAGCGGTGTTTATCTTTGAGAGCTCATAGAGGGATGGGTTGGCCCCAGAAGGCTGAAGAAGGGCAAACACAGTAATTAATCTTTCAAAAGAGGAAAAGCGAGCGTGACTGATCTAACAGTCTTTCTTTCCTAACTTCAAGAGTTGAAAAGAGGCTAGAGCAAATCCACAAACAACCAGTTCTTAAGAACCTGGAGAACAAGAATAAGCCAATATGATTTACAAAGAAAAAATAACATCAAACCAATGTGTCTTTCTTCTGTGTAAGAAAGTTTGCCTAGCACATGTGATGTGGTGAGTTCTTTGGTAGTGTCACACATGACTTTAAAAAAAAAAAAACACCCAAAACCCAAAATTGTAAATAATGCAAATGCAAAATGATTCTAAGGTAATTATGCTGTATTGATAACCCTGTTTATAGTAATCATCACTATTTCTCTGTCATTTCGTTAAGAAAGAGGAATCACAGTCCCAAAGGATGTAAAGTTATATTGTTATAAATTTTCAGAGGTGATCTGAGATCAATAAGATAAAATTGAATAAGAGCAAATATAAAAGGTTTACTTATGTTCCTATATAGGAATAAAAAAAAGCTGGATTCAAGACCAGTAAATGGAATAGCTCGGTTGAGAACAGTATGATAGAAAATCCTCTGGGACCTGGTGTTGAAAAGGAAATAATGGAGCAGAAACTGCATGACAAGTTAACAGGGTAATGACAGAAAAAAACCCAAAAACCAAAACCCGACAAAACCCACACCAAAACAAGGGTTTAATTAAGGACTGTATTGTCACATGTAAGGCTGCAAACTTTTATTTCACTTCCTTCATCAGCAGTGCAAAATTCTGTGCAGAGATTTCTGTTTCATTCTGGTCTCTGGACTTCAAGGAAAAGCTGAACAAACTCTGTAAGAAGTTGACAGAAGTAGCAATGCTAGAAAACGTGGGGTTTTGTGAATTGTTAGAATATCCACTCTGAAGACTTTGGAATAAAAAATGTTGGGATGAGATGTGACTGTCTTATGTGTAAAACCCCTTTACAAAAATGGAAGTATTCAAACTTGTATTTGAGGATTCAGCTGCCATATCCAAAGCGAGATTTAGTTAAGGCACACAGAGGAAAACTTCTAGTTTGGAGAAATTGGACATAGAGAGGAGACTTTCTTGGTGCAAGAATGGCTCAGTACTGGACTAGGCTGTGAATTCTCTGTGCTAGCAGGGCATGTTAGAATGGGTAAAATAAGCACAGGTGAGGGAGATAGGTGAAGTGAGTTATTTGAGGTACTTCGTAGCAGTATGTTTCTTTGTCTGTTGTTTCTAACTTAAAAATGAGGTAGAAGATACAATTTAGTAATATCTCATTCTAAGGGTACTGCATTTTTTCTGAACTTCTATTCCTGCTCCCTGATGATGTCGTCCCCCCAAATCTGGGTTCTTTACCTGGTGTGCAAAAACCAATCAACACATGGAGTCAAGATACTAGGGTTTTTTCCAGTTCTGTGCAGAAAAGGGTGCTAGGTGATAATTTGCAAAGCCAGCACACCTTTTGAGAAATAAGCCCGGTCTTAAATGCCAAATAACAACAAGGAGGAAACTACAGTAAAGTAAATGATTGGTCAGGCATTCTTCAGGCCTAAGTTTACATATGAAAGCAGAAATTTACCGTTCTCTTGTCTGGAGACTGCTACTGTCTTTGAGATCAGTTTGGCATCACCAAGGTCTGGTGCCCTGGGGCTGTCTTTTCTCCTTGTCCCCCCTTCACACATGACATAAACCCACCTGGTTTTGAGAAACCTGGAATTTTTGTGACTGTTAACCTTTCTTTCGACAACAAATCCCCCCTTTGGTACTTATGGATATGTTTTACACATCATGTAAGTCTCATGCTTCTTAATCATCTTCTGAAAGAATTTTCCATCTAATTCCTTTTGCTCTATTTCTTTGATAAAGAGATCGTCCTCTGCTCTGGTCATCATTATTTGCTGAGGGTTTCTATTTCTTGCTATTTGTTTGCATAAGTCAGTACATACAGGCAAGCATTGAAGCATACAGCCGCATAGTATCAAAATTATCAGCACCACAGTGATAAGTAGAAAGAGTTGCTTCAACCAATCTAGATCAGGCAACCAAGAGGTTAACCAAGAAAAGTCTATTCCTTTCTTTTCATAAAATGTTGACGCCAAATCCTTTAAGTTCTGAACCTTTCTCTATCGGTTGAGAGTTGTCTGAAAGATTAAAACAACACATTCCTTTAAATTCTTCGCACCCGTGATTATGTCTTAGGAGCAAGTAATCAATAGCAGCTTGGTTTTCTAATGTGGCTTCTCTAGCTTGTGCCACCTCCTCACTTAAGGCTGCTGAAGCCTGAGATGTATAATTTATGCTTTTCACTAATGCGCACGCAATTTGTTTCGTTGTATGTTAGTTCATAGATACTCCCACACCAGGAGCTAAAAACGCAGCAGCTGCTGTTTCACCTGGACTCCAGAGAGTTACTTGTGAATCCAAGTCCGGTGGTAGAGCTTGAATCTGTCTTTTTTTTTGTCTTTTGCTTTCCACTACTTCAAAATCTTTTTTATCAGGGAGTAATCTTCCTATGGAACAGGGTCCTCCAGTGATACTTTTCCATAAAGGAGAAACCATCCTCAGGGGAGCTTAATATGTGCCAGCACATAACTTAGTGATTCTATCTTATTACATTTTAAGGGGGTTTCAAAGCGAGATAGATTTCCACATTTTGTGAGTGGGGCACAGTTCACAAATTGCATGCACCTTTCTGCAGGAAACATTCCCTTCACCTTGATTGTCAGCATTCCTTTAGCTCTTATTTTAGTAATCTTTCCCCAATTATATATTTGCCCATAATTCATGTTAGTTTTAAATGTTCTAGGAATAGTATAGTTTTTTAAAAGCTGCAGGAGATTCGGTACTCCCATGAGTATGAAACATGAGGTGAACACTTCTAGAGAGATTCCCCCAGCTAAACAGAAATTGGAAGTATTTACAATATTCTTAGCCAGATTTTCCCACACATTCTCTGACTGATACCACCCCTGGAAAAACATAGTTGTTCACCCTACAATCTAGAAAAGAAACAAAAATGTGTAACCCTTCATTTTACTATATGGTTGTGCAACAGTACAGCTTTTAATAGTCCCGCCAGGACAGCTCTCCACTCCTCTTTGGGTCCTGGAGGAGGGGCTGATTGGGCCTGCGTGTAGTGGATCCAAGAGCTGATTCCTTCTACCTTCACAGCAGTATAATGTAGGGTCCCTTCCTCTTTTCTCTCAGTGGTTTGTCTTTCCGGGTGTGAATATAAACTGAATCTCTAGGTCGAAAGTTGAGCACTGGTGAGTGCATGGGCAAAGGAACTTGCTGATTGACATACCTGTGTAAAGATGATAAAAAGTGTGAGAAGGACAGCAAACAATTCCTTAGCATTCCATTCCCCTTAATACGCATTAGGTCACTTTGGGTTTCTAAATTTTTAGCCAGATATGTTTTCCCATACAGTATTTCAAAAGGACTCCCTCCTTCCTTGAAAGGTTGAGGGACCTGGGTCTTTTTAGTCTAGAGAAAAGAAGACTGAG
>RSEF01000004.1:43999340-44030466 GCA_003993805.1 Himantopus leucocephalus | reverse complement strand
TCTGCCTTTGATCCTGATCCATGCATTCCTGAATCCAGTTCCCCAGTTCAGCTACCATCTGTTGCTGAGTCCAGTCCGGGACTATCCCAGTGCCTGCTGGTGACACGATTGTCATCCTGGGAGCTCAATACGGTTTTGTATATATTGTATATATTTCATTATTTTCTTCTTATTTTTATTATTATATTTTCTTTTTATTATTATTTTATTTATTATTATTATTTTTATTATTATTATTAACATTTCATTTAAGTAGTTTAGTTTCCTTTATATTCATAAATGTCTCTTTCTCTCATTCTTCTCTCACTTGGGAGAGAGGTTAGAGAGCATCTGTCATTCGTTTTAGTGGCCAGCCCAGCCCAGACCACGACAATAACAGATCCCAGCTGGGGGAAAGGAGAAAAACAAGAAAATATCCTGGCAGCTAGTCAAATCTAGAAAGTGATAGAATAATGTCTAGCCAGCTTTGGAATAGAGATCGCTATTCTCAAGGCACAGTGAGATGTCTCTTAATTATAAGAAATATGCATTTACAAGGGTTATATGCAAACAAAGTAATATAAGCATTTTCTCCTGAGAAGTGAGCATGTTGCTCCTTTTTTACCGTGCCTGTATGTGAAATATACATTAATCAATTTACATCTTTCAAGTTTGTTCCTGAGAGCTCATGCTTTATACAATTCTCAATGCATATTTGAAGAAATAGTCAGAGGTATTCATAGGGATATTAAAATCAGCAACGTGGTTTTGCATTTAGATTTTTAAGGACACTCGAGGACTTTGGATATTGAAATGTTATGCACGTTTTCAACACTATTTCACCTAGAATCACTGTCTGAAGATCTTGTGACTGCAAAGAGTTATTAGACATGTAGTTATGGTCAAGGATCACATCAGTATTAAAGATCTGCCTTTGTCCTTTTATTGTTCTGTTGTTCTCAAATGAGTCAACCCTAGAAACAATGGTCTTTAAAAAGCTCTCGCCTCTGGCATGTGGTTTCACAGTTTTCTGCAGTCCTCTTAACACTGGCAGAGTTACTGCTTTTTAAAAAGGCAGATTTAAAAAAATATCCAAGTTTCATTTAATATTTGTCTCAGAGTGCTACAAAGCCTTGGTCTGCCTTTGAATGAAAGAATGAGTAATGGGTGGCAGAATCCATTCCTCCAAGAAGCAGCACACTGATATAAAAGGAAGTATTTAAGGGCAATACCGCCTGCAAGGGAAGATGAAAGCACAGTTTGCCAATAAAGTTGCTATGCTTCCACTTACTGGACTTACTCTATCTACAGGCAAAATGCAGCCCAAGACGGAAAAAGAGAAATTCGGGTTTACAGGTTTTTTTTTTAATACACATAACAGCAATGATGAACGCGGTAACAGTATGTGGACAATATATTAGCTAAATTACACATTTTGACATCCAGGTTTTAATATCTTTTTTTTTTTAAAAAAAAGGGGGGAAATGGAAATTATTTCAGAATATATGAGCTATAGATAATAAAAGGAGTAACTTAATTATTGTGATGGAACAAATTATGTGGGTTTTTTTCCTTGATACTACTTCATATTGAAAAAGAATATTTGAGTATATTTGCACTTATGAGAGCAGGGCAGGATAATGATTTCCAGCTTATTTACATGACAAAATAGAGCAGCTCTTTCCTTCCACTAAAGAGGGAAATAGAGCGTCTTAATGTTCAGTTATTGAACAGTTACTGCATTTGTGCAAAACACAAAAAACATAACAGAGAGAAACAAGAAGATAAAACAATCATTCCCAGAAATGTGGATCTTTCTTTAGTTCTCTCTGTAATTTAGGCACTCAGTCATACAAATATTTATGTATACCTTACTGAATTGAGAAGAAAGTTTTATTTGGGCTTTTCCTATTGTATTATTCCCTAGGGAACAAGCAATTTGCTCTCAGATTTTAGCCTGTATGTATATTTGGAGAAAGATGCAAAGGAAGGTGACACAGAGCTTGTTTTTTAAAACGGAAAAAGTGGCTAAATGTGGCCCCTAGGCCATACACCACTGAAAGATAGGCACATTACATTTTTTTTTCCTCTATGCTCTCTAATACTAAAGGGAACAAAGAAATTGAAGTTGCTATCTTTCCCCTCCTTTTCTTTTATTTATTTTCTTTGAGGCTCAAGCTAATCCATTTCATTAAATGGGAGGCTGGAGAAAAAAAACAAACCCTAGAAATAGCAGAAAAGAGAATACCGTATAAGTTTTGGGGTTTTTTGTTCTCTCCACAACCTACTGAATAAAAAGAAGTCCTGCTGCTGAGATCCCTGGCTCTGTTCTGATTCAAACTTGTACTCTTTTGGTGTTAATCATTCATTTATAATCTCACTTAAAATATTAGAAATAACCAATACAGAACTCCCACAGACAAAACAAGCTTTTAAGAAAAGCTTAAGAAAGATAACAGGTCCAGTATAAGAAAAGAAAGGGCAGGGAATGACCAAGGGTAAGGCTTTCTCAGATACTGTAGCCATCAATTATTGCACACAACATGAAATAGGGTAGTGCAGGTCAACAATATGCTATAAAAATTGATCAGAAATCAAAGAATCGTCAATAATGCAGCTGCATTGCAGTTTCTGTATGTAATTCCTTATAAAGCTTTCTTTTTATCAACGTCAGAGGGAGCACACTAACTTTTGTCTCCTCTTAACCTCCTCCCCTACTAAGGAGTAGCATCAATAGTTAAAACGTTGATTTTGGCACAAATGACATCATTCTTCAGGATTCTTACCTCAGCCTGACTCCCAAAGGCTGACTAATGAGTCCTATATGTTATATTTTTCTGTTTTCACTGACAATAAGCAACCTTGCAGAGATTCTGCTTAAGCCAAATTTTCTTCCACAACTTTTTTCTACTTTATGTACTTCCCAGGTAACTGACAGGTGAATTGTATCCAGCACATTTAGAGATCTGCGATACAGATGGCAATTGTGAATAGCAGTTTTAATACCTGAGATAATAAAGCAGGTCAGGAAAAAGGGCATAGACTTTGTCAAGTCTTCTAAGAGCAAAAAAGGTAAGGAAAAAAAATCACACTTGAAGTCACAGGTCCTTAACTTCTGCTACCCAGATCAAAACAAAGTATAAGCAAGAATAATTCCTTGGAAGGACAAAAGTTTCATGTAAACTCATGGATGCAGTCTTTACTATGGCCATTACCATCACATTTTGGCCTGCCTTTTTAGGCGAAACCAGCAACACTGTGTTTAAATCTGGTTTTGTTGTATTTGTTAGTGGTGCCTCAATATTTAAAAATATCTGTCTTATTCACAGTCTCAGAATGGTATAGTCTTATTTTACATGGGAACACTGTAAACTATGTGAATAGCACTCTCAGTTTAGCTGTTATAGTTTACATGATGTGCTGTCAGATGCCTTCCAGATTTTGAATATACACTGTCTACCGTGCCAACTGTTAGGTCTGTGATACTTCGAAAGAGCTAAGATTTCTCACAACTGTTTCAGCCTCTAGCCTCAGCGATCAAATCTCAATATGCAGATTTGGAATGCCAGACATCTATACCCAGGATTTTTTTATTTGCCCTGTATGATGAAAAACTCTGGTCTTTTTAAGTCTTGAGTGAAAATATTTCTGACTTTAAAAAAATCCCCTATATTGCATGCCAAAAACTCACCATATAATTGAATATGACTGATCTTCTGCCAGGGCCTGAATAGCTGCGAGAACTGCCTGCAGACATGTTTCACGATTTCTGTTAGTAAATCACTTCACTCAGAAGAATTTATTTTTCGTGTGTGTTAAAACTTCATTCTAAAGTTGTGGAAAAAAAGAATCTGATGCTTATATTAATTACAAAGCAAACAATTTGATCAAGACTGCAGCACAGATCCGTCACCCACCTCATTGCAATCTCAAATTTATACTAAGTCAACCATGGTTTTCTTTGGTGTTTTCCTACTCCGTTTTCTTGCCAGTAAATTCACTGGTACTACTCTGACTTCAGGAGAAGTGGACTCTGTCTTTGGGATGGGTAGCTGGTTGTTCAACAGGGACGAAGCCAAGACCCCCACACTGGACACATACAGTTTCAGTTCACTTCTAATTTTTGCATGACAATATTATTATTGCTCTCACCCTCACGATCCTGTACAGTAGTGCTGCTGCCACACGCTTCTTTTATTCAGAGCACACAGGATAAATCTGGCACACAGACCCTGGTGTTTAATGGGCATACATCTCCCACTGGTGCTGTCTGAGATCTTTAAATCCAAGAAAATCCTGCTAAGCTGTTATATTCCAGCCCTTACTTATTTCCTGTTAGCAGTAAATTGTTGCTTACTTTTGAACGTTTCTAGCAACAGTTTTGTTTTGTGAAGCCAGAAGTCTGCATGCAGCTGCCGCAGTATCACTGTGGGCCCATACTTCGCGATTTCTGCAGCATCACAAATAACTTTGTCTTTTTTGCTCTTAAGCACTGATTCTTTGAAGAGATCATTTGGGCACGCTGGAGTGAGTGATTTCTGGTAGACGGAAAACAAGCAAAGCCATCCTCTCTGTCACTACTGTGGGAGGCTTCTGAAACAAGACAAAATCTACTAAGGACATACCATCCCACTTACTGTAATTATATAATTCTTATAATTCTCTGGTGCTACATAAGAGTAAAGGAAACTAGAGAGGGAAAGCTGCACTGATCCTGCAAACAGAATTCTCCTGAGCTTGGTCTGTTTGTTATGAATCAAACTTGTATCATAAAATTAAAACACAATATTTTTCCTTGACACGCCTGCTAGGAGTTATATGACTGATACCTTTCTCCCAAGCACTGATGGACACCTCACTACTAGCATCCCAGAGGAAGACCTGTGTCTACACACCTAAGGTGGACAAATTCACGCTACTGTAAGATGGCAAAGATGATCCTGCCAGCATCCCTTTTTCTATGAGACAGGAGGAAAGCTCTGGAAGCTCTGCTGACCTGGGCAGTGACAGCATGACAAATGGCTAACTCAGCCATACAAGTTTCTATATCAGGTATTTGCATATGCATCCCATCGTAACCCCAGATCTGTGTTCTGGAGTAACAAAAAGTCATGGGAATACTTTGTTTCAAACAAAGGTTTTTTTATTGTATAGTCTTCTTCTGCCTCTAAGATCAGAAGAGAATCGTTTAAAAGGCATGCCATGTACAGCATGGTTGAATAGTGCCCAACAGAATGAGAATACAGTAACAGGCTTCAGTATTTCAGAGTGATGAATGGTATCAACTCCCCGGAAGATGTTTAAAAACACAAATAAAAGTGATTAATTTCAGAAAGTTGCATTACTGAACATGTCTTAATAAAAGCATATTATAAATGCTAAATTTTGCTGCCAATACAGTTTCAGCTCACCTTGAGACTAATAATGTAAAATATATGCTATACTGTATTTATTAAAATCAGTTCCATATAAATATCTAGGTGGCTTTTTTATTAAACTGTAACATAAGATGACCAAAGTGTTATATCATACTGGCATAAATAGTCTACAATGACTTATATTTCATGTTGCACAGCACTTAATAACCTCTTAAGAGTGATATTGGGATTCAGCTAGAAAAGAAAAGACTTCCAGAAAAAAAAAATCATTTAGTAGGCTTCTACTGAGTGGTTCTGAGACACCTTTTGTAGACTGGAGGAAGAAAAGTCATATTTTCTGTACATAACCTTTGGAAAAATATAGGTATAATCACTCCCTCATCCCCTTGTTAAACCATTTGAATAAAGGGAGGTTTCAGTTGCACAAATGCCAGCCAGCTGTTTGATTCACCTGAGAATAGGGAGTGCATTATCTGTTTTCTATTGTACTTTTCAAAAAGTCCTGCTTTGCCCATTAAGAAGTTAAAATAGAAGGTACAATTCTAAACAAGACCATGGCCACAACGACCATGGTCATTTGGGATCCGATGTGACAGATCACCAACATCAAAAAGAAACAAAAGAAGGGGATGGCAAATAGATTTGTCCAAAATTTTAAAAAGGTCAAATGCAGGAAAAGGAGTAGGAAATGTTCAGTCATGTTATGGGAACTTTACCTTGAACTGAAGAAATTTGTCTTCTTTCTCTTGAGAGTATGAGATGAATGAAAGTTTAGGAGGACCTTTGTCCTGGGAGCTAGAGGTACCACAAGGAGTTCTTGCAACAAAGGAGCATGTTGTGTTACCAAAGCAAACTTGTATCCCAGCACACCAGAAACCTGGCTGAATATTACAGGCAGGAAAAACTCCTCCCCAGCTTTCACTCCTGACCAGTGAATGAGGATTCCTGACAATAAGCTCTGCGGCTCCCCTCTTTGATGTTCTGTCAGATTGCCAGGTGGTGTGAAATGCTTCCCGTTATACATAGCATGTGCTCATCCCCTGCGTGAAGATACAAAAAAGAGAAAGGAACCCCATTGTCCTGCCTGCCCAAAAACTGGCTCAATCTGCAACACCTATGTACAAGAGGATCTCTGAGGAGCTTATGGCTAACAGATTCTATTGCATGTTGTCAGTATATTGCTGCTCTAAGCAACACAACCAGAGCCACACATGTAATTTGGGGTTTTTTTTGCAATAACTACATTACCATGTTGACATAGGTTGAATGAGGGAACAGAGCCTCATTGCATTTGATGTTTCCTAGATACACTGCAAAGATCTTCTCCACCTTAAATGGATAATTAAAATAAAAGACGAGCAGATGAACAGAAATGAACACTCTGAAACAGAGCAAGAGATGGAAGAAGGATCCAGATTTTCTTAGTGTGTCAATACTGAACAGGTTCAGAATTACATCACACAAAATCGTTTTAATGGCCATTTTTGCACATCGTCTCCTCAGTGCCAATTACTCTCCTTCCCTTTTCCCAAGAATCCAGCCCTTGACTTACAACAATATGGTGATTTTAATGTTCTGCAGGAAGGCTGGCTTAGTTAACCCTGATGCACAATGAAGCAAACAAAGCATTCCTAACAGCATCGTGAAGTATGCCATTTAAACTCCAATCCCACAACAGTTCATTGCAAAGTTTTTCCTCAAACAACAAAGCCTCAGATTTTTTACTTCTGACACCACTTATGTAGAGCTATTGTTACACTGCTCCTGAACACATTCCCATACTCTTGTCATCTCCCTCTGTAACTGGAAAACCAGAAAACTTAAACCTCTGTCTGTATTGCTACACAAAGGTAAACAATCTCTATAACATATTTTTTTTGGCTGAAGGTCACCTATAAGTGACTAAGCCATAAACCTCTGAGCAATATGATTTAAAATATAAATGCTACTACAGTAGAAATGAATCTCAATCTTAGTAGCGTGAACAGGTACTGCTATTATAAGGAATCAAGACAGTAGTCTGGATAGTTTGAGAGTAATATGCTTTGCAGTTTTTGGATCATTTAACGAGGCTTATCGTGTCATTTCTAGACTTGAAATTGAGAGACTATTATTGCACAATTTACAAATAGGGATTTAACTATTTCTAAAAACTCACTGTTGAACGTAATTTTGTCATAATCCAAATTTATATTGTAAAATATCCTATTGTCTGTAAGACAGGTGCAACTAATGGAACAGATCATGCTAGCTTTTCATTGCTATTATGGACAAGCACATGGGTGAAGCAGCAAGAACAGTGCCATATTAGAAGCCAAGCAGACTTGTGAAACCTTATTCTCATGGGACACTAAAGCACATTATTAGGATGAGACATTGCACTTGAAGAGAAGCAAAATGACCCATTTTGTTCACACATGAAAAGAGAGCATTTGGATCTCAGCGGATCTGTGTTCACTTGTTTGAAGGCTACATATCCCAAAGGAGCTCTAGGTTAGTGCACACGGGTGAGATTTTCAACAAGGACGTATGTCAGAGAGGAACTGACATCAGAGTGACATACCTTTAGTTATCCTTAGGTAGCAAAACCGATTCCTTTACAACAGGTCAGGAATTCCTGCTGTGAAATGGGGCTCTAAAAATCCCGCTCTCCGACACAGGAGCATGCTTCTAAGGAGTTGCTGCATAAGTATTGTACCATCTTTCAGAAGTTAACCAGAAATATTTTTGAGAAGATGAGAGTTAAAACTCTCATGTAATATTTTTTTTCCCCCCAAACAATGAAATATCTTATGGGACCACTAGTAGGTTCCCAAAAAGACAGGTTTTCCTGCTAGCATGAATATGAACTTTCTGGGTTGAGTTTGGCTGCAGTGCTATAGTATTGCTGATGCTTAATACATTATATTTTTTTTCTAGTATTGCAATTCTGAAATTACAAGTTGACAAAGGACAGACAAAGTCACATGCACAAGGTAGTGGTTGCCCATCTAAGAAATCCTTGCAATTTTTGTCAATTTGAAAACATAGCTTGACATTGCACTACTCAGCCCTGTGACCCTTTGAGGCAATGAGTGCTCACTGGGAGAAATGCTGTTGCCGCCTTGACTCCAGTGTAAAATTCAGCCCGTCCTTCCCACTTTTAGGATGTTAGTCATTTTATTGGAATTACATCCTAGAAATTACAGTGCAGCAAATATAATTTCCTTTAAAGTTGTGGAGGAGATGAACAGCAGAAGAAAAACTTTCTTGCTTACTACAGTAATCTATGTTTGACATACTTTAAAACAGCATAGTTAGTCGATGTTTGTTGTTACTTGAGTCCAGAGTAGCCTCTCCAATTGTCACTACTGCTGTTTCAAGAACCTACTGCCAACTACATTGATTTTGCCTCATACCACTAACCTACATTAATTGCTTTAGTGGCTTTTTCTTCCCCCAGCCCCAAATTCAGTTACTTTTATCACAAGCTATAGAAAATCAGGTTTGTCACAGAGATTTCCTTTACTCATGTGGCACAAACAGCAACAGGTATAAAACGGGTCCAAAGAAATTCAAGCCCCAGCTTCCCTTTCAACAAATTTTATCCAGTTGCTATAGTTTTTAGCCCAGATATTTCCTTCTAATTATTCTGTCCAATCATGTATCTATCAAGAATCAGTTCATTGATTTTTTTAAGTGGAAGTTGCACTGAAACACCCAACATAAGAAGGATGTGGACCTGTTGGAGAAAGTCCAGAGGAGGGACACAAAGATGATGAGACAGGCTGAGAGAGTTGGGGTTGTTCAGCGTGGAGAAATGAAGGCTCCGGGGAGACCTTATAGCGGCCTTCCGGTACGTAAAGGAGGCCTACAGGAAAGATGGGGAGGGACTCGTTATTAGGGCATGTAGCAATAAGACAAGGGGTAATGTTTTTAAACTGGAAGAGGGTAGATTTAGATTAGCTATCAGGAAGAAATTTTTCACAATGAGAGTGGTGAGACACTGGAACAGGTTGCCCAGAGAAGCTGTGGATGCCCCATCTCTGAAAGTGTTCAAGGCCAGGTTGGATGGGACTTTGAGCAACCTGGTGTAGTGGGAGGTGTCCCTCTGTTGGCTTTAGTTGTTAGTTTGTTTCCTAGAAGCTATAAAATACCTTGATAAAATGCCATTTCAAAAAGCAGAATAAAGAAGAAAATCCTAGTACATGGAATAACAAGAGCTTATGCTATTGCTAACCTCTACTGTGGACAGCAACAGCATGAAACATGTTGTACATGAGGTTGGATGTCTTTGGTTGTGTGCTTAAATGAAAGAGGAAAAAAAGGAGGTTTTTCTAGGGTAGTCTGAAGATGAGAGAAATAATTGCTTTAGCCTAACATAGGGAAAGCTGAGGTAGCAAATGGAGGAAGAATGCTCTTTAAGACTCTTTTACCTTCTGAAATAAATGCTTTCCCCACAGCAAGGGCTCAGAAACTGTTTGAGCTTAGAGGAAGGTTATTTACCATTGTCATTGCATTGCCACAGCTTGTTACAATTACCAGGTGTCTGTCTATCTTCAAAGACACTCAAGCTTCCAGGTGACTTCCATGGCAGAGAAAGGATGTCATAACAGATTAGAGAGGATATAATCTTGACAAGGCGTAGCAGCTCTTTTCTCTCCATTCTGGGAATAACAAAACCAACCAAAAAAACAACTCCAAAACCCAGAGAAAAATGTTGAGGTAGTTGTGGAAAATTAGCAATTTTCAGTGTCAGGACATTTCTCTAATATTCAGCTGAGAACCACTTTCATCTACGTCTAGATTTAGACAGCAATTGATCATAGTTCTAAACTTTCCCTTTGTTAAGCTAATTTCTGTTCTTACAATGACACCTTTAATATTTTGGTTGTTCATTATTGTGGTCCTATCACTTTGTTTCCAGAGTATATTTATCTTTGTCAGCCTTTTCAGACAATTTTATTCCTGCAGCCCACCAACGTATGTACATAAAAAGATCTACTGTTTTTTTCTCATTTTTAAATGCATTTGCAATAGTGAGGTGATCATACATACAGGCAGTAAGCATGATTTTACTGAATCCTACCATTTCCCTGCCTTCTGATTAGAGGCATCCGTCATGTGTTTGGATGCTTTACCTCATCCACAAATACACAACTTCATTTCATTAATTTTCTTTCAACATTGTCTTCGTGTATAAGTACAGTGGAGAAGAGACTTTAAACCTAAGTCACCAGCAAGAAGGGAATCTGGTGTCAGAAAAAGCGGGGAGAGGAAAGTCCTAAAATGCTAAAAGCATTCAGTGGTGCCAAATACTTACTTAATAAGATTTGACAGAAACATTTCTCAAGGTAGGTCTGCAAAGGCATGTAGCTGACTTAAGAGCGCATACCTGTTGATGTAATTTAGGGTCTTTGGAGGAATCCGGTTTGAAATGTGTTTCACTTTTTGGTGTGATTACCAGGTATGTCTTGACATCCTTGTCAGAAGTCAAACTCCGGTGATGCTTTTGCATATACAGATAGAAATATTCTAACCAGCAAAGCAGTGTCAGTTTGGGAAGGTTGGAAAATCAGGCAGAGGTAGCAGTTAGTTCAGTTCCCAAGCCTGTACATGAGTGGTGCTAAGATTTATACCTTACAATAGCACTTTTTCTATTAGAATAAATTATTTTCACTATTTTTGTCTTTAGTTTTATTGTTCTTGATTACCTATATTAACTGGAGCTGTATTGTGGTTACAAATTGATTTCTACTTTGAATCATTAAGGCCCTGACCTTTGTTTGTTCCATTACAGTTCTCCAATGTATCTCTAAGGAATTGTTGTAATTTATTTTGGAAATTACAGATCCTGGAATGTTTTATTTATATTTTTATCTATATTTTAACTAATTTCTCTTGTTAACAGGATATGTTTTTGAATTTAAAACACCTTTTTTTTTGAGGATAGAAATGTCTTTTGCTGTGTGAAGCTATCCGCTATGCAAAGTTGCTATGGAATTCCTGGTCATAAAATGTGTGTGCGTATTAATCATCTGAGTGCAATACTTTGCATAGCCTAGTTTTGCGTAGTTTTACTCATAATTTTCTTTCAAATATATTTTCTTGCCACTATTTGTGCTTCTATTTAAGATTACTCTGAAAAAGGTGTTGACCATTTAGTCTAAAGTCTTAACTTCTTTACGAAATTTATATTTGATCCCCTTCCCTCCTTTTTTAATATTTCATGGCTCATGGTCAGTGCATACAAACTTCCGTAGCATTACAGAAGTCAGTGGGTAGTCTACACCATTAAATATATGTAATTTATACATATAAATTTACTTCTTAGCCTTGAAAAAATAACTAAGACTTGTCCCAAAATGTATCCACTGCCAAAGGAAAACCTCAACAAGATTCAATTGTCTCCTGTAGCAGCAGGGATATTTTTCATGCTATTTAGATTGGGCATGCAGTATAGCAGATGTATTAAAGTGCTTCTGATTCTGGTCTAACTGGTCTGCTCGCCTCCAGTCCACTTCCACCCTTGTCTTGGTTCAAATATCTGTGCAACCAAACTGCAAATGACAGCGGGCAATAATGTAGATTAAAACCAATCTAGGCAAAAATAAAAATCATAACCGAAACTCAGTTCAAAGTACAACTGTAACAACTACAAGTAGTTCAAAATCAACTATGAAGTGCACTAACTTCAATGGTCCACAGAACTGTGACCCGAACAAAGAACTGGAAAGGTAAATTGCATACCTTTGCCTTTTCCCTTTCTCGCTTTCTTCAACTGCAGCTTCCTCTGCATATCCAGTGCCATCTTCAGTAGAATTTCCTGCATTTGAGACTTAAATTTGATAACAACTTCCCAACTTACATCCCTTATTTTTCATGTAGGTTACATTTTAGCAGTCTTCTGCTTTAGAATTTATGTTGTATTTGTCTCATGAATTCAAACAATTCAAACCAAGTGTAAAATAAATTCTGCCTCAGGTATGATACTCACTGAAGTCACTAGGTCTTTTTCCTGATTGAGCTAAGTAAATACAGACTCTGGTCTATTCTGAAGTTCATATTAAGGACATAATTAACTGCTGACGGAGAATAGCAATCTAGGCAAGGACCTAACAGTACAATTAAAAGGAGTTTACAGTAAAAAGGAACAGATATATTTTGTTAACATGTTCAAGGATTATGTTTTGAATAAACTGGTTTCACTTAGTATCTGAATCCCCAAGTGAAAAATGCCATCAAGAAAACTTCAGTTACAAAAAACTCTGCTTTATAGTATTACCATTATCATCTCTGAAGACACAACACATGCTAGGGTTTCACTAGGTACCAGTCCTGCTGTGTTGCTGATGGGAAACGTTAATTTTCTGCATGGATAGGACAGAGTGACAAAGCAGTTTCCCCCCCAGGTTTTATGAGTGAGTGAGCATGTCTGTAAAGATGTATACCTGCAGCATTCCGATGGAGAAGGTAAACTTTCAATCATATAGCCTCAGTGGGAAAAAAAATGTGTGAGCTAATAAAAACAAAAGGATTAGGCATAACACTCAACAATTTCCTGAATAACTTAGGAGTTGTGATAAGACAGGAATAAAAGGAGGAAGAAAAGCAGCCCGGTTAGAGTCTAAGATAAATGCTGCATTAAGAATAATCCAGAAGCAATATTGAAGAATCAGCAGTGGTAGTGATGTTGAAATCTGCATACAAAAATTTTCACATATCTCTTCTGCAGGAGGCAGGGAAGATCTCATAAAAAAAGGTGATTGACCTGGGATTTTTGCCAAATGTAACATAGGTCAGATCAGATATTATTGCACGTCTGCTCCTGGTGTCAATTTGTGTGCAGTTTAGGAATTTGCCCTGTAAGCAAAAACTGTTTATTGCACTGAGAACGGCAGGTCAAAGAGAAACAATCTTCTTCCTACAGTATGTCACATCATCTTGATCTGAATTTAACCCAGGTAATTGGAGAAATTCTTACATGGAACAATCAGAGTTTGGATACAGGGAGAGTATATGAAATGTCACGAGATAAACTTAACATAGAAAAACTCAAAGTACATGTGGGAGGGCAAAAAAACTCAAGCTTACTTTTTGTGATCAGTGACTACAACCGTAGGAACTGCAGCTTGAGAAGAGGTACTAAATAATGTAGAAGAAAAACAGGTAGATGAGAGCCTTTTATTCCTCGTCCCTGTTGCTGATCCTCTGCATTGTTGGTGTCATATGTTTCCTATCAGTAAGACCCTTACACAGGTTCAAGACCTCGACCATACATCTTCCTAATATAAAACCAATGTAAATTATATAATCATTATTACTACTCTTCCCACCTAGCACTCGCTGCCAGACCACCTGTTGACAAGCAACCCCTGAGGATTACCCAGCCTTCCCAACTTTTGCTGAGTAAAGAAGCAAAGCAAAAAAAAAATGGACTTGCCCACACATGAAGAACATACCAAGGAAAGCCAATTCCTTTCCAGCAGAGAGGCTGTTGCCTCAAAACAGCAGGGCAGAAGAGCAGAGACAAAATCTTTTCTTCAGCAGAAGGGAAAAATCCTGTCCAGCAAATGGGAAAAAAAAATGGGTAGCTGCTCATCTTTGCACAGATCTGATGTCCCTTCTCACCCTGTTAGCTGCCAGCAGAGGAAGAGGTTGCCAATCAGCAACTGAGTAGGAAGCCAGAACTAGAGACTACCTAGTCCTGTGTTTGCTTCTGTTCTCCAAACCTGAACTTTTGTGGTTGTTTTTGTTAAACTGGGGCTGGGGAAAAGCAATTTAATTTCCTAGAACTGCAGATTTCTTATAGGACTCCATGTGATAGCCTCATGGAAGATTACTGGTGGTTTATAGCCAATGGCTGCTAATGACCCATTGAGGGCCATTAGTACAGTCTTATTTAGTCTCCAATGGAGACAGACTTTAAAAAAAAGACAGGAAAAATAGTAAAAAATTCATCTTGTGTGTTTGGAAATTTTTTTAATAGATTGACTTATTTTGGATGCTCCGTTATATATCCAACAATAAGGTTTTATTTTCTCCCTTTGGAGCCTTTTTTTCCTCAATTTTCATCTTTTAACTGCCATGCTAACAAACCACCAAAAAATCTGAACCAAGACAAACTAACAAGTAAGGCTTTTCTTGAAGTCTTCATCATTATTACATGCTAATCAGAGCAGAAAAGTATCTAATTTGTCACATTTCAGGATTTGGATTCCTTGACAAATCATCACAGTTTTCTGCAATGTGTCTTTTTAAATGAGGTAAGTTAGAAACAAAATGTTTTGTCTTAAATAAAACACACCAGAGAATACCATAGGACTCTGCTCCTTCCAAGCATTAAAAGACAAGCATATACTTCTATGAGAATGACTGATTAATGAAGATATAATTTAGGATAAATCTCATTTTATACAAATCACCTAGAATTATTTTCTAACCAGATATTCTACCAAATATATAATGATAGTCAAATAATGAAATTATATTTGTGTTAGGCTGACAGACAGGCTTTGAATACCTCAAGTTTTAGTAGAACAGTGTCTCACATTTCCAATAATTCTTTGCAATAAAAAGTTATTTTATTTGACTACATTCAATACTTTATGGACCTTAAAGGATTTTCTTAGTGACTACGCTGTACTAATAAATTTGAAATACTTTAAATCATACATTCCTATCCTGCATTACAATGTCTTACTTTTAAAAATTTACATGCTTGTATATTCACAAATTTACTAGGGTTCAGGGCTGGATCGAAGGGCTTTTACACAATACCTTATTAATGAAATCACTGTCTGGGCTTATACCTTTAGTTAGGAACCAATTGTTTTTCAGTTATTAGCCAACTTACACTAGCAGCACCTGGCCTTTTGATTTTATGAGGTGTACTTAAAAATCCATATTTTTAAAAAAGTCAACTGTCTGATTTGGTCCAGAAGAAACAAAAATATTTTCTTTAAAAAATGTCTTAGACTATAGTCAACTACAGCTGTTTTGTTTGTTGTTTTTTTTTTTTATTTTGTGTAGAGGTGCATATATGTGCTTCTCCATCCACAGTTATATTCAAACACAGAATGAGAACAAGATCATGAAGTTGAAATTCTTCTTCTACTGAAGTACCTATAAAAAGTTTACATATAAGTTCTAAATAAAGTGCACATGCACTCAAAAAACCTGATCAGTTCTATTGGTATAAGTTACTCCCAAGTCAATAGAAATGTACCAATATAAAATAGGTGAAAATTTCCACTTTTGGCTTATATATGATACCTCTAAGTGTAACTTAAATCTGTATGAATTATGTATAGAGGAAGTATGAGTGTGTGTGTATGAGATGCTGAGAGTGAGTGCTCTTTGTAAAATAAATATTTATTTCCGGTAGAACACTTCTTTTGTTGATCTCAAATACCTTTAAAGTGAAATATCCAGCTCATTAAAGTGAACCCAAGCACTTAAACATTCTAATTAATTAAATAAATAAAAAATTGAAAAGTGCTAGAGGATTTTTTTTCCATGAGGATACGCAGACGGACAAGCAACAGGGAAAAGGATCACAAGGAATAAGGAGAATCTTAACAATCTGTTCATAAGCTGTCTTTATAGATTGTGAGGAAAGGTTGTCTACAAAGATTATAAAGAAAGAAAATCAAGGGTCTCAAAATGCATATGAAGAAAATTTCATTTCATCAGATAATGAACTTGGTTTTAAGTGATGAAAATGATAATGAATCCATTAGTAATGCTGTTCTCAGGATTAATAATGAAGACAGTGATTGCAAATGTAAGGTAGAAGAAATATTTCCATTCTAGATGGAAGAAAATGGTATAAACAACAGGTAAATGAAAGTTAACTATAAAAGTAGAGAAGAGAAAGATACATGCTAATAACAAAGCAGCAATAGAAACTTCACACAACAAATGAAAAATTTCAGAACAGAATGTGGTATTATTAGAACTGAAATTGGAAACTATACAGAGCAGATTAAATAACCCATGAAAGATATGAATGCAAACCGATCTTTTCTTATCTTAGTTTGAATATTATAATGTATTCTGCAAGTCATCTATATGCTTTTAAATAAAGCATGAGCTTAAAGTTTTCATCCTACAGTGTATGAACAACATTGTTCCCTATACGGTAAGTTTTGAAACATTTTCACCTATTGGATCTCAGAGGACATCTACAAAGTTATTTTCAAAGGAAAGATGCATGAAATGTAATTTTTACTTCAGTAGTGATAAGTATTGTCTTGAATAAACAGTTGGTATTTCCTACCCTGTTCAAATCCGCAGTCACACTAAATAACCTTATTTTGATATATTTATTCTCATTAGTAACTGCTCATCACATGGGGAATTTAGACTTTATTCTCTAGGCATTTGATGGGAAATTTGGATTTAATAAAAATACTAAAAGGTTATTTTTTAAAAAAAAGTGTACTGTGAGAGTGGTGAGGCACTGGAACAGGTTGCCCAGAGAAGCTGTGGATTCCCCATGCCTAGAAGTGTTTAAGGCCAGGCTGGATGGGGCTTTGAGCAACCTGGTCCAGTGGGAAGTGTCTGTTACGGTTTGAGAAACCCATAACAATTTATTGTCATTTAGACAATCATTCTGTTACCTGATGACCCCTCCCCACCCGGGAAAGGGAATCAGGAAAAAACAAGGAATCCCAGAAGTTGAAGTATAAACAAATTTAATAGAGTAAGATTAACACTAATAGCACTAAAGAACCAATACTGATCCCAATGCCAATACAGAATATACAAGGATTATACTCAGCCGATTCTATCAGTAGGAAGCTGTGCCCTCCCAGCAGTGGGCAGCAAGTGTTGGACACTGCGAGCACTACGGCTTCAGGAGGAAGGGAAGGGCTCAGGGGTCTCTCTCCTCCTCGTCCCTGCACCTGGCGAGCTCGAAAACACTGAGACCTTGAAACCCATACACCATAGCTGGCTACAAAGTAAGTATTTTCACAAATTCAGGCACCAGAGTCTTCTAAAAATGCAGTCTTCCCAAGTATTAGAAGAAAAATTAGTCTTGTGTTGCTCAAACCAGGACAGCGTCCCTGCACATGGCAGGGGCCTTAGAACTAGATGATCTTTAAGGTCCCTTCCAAGCCGAGCCATTCTATGATTTAACATCTCGCAGTTCAAGCAAATAAGCCCATCATCCAGAACTCACCATTACAGCATCTTCCAAGTCAAATTTCAAGCAGCTGCTCTGCACTGATTAAGATAACAAATGTGGAAAAGATTAATTTCTTTCAATACTTGGTAGACCAAAATGCTGATATTGTTAGACTTACATTCCAACCAACAACAGGCATCTGCTGTACTCAAATATATCCTTGACATTCATTAGTCTACTAATAAAAATGTGAAATGGCAAGCTGCTACTGCAGTTAAAGAAAAAGAAGTGATTATTAACTCTTTGGGGTGGTGTTTTATTTGGTTTTTGGGTGGTTTTTTTTCTGTTTGATTTGGTTTTGGTGGGGGTTTTTTTGTTTGTTTGTTTTGGGGGTTTTATTTTTTTCTGTTTGTCTGCTTGTTTTTTTCTGAAATCTGAGAACAAAAACCAGGGCTCATTTTATGCCCAGTGTTCAAAAATTGCATCCTTTTTTCAGAGGTAGCACAACAGAGCAAAAACATTCTGAAAAGAAAATATTTCCTGAATGGTGCTTTCATCTCTCCTTGCAGAAGGCACAAAGGAAGGAGCTACCTGAGGGCATTCTGTGGCGGCAATAAGAGGAGGGAAATGTTGTCTAGGTGTAGTAAATTGCAAAGAATATTGGGATGAGGAGTATTGAGGGCCAGAAGAATGCAGACTACTATATTAGATAGTTTCAGTCAGCACCTCTTTAAAAATGACCTTAAAAAAGAGTGCTACAGGTACTGCTGTCAATGTTTCTAGCAGTAATGAGTACACTGCAATAGAGCTGGAGGAGAATTGCAACCTGGTTTTGGTGTATAACATTAAAAAAAAAGTAGGAAATGCCTTATTATTATCTTTTTTTGTCATCATCATCCCTGTAACAGACAAGACAATTTGTCACTGCTGTAGTTGTCCATGGAAGCTAGAAGCTCTATTCATACACAGCCAAAATCTGTTTACTGATTTGGACACAGTTCTCCACAGTGTCATACTGGAAAACATAAGTTCATTCCATGAAGTGTATTTTCTTGCAAGCTGTATGTCAGATGATTAAGACCTTATTCATCAGGCAGGACTATTTCATTTCAGTGGAATGACTTAGATCAGTGAGCCACTACTTCATTCAGTCTTCCTCTTCAAACACACTCAGCTTTATGTTGCTTTTTCTTTAAGTTCCTTTGTCTTGTCCATTTGTTTGGAAGATGACTGGTTGCATAGTAAGAGTCAACCCCCTCCCCTCAAAGTACTGCGGCTTCTTCATTATTAAGTTTCATTGCAGTTAAAGCCTGTCTGGCCAGCTCATGTCATTTTGTGGGAGGTAAATTAGGGTGGGAGAGAGATTAAAGCATAGAATATGAATATGTTTATTTTAGATTTTTTAAAAAGTTTATTCCTGCAGTACAAAACAGCAGATGAATTTTACTGCACGGACATCCATTTCTGTGAAGGGATACACACCCCAATTTAACCACCTCAGAAAATGCATTAATATTTACTAATCAAAAAGGATTATGTGTATTAAATATGCATATACTGATGTGAAATGTGGACTAGCTGATGCATGCTGGCTGCAAGAATTCACGACATGTTTCATTCAGACTAAGACAATCAGACAGCTGGAGCTTATTCAGCCTCACCACATTCACAGCAGACAACTGCTGGGCTTTCTGCTCTTTGGTGAAAAACATCAAACGCTATTTTATAAATAAGTGACAGTGAGTAAAATTAGCTGATGTTCCATATGTAGAAACACATTTCAGCAATGCATTATTCATTGAACTATGTACTGAATTTATTGAAAGAACCTTTGCTACAGTTCATTTAAATTGACTTTCTGTTTCTTATACATCACATGATACAATAAAGCATTTGTAATGCTGTAAAGATACCTTATATGCTGTATTCTACACAGTGAAGTATTTGACTGAAGTATATCTTTAGGTGAATAAACTGAGTGTAATAGTCCAAATAATTTTAATGAAACTGTCTCTAACCAACAATAGGATATTAAAGCAGAATCAATTAAAATTCAATATGAGGCTGCAAATGTCAGGTTTAGCCTGGAAAAACACCTTTTAAAAGCCTTATTTGTATGGAATAGACATAAGAACCAAGATAGCTTTATCCATAGAAGCACCAAGTAAAGTGGCATTGTATATGGAGTGATTTTACTTTTACTGTATCTTGGTGCCATTCATTGGACACTGACTTAACTTCTGAAGTGTTATGGTAGGTTTTAGATTTTGTTTCCTGTCCTTATTTTATTAGTTGGAAGTGTGACCACTAATGCCTGGCTCTGAAATCTGCATAATATTCTTCTTGCGCATCTCCACCAGTAATAAAGAGCCAGCAGGCCCCTGTGTGACCCTCAAGGACACACGTTTTTGCAGTCCCCTTAGCCATCAACCCCTTTTCTGTGGTCCACAACTGAGAGAGGAGAAATTGAAAAGCAGTTGCATGTGCAGTGGCTAAATAGAAATCAAAAAGTTCCCAGGACTCATAGAACGTAGTGAAAGAGATACAGAGGAATAAGAAAAAGCGTTTGCCAACCCTACCAGTTACAATAGATACCCTAGATTTCCATATTAAAAAGAGCAAGTTGGTCACAGAGAGAAGAAATGGTTAGCTGAAGAAGCCAGAAAGAGCACTAGAAGATAGAATTATTTTTTTTATTCTTTCTCTCCATTGTTTCTTTAACTTTCCTCGTTTCCAGACTCTGGGAGAAAGTCCATGTTAGCTTAATCCAGTCTCCTTTACATAACTCACAACATCTAGTTTCCTTCTCTTCCTCCACACCCCACATTCATTTAGCACTTACTCCTTTTATGTGAAACCTGGACATTTTAATGCACGTGATATCACTTTGCGGTCAAGAGACCATAATCTCAGAAGTGGGTGCCAAAAAGTAATGACAGCTGCAATACCATTTAGTCACCTTGCTTTTGAAGCAGGTCAACATCCTTTCTAATGAGTGCATGAATTTTTGAAGGTGGTTTAACCCCAGCCAGCAGCTAGGACCACACAGCCACTCTCACGGTTCTCCCCTGTCCCCCAGAAGGGCAGGGAGAAGAGGGAGAAAAGGAGGGTAAAGGAGGAGGAAAAAAACTCATGGGTTGAGATAAAGACAGTTTAATAGAACAATAACAGAAAAGAAAAAAAAACAATTATAATAATGACACAAGTCACTCTCACTGCCTTGTGAATTGGCATCATCCCGAGCAGTGATTGCAGATTCCACCCCCTGGCCAACCCCCCCTTATATACTGAGCATGACAGAATATTCCAACAGAATATTCCGTTGGCCATTCCGTTGTTCTGTCTATGCTTCTTCTCAGCTTCTATGGGAAGCTGAAAAGAGTCCTTGAAAAACATAAACATCACCTAGCAACAACCAAAACAATATACAATAGCAATCACTAGAAAGAAAGTAAACTTTCCCAGCTGAAGCCAGGAGAGAAAGATTTATGTGCGATTTATATACACAATATGGAGATGACATTATTTAAATAGCATTTAGCCAATTTTCAATTATATGCATGTCTGAGGTGAGATTATCATGCATTTGTTAAGTAAAATAATTCATTTATGATTACTGAAGTATCTAAAATCACATGTCCTAGTGTAGTCATATTCTGAGCCTCTTTCTTCTGTCCTCATCCTTCCTTCCCATAAAAAATATGACAGGGTTTATTTCTTTGTATTTCCATGTCTGCTATTTGTGAACATTCAGTTCTTCATTTGAACGTATTCTCTTAAGCTTCCTAGTAAATAATTGATATTTCTAGAAATAATTGAACAGATTTATAATTATTGTAAATTACTTTTAGTTAAGCAAACTGTACTGCTAATTTAAACCATCAAACCATCCCATACGAGTTAGCAAAACACACAGTAATAAATATTTTTTTCAAATATTGTGTGATTGAACTAGATAACCAAGTATCTACTGAGAATCAATTCATTCCCGCCCTGCAAACAGGGAAATCCTCTTAAAAGATTATCTTGGAATATAGAACTATTACTGTATAAAAACTGTTCTTCATGCCCAGGAAATGAAATGCAAACAATACAACCGAATTACTCAGAGAAGTAATAGTATCCCTCCAGAATACACATTACAAGGAACAAAATTAAACAACTTAACACAAAAGACAAAATGTAGCAAGTGATTACTCTAAGTCCCCAGGGGGTTCTGAAATTAATCTGCCTCAAATTGCAACTCAAAACCCCACAAATGCACCCAGGAACCCTCTCACCCTCTGAACTGTCTGCTCTTTCCTTACACTTTGCTTTGAGTTTGTTCTC
Organism: Himantopus leucocephalus; assembly: GCA_003993805.1. Taxonomy (NCBI): domain Eukaryota; kingdom Metazoa; phylum Chordata; class Aves; order Charadriiformes; family Recurvirostridae; genus Himantopus; species Himantopus leucocephalus. Next base: position 44,008,668 of record RSEF01000004.1, on the reverse strand, counting down.
TCACTTTCTCTGTTTATGTTTTCCCTCTGCTTTTCTTTCTTCAATCGACCTCTTTTTCTGCCCCAGACTACTCTATTAGATTCTTCATTGTTCTTCCATACTCCTCCTTTTTCTTTGCTATGCTTTTTTAGCATTAAAAGCCTACTGCTTTGAACAAAGGATGGGCAAGGTCTACAGACAAGTTATATATCCATTAAATCATGCATCATCTTCTGATTTAGATTAGAGTTACTTTAGGCCCTTTAAGCTTACTTCAGGCTTTTCCAAATAGGTGAGATGGTTTTTCTTTTCCATGGTTCTTCCTCTTCATTCAGCTCATTTTAAAATGAAGTTCAGTTCTTTGCATGTTATAATTTCTTCAGCATCTCTTTTCGTCTGTGTGGTGATACTAATAACTGTAAAGCTAAGCCAAACCAAGAACTCAGCAGACAGAATGAGTGTACATGCACATCAATATTTGTCCTTTTCACCTCTTAGAACTTCACACCTTCCTTTCATGGGCTCTGTCTTGGTAGTAAAGACATGGAACAAACATAAAGGAAAGAAAATGACCCCAAAAAATCTAAAAAATTGCTTAACATGATGCAAAATTTAGGATTACTACAAAGAGATCATCCAGTTTCCTCAAAAAACCACCAGCAATGTTTTTGTCAGTACAAGCAAAACTAACTTACTGTAAGAGCAAGGAATGCTCGGAAGACCACTTAAATACAGAGAATACACTCAAATACGCAAGATACAAGAAATGACAATGATCCAGTACCTCCATTACCCTCTCAAAAAGGAGAAAGACTTCAGATGCTTCATAAAAAAAAATTGAAAACAAGTTACTTTATTCTAAACAGAATCCTGTTAGCCAAGAACAGAAACAGAGATAAGGAGCAAATGTTCCCTGAGTTGTCAGTGTGAGAAACTGGGCGTTTATACAGTAAGTGTCAGAGCTACTGTGTGTTTACACCCCTGAAACCAGTAATGAATTTTGATCTAGCTGAATATAATTTTGTGTATTATGAACTATTAATATGTGTCTATGTACAACGCTGTAGTTGGAAACAGTGAAACTTGTCTTTTCATGTTAGGACACCTCAGTTTCCTACAGACTCACTAACAAATATTCTCAACATTTTACATACAAGATGTACTATAGCAAATCAAATTTCTCATATTGTTTTCAGAAATACAACTCACTGAAAATAGTCTTTTCTAGAACAACATAGTTAGATACATTAGAAGGTTTGTTGATTATGCATTTCACATTGGAACATTTATTTAAGTGCCAGCCACTGGTAGGTTACATAGCATGATGGCACACTTTTATTCTGCTGCTCTGCAGGAAGCAAATCCTCGAACAGTTCATGAGACTCTTAGCTTATGAGCCACAGCACGTGATACCACTTACACCTACACAGCAACTGGAGTGTGAATGAGTTAAAAGTATCATTGTAACCACTGTCACATTTACTTTAACATAACTAATGTATGTATTACTTCAAATGACAAAGTTCCTGCTAAACTGAAATTTGTAACATTTTGCTTTTTTTTGAAATAGCGGACTTAAAGATATTTACCTACCTTCCTGTCACACATGAGCTATGCTAATAAATATGTCAGCTCACTCACTGGGTCTGCACAGTTGTCAATTGCTTAAATTTTCACCAACGCATTAAAAATGAAGTTTCACTTAAAGCCAAGTAGAAGAGTGTATGATGTTATGCTGTTCTGAAATTTCACCTTGACCAATGTCAAGTTCTCCAAAATGCACTCCTAATTAGAAATTTTGCAGAGTTTTTATTCTGGCAAATAGTTTTCTGATAACAACTTTACAAGAGCTAAAAGAATATTGATAAAACTGAACAGTTGATGTGCTGTCTACGTACTTGCAGACCCTGAGAGTCCTTCTTAGGATTAACACATTTCAGGAATTTTAGAATGCGAGAGTAAATATGCGTATGTGGTCAGGAATGCATTTTCAGTTTGGGGGAGAAAAAAAGCCCACCCCACCCCAAGTTTTTAACGCAGGATCGTTTTGATCACTTAAAGTCTCTGAATGGGCAAATAAATAAGTTTTCTCCTAGTTTTTTGATGTACTTCTAATGTGTTATTTCACTTCAGTATCACTATCCACAAGCTAGCTCTCCTACCATGTTTTTCAAGTGTCCTTTGCCATTTCAAATTCCTTTAAAACTTCATGACTACTTTAAATGCATTTTTTCCCATTGATAAAACAGCTTATTCTAACCCATTTTGACAAATAGCAGTACTTGTTTCCACTGAGGTAACCTCTATCTTGCAGTTCCACTTTCTTTCCACAATTCTATAAGTATATACTGCCCCAGGTGTAAAACAAAACAAACAAAACCTCCCAAACACACAAACAAAAAACCTGAATGTCTTGTTTTCCAACTTAACAAATAAAGTATTTTCTTCTGTATTCATATCATTTATAGTACTTTGGGGTTTCAGTCAAGGGTCAGAGTTTATTATGCAATATACTATTCAGAAGGTATGTTTTGTTTTCTAAAGAACATCCATGGAAATGGTCCTTACCTCAAAGAATTTATAATCAAGGATAGGATTTTTTTTTTCCTTAAGTATTAATCCCATCTTTCTACCCTGCTGATAGGAGAAAATAGATGGCAATAAAAATAACAGTCCTACTATTAGCTGGTGGTCAACTTTGTATCATTAGAAAATACTGCCCTTTCACTATAGTTGAAGTTTTTTAGAGAGAGAAAATGACCAGTTTAAAAAAAGTATCCTTCACATACTTGTTCAGAATGGTGTTTACAAATCAGATGATGCTGAAATAATAATATGAAAAAAGGAGGTTTGGAGGCTTGGATATTTTATTTTAACTCTTTTTGTATTTCGGAAAAGTTTGAATGTAAGTATGGGGGGAATCAACAAGAAGAATATTAATGGGTGGAAAAGAAATGCCGTTTTCTCTCTTGAGGTAGCTGGAGTTAGTATGTAGTACTGAAAAGAGATTACATTTCATAAGCGTAAGATAAAAATACCTTTCAGATGTTAATGCCATTGATAGCTTAAAATTAATATGAACCTGGAGAGTCTGAAAAGCTATTGCATTGACTAATATGCATAGAAAGCAACGATAATTAGAAGTGAGTGTAGGGTTAAAGACGACGTTTAAGTGAAATGTTAATGGATTGGAAGAAGCTTACAGGTTATAAAAAATAAAAAGTACATTTTCTAGCACAAATTTAGCGAAAGTCCACAGATTATTTTCATCTCCAAGAAATGTGATTTATATTAATATTAATATTGCCCAGAGAGGTTGTGGAATCTCTGACTTTGAAGACATTCAAAACCCGCCTGGACGCCTTCTTGTCCAACCTGCTGTAGGTGACCCTGCTCTGGCAGAGGGGTTGGACTAGATGATCTCCAGACGTCCCTTCCAACCCTGACCATTCTGTGATTCTGTGATTGCACTCCATTCCACTTAGTCACCTGAAAAAATATTATAAACTCTATGTACTATGTTTTTGACTTACAACATGTTCTAAGAAACAAGTGGGATGGAATAGGTATCTGTATGTTTCTGTATTGGATTTGAGGCAGCAATGCCAAAAAGAATAATTTCCCTCTGTTCTGTGGAATTACTCTGTATTTATAGGGTTGTAACCGAGAACAGGTTCTGGGTTTGCATTTGTTTCCTGTACTGCTTCCTTCAGATAACATATTATAATACTTAAGCATGAAAAAAGACTCTATTCTTCACTGTTCATAAACTGCCTACAGAATTATGTTCCTTTATTAAAAATAAAAGAATAAAGCTTTTGTGAAAATCGGTGATCTACAGCAACTTTTGTAAGTTTGAGATCTGACATAAAATTTAAAAATCTATAATAAGATAAAAAAGGACTAGGTTGTAAAAATATACTTTTAAGCCTTGATAATAAATACTAAAGACTTTGCCTTGCCTGTGTTTTGTTGTTGGTTAGGGTTGCTGTGGCTTTTTTCCTCTCCTTTTCTGCATTGCCTTTTCAGGTCTATCTTCAGACACTTCAGCATTCAGAGCAACAGCAGTGCGGTAAACGAAGTAATATGAATCTTAGCAGAGAGTTTGATCAGAGAGTGGGAATGAGAGCAAGAGTAGGCAGATTGAGGTGAGTGACTAAGAGAAGGGTTAAAAACAACACATAGAAGAAAACGTAGTCAGAAGACAGCAAACATGAGAATTACAGAAGGTAGCTTACAGAAACAGGCGCACATTTTGTATTTACTGTGGTGAATGAATGGGGGGGGAGCACTGATTTAGCAAACAAAGTTTTTATAGCTGGTGAAGGATGAGCTAAACAGGCTTTGTTTAACAGCTTTGTGTAGGAGCAGGGAATGTGCTGTCCCATCATAATTAAACTGAGTGGGAGGACTGAGCAATGGGGGCCCTGGCATTGAACCTCAATCAGCAAGTGGCTGAAACATGTGAGAAAAAGGAGTAACATTGCCTAAGGAGAGCACACAAGAAGGGAAGAGGCCATTATTAAGGGAGAATCAGTTCAAAAAAAGACTACGGAATTGGTGTGCAAGATCAACATTTTTATATGTTGTGGTTAAGACTTGCAGAGCAACATGCAATAATGCAAAGTCTTATGTTTGGGAAGAAAAACAGCAAAAATTTACAACAGCTGTTCTTGTCTGTGCAAGAAACCAAAGGAACTAACGACACATATCAAAAGCTCATCCTTGGGAACCTATGGGGCAGGAAAATAACGCAAGAGAAATAAGTCAACAGAGAATGAGACTTCTGTATTCTTTCTTTAAAAGCTAACACTTTATATTGTGGCAAGTTTTAATATGATCATGAACATAAACTAATCTCAAATAGTGAGATGTAAGTGCAGCTACAGTCCGTGTGAAAAGAACAGAATCCCGTGCTAACCTTTTGTTTTCACAAGTCTTGTCCTACAATAAAACAAAAAAAAACCCAAACAGGAATGAGTGAAACGATTACAGCCTTTTGCATTAATGGCAGACCTCTACCAAAGATAAACCACCACTAGGGGAGGAAAATGTGATGAAAATAAAGATGACTAGTAGTAAGGTAACATTTAGACTGTGACTAATGTTGGTTCTCCTTCAAACATCAGCAATAAAGAAGAAAAATATTGAAAACCAAAGTGTGTATGTTTCTTTGCATGACATCGGAATTGGAGCTTATATTTTTGAAAAACACTGAGGGACATCCAAAGTGGGGTTGAAGGGAGAAGAAAACAAAAAAAGACAAAATACCTGGTCTAAAATCTGAACGCAAATAAATTGACCTAAATTGTCAGATTTCTATCAAATTCCACTTGATCAATATTATTCTGCTACTTCTTGTTTTTACTTAGGAGTGTATCTTAGTAGCATTATGGAACCTCTGATACTTTCACCTGTTATTTTATGAAATCCGGATTATCCACTATTCTATATTATACTTTTATACATGCCAGAACCTATACCTTAAACGATTTTATTCCCTAATGCTGCTTAGTTGCAAGACATTTTTGTAGCATAAGTGAACTTGATGGTCATAGTCAATCTCCAAATCTTTACTCTAATGAATGTTACTAATTAAGATGTGGGGCACCACATTTTTAAATATTTTCAGGGTTGTGTACAGTCTCTTTCGTACTTCTTTCTGTAATACTATCTCCACCTGTCCTTTTAATTTCCCCCACACTACACTTGGGTACTTTAAAACAGTAAAGACTTTGTGCAGAGGAATATATTATACATAAACTTTTCTGGTTTAGGCGGACCGATATGTGTCCTATATGTTTAATACGTAGCTACAAATTCTCACAAAAAAATCCCACCTTCCCAAACCCAAAAAAAGTTCTAGATTTCCAGAGACAATGCATTAGATTAACATAAGATTACAGCTAAGCAAAAGCCACATTTTAGAATTCAACTTTCCAATGATCAATTTTTCCAATGATCTGTGCAGAACTAATTTCTGTCAGGTTTAATTTCATCTGAGATGAATGGAGAAGAGATTTGAGATTTTAGCAGATGATTATCTCTAACTGCTGATTACAAATGAGATAAATATATCCATCCATTATGGCAGCATGTGGGCATGGAGCACAAAAATCTCTATTACTGACAAGTCAGGTACTGGCCTCCCCATGCGACACTAAAATTTAACCTTAAAGCATGAGCATAGTTGGAATAAAGATTTTTTTTTTTGATCAGATTTTTAGTTTAGAAGATTGTATAGTGCTCCCTGGTGTTTAGCTTTTCTGGCAAACTGAAAGGTAAATATTAGCATGTTTTGTAAAAGACAGCTTTTGTAGAAGACCTACTATGGTGCAGGTAAAGAAAGAGAGAAGTGATACTGATAAATCTTTTGTCACCCCTTTCCCCTCTCCCCTCAAGGTCAAGCATGCTATAGCCAGAAGAGAAGGCTCTGGAACATTAACATAAAATTAAAAACTGTTTAATCCAACTGTGATGATAAGGCAGCTGCGCCAAACTAAAGGCTCACTGCTGTCAGAAAAGAAAAAAGTCATTTGACTCCACCATTTTCTCCTTCCATTAAGCTGCACCCTCACAGCACTTCAGTTGTCCAAGTCTAACGCTTTCTTCAGCATACCAGGTTGGCTTAACAAAGTGACAGAAAAGTGTTTCAGAAAAAGACAGATAGTTCATGTTTTCTGCAGGTTTATTGAGCAGAACTGGCTGATCAAGAGGTCAGTCTAAAGCTGACACAGGAAAGAGTTTGGGACCTCTTATCTTGGAGTATAGGTTGGAATACCTAGATCATCCCCTTATGGCAGCACTAAGTTTGGCTCAGCCATCTCAAACATCTCTCAGGATTAAATCTGAAGGCTTGCTCTCTCCCTTTAGCCAACAGATATGCTATTGGTACATTCCTGATGCTCATACTCTCAGGATTTCCACCTTTCTGATAACAGGAACCTCTTTGGTTGCATCCATTAGAGAAAACCACCACTTAGCACATCATATTTCATAGCTTTTCTTCATTTCTAAATGCCTCCAGGGGTTATAAATAGACTTACTGACTATCATCCCTCCACATCAGAAAATTGTTTACCTTTGATTTATAAGAATCTCTCACATCATCTAATGCAAACAGAATCGTCTCCCTACCTTGGAGGTGTGAATACCTCTTTTTAAAACAGATGTTACCTCGGATACTTGTCTGCCTAATCAACAATTTCCCCCTTCTGCCTTCCAAATGAAGTTATTCTGAGAATACAGTTCAGTTTAGAGTGAAGCAACTCAATCTACTGAACCTTCTGTAAATCTATACATTAACAAACATACCTGATACTAATATCTAAGTGAGATTACTCTGTTCATTATTGAAACTTTATTGAAATAATAAATTATGCTAAGTGAGTGCTGGAGTAATAGAGGATTAACAAAAACTCACACTAAAATAGCCTAAAAATACCAAGGTAGACAAATTTTATGGAATTCGGTTGTGTCTTACATTCCCAATGAAGTTTGTTGCTGCTGTGTGATAGCTTCTTTCTACAATGAGAAGATGACCAGTGGCAGTACTTGATGGAACATCATACATTCTGGCTTTTGTCATATGGTCTAATATACATTTTGAACGCTAGTAAGGGTTATGCTGTGAATGTGGTAGAAACACATTGGTAAAAGCTCCAGTGTTGGTTACCCAGTTTAACGGACTTAGAAGTGATTCTCAGAAGGATGAGCACCTCCAATTACTACTATTGGCAAAAGGAATCTCAAGTGGTTGGTGAAGCAATAGTTACTGACAATCACTGCTGCACGTAGGTTCATTCTTGCGTGACAAGGCAGAATCAAATTATTAGCATTCTTAGACCATCCACAGAGTATTTCAGGGTGATATCTTCCTCTGTTCTTATCAGAAGAATTGCAATGGTGAATGTAGCATTTTAGGGAAAAGGGGGATGTAGGAAAAAATCCTCATCTCCTTGGGGCACCACAAAATTGTCTAGTTATCTTTTCCCGTAGAGGTGTCTGCAATCTTTTTTATAGACAACAGTTCTTTTATTAGAGGAAGAACAGAAGTTCAGTGCAATTCCTTGTTAGGAGAACACAGAAATTGTATAAATAAAAACTACAAAATCTGAGCTTGCTAAAAACAGTGTTTCACAAACAGCCTTAGTGCCACCTAATACGTACATGGCAAGGATGTAAACCAGTTCTTTCAGCAGACCCCAGGTGAAAGTTGACAAAAACTTCCCTGTGTAAAAAATGCCTTTTTGGCCTCTGCTTGGAATACACACACAAAAAAGCACATCAGCTGAAAACAGGCCTCCAAGAGCACAAGTTTGGAATAAACTTAGCATAGAATTGTTTAAGAAGTGGAATTTATTCAAATATATTTTCATGAATTTTAATTTGCAGAAACCAAACAATTGTCCAATTTCAGATTCCAATATCTGCCTTCCTAAATTAGTTCTACTTGAATATTTGGGGAGCAAGGGGCACATTAATGTGAATTCAGGTGCAATGATGATCTCATATGCTGCCATTGCTATATTTTCCGTGTTTTATCACCTGATAAGAAAAAGCCATGGAAACGGTACTAATTATGTTCTTACAAAATATTGCCTGAAATTACACTATGTAGATGAAGGAAAGTAGTCATCTGCTACACTAGGAGCAAACTGTTCACTGTAACGTAATAGAAAAATAAGGTACTTCAACTATTTATCTTTTTGTTCAAAATATGAGTCAGAGGCGAATAGGTTTAATGTTTATAGACCTCCTGAAAAATTTGTGTTCATAGAGCACTCATGGGTAATTTACAGCTTTTGCCAATTTAACTTATTTACATGCATTTTTAAGGCGGTGAATATGATTTGTCCTCTGTCTGATTTTCCCTCCTGAGGCTCACTTTGGTGGCAAACTAAACTTTACAAGAGACTAAACAGCATCATTTCTGCTGGCACAGCTTTTCAGCACAGTAGAAGGAGCACTCTGCTGGAACCCTGCTGCTGCTAAGATTTCCTGTCATTGTTTGAAAAGTTAAAAGTTGGAAACAATACTTAAACATTTCGGGTCATAGATCTGTAGACCCAACCTTGGCACCCTAGTCCTCAAAGGATATTGTGAGTAACTGAAACCATGCCACATGTAATTAGAGGTTTCCCCGAGGCTCCTGAACTTGACACACTTCTGATCTTCTGCAAGTGAAAAGTAGCTTCTGGTGTAGAAAATTAGTTTATGTTTAACATTTCATTAAAAACAATGCAACATCTTCTGTCTCAGACAAAAATCTTTAAAAAGGTGTATTTCAATTATTATCTTGCTTATGGGTTGTCCTGGTTTGAGGTAAAACAGAACCAATTTTCTGTTC
>RSEF01000004.1:43941879-43982400 GCA_003993805.1 Himantopus leucocephalus | reverse complement strand
TGTGAAAAAAAAAAAAAAAACAGTTTCTTTCTCTTGCCCTTTCTTTCCTCCGTTCAGAACATATCAAGGATGCAATTTTATTTCTTTTTTTTTTTTGGTAATTTAACATTAGAAAGTTAGATATGTATAGATCATGTAGCAAAGGCTACATGCTCTTCCTTTTATTTTTACATCATAAAATCCATTCTCTAGGGAAACAATTTCCAAAAATCTTGTTTGAGCCAGTGCAGTTTGGATTCTAGCTAGAAAACCAAGCTCTGTGGTACGATCAAGGACATCAGTCTCATCAGCTTCAGCCCCCGAAGCTGAAGTATAATCTGGGTATAATCTAACGGTAGATGTAGATGTTTAAGTTTAATTGAAAATAACAGCGTCTTTTTAGGCACAGTCTGTCCCTAAGGGGCCACAGAAATGCTTCCCCGAACAGTAGCAAGAGTAGGACTGTCCATATTTCCCAGACACGCTTGCTTCCTCCACATGGAGATTTTCTCCAGGTGGGATACACAGACTTTGGCCTTTTGTCTGGGTTTTTATAGGCTGCCCCACTTAGCGCGAGCCTCTTGTTCTGAATGCAAATTTCACACCAGTGGCTTTTACACATGCACGGGCTGATGACACAGCATGCGTGCGCTGGTTGCAGTTCTTCTTCAATTTAACACACACATGAAGGTCGGATGTCTCGGGCTCCCCATGGATGTGTGCTCCACAGCACATGCTTCTGCCCAGGAGATGCCAGATAAAACCGGCAAATCTGCTCAAGGCTTCTGGTTACCTTTAAGGATGAAGAAAGGAATGAAGTCAGCCTGCTCCTCTGTTCCTCCTTGCTCGTTACCCAGACGTTCTTGATGATGACCGCCCAGCCCTTCTGCATTGAATACAGATTTTGCTTTGAGAGCCATCTACCTTTTAATCCTGTGTTTGGTCCTGTTGTATGGACACCAATTCAGATTTTGAGCAGAACTAGATGAAGGTATGTTTTCAAACATCTGCAGGGCTACTAGTCCAGTCTTATTTTAACATATGGTCTACTTATAATTTGTCCCCCGCAAAACCAACCTACCCCTCTTACTGCCACTTCAAAAGCTTTGCTTTGCAGATTGCGTCACTGATATGATAATGCCAGAAAAAAGGCTTAGGGGAATAATCACCCCAAACCTGTTGATACCATAAAGCGATGTCTGGTCTAAATAAGACCTAATAATGAGCTACATCTTAAGATATGGAACAATATGAAGCAAGTCAGGAAAAGGAAAACTGAAAGAGAGTTTTACCTCTTGCCAAGTTAGATTTGTTAACTGGCCAGTCAGGCGCAAGAGACAACGTCTGCTTTGCCAAAACAACTTTTGCATCTCCAAAAAAGTGACACCCAAATTTTATCTATTTAAGGGAGTGCCAGATCTTTCTCTGAAACAGAGCAGTAGCAAATATCTGACTAGTGGTAGCAAGTCAAACAGATCAGAAGCAAATAAAGGGCTGGGCCAGTTGGTAAAAGTTACTGTGCCCCCAAAACTGGCCACACACTTCCTACCTCTCTGCTGGCACCAGGGTTTCCCTTGGAGCTTGGAGGCGTCAGGTGAGTCTGCTCAGTCTGCTGATCCAACTGAGACCAAAAGTGGATGGCAGGGGGGGAAAAAAAATCCCATTTCAGATGTAATCTTGATGCAAGTGGATGGTGTATTTTCCTTCATATGCATGAATATTTGGAAATGTATCAGCTAGTCATGACGCTTTAAAAAATATTTTTATTAGCATATACCCCTGGAATAAGTAAAGGGTGAGTTCAAAGTATAGCAAACCTATAAACTGGGACACCTGGATACGATAACTCCTGCTAGCCAGTATGTTCTTAGATGAACCCCAATGATAAAAAGTCGTTTCCCCACAGAAATTGTACAAATTGGTTTGGGAGCAGATATCACAGAGGTTGAGAGGAACAAGAGTCTTCCAAGGAAGTGGTCATGACAGGAGGGTTCGCTAACAGCCAGCAAGTTGTGGGCACCATACCTGAACCACAGAAATGCATAATCATGACAATATTCCATTAGAAAACCACTGTTCTCTCTTGCCTGGACAGATCACATCACTGATGGCCAAAACACCACTCCCAATTGCCTGATGATCACTGATCGATGCCTAGTTGACACAACTATACCTCTTAGAATGAACTCGTCATAAAGATTTTTTAGCAGTGCTTTTTTCCTGCAGTAATGTATAGCGATGATATAATACACACTGACAGGCTTAGTTCTCATTTCAAATTGAAGGATATACCAGTGAGACCAAGAAAGCAACAAATTTGAGGAAAAAAATGCAAAAAGAACAAATTTACTGTAAGAGAGAGTAGAAAAGCAGGTTATGACAAAATGTTGTGCTCTATACAGAGAGGCATAACTTCAAATATTGGGATATCAGTTTGAATTTTGTCAGAGATTCCTACAGCTATGGCTACAAGAAAGCCTAAGTTACCATTATCATTCTTTTCTAAAAATTAGTAGTGGGCCAAGAGAGAAATGTCAGGGACTTTTTTCTTCCCCCTCCTCTTATAAGTCCAGTCAGGTTCTTAGCATTAATACAAAAATGACTTCACAGTTAAACTTCCTTTGTGCATTTAGTGAAACAATGATATTGCCATCATTATTTTCTTTCTGGTTACACAGTCAGATCTTAGTGCAGAGCTGTTTGAAACATATACGAATTTCTCCAAGTGACTGCACACTTTAAGGCGTGGTTAAATGAAACTTTTACAAGAATACAGCTGTGAAAATGTTTAAATCATTATTTAAAAAGCATGGCTGCTGGGATTCATTCTGCTATAGCACGATACCTAAACTTACGTTTGTTGCATGTTTTATTTCCAGTGACTACAAAGAATACTGCACTTCGTTCACTTATCCTCATTTGACTCTTAAAATTACTGCGACTGCTTCATTATCATTGTATTTAACTTTAAAGTCCTAAAATGGGCCCAAGACTGAAGTGAACATCAGTGTACATATATTTATACTGTAGGATCTGTATATGTCTGCATACGTATTCAGTTCCAGTATATCAGCTTCACTCCTTACATTTTCACAAGAGGGGCACAAAACGTTTTAGATAAAACACGCAAAGTGCTAAACCTGGCAAATATGATCCCCTAAGAGGTAAAAGCAAATGAGATGTACCCACAGTGACCAGTTCCAAAGCACAGTAACAGTCCTTAAAATAGTCACATCATCAATAAGCCCATTTAAACCAGAGGGAAGTCTGATAGTCAAGATTCGGTAGAAGAATCGTGTTACTAAAGTAACATTACCAATAGATAAAAAAACCAAACAGGAAGAACTTTTTGAATCTAGGCAGCTAATGAGAGTCAAGAGATTTCATCTTAATCAAGTGGTCAGAGAAGACATAGACTCCGGCAGAGATGAGGGGCTGGATCCCCACCATCCCACAGTAGCTGAGGCACAGGATGATATTATGTTATGTATAATAGAGATTTCAGATTATACGATTAACGGGTCGCAAATTAACACTTTTGCCTTCGACTGCTAGCTCCTCCAGCCCTGTTGTAAAAAGCAGGCATACCCCAGCTATCTTTTTTGTATTTTAGACATATTCCCTTTTTCATGCAAACTCAGTCAATCACACAGTCTTATCAGAGTATGATTAAAATAGCAGTTGGCCAAAATTAAAAGCCCTTCCTTCAACTTTCTACATTAACCATGGGGAAACCCCCTGACTCACTTTCTGAGGTATAACAACACTAACCAAAAACGATGCTGCTACGAACTGAGGCTATGCAGGCTTAATAAAGGTGTGAGGGTTTTATTGCTCGATTCCCTGGATCCCTGTGATAGATCTCCAGGGGGGAGCAATGTAATAAAAAGGGTAAGCTGATACGGCCCTTTAGAATAACAATCTTCTTAATTGCTTTACGCATCTCTTCTGTGGACTCACCTCAGGGGAGCACACCCTGTTGGCAAACAGCAGGTTCTGTAATACAGGTATCAAACGGCGGTTCCAAAGTGCACCAACTTGCGTGTGCCCAGCTGATCCTTTATCGGGGTGATAAGGTTATTTATCGTCCTGCGGCACAGCAAGGTGAGCTGTAGCTTATTCCGAAACACGTTCCTGCAAATCGGCATAAGATTGCGTGTTGGGACCACGTTAAGCCTGGGGCGCGAGCTGCACATCTGCACCTCTGAACGTCCTTCTGAGCTAACAAAGCTTCTGACCTGGTGCCAAGTGTATCCCTGTTTAATATCACGAATCCCTTCAAAATGGGGAATAGCTTTCCTGGGGTACTGTTGTCACAAAGTGAAATGTACGGCGTGACGTCTTTGGTGCCCTCTTTTTGGGTAGGATTTGGTGACAAGCAAATATTCTACCTTTTTTCATTGTGACAAAGACTTACTGTTCTTCCCATTGCGCTAAAACAAACCAGGTAAGTCGGCACAGTTGGGTTTCAGATTCCAGGGGACAGTGCGTCTCACTTGGGAGAAACTGGTTTTTCTTTCACAGACTGACCGACACGGACAGTATCAGTTGGGGACACACTGATTCTGTTTTCTTTTGTTTTTTTCTGTTGTTTGTGAACTGGCCTGTAAACTCTGCTTGCTTCAGAGGCCGGTCACTCCAGAGCTTGTGGGACATGTAGCTTCCTCAGTCCCAGAAAGTATCAAAGCCCCAGGCTTACCATTATGATATGAGGAATTTTTAGCTGCAGTGTTTAAATTAAGAGAATCTGTGAGAAATCCAAGAACACCTGAATCGTTTATGAACAATTAACACCATTAGATTAATCAAGGGTCAAAGGGGAGAGGTAGCTACAACAGATAGTGATTAGACACGGTGTTATAGGCTAAGGATAATTTGATACAGTTGAAATGCTGGTTTATACAGTTCGCACAGATGCCACAAACACAACAAATAATTTAGAAAAACCACCCTGTCAAATACTGTCCTTCAGGAGAGTAACCACAAGAGTCAGGTCCTTTTGAAAGAGGACACTGGCAAATTAAGACTCTCACACGTACTTTTTCCCCAGTGTGATTCTATGCTAAGAGCCGGGAAGTAAAACTCATAACTTCTCTTCTGGGCTTAGCATAACAACTGACTGGGTGACTAATGGCTGGAATACATTTGCGCTGCTCACTCCTCCCCGTGACCCTGCAGGACTAAAGCAGCTCGGAGGGGAGGAGCGGGTTCTGCACCGTGCTGGTGGGCAGCTGGCTGCAATCCCCAACTTCCTCAGCCTCGCACTGAATGGATTTTAAAGGGAAGGAGAAAAAGGTCTTCCCTTTTCACGATGGGTCCCTCGTGAGGCTGAAGGCAGCGTTTCTTTTGTTCGCTTTGAGACTGAGAAAGTATTTCATGGGTGCTTCTCTCCGGCTTTGGGAGAAAGTCTACGCAGGACTGCAGCTTAAGATGACCTAATCGGGGTTTGTGTCCGCATGGTGGCAGAAAAAGCTATGCCCACTGCTCTTAGAAGCCAGAAATAACCCCATAAACATTTTTGCTTCCCAGTGAACTGAGAGAACAGAGCTGTGACTGAGTAATGAAAGACCCCTTCCTTAATTCTTGCGAACAGACATGTTATGCCCCAGTGCGTACATCAGTTGAATACTGAAAGATTTTTGTAGCTTTCATAATTTTCTTCCTTGCACCAAAATTAATTTTCAAATGTTATGTACACGCTTTGCTCCTAAATGTATTTTCCCTGTTTTTTTCATGCCTAGTATACTTACAAGAGCAAATTTAGTTGAGGAACAGGTAAAAATTCTCTTAGTAAGGATGAAGAGAGAAAAATAGCTTGCAAAGAGAGGTAGGCTGCTAAAAACTCACCAAGGGCTCACCAAACAACATAAAGACATTTTTTTCTTATGTTGTAATAGCTTGCTGAGTTTGCAATTACATTCATCTTTGTTCCTTTATGTCACTATACATTACCTAAAATATATGTACATGTGTATTTCCTATATGCAGAGTTAACATGAGCCAACCAAAATTTGTCCCATTAGGAATCTTTGATCTGTTCCTGTACCGTGTAGATGCTGTGGTAGAGGAGACACCCGTAGACAAACAGTGGGCCGTTTCTCATATCGTGCCTATTACAGCCTTTGAACCCGCAACTTTGAAAAAGAGTGGCACGTGGCAAATCTGCGTCAGTCGGGCAAAATTACTAGTCCAGGGCTTTTGGTTGGTTGTTAAAACGCACTGACTCTCTCTGACCCAGCTTAGAGCTGTTTGCTTTTGCGCAATGCCAGGGAAATTCTTCCCAGTAAATAATAATTATTTAGTGAACCTCCCATAGATTAGATATGTCAGCTTCTAGATGATTGAACATTTTGAAATGGAATACAGAAGAAGGGGTTTGGTTGTTCCCTTAGTGAAATGATGTGCTTTAGAAGACAGCTCGAATCACAGAAAACGGCAACACAGAGCCTGTATCTTTCTTGAAGTGTCTTCTGGTGGCTTTCAACCTTTTTACCTCTGAAAGTCTCTCCCAAATTGCGCAGATTAACGTGAGAAATCCTGCAGCGGAGTTGCTCTGTTTGAGCAAACCCCGGAGAATCAGGGGCACCTGACTCCTGCCCGCCGCAGACATTGATGGATGTCCCCGAGCAGCGCCGGGTTCAAGTGCTGGGATTCCTGGCGCACAGACCGTGCACCGCTCTGCTCTCTGATGCCGTATCAAGAGCTAATGTGGCGACAAGGCGCGCCAATCCCTAAGGTTCAGTGTCTGGTAGTTAGACTCATTACAATTAGTCAACTTGATATATTGTTTACAATTTACACCAAACAAGCTTGGGGCTAATTATGACTTCGCTAGTTTGTCTCTTTGATGTCAAGATCCTCTGCGGGAGGCCCAGCTAGTGAACAGCAGCTACGTTGAGTCTCAAGCTCAGGTACAGAGAATCAACATGGCCTTCAAATTCAATTGTAGCTATGCAAAGTCCTCAGGCATTAAGAATTATATTAGCGCAGCTGATAAACTTGCTTTGAATAGATTGATTTCTACATTCTCGTAAAACACACGCTCTCCAGGAAAGCAGCGATTAAGGAAAAAAAACCCCACAGCTGTGAATTTCAGCCATCGCTTAGTACTTTCAGACAGAGCAAGACTTCATCCACACAAAATGCAATGAGAGAGTCCCAAATATATATTGCTTCACTGCACTGAAATTTATGGATTGCATTCCAAGTTAAAGTTGCATTATTGTGAAAGCTATGGCATAAAAGATAGATGGTTTGACCCTTTCATGTAGAATTCTAGGTTTGTTCTACCATCATGTTGCTAAAATAATATTGTATTAAGAAAAGATACGTGATCAGACATGCCAATGTATTTATTCTACAATTTCAAATCACAGAAATTGTTAGTAAAGTTTTTAAGGAAGGAACTAGATCTAGTTGGAGGTGAAATAAGAAGGTGAAGGGTTTCCAGCAGAACACAGTGCTCCTTCCCTCGATGGGAATAGTGAGTCACGAAATTCCCCTTTGCCGTGGGCACCACTGTCAGACCATTGACCTTGACTCTCACTCTCACCTTTGGCACTGGGTGCATAACTCACGCTAGAACTGATTATCCCATTGGCATGCCCACAGGAGCAAGAAATGTTGTGGTAAGAAAAGTCTAGCATCTTATAAGCTCTCTTCACAACTCCCAGACCAAATTTGTACGTTTTGTAGCTACAAGGTTGGGGTTTTTTCCCCTTCATTTTTGCAGCTCGGCATAGGAAAAAAGTTTCATGCTTCTTTTGACCTCGCAGCGGTAATAAAGAACCTGTGGCTAGGTTTTAGCTGACAACTACGCTGGTGAATCGCGAGACAGAATAGCATTCCCTTTGTTCTTGCATGCTTGGATGGAGTCTGCCCTGCCTCTCCCAGAAGTCAAAACGTACCTCTATTCCCACAGTAAGGCGACATGCTGGAGTGTGAGATTATTCACTGATTTGTGGTTTACAGTTCTAACTGCACTGAGATTATAGACAATATTTAAAAACTATAATCAGAATGGAAATTCTATTAATTAATTATTTTACTGCCATATAATCCCTTAAATCAAACCCACCACATTGTAATAGTTTATTATTCAACCCATCTTTAATTGGTTAGGTAGAATTTGCAAGTTATCTAAAATAAAATGAGATATGGGTTTCAGCAAAGCAGTTTTTAGGACTTGAGGGAAATTCTGAGTTTCTTAGTCACTCTAAAGGTTGGAGCACTTTTATTTTCATACCTAACATTACAGAGTCGGTTTTGAACAAAACCAGAAAAGATCCCAGCCTCGGCCTAAAAGATTGTTACTTTTGGGTGACAACTGTCACCAGTTGCAGGGCGGAGGGAGAGAATTCAGTGGAAAAGGTCTCATATCTCTCCCTGAAAAGTTAAGTAAAACCCAATAGTAACAAGTTAGGATTTCTCTGTATATTCTACCCTGTTCCTGAACAGCAGTTTTATCAATTAGTACATAAGTATTTAAAAAGATTGGAAGACAGGTGAAAACAGGTGTTAGAAACAAAACTCTGAACAGTTTGAGTTTTAAAGTAAGTTCCCAGCCACTTAGTATTCTTTCACCTCTCTCTCTCTGTATTTTTCTGTCATTACGGCAAAATTTTTTTAACTACTGAGGCAAAATGAGGTTAATGGATGGGATAAAAATGGTGGTCGTGAAAACATTAAAATACGAGCGGGTAATCAGACAAGATGATGCCTGTAAATGCCACTTTCCTTGTCTGCCTCCAAAAAACCCCACTGGTGAGTAGCACTGATGAGGGAGAATCCCAGGTAAAGTCCCTGAAAAAAAGTACCGCACCTAAAGTGAAATTAACCCATTTTTTTCGAACTTATTTTTAAACCTATTTCAGTGGCAGAATTGTCCTTTCTAGTGTTAAAAGAAAAGATATGCCCCAAACTTGCAGTCTGAAATTGGATGCAACCTTTCCCCACCATTGTAGATGGTCTGCTTATCCATAGCAATGGGGATTAACTGTGACTTTCAGACCCATGGTTTGCATTAACCCATCCCCGCTACACAGAGAAACCTGCAAATTGAAACACCAATGTCTGAGAAAGTCCGAACCAGCTCCTCATGAGACTTTAGCATAAAAAAGGAGCTTTCTACTGGATCCCTTTGGGGAATAGCACACCGTGTGAAATTCTTCCCAGGGACCAAACTGAAGTCCTGCTGAAACCTCACGTGCATGTCTGAGAAGATAACTGCAATCACAGCAGTTATTTTCGATATTCAAAGTGATGCAATGGAAAGTTTGCTAGTTACAGATGGGATTTTCTGTTTCTTTTGAAGCTGAGGGGCCATTGTTTTGCAGCTATGGCTGCTGTTATCTGCTATGTTTATTCCACTTGAAAATCTCTGACCTCTGCATTCCCTGTGTCATAAAAAGAACAAAGCAGTGAAAATTGATTAATAAAAGTCTTCGACTCTACTGGCAAAGCAGTTACCAGCATCGGGAATTTGTAGGAGTTGAAGAGTATGTCATCCAAGACTAAACACTGCTTATTCCTAGTCTTTTGACCCACAGGAACCTGCTCATCTCTCCCTCCACTGACTAAATTCACCTGGCCAGCTGGTAGCAAAAATGGATTTTCCATCCCTCCTGAGATAGAAGGATAAAGTTAAGGGAATGTTATAACGCCTTTATAATATGAAAACCAGTGGTGAATCTGAACCACCTGAGTTCTGTCTCTGCAGGACAATGATAAATGTCCACTTGAAGTGCAAAGATCAAGTGCTGGGAGAGCAAGGTCAGATGCTTTACATGACATCTAATGTGACTGTCATTTCTCAGGCTCGGTAGCCGATGGAAATGTGGCGACAGGATGAGCCAATCACTAAGGTACCATGTCTGGCATTTAAATAGAGTGCAGTAATTCCAGCAGTGCCAAATGATTAGAGATCTAATTGCCATTGTCTAATTAATTCCTCTGTGGCCTGGCAAGTATGTTCAAAAAAGTGTTAAGCTCTCACTAAAAATGCATTTTTAAAAGATTAAATTCTGGTTTTCTACTCCTAAATAGTCTCATGAATTAATAAAAGGTTCCATACAGGCATATCTATAAATAATGGATGACTGTTTTGCTGTTTTATTGGGAATTACCTTTCTATACGTTCCAACATTTGGCTCTAGGGAAATACTGTTGTCTGTATTAAATGCCCCTGCGAGATCATGAGAATGATACAATTACATTTTTTGTTTTAAAAATCATTATCAATTTCTTTTCTTTGAAGAGTATATCACCTTATGATTGTTTCAATGTACTAGTGACAGATACAGGATATAAAGTATCGATTAAAGGAGTGGAAAATAGAATTTATTGGGAGACTGAATACCAATTAAGGTGACTTGATCCCACTCTTTGAGTACCTCTGGCCAAACAGAAATTTGCTAATGGATTGCCCTTCAGCTGATTTAACTCAAGCCATTGCACCATCCAATGGTATCCTATAACAAGTGTAACTTGGGTAAACTCATCCACAAAATTAGATGTCCCTTTTTAAAATGGGATAGTAGTTAACCAGTCACACAGTTTCCAAAGACTATAATGACTTTTCTGTTTCTGGCGATGTCTAAATACAGAGGGATTTTTTTTTCCCCTAGAAAAGTATGTTCTGTTTCAAAGAAACACGAACAAAGTCAGGCAGTCCAATGCCCTGTGTAACACCAAGGAATCCCGCAGGCTGCGGCACTGTGATTCCCATCTGCCTGTGTAACCTAAACATTTCCACTTGGATTCAGATTTTGACACTCGCCTGTGCCACCTCCCCTTACAAAAAAAAATGCTTTTCTCTAGAATCCTGATTTTGATTCATTCCTATTCCTGAAAACTTTAAAAATTGTGCAGATAAATGAAAGTCTCAT
Source organism: Himantopus leucocephalus (assembly GCA_003993805.1). NCBI lineage: Eukaryota > Metazoa > Chordata > Aves > Charadriiformes > Recurvirostridae > Himantopus > Himantopus leucocephalus. The sequence goes on along the minus strand of RSEF01000004.1, from coordinate 43,971,535 downwards.
TAGCTGAACGTCCGCTGACGTGAGGTTTTATCTGCCACCGAAGTCCTCCCTCTTCATAAATGGGGAGGTCTTCTAAATGCTTCTCCACTTTCTGATCTCCTCCTAAAGGTCAGATCAAAGTGAGCAAATGTAGGCAGATAAAGTTGAATGCAAAGGGGTCTGAGCTTTTTTTTCAGATGCTGTGATTGACAGCTAAGGCCTTGCACAGTGACAGTGTCACTTGAGAGACCCTACACTTTTTTTCCCAGGTTTTCTGCAGTCTCTGGTGTCACGGGGGGACAGCCCCCCGTGGTAATGCCAGGCTCCTCACTGTCAGGGGGCTAAGACCTGGACTAATTCATTGCGGTGCAGTTTAATTAAACTGCACCGGAGTTGTTTCCCTGGTAAAATAAGTGTGGGAAGAGAATGTGTGTCAAAAGAGACATGCCTCTTACTGTGTGTGCTTTATTGTTACACCACAGCTAATATATTGTGGGAATTCCCATGGAGTCAATGATAAACTATATTATCAAGCTCCATAAAATAGGCATTCTACTAGTGAGGGTTACTGTAGCCCACAATTCCATTAATCCTCCTAATTTATTATATTACAGCTGTATGTGAGGTCTCATAAATTTATTATACCCCTTTCATCTTGATAAAAATGCTTGTTTCTCCTCTCAAATAAAAACCCTTATTATTTGTTGTGTCTGTCTCTAAAAAATAAATGTATCAGCCACTTGCAAGAAAATATGATTATTGGCTGAGAAATGTAAACTGCACTTGACATGTCTTCTGCCATAAAATTAAAGAATTTTATTAAACCTTGCTTTCTGAGTACAAACACCAGTATATGAAGGCCCATTGAATTTTTATTTGCTTTTGTTTTAGAGCATTGCATTCTCCTTTATTTATATATATAACTTTACAAGGTTTTTTAATTTAAAGCCACGAATCCTGCATCTGTCAGCTTTGCCTTTTATGAAGAAGGCAATTTTTGAGACTCTAAAATACATGTCTCTTGGAAATTGATCTGGGTGGCAAATAAAATCATTCCCTCTTTTAGGGCATTTCATATCAGTAAAATATTTGATGATAGGTTACATTGCAGTAATCTATACTAAAACATTTTATGTATGCTTATATACATGCTACATTAGGTAAGTCTACGTGATGAAAATAGCGAACTTACTCCCTGGAGCTTGCGTCCCTGAAGGGGATGCAAAGTGGCCTCTATCCTTCACTAGGACTTAATGGGTGGGATAGAAAGCTTGCTTCAGGCACAGTCTAAAGACAGGAAGAAGTCCGCTCTCAGGGTTCAAAGGAACACATGAGGATGATCTTGATTTAGTGGAGTCTCACGAGCGATGTCAAGTTTGGTTGGGGAACAGAGGAAAGGCCATGCTGATTCAGCCCATGAACCCCTCTGGGCCAGCATCTCTGATGGTGGCCAGAAGTAGGTGCCTGACTGAGAAAAGGACAAAGTACGTGGCACTTTCCCCAGCTACTGTCTGAGCCTCAGTCTGCTCTCAGCTCAGAAGATTTCTCAAGAGTGACATGGTTTGTCTTATTTACTAATCGTCCAAGGATCTGTCTTTCAGACATTTCTCTGTTCTCCCCTTGAACCCATGTAAACTTTTTAAATCCACAACATCTTTTGGGAAGGAGTTCCATGCAGCTACTTCATGTTGGGGTGAAGAAACCATGTCCTTGCATTCATTTTGACCCTCACATCTGATGTCCCTATATTTTCTATTAGATGAAACAAAAAACAGCACATCACTGTCCATTCTCTCCGTGCTGTTCTTTATTTTGTTGATCCCTACTATCCTCCCACTAAGTCCCCTCTGTTGCAAGCTGAAGAGTCCAAGCCTGCTCCATCATTCCTCACGCAGAATCCACTCTTTTGACATCTTAACATTTTAGGAACAGGATTTCCTCACCCTCCTGTATCTTTCTTCCTTTTTGGATTCTACTCCCAGTTATCAAGGTCTGTTATAAGCTTTGTTATGTGATGAACACATACTAATACAGCTCTCCTTGTGAGCAGAGTGCAAGAAAATTGCTTATCTGGAGCAGCCAGAAATACATCAGCTTTATCAGTGGATAATCCCTCTTCTTGCTCCTTGCAACAAATAAGGCTGCCAGGTTGGTCAATATTTCTGGATTTATTACTGCAACAGTGTTTTTTCCCTGCATATCCGATGCTTTGCACCATCTTTGTTCTAAGACATGCACTGCTGTGGTTGAAGACTTTTGTCAATAGCTTACTGAAAGAATCTATTTGTTCTCATCAGACCTTAGATTTACATTAAAATACAAAGGAGAGACAATTAATAAGCCCACTTACTGCTTGTTAAAAGCTAAGAAAAGCTGCAAAAATGGGGGCACCTGTATCACTTAAGAGGTACTCAAAGCTGGAAGGTCTTTCCGAGGAGCTTACAAGATCAGTGCATTAAACTGGCTCAGACTACTCCAACAGGTCCCAGGCTTTCTGTCATCATAGTCAGCAAAGAACTGAAGCTCATGTCACCTGAAACACAGGGGGCCAGTGCTCCTAATCATTCTAAACACTGGAAATACTTACCACCCAAGACACAACATACCACATAAACTATCAATAAACATAGCACCAATAGCTGGTTCCAAACCCAGATGGATCAGGTTTGAAGCACAATTCCTACTGAATAGACGACTTCCAGTCTTCAAGAGTGGATAGTGCAGGTGAATCAACCAAATATACGCCTCCCCTAAGCCACATTAGGACAAATGTGGAAGCTAGCATGCCGCATGGATCTATAAATTGTAAAAAGTTGCTAGTGTTAAAGATTTCTTCTAAACTTAAACAAAAAGGCTGAGGGAAAAACGTTGAAATGTTGTGATATGGTCTTAAAAGAGGAAAAGAGTGGAAGGGTAAGAAGGCTAAGAAATGCTCTAGGTGGAAACTCTAATGTGAAAGAAGATTCGGTATAATCTCAAAAGCCACCCAATTTTCTCACAGTTTCCTGTACCAAGCTAGCAAAAGTCACTTTTTAGAAGACTATTATCTCAAGAAAAGTGAAGCTGTTCGAAGTGTCTGATTTGGTGTAATTAACTGCAATTCAAGAAATGAACGTAAAGCAAACTATTTCATTGGGAACCTGGGAGAAACAAGAAATATTGTTTTCCTAGCAGCCTGAAAAATAACGACTGGCAGGTATTTCGTAAGCATGCCTTTGCTGAGATCTTGGGGAAGAAAGGATAGGTGTAAAACTGCATTGGGAGTGTAGCGTCACAAGCCTGGGTGATTAGTAAAAAAAAGAAACAATGCTAAGAGAGCAGTATCTGGTATCCACGCTGGCGCTTACCTGGGCTGTGTGTATGGGGGATGGGAGGTGAAAAAAGCTCCTATTCTGCAAAACAGTTGAGATGCTTTGTCACTATGGGGGAAAAAAAACCCCACCCTTTCCTCCTCAAACTGTTTAGAGTAACCTGATGAGAGTTGCTTTCTGTAAATCTTTATGAAAACCCTCAACATGGAAACAGTGCGAGTCCAAGAGATGACTTACTCATTTCTGTGCTGATCTGTACTACAGTGTGTGTTTGGACAACGCTACTAAAACTAACAGAATGACAGGATTTTCTTGAGGGTGACAGAGATAAGAATCTGCTCCATATCATAAAATCTGCCTCCCTCCACAGCAGCTTCTTAACTGGACCGGGATGGGATACTGGAGTGAGCTGCCTTAAAATAACATCGTGTTTGATAGGGAATGAGCTCCCACTCATATTGCCTCTTGGTGTGGCCACTTTTAGACTTTTTTGTGTCTCAAAGCTTCTGATCACATAACAGAAGAAAGAACTTTTAGATATTAAACCAAGTACATGCCTTAAAAACCAAGAACATGTTATTAGTTCAACATTTAAACTCTTTGGCTGCATTTCTGTGAATACTTCTGAAATCACAATGAGATATACTGTCCACCACTAGATAGAGAAATAGTTGTGGAAACCTGAAGTAGATCCTAGGCTGGTTGTGCCATGAAACGGGATACTACTTTGGCTGTCTATCAACTCTGTTGTTAAAGTTTCAACAAAAATCGTAAGGCTAAATAAGGGTGAGCTCTTAACCACAGAGCTGGTACATCCTGGGACACTGCTTCATAGAGAAACTCACCATTCAAATGGCAAAATTTCACACACTCTTCCCCCTCTTGATCATTTCCTTTCTGTCAAAAGGTGGTCTTCATTCTTGAAATACATACATTGCTTGTGATGACTTTATTATGAAGCACAGCCCTGTGCTAAATTGTTTTCTCAGTTAAGAACATCCCCCTCCAAGGTTAGATGTGGATTTCCACTGGCCAGCAAATTGTTTCCTGCCTAAGGATGCCTTTTTTTTAAAAATGCATGTATCCAAATCCTGCATGTAATGACAAAAAAAAAATCTCACTATGAACTGCCAATGTTAGAGAGTTTCTCATTATGGATTTCAAAAATTGCTCCTTTATCACCGTACGGTGTTCAATAGTTATTCCTTAGGCTGCAATCTTAAATTTGCCATCCTATTTTCAGTATTTCTCTTAGTCATATTTACCAGCCAGGTGATGAAAACAACTGAAGTCTTTAAACCTCTGTACAATTAGTAATCTCAAACATGAGCAAATTTGTTCTTTGCTATATTAAAATGATCCATTTGCACATAGAAAACTGATCCATCAGAATTACCAACCTATAAAAAGTATGCTTCAAAATCAGTTTTGTGCAACACCCATTAAATACAACTATAGTTTTTGACTATCACCTTAACTTTTAGCGCAGAAAGACTTCTAAGCAGTAGGTATTCACCATCCAGTTGGAGGACGTGTCACTGCTTTCCCAGAGAACATTTACTGCCTGCCTTTTTTCTTTTTCTTTTAAACTATGAAATTTAATTGCAGATTTTGGCTACCAAAATCCAGTATTTGAGACAGAAAGAACGTAGACCTGAATATGACATTTTATCCCATTTAACCTCTTAGTATGATGCTAATAAGTTTGGGTAACACTCCCCGTTATTAATAGACACTGGCTGATTTGGGTGTCATTTGCACTGGTCAAATGTTTTGGGATACCTGTATGACTAGGGGCAGAGGAAATGGTCTTCACGTAAACTGTAGAAAATACTTGGCTTTTAAAGCCAAGCTGCCCAGATTGGAGGAGAGTATAAGTACACTCACCGACTAGTAGGGCAGTTTTAGAGAGTTCTAACTTAGATGTATAGACCAGAGTGAGACTAGGACCAGGTGGAGATCAAAGCTTTATTTTTTCAAGAAGCAGCAAAGCAAGTTCAGTAGGATTTACTGTGCACAGCCACAAAAGCACAGTTAGTGGTTTTCACACAAGTCAGCAAGAGAAGGTGAACCCCACATTTTTCACCAGTGTTTAACTTAACTCACTGAAACTTGTAAATTCTTTTGCCTATTAGAACAAATCCTATTATTAGTTCATTAACTTGGGAAAAGGCATGCTTAGGAAAAATGTTGTCATTTTGTAAGCACTCCTAACTGTGTAGACTCGTAGGACCCAAAATTAAATTGGGAAAAGAGATTTATGTAGCACTAAAGATAAATAAGATGTTCATAGAATTAATCCGTTTTTATTTGTAGGACAATTTGATATATTTGGTTGAGATTGGAATTAACCTGTCATACAAGACAATTTTCCTTAAACTGTAGTGGACAAGTTTGAATCCATGACATACGCCGCACATCCTATCTTATTAACACATTGAGAAACTACAACAGCTGCACATCTTGTTCAGGAACAGAAATGCACCAACGTACTAACGAAGTTACCTCCAGCCTGGACAGCAACAAATCATCCAAATCTCAAAGCTCACCTCATAAACAAACGTTTGGAAGAACTGATTCAAATCGTGCCCATAAGGTTGACACTGGAAGGCCCTGTGAGAAAAGCGAACACTAACAAAGAGGACACTTCAGGGAAAGAAGCATGACACAAGGTCCCTTGCTCTGGAAATCAAGAGGCTTCTGCTTTGAGTCTATAACTTGGCTGATCCCAGTTGTGACATGAAGGGGTGAGAAGGGGTGATGCAGGCTAATGGCACAACTTTCACATTACTTTCTATTTTGAGTCCCGAAATTTAGTTGGAAAAAAAGATCAGAGGCTTACATGACTTGGCAAGGAAATAGAAATTCAGAGCAGAGAGGCGTGCGGGCAGGGAAAGGGTCCAAATGTGAATTACTCTAATAAAGTTGAGAAACATTCCGTTCATACAAGGTTCTTCCATGTTTATTGGCAGCAGTCCTGAATAGAAAGCATATAGTGAGGCCTGAATTTAAATAGCCTCCAATGACAGCCATTCAAAGAGGTTGTTCAGTCTTAAACCAAAACTAAAATAAAGCCATTACTCTCTTCATTTGGAGGAAAGTTCAGGGGAAAATAAAAAGGATGAGAAAGCTGTGCAGTTGGTCAAGGTTAGGAAGAAGATCCCATAGAAACATATGATGCAGTTTCTCAAAAATTTTTGTCAGTCTCTGCTTCTGTGGAGATTTCATTGGACTTCGTTTTTTTGCAGCACTGCTGTAACTTGCAAGTGCTTTGTCATGACTAATACCTAGTGAACAGATGAAGTGAATAAAATTTTGCCCTTGCCTTCCAAATCTGTCTATTACTGTGGTGGGTTGACGGCTGCCAGCTGCCCACCCAGCTGCTCTCTAGCTCCCTCCCTCTTCAACAGGACAGTGGGTGAAAATAAGATGGAAAAATTCATGGGTCAAGATAAAGACAGAGAGATCGCTTACCAATTACCATCATGGCCAAAGCAGTCGACTTGGGGAAAATTAATTTAACTTACTGCCAATTAAAATAGACTTGAATGGTGAGAAACAAAGACAAAGTTAAAACTACACCTTCCATTCCCTCCATTTTCCCCAGCTCAACTTCACTTCTTCATTCCCAACTACTCTCCCTCCCCAGCCCTCCTCCCTGAGCAGCACAATGGGATGGATTTGGGGAACTGTGGTCAGATAATAACAGCCCCTCTCTGCTGCTCCTTCCTCCTCACACTTTTCCCCTGCTCCAGCATGGGTCCTTCCCACAGGCTGCAGTCCTCCAGCATAAACCTGCTCCACCACGGGCCCTCCACGGGCTGCAGGGGGATCTCTGCACCTCCTCCTTCTTTCACCTTCATATCTGCAGGGCTGTTTCTCACACTGTTTTTCCTCCCTCCTCACTGCTGGACAGCCTTTTGCCCTTCCTTAAATAATTTTTTTTTAGAAGCACAGCTGTGTCCTGCAGTAGGTCCAGTGGAGCCAGCTGGCACCACCTGTGTCCAGCATGGGTCAGCCCCAGCCCCTCCCCACAGAGGTGCTACCAGCACCTGGGCACCTGCACCAATACTATTACTCATGAAAATTTAGTGATAAGGCCATAATTTGGCCTTTAAAAAGAAATAATAATCAAACAAGCAAACACAAAACACCCAACAGTTGGAGGGAGCAAGGGTGAGCATACGCCAAGGGACAGAAACCCAGACATGCATGTGATCTCCATCCCGCACACCTCCTGCTTTTTGTCTGCTTACACTTCAAATGCCTCTTAATGCATTAAAAGAGATACGTTAACACGCTTGCCATTGATAACCGACCCAGGCAAGACAATTACAAATTACACCGCCGGTGACAATCCTGCCTCTCAGCATTCAAGGATACTTCTCCCAAGGACTTTTTAAACATCTCCTGGTGAAGAGCAAGTCTCAGTGGGAGGAGGAAGGACTCGCTGTGAGCGGTTTCTGCGCTTGCCCTCAGGCAGGCTCGTTTCCCATACTCGGTGCGAGCACAGCCTGTCTTGCAATAACCCCAAATCCGAACAAGCCCGATGAAAACCAAGTCCCACTAGACATAAATTTTACTTTCACATCTCCCGCCTGCCGCCGGGGCTGGTAGGAGCCTGTGTCTACACTGAAGATGTGCTTCCAGGGGGTGGTGACAGCTCTCAGAAGAAAGCAGCGAGTGAAAGGGGAACATGACAGGGGGCTCTGTCTGACATGGACCTTAGCAGCATGGGAGAGGTTGCAGGGACGGCTGAGGGAGTCAGTGCAGCCTGGCGGGGGACAGGGCGGTCGGCATTAATTCTCACCCTCGGACAGAGCCTTCTACCAGCAGCTCAAATCAAAAAGAAAAGCTGGCTTTTAAATCATAAGGAAAGTTTCAGGGCATTAAAAATAAAAGTACTCCACCATAAATAATTTAAATTACAATAAAGCAAAATTTAAAATAGACCAATAGAGTATATATTACTATAGAGTAAACAAAGACTATTTACCTCAAACTACTCACGAACAAACCAGTAATTTTTGATAACTAGATCACCTTCTGCCTTGACTGTTTATGTATTTAATTGATTTTTTGAAACTCTTGGTGGGGACTGTTAAGAATTTGGTGTAAAGCAGCACGTTGTAGAGACCAGAAATACCGTGTGTGTAAAGTAACTGAGTGCGCCTTTTAAAACCTCAGGAACAGCCTAAGAAATAATGTGAGCATTTTCAAATACAAGTTTTATATTTCTGGAATTATGAGATGAAAATTAAAATCAGAGATCATAGCCAGTGGATGGTTAAAAGCTGAAGCTCAGCCTTTACGCGTGGATTAATTTCAGCAGTTGTGATTGATTACCCGAGTCAGAGAGCAGTTTTGCTTCCACTGTAAGCCGGCTTTATCGCTCACAGAATTGGCCTTTGCATAAGTGAGAAAAGCGCCTGTTCGCAGGTAACACTTTAGCCACCCATACACACACTGGAAAGAAAGCAGGCAGTGAATGTAAAGGCAACGGCAGCTTTCGGACAGAAGGACGTGGAGTGCCGGGACTGCGCATTCCCCTGCCTGCTCTCGCGGGGGGAGTGGGTCAGTGGAGCAGAGGCTACAAAAGATACACGCTCCCGCGTTTGTACCACAGACACACATGCTGACCGCAGAGCAGCCAGCTGTACAAATCCAGCCTTGAATCGAGAAATCTGAGAGCTCTTCTTTTGTTCTTATTTTGCTGGGTTTTTTGGGGTTTTTTTGGGGGGAGGGAGGGGAGAATACCAATGCAGACCTAGCATTCTTAGATAAAAACTATATACAAAACAGTAAGTAAGGGCTGGCGGTTTTCTCTGCTTTGGTCTGAGATGAAGGGGAGCTGGCAGTCGTTTGAAGATACCTTTCAGAGATGCCCTTGAAGAATATTATTACGAATTGGCGTCCAATGACTAGTGAAGTATGTTAAACATAGGGTCAACTCGTCTTTAAAGAGAGTTCTCTAAACATAACTGCACAAATTTCACTAAGTTTTAAGGTCAGGGTAAATTAGAAATATGCACTTATTCTATCACAAAGTTCAATCGGAAAAAAACCAATGGTCTGCCACGGAGCAAAACCACCAGTATTTTAATGCAAATTCACAGAAAACTAATTGAAAAATAACTTCAGAAGACATATCTCACTTTCCCCATACGCAAGCAAGCAGTAAACATCTCTGTTAAGTGCAGAACGCAGCCTTAATAGGAGGCACTCAGTGCTACTGAATTAAAAAAAAACACATTAAAACATATTTCAGAGACATACTGGAAGTGTCTATCAGCGGTAGATTGTGTTGACACATTCAGAAAGCCAAACTGAGTCCCAGTGTTACCAGGCTGGTAAGATCTGGCAACAGTGCCAAGATAACGCCTCGAGTTTGTTAAGAAAAAAACCACATCACCTATCAGCTATCATCTTTGGCCAACACCTGCAATAAAACAAAATAGGTCTGCAAGGGGGCTTCATGCAAGTCCCCTCTGCCACAACGGTGCAAACACAAGAGGAGCGGCGGCAGGAGAAGTTGCGCAACAGTCTGCAAACCCACCTGGAAAATAAGCTATTAAGAATAAGCAGCAGCTGTCAGCCACCGGCCGTGCCATCGGGCCCTTTCTGAGCACGCCGTTAGGGCTGTACATGCCATGTCTAATATCCCCAAGCATTTCGCTTGGCTAGAATCTTTTAAGGACAGAAATTCAACTAGGACTCCCAGAAAGTCAGGGTCCATCCTGAATGAACAGAAATAGAAATACTGTCTCACGACAGGCACGCTCAGAGGTTAGAACATGTGAATTCACATAAACATGATGCTTCACTGGAGGGGAACTAAAACACTTACTGGCACAGATTGTCTTGAGAAGGGAAGGGCTAAGAGGAAAAAGTTCTTCCAAAAAAAAAAGATATTTACTCGGTCAAAAATCAACCCAGATTCACCAACCTGGCCACTTTCCAGGCATTTCCTAACACAAGCCCAAACCAAAGAGAATTTTAAAAAACATTACCAGAAAAGTTACAAGAGTGGTAATTCTGAGCATTTGTGCTCCGTGAACATACCCTCCATTTGGGGACTGGGCAAAGGTCTAACTCGCTGCTCTGGCAAAACCTGGTGCAGGTCACTCCACACTGACTACTGAATTTCTCTGCATAGTGTCAGCTGGACCCCGATGACAAGAAGAGACCACAGTCCCTTCCACGGGGTGCTCTGGGAAAGAAAGATCTGTCTGAATTAACCTTGCAGGCTTGTGAAACTCTATGAGCTCCTCCAGGTTCTCTAGCACATAAGCTTCAATATAGCTGCAAAGTGGAGGACAAATAATTATTTAGCAATGAGCTGAAGACAAAAGAACAAGTAATTGCTTGTTTTCTTTATAGATTACTTAGACTATAAAATAGAACTTTAGGCAAAAAGTATCATTCACCATTATTTTCTATCTCAGTAGATGCGAAATATTTGCGGTAAAAAAGTGAATGTGGACCCCTGTTAAAGTGCAATATTTTCTCCTGTCTGTTTAAAGGTATCAGAAAGGAAAGTGCAAAGGAGAAATGCCCCTAAGAAAATCCAACTAAATGCTGCTCGCGAGGAAAAGAGCCGGGAATATAACATGGTACCAGCTCTCCAAACCAATCTTTGTGCCAGGAAGTAAATGTTGAGGCTTGAAATGGGAAACTGAAGGAGGTCACTCTGCTTTTATTGAGCTTTTCCTTCTTGTCAAACCAGCGTGTTGTGTGTTGTACTCCTTATGGGTCACCGATAGCCTATCACAAAGCCCCCTCTGTTTGGATACCGTCCCCGAAACCCCACCAGCCAGCAGAGCAGAAACACTAAGGTGGAGCTGCCGTCCAAAAAGCTTCCCGGCACAATAGCTGCTGCTGTCACGGCAGGACAATAAAGTGGATTTTATGCTGGTATATTTTTCTCAGCATATGCATGACAGAAAGTCTAATGGGCCTTGCTAGTTTCTTAGTGGCTTTTAAGGCCCTATAAAATAGCCTACTATCAGTTCGATCTGTGTTCTCAAGATGTCTGCCTGAACATCAGAGCGCTCCAGCAGGAGCTATGTTTTCATTCCCCCAACCTGCATGGAAGAGATAAGCTAATTAGCTGAGAAATTAGAGAGGGAAACTATTAGCATCACAGAAGTGAAAACGAACGCACTATGAGAATTTATAGATGGGGAACACCTACCCACCTACTGCTCTCTAAGGTCTAGAGGGGTTTTGTTAACACACCTTTTATTTTCCAGGGGAAAGCAGTGCCTGCCAACAGTCCTGATCAGCAGGGATTTGTTTAAAGTTGGTGGAGAAACACTTTATACTTCAATAGGGTCCTTGCAGTTGAATCTCTGACTTTATGGAGTTTCAAAAGGACCCTATTTCTAGAGGACGATAAGGGCTTCAAAATTACGGATGACAGGAGCTACAGGCAGAGATTTGGGTAAACAAGTAGAAGAGGAGATGCTTCTCTTCTGATCAATACTACCTGTCTGGCCACTGAACCTCACCCCTCTCCCTTCTCTCTCCCTTTCAGCAGACTGGGAGTGTCCTATGTCCATTCACTCGGTGCCAGCTGCTTTTGTGGGACTGGTACGTCCTCATCATTGCGCTGTATCCATCATTATCCTCAATTCAGGAGAAAGTACACAACTTTCTATTTTTCTTTTCTCTCTGTCTTAGTTATACTGGGCTGACCTATTGCAGCTAAGTGCACAGAGACCGTACTCCAAGAATAAAAGACAGATTGCATAATATTTTTGCCGCATAACTTACAAACTTCATTCTTAGAAAATAAAGGGAGAGATATTGATTCCATTTTCTGTTTTACTTGGATTCAGATTCTCTGTCTTGCTCCTACAATCACATCTGGTAACTGGAGATCCCCTTTTCTATCACACGTGCTGCCGCATCTCTTTCCCGAGTTACTTTCCGGGAGGCTCCAGACCCCTGAAAGAGGGAGTACTACCAGACCTGCTCCAAACTGCCCTAGCAGTACTTCTTCATGACTATTCCCATGTTCTCTTCTTGCTGCTGGAGCAGTTCCCTTTGTTCCTCTTCCCTGTCTCACCGCAGATGCATTCCCATAGATAGATAATAAGGACCAAACTCATTTGCTTAAAGGAATTTAAGGGAACTATGCTTCTGAATAACTCCTTTTTGTTATCCAGCCCCTTCTTAGAAAACTTCTTTACATAGCAGCAAAATGAATGCAATGATGAAGATAGCGCCCCTTTCCTCTTAACATTCCTTTAAATACTCAAAATCCCTGCCTTTAAGTATGCCAAGCTTTCTCAGTGCCGGTTCCTGGAACTCCTGTTACCTTCATGTGATCCCACAAATGCAAGAGACCATCTAGGGAGAAACATGCTCCAAGAGCCAGCTCACACAGGGAAACACACTGCTTCGCTGCAATGGTAAATTTGACTGCAGGGCACCCAGGCCACTTCTGCTCTGAACGGGTGTACGACTGCACTAACTCTGTCACTGCGCACAGGGCTGCTCAGCTCAGGGAGATAATTACAAGTTAATTTTGTAGCAACATGCCCCGGAACTTCCTATGTTATTGTAAACAAGCCAAAAAAAAAAAAAAAAANNNCAAAAAAAAAAAAAAAAAGCCTTGCAGTGGCTACCAGTGCGCTCTCAACAGTGTCATGACATAGGGCGCAGGCAGAGACACCCCCACCCATGGAAGCGGAGAGGCATCTCGGTTTTTCCAGAGTACCTAGGTCAGAAGAGATGAGTGTGCATCACAGCCTGTTCCTGGTGCGCCCAGGCTATTTTCAGGACAGAAAACACTTGTTGTATTACCTAAACATATGTATTACAGAGGTACCCAGCCCTTTCACAGACATCTGGGAATGACCTGGCTTCTTGCACTCCCCACCCCTCTCCTATGCATCGCAGTGTAAAGACACGGGATTATGTGGCCCAGTCTCCTACAATAGTCCCATTGAAGAACATGGAAAAAAGCAGAAGTTAATAAATCTCTCTCAATACCCTCTTGAAAAAGCAGAAAGTTTTTCATCAACTGTTAAGGAAATGTTTTTCCTGTTGATTAGTGCTTGCGCTAAACATATATATATTTACATAAACATTTTGTATATTTACTGTTGGTTTTGAGAGACATGATACACGTGTCACTGAGGTCAATAACATTTTAATTGCTAAAGCATTTTTTTTTCAAAGCCACCTGGGAATGGTTAAAACAGGATACGGGGCTTTTATTCCCGTTTGCCTTCACGAAGCGAGCTCTATTCTCTGCCGTACACGCGATAGTTGCTATGCATACAGATAGAGCCTTAACAATACTATTCTGACATTTAAGTATTTCGCCCTGCGTGCAGGACAGCCTGTTTGTATTTTTAAGCTTGGTTCTTGGGCCAAATGCAAAGAGACCACTGTGTGACTCTGAGCTTATCTTCTGTGCTCCCATCTAAAAAGTTAATGCTTGGGTGTGTCAGGTATCACCTGGGGATTTAAGCAAGAGGCTTTTTGCAGTTAACCCAATCCCGTGACCTGCTCTGAATTACCTTTGATTTGAAGACAGTTTAGTTAACTACCGAACTGCCCCTTCCATTGATTGGAATCAAATTCTCCTGAAATGCGGGTGCACAATAATTCCTATTTTGCCTCCTTAATGGCTCCACACATACTCTGTTACACCTTAGAGCAAAGGTACTGGTGAGACACAGGTGAAGAAGGTTGTTTTGTTGTGATCACCTTCTCGCATCTGCTTTGCTTTGCTGAGCGTTATTGAAGTCTCAGAATCTAGTTATACTGGCCAGAATCTAGTTGTCCTGGCAGTTGTCTACACGGAGGCTAGCACCTCCTTGGTAAAAGTGCTTTCTCATCATTAAGAGAAACAGTTTATTCAACACTGGTTTCTATTTTACCTATACTACAGCAAAGCTCACTTTTGTCCATCTTTCAGCACCTGGAGAAGCAGAACAGGCATGAGCTCTGTCTCTCCTCATTACTGATTGCAAAGTTCACATCCAGCCTGTGTGCAAAGAGTGGTGGTCCTGGTCACTAGATGGGCACTCTTCTTGCTTGCGGGCTAAATAAAACCTTATATACCCCCCTAGTCAAGAGCTGCAATAGGATTTTGCATTGATGCCACAAGGGAACTGAGCAGGTGATAGAGGGAAGACTGTCTTTATAGCAAATTGTACAAAACGGCACAGGCAGCGGCTAAGTTATCAGCTGGATTTTAGGCTCAGGCAGGGAGCTCTAGGGTATTTTTCCAAACGGATTACTGCTCCAGTGTCCCTGTGAGCCAGGCTCACCATGCTACCCTGGGACAACGCCGTGCTGTCACGGCCTTAGCCCACATTAGGCACAGGCAACTGCAGCTGCACTGATGTGACTCCTGCAGTGCCCTACACCATCCATGGGATCGGCTCTGCCACTACAGCCAGGATCAGCTTCTCTTGCAAGTCAGAGTACTCCATCGCTCTGCAGCAATGCCTGCTTAGTTCTAGCCACAAACTATTGCATTGGGCAGAATAGGCAGCAAGGGAACGTTTTAAGAAGTTATGTTTCAGAAGAGAGGGGTATTTGATGCAACATCAGTGCCGGTTACTTTGAACACTTTACCAAATTACAACTGTTTTATAAATCCTTGCTGATGGCAAGAATAAACAGCAACTAAAAAGAAGCATCAACCAGAATTGTGCCTGGAGGGCTGGTATGCTGCTAGGGTCTCCATCCTTCTCTATACCTGCTGCTTTTGTCACTTCTCTAATTAGATTATCATGGCACGTATCCCATCTCCTTCTTCTACAGGCTGACTTGCCCACTTAGGGGACAGTGTATATGACAGATATTCCGTGTCTTACTTCCACAACTGATGCAGAGACAGAGGCTTTACAACAGAATCGCTTATGTTGACCTAGGGGACACGTGGACATGCTTGTACACAGCAATTGTTATCATTTTGCCACCCTAATCAGTCCTTGAGGACTGGTGCCTTTTGCTTACTGCCCTCTAAGTTTTCAGAAGAAGCCGGATTACTGGTTATATTTAAGATATACATTAAATATAACTTTTGGTAAATGAACAACACCTCTTGAAAATCCTGCTAGGAATTGTCCCCAGGGTATTTCCTTTGGGAGAACCTAACTCAATTTGGGTGATTTAAAGGTTCTGTCTAGTTCTTTTAAATATTCCTTTGACGTTGTATTGCTCTGCTTGTAATAGATTGTTATTGCCTTATATTGAGTTTCCAGAGTGAAGGTAAATCTTTTGTGATGTGATTGTGCTACCCCAAACTTAATATTGTTCAGAGGTCCTTTATAACTCTCTGGTTTCACTGCAACAAGCGGGACAAATTTTCATTTTTACTCTTTTAGATTTTTATTCTCTGTTCTGAAACTCTAAGGGACTATATTTACAGGCAACGTCTAGTGCACTTTTCATGAACTGAGAACTCAAATGCTATGGTGGGACCACTGTTATTCCCTTTCCCCAACCACTGATTTATAATATATATAGGGAGAGAGAAGGAGAGAGAGCGCACACATGCATGTCCTGGCATCCTGTAGTAGTATTCTTAATACTGTAGAAAACCAGAGAGCTTCCCATTCTGATATCAAGTATATCATGCCAATTCTTGCTTTAGAAATATGTAACATATACATTTTCATATAATATTACCAGCCTAATTCCTTATATTGGTAATATAGGTATGGTAACTAGTTACATGCTACAAAAGACTTGTTGACGTAGGTAATGAGCAAATGGCAATCAATATACTCTACAATATATAGCTATGTTTTTTCTATACTGTATCTATACATGCAAATGCATGCATAAACACACATACAATGGAAAATTTGCCTACTTTTACATCTGCCCATTTTTATTATTTTTTTTTTTTTTTAAAAGAACCCTTCCTAGATGGACAAATGGAATTTTGCAAGTGTGGTGTCAGGTACAAGCACACAACACTGACATCTACAGGTCAGGAAACCTTTCCTTATTGATGTTACGGGCCCAAGATGTCCTGAAAGCATTCACATTCTCTGAGTGCGCAGGGATCTGGCACAGGTCTTGAGTTTCTTCCTAAGTTTCGTGCACAGAGCCAGCAAGAGCACCCGCTTGGCTCCCCAGGTCCTGCCTTAGAGTGCCAAGAACCCTCTGGGGATCACGCAGGGTAACCCTAAGCCCGTTTTTGAAGTAGGCTTTGCAATTGCATTATCAACAAGCGTGCACGACAGTCCCAACTCAAGGACACCATCCTTACACTTGCTTTTGTTCATCACACGTCTTGTGTCCAAAAGGCTTCCCTGTTGCCTGATTCCCTAATAGAGGTTTAAATAATAAAAATGAGCAAAACTTTAGAGGCATATCACATTTCTTGAACAAGGCAATCCACGTATGAAATTTCTTCTCCCTGTTTTTTAGAATATTTGGTAATGACAGTGAATGTAGGGTGGGGTTTTAAAATTTTGTTAGGGAATTGCTGTGCTTTTGTATGAGGATGCTTTCATTTTGCATTCTGCCAAGTAGCTTACTATACAGAAAAATAAATTAAAGAAAACTCTCAACTTATGGAGGGATCTCTTTAAATATCAACTGTCCCAAAGTCTTTGTGTTTGCCTAAATGCTTTGACCCCTTTTAATGTTCAGGTTTAATTTGGAAAGCCACACAGACTGCAGAGGCAGTGTTTCTTCTGAGGAAAAAAGGAGCATTCTTTTTTTCTCATCTTTGTATTAGCACAAAATATCTGTACTGCCTAAGGCTATTTAGGAAAGAGACTCAACATTTATGCAGGTTAATAAACCAAAGAAAGAAAATAGTTTGTCACTATTGTGTAGCTCTTCTTGTCTCATTTCAGTTTTCAGTTGGGGTCTCTTTTATTTTGTGTGCGCGCATACTTCTGGGGAGGTAGGATTTCATTAGAAATGCTAAAGAAAACCAACCTTAATTAGTCTGAAACACATCAGTAAACTCAAGCTTGCTGGCGCAGAGTCATGTAGTGTGAAAGGCAGATACACTGGGGTCAGTCATAGTGAGTTAGTGGTTTAGTAAGACTCCCATGAGTCTACCTCTCAAAACTATAAGAGGTCAGCAAGACAAAATAGCCTTGATCAGCATTCAAAGTCATGCCTCTCTGGACAGGATGGTTAGCTACAGTTTTCTGCCTACTAATGTTGCAATTATTCCTGGTGCCCTTTGTATCCTGGGTCTCTTATTCTAAAATGTTTGGCTCAAACCCGTTTCCCAGGTGAGTGTGCTTTGACGTTCTGTAAGTTAGAGGTCCTTTGTGAGATGTGGCTTTGACTCAGCGAACACGATCTGCGAAGATATTATAAGACATTTTGGGCTAAAATCCACTCCAACATTCAGGCAGACATCCCATGCCGTACAGGCAGTGCTGGCCAGGCCAACAGACGTACCTGCAGTGTACCAAAGACCTCAGGGTGAACTGGGCTGAATTTTTATAGCAACTCAAAACATTNTTTTTTTTTTTTTTTTTTTGACATGCCCAACTGAAAAACTGAGACTTTGGACTTGTTGGAAGTGCTCGTAGGAGAGTGGAGATTGACACTCAAAGCCCCAGGTTGGATGCAGTGAGGGAGTCTGTGTTTGGTATTGGGCCACAGATGTTACAGAAGGGGGTAATATCCTCACCCAGACCAGTAACTTGGCTAGATTCAGTCCATTTCAAATACTGGGACCCCATTCTGACAAGAACAAGGGATTTATAAACAAAACTGTCTTGAAGGCACAATTTCTTATTTGATAGGTTTCCTCTGGTCACAAAGCTGAAGCTATCTTGGGGGGGGAAGACAAGAAAGCCTAGAGTGGAGGTTGCTGGGCATTCACATGAATTTTGGAGCAGACGCTTGGCAAAACAAATAGGAAAAAAAAAAAACAGAAAAAGAAAAAGTTTCAATGCTACTCTCAGATTTTCGGGTTCTGCAATAATGTGTATTGACAGAAATGCCTGGTATCAAATTGAAAAAGGGTCAGCACTGTGAGGCTGTTCCTGTTGCATGGATCAGCACTGCAAAGTGTTGGCAGCTAGTACCTAAACAGACCCAACCAAGACAAGCATCCACAAACCCCCAAATGTGTTCCAATCCTACCTATTTCCTGAACATAAGGCAACAGACTCATCAAAACGCCTCAAAACATCCTTGCATCCTCAAGTGCTTCTGCTTCCCCTAAGAAAGAAAAGGAAGAAAAGGAACATTCCGGTGTTCCCGCTGACGTGACTAGAAAAACCACAGAAATGACCCGGGAAAGACTTCAGGGGAGGTTTATTGGATTATAAGAAGCTGCCTAGATTACTGCAAGGAACATAGTAAAAGTGCAAGATGCTGTTGGTGACAACCCCCAGCACAGCCCAGTGGAGTCAGGCTCCTGGAGAGGCAGGGAGAAAAAGAAGCCCCGAGGCCAGTTTTGCCTATTTTGTTGGGGTTTTTTTACTTCCATATCTACGTTGAGATCTCTCTGGCTGATGTTTAGCTTTCTTTGTAGCGATTTTATCGCTGCTACATAACACATCCCGATGCATTAACAAAAGAATAAAGCTGCTGGGACAACCCAGCTGATCACCAGGTTCCGATATGCCCGAGCTGCCATCATCTGTCTTTTCACCAAGCGCCTTGACTGAAAGGGAGCTGGAAATAAGAGGCGAGGAGCCAGTGCCTAGTGACACTGCAGGGACCACAAGAGGAAGATCACCTAACGCATTTTGCTTTCTTATTGTTAGCTTTGTCTGATCCTGAAGTACAGGTGCTGGTAGGTGAGTTTTCCTAGGGTCACTGCCCCTCTTCACACTCTGCATTAACTCCTTCACTGCCCCGTGGCTACAGCTGTCACACACCTCACGTACGGCATTTTGAGAAGTTACGTAGAAAAGTGACAGAGAATTTACCAAAAAGTCTTCCAATGGTGAAGGATTCAGGGTGGCAGAAGTACAGTTAAAACCAGAAAGATTATACTTTCCATCTTCCTGGAGCCTGCCCCTTTGGGTCATGTATGTGCAATAAAGCTTAGTGATTTTGTTTTTTAAGGAAAATTGTAGCGTAACTTACACAAACTGGAATTCCTGAATTGTGAAATGATTCTTTCTGCAACAGGTAGCAGAGAAATAAAATCAAGCATCCCCTTTCCCTCCTTTATCGGTCCTTTCCCCCTGTTCCCCAGCCTTTGCGGGATCTGTTTTTCCAAAGAGTTAAACTGGGTGGTTCTCAGGGTTTTACAAGAGGCATAACTATTCCTGAAAAACAATCTGATACATTCAACTTAGCAAGGCCCTGCTCTTTCCCTCTAATCTTTCAGCAGGACCCAAGGGAGGCTGAAGCTGAGATCAGCCTATTCTCCCCTCGAACTTTGATTCGCTATTAAATTCCGCCTAATGACGATGACTTTGCCATCTCACGTTCATCAGTGGGCTATGCGCAGAACAATGCGGGCCCGGCGGCGTATAGAAGGACATTGTTCCTGCCTCCCAGTTGCTCTGTTTGAGCAGCATCACGTGAAAATCCTCATACACGAGAGACATGTAAAACCAGCAAGCGGTATTACTCTCCAGGGTGCAACGGTAACTCAAGTCATACCTTGTGCGTGGGCGTTTGTATTTATGTGATCTCCTGTTGAGTTTAGAAAACAAAAACAAAACCTACAAAAGAATGATGCATAAAGAAATACCAGACAACTCAGTGGAAAATGAAATGCAGCGCTGCGATGGAGGAGTCTTGTGTACATCCACCACCCAAGTGACTTAATGATCCGTGCTAAAATACTATGCCTCAGTTTGTACATCTATGCATGGCAGAAGACAATTTTTATAGCCTTTTAAATCCCCGATTCCTTACTAGCTTATAAATAGCACACCCTTTAGCAAGTTGGCATGTTCCCCCATGACTACTAACCACTACACAGAAATTCACATGCGGATTTCTATGCCAGTTTACAGAAGCGCCCTAGCCAGGAACAGCACTCATTACTCCAAAGAATAAGTTTTCTTTACTGTCCTGAGAGTTTATCCATGTCTGTCTGAGATTTCCCAAGCAGACAAATGTGCATGTATACCTCATCTGATACCCGCAGGGTGCCGTGACCCGAGGCGCACGGATCGTGCTGTGGGATGCTGTACACTCGAGGTTGGCACACAGAGCAGCACCATCCCTGGGGCTGCGGGACAATCAGAAGGTCAGGCAGGAGGCCAAAATCCTCTTCTCCACCCACATTGTTCCAACAGGTACCAGCCCTACCAAACTGTAATAAGGACTGCATTTCTTCGGATCTGTCCATCTGATTTCTACATCCCTATTCTGCACTTCCAAAGTTACGGGTAGGCCATTATGGGTGCACATTGTAAGCAGCAAGAGCTGAATCTTCCATGTTACTTTAGTAGACACGAGGCAGAAAAACAACACAAGCTTTACATTTGCTAGGCTCGCTTCCCTCTGCACCCCCTGTATAACTCCTTCACTGCCCTGCTCCAATAAATAATGTGCTCAGTACATGGACATTGTAAACTCCCTGGGGAAAAACTGACAAAGACTGGGAAGCAGTAGTCCATTTTCGATGCTAGCAATTGCTTGGAAGCTACAAGGATTCTGTATCTTTCTGTCATTCCCTCAGCTGTCTCTAAAAAAAAACCCATACCTTTAACAACAAATTCAATTTCATTATTTCAAATATTTTTCTAAACTACTTTTCAGGCTAAACTAACTAGTTTAGTTTTTCTATTCACTGAAGTGTATGCAGCTACTCAGACTAGGCGCTTTTTTGAGCCGGACCCCGAATGCGTTAGCTCAACTTTTACCAATCCAGCTCAAAAAATATCCACTGCAAACAGGAGTTGTATGCCCTTTATTTCTCTTTCTGCTTTTTTTACAGTAGCAAAGACATTTTTAAACATTTAGTATAAGATGTTCAACCCAAATGAGTAGTTCATTACCTACAGGCAGCAGGAAAACAACGTAGAAGGAAAGTGAAAGCAAACCCTAATCATAGAATCATCTAGGTTGGAAGCGACCTTTGAGATCATTGAGTCCAACCATCAACCTAACACTGCCAAAACCACCACTAAACCATGTCCCCAAGCACCATGTTGTCTTTTAAATACACCCAGGGATGGTGATTCCACCACTTCCCTGGGCAGCCTGTTCCGATGTTTGATAACCCTTTCAGTGAAGAAGTTTTTTCTAATATCCAGTCTAAACCTCCCCTGATGTAACTTGAAGCCATTTCCTCTTGTCCTATCAAAAAGTATTAGACATTTTTAAGTTGCTCTGCATGCACACACATCAGCTTGACTCAGGAACACAATGTCTAAAATCATGCTAGCATCAACATTGCTTAGGGACAAAGAAATCCATTCCCCCAAGCGCAAAGCTTAATCTGATTTCTCTCACAAAGGCTATTATGAGGTTTTCACTTGAGTCACTAGAACAAACTGATGCAGACATCAAATCAGGTACTAGACCCAAATTTACTAAAACTCAAATTTTAACAGGTTTGTGGAAGTTTAATACACAGTAATTAATATCCAGAATAATTCATCAGAAGTAACTGTTGAAAACAGAATTTTACCCACAGGAATATCAACATCACTAAAATAACCAAGGTTGAAGCTACGTACTTATTTATGAAAGAACTTAATGTGAGCCTACATTCAGTGAGGGCACTGAAATTTGTGCACATTAGATCATAAAACACCATAACGATATTACCTTCACCAGGGAAGAGAAACTGAACTTCAGTAGCTGGCGTTTGTTTTTTTTTAATTATTATTATTAGCTAAAAGGTCTTTTAGTCCTTTTTCTGATTATACCAACAAAAGAACAAAGAAAGATCTAAGTACTGGCAAAGAATGTTTTAACCCATGCTCCCGTCAAAGGGAAACAAATTACACTGCCCTTATCTCTGAAAAGAGATCCAGTCTCAGAGTAACTTGGCCTCCTGCGAGGATGTGCTCAGTACCAAAAAGGAGAGCTCCAGAGTGAAAAGGAAACCATTTGGCTTTGTGATTATTTTTATTACCTGCTACATCCTTTTCCATGTCAGGCACTCACGTGTTAGCATCCATTTATCTAAACTGGTCACAATTTCTCTCCATTTTTAAGACGGGGACAAATAAACCTCAGCTCGCTTTGCATTCATCTCTCAGCCATTTTGAAAGATAAGGCACAGTGCTCCTCTTTACTTTGAGGGTGGCAGAGCACTGGCACAGGCTGCCCTGAGAGGTTGTGGAGTCTCCCTCTCTGGAGACACTCAAAACCCTCCTGGATGCCGTCCTGTGCAACCTGCTGTAGGTGACCCTGCTCTGGCAGGGGGGTTGGACTAGATGATCTCCACAGGCCCCTTCCATCCCTGACCATTGATTCTGTGATTCTCTAAGTACTTTTTCCTGTTTCTCAGCTGCTTCCTCTACAAGCCCGTTTTGTACTTTGGAAGGTACTGCAGTGCGTTGAACAACCTATCAGACCTGAAGTCTTCCAATTATAGCAATTTGATTTGGATATCAGGCAGCTCTGTCAAAGCAATGGATCTGCACGCCTCGCACAGATGGGTCCCTGCGTGCAATGCGGGAGGTTTCTCCACCACCTTCTCTGAGACAAACCTCATTCCCAAAACACTCCAGGTTCAACCCCGCACACATTACTCCTTACAACCTTATTGGTGGCCTGCGGTGGATTTCACACCGAAAATTAAATTCCAGTTTATCTTGCGTCAAAGCAGCGCCCCTATTACCAATTCTGCTCGGCTCAAACCATCTCACACCATGCTAACACCTTCGCTTGTCATTGCGACAGGAGCAGAAAGTGGCACTTAATTACTACATACAAATACATAGGCAAGAGCCACTTACAATAACTAAACAGACAAATGATTCCTCAACATCTAAAGCCAACCCACACTGTCAGTTACATTCATGCAATTACGCTGAAGCCAGGACAGGTAACAGAAACATGAAACCACGTTGCCGGATTTTAGGAAACGACGTACCTTTTAAATAGCAGCCGCTTTTTAAAATGGTCTTTGAACAAAATGTGACTGCTTTGATCAAGAGTACTTCAACTTTTTTTTTTCTTTTTTCATTTTCCTTCTTTGATTTTTTTTGCCAGAAGTGTTTGCAATCAATAATTATTTCATAAAGCAAATGTTATTTCATATAGGAGGCAAATTTCAAATCTGCAGCAGGCCTATTAATCATAAAAATCTCCAAATCCTAAACTTTAGGTCAATTGTTCCCTGTGCAGGAGAAGCAAAAAGATTGCTGTAATATCATGTTTTCTTCCATCTTTCACTCATCTTTCAAAACTCGGATGTGAATGGATTTTTCTCCTCTCAAAGCCTCTCCCCTTTAAATGCTTGTTGTCTCTACCACTGATCAAGTTTCTGAGAAATGACTTTATGTAAGAGATTGAGCAAGATAAAGTTGCCACATTTCGTTTTATCTTTTTGGCTGAATTATTAGGACTTAAAGTTGTGGTGACAAGACTGCTACCTTCCAATAGGCCTTGTTGCCATGGGAGCGGGCTTTTTGAAAGGAACAAGGCCCACGGCCACCAAGACCTTTTTTTGCTATTATTTCCATCCTCGGCCAACACAGAAATCCTTAGTCACAGACAGGAAAATGCAGCGCAGTATACACGGTAACACTTGCTGACAGTGAAAAACAAAAGGAGTGGAAACTAATACTGCAGAAAGCTGAATTGCATCACAGCCTGCAAGCAAAAGCATTTCTCTGCTGTAAAAGAAATGCTTTGTGCATCCAAACAATTCCCTCGCTCTGGGTCTCTTCGGAGATAAAAAGGAAAGAGGGCTGTCATCGTGCAAAGTAGGCGTTCTGGAAGCAACAGGAATTTATTTTCCTCTGGGAAAAGAAAACACCACGCGGCAAGAAGAGGCAAGCGAGCAAAAAGCATCTGCCAGTGGTCCACCAGCTCTGGTACCTGGCCACCACCTACACCTGGAGCGGGATTAGCCACACACAGAGGATTAACAGGGAAGGATTGCTGTTGGTGTGGACAGGGAGACCTGCTCCTACCATCCCCATACCAAGAAATGCCTTCAGTCAAATAAAGAGCATTTAAAGCCCAGCTGGTGGACTCCATCCAGAGTCACCCACGGGAATACAAAGATCAAGAGACAGGTTGGGAAAGTCTGGTGCCTCTCTGTAGGCAACTGTTTCACAGACTTCATGTCTGCATTCAGTCAGACCTTTAGGTAGAGAGGTACACCAGGTACAACTCTGCAAAATTAATTTTGCAGTTGGGTGAAGAGACTGAGATTTGTCTGTAGTTCAGCAAAGAACACTGCAGACTTTTGGTAAGGGAGATGTAAATATAGTGTGGTGGCTGATGAAAACTGTAAAGAGTTTATCTGTGTGACAGGCACTCACTATTATTTTCTACACACAGCACTTAAAAAACACCCCAACTTCATTAATACCTAGATATTCTTCTTTTTGAGGAAGATAATGATTTAACCAGTCTAAGACAAAAAAATCATCAGAAAACTAGAAAGGGAAATCTCCATGGATCGCACTGAAGGCAGTTATTTATGCATTCTAACCAGCTTTTATAAATCCAGCAAGAATTGTATTATGCTCCTCAGGAATTTCCCATATTAAAAATAAGCTTATAAAAGCACAAAAATATTTCTGAAAGAATGCATCAGTAGCAAATTTCAGTGCACACACTGACATAAACAAACACATGCTTTCCTAAGAAGCTGTATTTCCAGACAAAGGTTGAGAAAAGAAATACACAAACAAATCAGCATGAAAGAGTATCTTTCATTGTAAAATGCATTTAATATGGTGATGCCAGGTTGCTTTCAAAAAAGTATTCTACTTGGTTTATCCAGTCAAATCTTCAGTGATGGTACACCTATTCTTCCTTCTCAGCACAGCTCTAAATATGGCATGTTTATTTGAAACCAGGTACCATAGCAAGAAAAGACTTAAGTTTTATTCCCCAGAACTAGAAGTTAAAATCAAAAAGTTTCCCAAAGAAATCGTCATCCTGCACACCTTTTGCAATATTCAAATTCTTTTCAGCAAACTCCCAGGACAAGGGATCGGACACTACCTGCCCCGCAGCGCTTTCCTGAGCAAACTGAGGTTTGCTGTATTGACGCCATTTAAAGCCCAGCATTGAAGCAAAGGGTAGCAATACACTTCTGTCTCCCATGTCTTCAGGGATGATTGCCTTGTTTGAAATTCAAGCCCCACACCTGTGACAAACGCTACTCTGATTCCACAGTGCATCTCTCCTGCGAGTACCTCAGAGGGATAAAGACTCCACAGGGCAGTAACCCACACACTTTATCTGAGCCTTATGGCTGGAAGGCAGGGAAGCTGCTGACAGCAAATGACATGTCTTAAAAAAAAAAAAAACCAAAAAAAAAAACCACACAATAGAAAGAAAAACTCAAACCAAAACATCAAGACCAGCACTGTATTGCACGCCAAGATGCAACAAGAACAAAAAGAGAACCAAGAGCATCGCTTTCTCTTCCTGCTTGTGTTACAATCCAACACGCTGATCACAAGTAAAGTTACTGGGTAGAAAATGCCTACTAAGTGTCATCCCTGCTCCCTTGGGAAACAATATTCAAAACTGACCAAAATATAAAGATTTATTCCCCCCCCAATTCTGGTCCTTAGTCGCCACCTTTAATGCAACAACACCAAGAAGAAAACTTAACCAGGCACCTTTACTTTACTGTTGCTTTTCAGAAGATGACAATTGCTTCACCTGTCTGGGATAATAATCTACCAGAAATTTGAAAATGTTTTAACAAATTAGCTCAGTTAAAGGCAGGTCTATCAAAAAAAAAAAAGAAAGCTTGATTAATATAAAAGAAACAAGATATTCAGTGTATTGCAGCGTGGCTCCTTAATGCTTATCTCTTCCCATTTTTGCTGGTTGGCAATGCTACTTCTCATCAATAGAATGGGATATTTTTTTTCCCCCCTTCCCATGCCAGAAAACTTACTACTACCAAGTTCTCTGAAGTTAAATCATATACAATGATATTACTGCAGATTGCACTAGAAGAAATTGTTTGGAAAGTCACCAAAAGGCATAGTCCTGGAGTTTAATCAGGCAAAATTACTGCTTACTGGTAGTTTGTTATAAGAACTTCAAGAATGTGTAAATCTTAAGGTAAATGAAGCTGTCCCCTCGATACATCTGCAGATCTATACTAGTTTAGTTGGATAAAACCTTAATACTCTGTCTTGAACAATTGACCTTGAGCAGCTTTTATTTCCTATAAGTGAACAAACAGTTGCATTGAAATAAAAAACCTGTTTTTACATGGAGAAGTGAGCGGCTGCTACTACAGGTCAAGCTGGATGGACTGAGGCATCTCAGCAGCTCTGGAGAATGGGCCAGAGCAAGTCTCCTTGAGCAGAGTCAGGAGGTGGATGTGGGTGCTCCAGGGAAGGGCCCCTGGGACTTCAGGGGTCTATAGACAAGGAAGTTTCTTTTCCTTTCTCTCTCCATCTCCCGCTACTAATCTAGTCTGCTCCTGCAACATCTCCTTCTCCTCTTACATATGGGACACCTGTCTTCAGTCGGCATCTTTTGCTCAAAGAGGTGCCTGTTTTTGCATTTACACCCCTACAAATGCTCTCTTGACTCTCAGTCTCCAGTGCATCCCCCAGCCACTTTCAGGCATCTGCCAAGTTTTTGGGAAAAAGGTTATAAAAGGGGTTGGGGCTAGGAGGAAAGGACCAGATATACTGTTAAGAGAAGGGTCAGGACCACAGGACTTCCTACTCCTGCTTCCGTGGGCAAGGGCACATGATAGCTGTTGGTGCTTGGGATAAAATGTGAAGTACTGGTATTACTATCAGCTATTATATACGTAACTAATTCATGTTTTGAGTGTAAATAGGTAGTTCATAATGAAACAATAAGCTGTCTCTGAACCCTTGCTTACTGTTAAGTGAATGCAACGTTCAGTCAAAAATTGTGAAGAGAAAGAATAGGTGTTGCAAGGTGAAATAATTCTGATGACTGTCAATCAGGATTTTTTTGTCAATCAGAAAATATTTCCAGAATATTTTAAAAAATATTCAAGCAAAATAAAGCCTCTAAGTAATGACAAAGCAGATCAAATAAGTGAGGCTTATGACATAGATAAGTCACTCAAAACATACTAAAGAGGGATGCATATTTTAAGGATTAAAAGATTGTATAGGGAATTGAGGACTGGCAAGTAGTTGTAAGAAATTCACTAGCTAAGGGACATCACAGTTCTCTGCTTACTTTTCTTCTAACTACAGAGAAAAACATCCATTCTTTTCCTGGAATGTCTGTGCATACAGTATTATTCCTCATATACACGATGTTGTTCTTCCCACTAAAGGACGTATTTCATATTAGAAATACTTGCTAATATCAACAAAATGCCAAGTTTTCTTGAGAGGCGCTGGGAGGTGCCTCTAATTCTCTAATCCTAAATTACATAGACATCACTTCAATTTAATTTATGTAGGAGAAATGTCAAGTGTCCATGAGAGTGGACCTCCTGGGAAGCATTCAGAAATGTAGATGTAAGGCCCATGCCTGTTCCTATTTAATCACATACATCTTTAGAAGCAGAGACTTGAAACTGAGTAGGGGTATTCTCTTCATCCTCACCTTTTTTCCAGGCATTTATTTCAGAACTGCCTTCATTTTTAGCACTCAGCTTACACTTAGTATTGGTCTTCTAAGGTAGTTTCACGTGGATCTGGGTATAGCATTTTGTAAAGAAAATTGTCAGGCAGACATCTTTATAAGTGTCACTATAATAAGTTCCACCGATATTTCCAGCTATGCTCAGGTGGCTGAATGCTTATACCAAACTCTTCCTCGTGGACCCCGAGCGCCTCCCGTGCAAGTAAACAGCTAAACAGATCGACATTTCCATCTTACCTCCTGCCTCCACACCCCTACAAGCACGTGTTCTTACACCGACTTTCTTCTTTTCTCTGAGGGGATGGTGTACTGGGGGGAAGCACAAATAAAAAGCCATGGTCTTTAAATTTGATTTGAAGGTGGCGAGTTTTGTGGTGGTTTTGATCTCCTCCAGGCATTCCATAATCGTGGGCCAAGTTGCCTAGAGATCTTTGTCTCCCCCACTTCCAAGTCTCTCTGTTGTGGCTGACAGATCCATTGTTTTGGAAGCATGTAGCTGTCATGGGAGGTCATGATCTCCCAGGCGTGAGGCAGTCCCTTCCCTACTTTGGGTTGGGCTTTGAAGATAAAAATGGTAAATTTGAACTTGGGCGCGAGTGCGTTTGATAGAAAGCCGTCCCTTTCGCTCCTTGAAAGCTTGTGCCAGTAGGCAGCGGGCATTGCAACAGCAAACCCACGTACCACTATGATTATTATTAACATTATGGTTTAATAGCCAAAGTCAGCTGGGTCAGGGCCCAAGTGCCTGGTATAGCGCAGCCATACAGTAAGCGGCAGTCGCTTAGCCAAAGCACTTACATTTGACCTTTATATTCCTTCCGTTGCATCCCCTCACTTGTCACCAAAAAATGTCTGCAATGACATCAGTGTATCATCACTGTGATATTGCCTTCTAAATTTAATCTGAGGATGAAAACTGGAAATTCCTGAAAGTGAATCCCATGCAAACCATTTCAAAATATAGATGTGAGGCTCATACTTGCTCCTATATGGTAAAATTAAATTTAAAAAAACCCCAACATACCAAACATTTATATTGCACCAATGGTGTGGACTCTGTGTCTTCCTACAGTGTATCTGTAACATATACCATTTCAGGGCATGTTACCTCCCTCTGCAAAGAGGAAATAACAAATATAAATACAGGCACCATTTGCCAGCACTAAACTAACAGGCACATGCTCAGCTGGTCCCAACGGAGCCCTTCCTTATGGTTTTCTCAGGAACCAACCCTGCTGCTTGTCGTGCAACATCTTTTTTNTTTTTTCTTTTTTTTTTTTTTTTTTCAATTTTTTTTTTCCTCCCCTTCCTGCGCTGATGCTCTGTCATCTCTGGGTACCAGCAGAGTGGATTAGAGCTGCCTGTCAGCTTTCTCTGCCTGTGCGAGCTCACAGAATAGCCAGGGCTCACGGCGCGCTGGCCCTGCTCCGGCTCCTCTTGGCAGAGGAATAAGCTCCAGTTTCTGGCAGCGCATCCCCCTGGCACACGACAGATGTGGGGCTGCCCTTGCCCTGGTGCAGCTGGGTAGCCTAACAACGGGACCGGCCGAGTGCTCACCCAGCTTTTTCTGCTGTTACACTAGAAGAGGAATAAAGCACATTTATAGCGGTATATCAGGGTGCATACGAAGGACCGAACCTGTGCAACCACACTGGGGTAATGCGGAGTAAAACAAATACAAACAAATTCTACAAGGT
>RSEF01000004.1:43918102-43941779 GCA_003993805.1 Himantopus leucocephalus | reverse complement strand
TGGCAGGGGGGTTGGAACTCGATGATCTTCAAGGTCCTTTCCAGCCAAAGCCATCCTAGGAATCTATGATTGTTTATCACAAAAAGTAGCAGTAAGGAGCTAGCACCATTGGTTAACATGTATTTCCCACTCAACAACTTGGTGTGTTGTTACAGACAAACTCCTTGTCTTCAGGTCACAGGGTAATTTGGCTTGGAAGGGACAGCAGAAAGCGTCTAAATCCAACCTCCTGCTCACATCAGGGTCAGCTATGAGATCAGACCAGGTTGCTTGGGGCTTTATCCAGTCAGGTCTTGAAAACCTATTTATTTTGGTTCAAAATTATCTCATTACTAGATTACTTCGATGAAGCATGACTTCCAGAGACCTCTGCCTCTCCTACCTTTTATCAAATAAGGACACCAACAATTACTGTTATGGGGGGGAAGAACATTCATTCATCAGGGTAGATTAGAAAGGATATGCTTGTTTGAGCTGATCATTCTAGCTTCCAAATAGATGCCATTTTGCTCACTCTGCTGCCAGAAGGGCATCAGAAAGGCTTGTTTCCTGCTATACCGTTTGTATGCTTTTATCCTTCTTATAACCAGAAAGGCCTCAGTTAACTTGCCAGCAGTCGTTCAGGCTTAGTATCTTACTTTAAAAGCTCTGGCAAAGTGCAGCCACATATGAGTGCAGAACCACAGAGGTCCATGCAGCAGAACCTGTTCACTTTTGGTCATGTCCTGGCCAACAGGACTCTGCCAAGGAGAATAATTCTCAAAAGACACAATGTAGTGGAAAAGGCCTAACTAACTTCTACACGTGTCGGGTGCTGAATGATGCAGAAGCACCACATTTATCAAGCACCCTTTCCAAGACTCACATCGATATCATTTACGTGTGCCAAGACCGTTTAACCTTCCGGCTTCCTTTGGAGTGCTGAGGATTTCCTTAGGGTGCACTGGGATTAGGAAGTGGAGTATTTCCGAAGAGTCCACAGAGTAGCTTTCCCTTCTCTTTTTGCTTTGTCATTCTCACATATATCCTCTTAGCTCTAACTGTAGTCCAAGCTCCAAAGCTATGGGAAAGGGAGAGCTTTAGACAGAACATGGCTTGTTTCTTTTTCTTTCCTCCCACTTTTTGCTTTTCCCCCACTCTGCTTTGCAAAGGTAACCATTTTTTCCGTACTAATGGGACTTCTCTAGGTGTAGAGGAAAGACAACACTCCTTAGCTTTACATAAGAAAAATGAATCTTCTTGGGCTCTCCAAAGAATAAAGGATTTGGGGCTTGGGAAAGACTGTGAAGCTAAACCATGTCCTTGCACTGCAGGAGCTTAGTCATTGCTGAGTACCAGGATGTCACTACCCTTGGTCAAAATCTGGACTGCAACGACTGGGAATTTTCTCAAGTTGCTCAAATTTTTACTCGACACTCACTTTGTGAAGACTTTGTGGAACTGCTAAGAAACTGGATTTGGGGACAGTGTTATATCAATGCAGTTTTTGTTGTATAAAGTACTGAAAGTTGAAAAGTGCAGGGTGCTCTTTGACCTTACCAGATCCATCCCTGCTTCTGTGCAAGGCAACAAAAAACCATGTTCCATCACCTACAACAGGAGCAGACTCGGGTACAGCCAGGTGGCTTGCAGGACAGATTTCCACAAACCTACCCCAGATGCTTAGCCACGGGGCTCCTCCATTCACACTTCTTTCCTTTCTGCAAACCTTTGCTCAACAAAATAAAAAATAATAAAAAAAAATCATGTCTCATATCTCAAAGAAAATAGAGTCTACATTATTCATCAGGGCCACACCACAGGTCTGTATGATTTACAGATCCTGTAATTTAGAAGGCGGCAAAAGAGGAGGGATTGAAAATGGAATTAAGAAGGAAGTATTATGTTGTTCTACATTTAGTAGCCATGATGCTACAGAAACACACTGTAAGCAGTAGTGTTTCGGTGTAACACCAGAGAAGATTCACTTTTACTAAAAAAAAAAACACCCAAACTTTGAGTTAAGGGAAGTTTCTGATGAGAATTAAGAACTGTACCCTACAAGAAATCCAAAACAAAAACCAGTTGAACCCATAGAATGCCATACCTGAAATATTAGCGTCAGAGTCAAAGTGTTGTTGTATTTATGGGTGTCGCTTTCAGATTTGGGAAATTACAGGCACCGTGATAAATATTTCAGGCAGTTGATTACAATGAAAAGTAATTAACCCAGCTACAACAACAGGTGTTGTACGGAGAAATGCTGGCTTTTATCATGAAGTTGTGGGTGCATGTGCTAAGTGCGTTCGTCATTTTCTCTTTTCTTTTATTCAGAGAATGCCCTGGGGAAAGCATTCCAGTGCCAGCATTTATAGGATATAATGAAACCCCATTAAATATGTATCTGACTGCTAACAACTGCATAGAGAAAGAATAACCTAACTATGTTTATGTAAGGCTGTCCGCTCAGCTTTGGTAGTAGTAGTAGTCCCATCTGATCTCATTTACCCTGTACTTAACTGCTGGGTTTGAGTTGAGGGAGAGAACTGTTCATTTTTGTGCCACTCCATTTCATTTCCTAGTTAACACACACACACCCCCCCAGGATTCAGAGCTCTGCCTGCTTTAACAGAAATAGTCCAAAATACCTGTAGGTATGAACATGGCCGTCCACAAACAATTAGGGAAAAAACATTGAAAGTGCAAAGTGATAGACTTTCAGAGAGCTAGCGCATAGCACACACGTGGGTTTGAAAGTTGTCATACTTGTTCACTCGGAGCCTGCTCCTGACAGCCAGGCTCAGGCACAGACTCAAGCACTTGCAAGGGGAGGATGCTGCAGTCACTGTCAGGACCAGACTCATGTTTTCGAATCTCTTTTCCCCGCAGAAGTCACCCTTACGTAGAAAACACCAATGGACATATCGCAGCCTCCCCCCTGCCCCCTCAAGTAATGCAAAAATATGTCCAGAGATTTCGCTCTCCCCCTCCTGTCTGCATATGGAGGGACATGGAGGATCTGCGTGCCTGCTTTTCCCGGCCTCCTCAAACCTGGCATAACCTTCCCTGAGCTCTGAGCCTCTTGAACAGAAGATGAAATACAGGTAAAAAAACCAGAGCAGACAAGCCAGGTGAGCTGCTCCTGCAGAATGTCTGGGGGGGGGGGGGGGNGGAAACACCGATTTTACTGACCCAAGCTCTCTTCTCTTCCAGATCCCTGTCCTTTGCTTTTTTTCAAGAGATGCCTTGGGCTGCCTCAGCCGGTGCGTGATTGGCAGTGGGTCAGGCTCAGCAGTTGAACACAGGGCATCCGCTCTGCGTACGGACTCCTCGCAGCCCACGGGGAAAGGCAAGGTCCCGACTCTTACGGAGGCGGGGGGAGAAACACATACAGTCGCAGCACTGGTGAGCTGCAAACTCTCTGAACTCATAAACTTTGTATTTTCTTTCCCATTCACGGGTTATTTGTCATTAGGACTATGCAGCAACAGGGAAAAGAAAAACATTGGTATAGATTGCTATGGTTTTCCTCTCCAATAAAGCTTAGCTGCATGCATTCCCTCAGGAAATGGGCAAAGAAAATAACATTTGTGGCAGCACTTTTTATTTTTCTTCAGTAGGAGTAGATATAGGGGATGTGTTTTCAAGGCGGATTTGTTTGTCTAAAGATAAACAGAATTGTCTCTCTTAAGCCAGTTACATGATTTATGAGGGAAGACTTTTCAGCCTCTAAACAGCCTTAACAGCCTCTAAACACGCTCATAAAGTGTAATGTTCCTCCCGTCTGAGGCTGCGTGAGTTCAAAAGTCATCTCCCGCTTGTGCAGAGATCACCACTGCCTCATAAACTGTGAATTTACGGGGAACAGGTTACATCCACTGACCCCCAGAGACAAAAGCCAAACCTGACATTGATTATTTAATATCTTACTGACAAGTGCAGCTCAGAACAAAAAAATATTTGACTCCAGGCATTTGTAAGTCTGAGCATTTGGCTTTGGGTTGGACTTTTAAGATTGTAGGTGGCTTTTTTTGTGGTGCCTGTCATGTTACTTCCCATGATGAAATACCAACACGAGCATCATACTGAAAATAAGAGAGACATTGTCCTTATCACAGATGTAAATCAGTTTAAAAAAGCATCTGCTCACATCAGAAGAGCATGACTGCTTATGACGGCTTCAGGTCCAATACAGAGCACACTTAGGCAGGTTGAAAAAGAAAGGGCAGACAACGTGAGGCAGGTAGAAGAGATCTTTGAGGGTAAAGGGCCCATTGCCATGAGCAGATTTGGGTTTCAGCATTAGGCACCTCTGCTAAACCTGCTACCTAAGCAGTGACAAGCAGCTTGCAATCCAAGTACAAACACGTTTATCTGTCAGAAAAGGCTTCTCGGGAAGACCGTGCCTTGGCATCTCAAGATTGACTGATAATTTTAATAAAGTCTGTTATCTGGCAGGGGGTTGTTTACCCCCGACATTCAGTAACACCGCATCGGTGCGTACGTGCACATGCACACCGCACACACGCGGAAAGCACGGTTGTTTTCTGGCACCGGGAGCCTTTCCCTTGCAGAAATATTGCCGCACTGACAGAGGCGGAACGACTTTTCCCGGGCGGCTCTGCCCTTCCCCGGCCCATCAGCGCAGGTCCCACCAGCCCTCTGCTCGGCACGTACCACCATGTCATCGGCACCCCGGCATGCCTGGGGCTGCCCTTGCTCGCCCGGCTCTGTGAGGCTCCCCAGGGAGCAGCAAGAGACCGAACTTCAGGCAAGCAGCTCTCTTTGTTTAACCACATTCAAACAGTCCCGCTGGAAGGAAAGGATGGATGCTCCCTAGAAAGGTCCCGGATGCCCAGCGTGTCCTGCCATTAGTGCGGCACAAAACAGCCTCAAAGTAAGGTCTTGCTCACATTTCTGCCCAGAGGTTTCTGTGTGTGCGCAAGGGGAGCGTACTCATCCCCACATAACAGCCAGATGGGCTGGTGAATATACTTGCCATTTCTCTCTCAAAAATACATGCATAGAAATTAAGCCCTTCATCAAGAGAATGAATTTCACTGGGAAAGCAAAGTAGCTGTAATGATAGGCAAGTGCCAGGTAGCTGTTGAGTAAATTCCATGATCTGAAGCTAAGCCATTTAATATCTTTGGGGAGATTTTTCTCCCCATTTGATAAAAGAAAAAGTTACAAGGGTTTCACCTGGCATCTGTTTTAGCATTATACATCGCATAATTTTATTCACTTTTACAATTTATCTTTGGAAAAACATAATCCCAAGCAGGATATCTGGCAACAGCTTGAGAAATAGCAAGGCTAAGCATCTTCAGTTGTAGCACCTCTTGCCATACATGCAAAAGTCTACCTGACTTGACCAAGGTATAAGCCACTGCAAAACCATGCTTGCAAAAGTTCAAGTTGTTGCCAGACACGCTCTCTGAGCCACTGAAAGGATGCTGCATCCCCTGGCTCTAGGACTAAATAATCCTGAAAAGGTTCCCCTGGAGCTGCAGCCCTGGGCAGAGGATCTGAGGGTGAGGAGACCATGCTTGGTCACACTGCTGCCTCTCGAAAAGTGGGGAAGACAGCTGGGACAGCAACACGATGGGAGACAGGGAAGTGGGTCAAGCACGGAAGGAGCCAGGGTGCTGCAAGGGCGAGCGGAGGGCGCGTGAAGTTGTGGCAGACAGCCTCAACACTTCCCTGGGGGCAGCAATGACTTCTGAACCCTGAGAGCAGAATAGACTTTTAACCAGCAGTAACAAGTTTCTTCCCAGCTTGAGACCTAATTACTGTTACCTGTAACCCATTAGCTCAAGTCACAGGACGGCCAAAATCCTACTGATGGCCAACGTAAGTGTTAATATGAAGACACACAGAGAAACTCTAGTTTACTTTACTAACAGCTTGGAAAAATGAAACATAAAAGTCACAATAAAGGCATTCGAGGGTGCAACATGACAGCTGAAAAATTCAGGAAATACTAGCACTGCAGTTGCCGTTACGAACATACTGCGATACCTCCTTTAATTCTGTTAGCACGGACCATTTTCTTTTTTCGATGGGATAACTGCTTCATTTAATGCATTCAGGTGGGATGCAATTTCTGTCCCTCCTGGAAAACCCTGCTTCTGAAAAGCTGAGCAGTAACAGCTGGAGCTGAAGCAGCAGTAGCTGTGATGCCTGCTATGGGACCATAAGCATCTTGGAGTGACCACCCCAAGTTAGTCCAAACTTTGGGTATAGTCTTATTATTTCTCTTCCTGCCTCCACCTCCTCAAAAAAACCCCAAACACCCCAGCCTACTACCTTATTCTAAAGAGTAATCCTGGAGCTAAACTCTAATCTCTGAAGCACTCAATATACTGAAAAAAAAAAAACCCAAAAAACAAAACCCAAACAACCAACAATCAAGAACCCTGCAGAAAAAAAAAAAAAAAAAAAACAAAAAATAGCCGCTTTGTGTACAGAGTAGGATGTAAAGTGTGTACAGTAAGTAAGGGTCCAACTGGACTACATATTCAGTAGCTCAGTACAAACTCTCACAACAGCAATCACCCAGCAAATTAACTGACACTGGCATCTTGCACAGAAGAATAATACTCCATCATCATGTAATTGAGAAAAAAAACAATAAATCTCATGAGCATTTAAAGAAACTAAAACCAGCCTTAGAAAGTGAGTTTTCATGACAAAAATTAGTCTGGCACCCTGTAACTTCTGAAGTCTTTGTCTTTCCAACTTTTACATTGTTTATAAAAATACTCCATAGGCAGTTACTTTTTGTACATAACTGCGTTTGCAGAGCAACCTTCAGAGTGATGCATCAGCTCAGCTCCTGAACACAGGGGGGATACATTGCTTCTAATAAAAAAAAATAAAAAAATCAGATCACTTCCTTTGGCCCAGGCTTTGTTTTATATTATTTAGAAAAAAAATAATAATCAATTAACTGACAAGCAATTCTTTTGTGATATGGACTCTAAACCTCGCTTTAGCCAGGCAGCAGGCACAGAATTTGTGGTACAAGCTGTCGAGAGATGCTGAAAGCGCAGCCTTGGCAAAATAAAGGTTTGAGGGAGTCTATCAGTAGTATTATTTACAGACAGGACAGCTGTGCCGGTGACTGAAGTAAAACACCCTGACTAAATATAATCTGAAGCCAGAGATAAGTAAGTGTTTCAAAGCTACGTCCCTACAAGAGGCACATGTTTAGCTTTTCATGCATCACAATGGATGTCCCACATGAACTTTTTTCTTCTTCAGGTTTCCTTCAGCCCCCGACTGTCCCTGTCACCCTGTGCCAGATGGGAAGTGAGAGCTAAGCCGATCCACCTCTTTGTGGTGGAAACCCCCCGAGCTTCGGCTACAGGTTACTGAAGCCTTCATGAAAAATTCAGAGCTGGTATAACAAGCTTGCTGAAAGTAAAATGCGTGTCACATTATCCACCCTCCCTTTTTGCTAGCACCGAACTACCATCACCGAGAGGTAGAAAATGTGCCTGTAAAACTTGTACAGGGGTACAGATGCAAAAATAAGCATCCTGTTTTCACCTTTTTATTTTAGCAGTAACATTAATATCATGTAAAAACTAAGGAGCAATAAAAGAACAGAGAAAATTGATTTATAGAGACACAGGGAAGGGGACACTGAAAACTGCTAAGCTGCTGAAAAAGAGTGTGATGTGGATTTATTTTGTACCTTTCTCAGTAGCTAACCCATTATGGTTGTTACGCATTAGGTGCTATTTAAAAGTGGTAATATACCACTTGGTTTCAAAAATTTATTTCAGATGCTAAATTCAGTGCCTTTTAAAGGTGTGATTTGCCGTAAGAGGAAGAGACCAAGCAAAACAGCGTAAGGCAGAATGGCCCGAGTAGAAACCAGCTTTGCAGTTTGGCCCAACCTTCCCACGTGTGCTTTCCCCCTGCAAGTGCGAAGGGACACAACGCTCCCAGCAGCTCATCCCTGCCATCCAACACGCGAAATACTTGAGACGGGCTATGGAAGTAACATAAACACAGCACGTGGCTCTGTTTGTTAGAGACTGCAGGCTCGGGGAGGTGGGGAGCAGCATGCCCCTTTCAGCTGACTGCCCGCCACATCGCCCCCTGAGGAGTCTGCTTCTTGCTACGTACTCTGTACTTGAGTATTTGTAAGGAAAAACATAAATAAGAGGTGGATAAACCAGAGAGGCTGTACGGGGATATACCCTGTTTGGGGTAAACAAAGACTGTGTAGGACACTGCTTCTTTCCTTCGCAAGGCTCCAACTTCCAAGACTTTGTCCCATATCCATTTGTCACTCAATGATATTTTTTCCTGAATTAAAACGGACTCAAGCATGTCTCTAGCTGTCCTCTCATACGGTGGAGAAGAAAGCCAAAACTTAAATGGATGCCTCACATACCACCTCCAACTCTGCCTTCCAGGAGAGCCCCATGACAGGCATGTGCCCAGCTCACTGTGGGGGAAGCAGAGTCCCAACTCTGGTCCTCTGAAGAACGCACAGTTCCTCAAAGACACGGTTTGTCCTTCACATGTGAAAATCCCATGCAAATGAAGTGCAGGCAAAGAGATCTCCATGGTTTTCTTAACACTTGGTTAAAATCAGTGCTTCTTTCAGCCCTGGTGCCATCATGCATGGTTCATTTTGGGTCACATATACCTACTCATGGGGCTCAGGCACATGTTGGAGCCCTTGGAGCAATCACAGCCTCCATTCAGCTGTTGCATCAAGCTACTGAGTTCACAGGCAAAACAGAAGCCTTACAGCAACTACATAATTTGAAAACCGATTCTCAGAAAGTAGCGTTAGTAACAATTGATTGTTTATTCTCTCTACCGTAATGATGAGATTTCTGTTTAATCTCAGTGGAGCTTTAATGTTGGGCAGGGTTTGACTCGAGTATGATGAAGATACAGGTGGGAAAAAAAATAAATCACACAAACTCTGCAACTTCTTACACCACCAGTGCACTCTTCCCAAGTAAAGGGAAACCTGTGCTACATCCACAACCTACACAACTCACTACTACACATGTGGGTGTGCACTGTTCTTCCCCTTCGGCTTTTTAACCTGCAAGTCTCCGTTAAAGTGTATCAACACCTGCATCTTAATTCAGAAGTGCATTTACCTCAACAGTTTCAGCTCCGAGAGGTAAAGTTACCTTTTTCTAAAGACAAAATTTAACAATAAAATTATGGCTGTGCATATAAACTGTGTTTCTAAAGTGTCATTAAGTATCAAAATTCTTCCCTATCCAGAGAAATAAATATGAGGATTCAGGATGAATATTCATGCAACAACTTTTAATGATCAAGGGTCTATTGATGAAACAAATTAAAAAAAATATATATTAAAAAAATCTATGCAGGGATCTTGTTATTTGGCACAGAAGGGCAGCTGTCGCTGAGGTGAAACAGCAATTGCCAGTGCCGTGCTGCAGCCTTGCACAGCAGCTCGGGTCACGACTTAAGGATCTCGTATTGATCTGAAATGGCATGGGTAATCAAATAGGTTAAAAAAAAAAGAAAAGAAAAAGATGGAAACATAGCTGCAATATAGCAAGACCTCTGTGTTGTTAAAAGTACCAGGAGACTATTAAATGCTTGATATAATCCAAACTCCAAATCTAAACATCACCTTATAAACCAGCTCCCACAACAAGGTCCTCTCGGGGCAGAAGGTGCACAGTGAAGTTCTGGAGCATGCTTCAACTCTTAAAGCCCTCTCCTCATGAAAGCATTATTGAAATCACCTTCACTTCTCACATCCCCCTCTACTATGATGTTTTATGCTTTGTTGCTCATCAGGTGAAACTATTATTACCTATAGTCATGATGCAGACCAATTTAATGGAGACAAGTGCATCACTAAGTCACCTAATGTACCTTTTGTAGCATTTACGTGGTAGCACATGCTGCCTTAAACTCTGGGGCTATCAGTGGATCCTAACATTCCCATTTTATATTTCATTTGCTGCTTAGAAAAGTTAAAAAAGCCAAACCCTCTTGGGAGAATAGAGCAAGTCTTCAAGATATTTTATGTGCTGTCCTCCGCTGTGCCAAAACCTCACTCCTGCCAGGCGAGTACAGACGTTGAGCGGAGCCTTCTCTTGGGTGCATGGGATGGTGGGAGCCAGGGTGGAGGGGACCCTTCTCCCACTCGTCCCCATTAATTCCTTGCAGGGGCCAGCACAGCAGACAGGAGGGACTTGGGGAGAAGCAGTTGCGGCTGCGTGATGCCCTCAGCTTTTGCTGCCTGGGGAAGCAGAGTTCAGCAGGAAGCCACGCAGTGGCCAGTGAATTTCAGTAGCTCTGTATAAAATGTAGGACCTGAGCATGCCGAAGGCTTTGAGCCCCAGCTCCACAGCAGGATAGGCAGCACCCACCTCCCTTGACCCAGACCCATTTCCCTGGGAGGAAAACATGGGTGCATGGGTCAGAAGGGTACACGGTGCTCCCCGACCTGCTGGGCAGTCAGGACCCAGGGCAGCAGGTCACACCACAAAGCTCCCGTGCCTCCCACGCAGGCAGCAGCAGTGCCAGGCTGAGCACCCCTTTGCCCTGCCAGCTTGCCTTGGGCACGCCAGGACCCCACGTGCAACAGCAGCCCTTACAGACACCCCAAATAAAAACTCCCTAATAGTTAGATTGTGCATGAGAAAACAGATTCCTGGAAGGCATCTCACTTACTTCTCATACATACAGCCAACAACAAGTGTCACTCCATGTCATTTATAGCAGTTACTTTCTCCTGGAAAAAACAGACCTTCGCCTTTATTAAACAGCATTTGGATTAAGGCATAATTACCTCCCAGAATTACATGCTTGCTTAGAGAGTTTAGAGAAGATATTTCATGCTAAAGAGTAGCTTGTACAGATGTTATTTCTACACATGTCTCCTGCTTTTCCAATTCCTTTTTGCCAAGAAAACTTCAATGTAATAATTTCTGCGTGAACTGATAGGACATCATGGGAGACTGATATGTACACAAGCTACTGAGAGCATGTAAGTAGTCTCAGACACAATGGAAAGAAAAACAGAAAGATTAAAAAAAAAAATCATATGACCACATCTATCTTTCTACTCACTATTCCTCCTCTTGCCAAACTCAAAATTTTTTTTAAAAAAGGGGGTGTGGTGGTGTAAGTAAAATCCTAAGCAGTTTTTGTCCTGACTCTGATTTGTGACATGATTTACTCAAACTTGAGGTAGAAAATGTTTGCAACTCTTTCCCCAAATTATGTCTTTTCTATTTATGTTTTGTAGAACAAAACTGGCTTTTGAAGTCATATCTAACTCTGTCAAACACTGGTGCAATTACCTTAATGAAAATTATTAATAATTCACTGGTGTTTTCTTTTACGGTATAGGAAGGCTTGTGACAGTTATGAATAACATTCAGTTTTGTTTGCCAAGGATTTTTTCCTTATTTTCCCCTATCTCTATTATCATACAACCTAATCCTCTGCCTACCTGCCCTGGCTGCTTTTACACTCCCTCATTGTTTACAAAATGAATAATTAATGGCTGATAACCCGCAGCCAAATGCCTCCCACCCTATTTCTCCTGCCTGGTCTATGCCATATTCTAGTTTATTCCAGCAGCTTGGTTTACAGGCCTTGATATCACTTACATGTTTGAAAGAAAGAAATGGGAGCAAATAAAAGTGTAACAAGGTGAAAGTTCATGTTAACATGAGCTTACCTATTTGTAGGTCATTTTTGCAGCATTTGTTACATAGCAAAATTAAATATGCCTGGCCTTATCGTTATAAAGTAATATAAAAACACAAAGAACACCTAGAGCAGCAGGAAAATCACTGCAAATGCCTTGACCATTTTGTAAAACATTTCTTCTGTTTTCCAGCACCGGCCTGTCATCCCTGTCCCTCAGGGCACCGTCCCAGCATCCACAAATGCCACTCAAATTCTCCACCCCTCATGGCTCAGCAAAACACTGGTTTCCACTTACCACTCGTATTATCGTATTTTGTCAGTCAATGCACAACCATCAAAAAACGATCTCCTCCCCAACCAGCAAGTGACAGCTTACAACAGTCTACAAAGTAGAGCCATCTCACAGGCACTCACAGCCCTCCATGCGGGGATGAGCTTCCGCTTCCCTGCGCAGCGACAAAAGTTGGGTCAGGGGATGCTCGTTTTGACTTTCCTGTCATGGCCTTGACTTCTGAAGACTCATTTTTAATATAGTTTTCCAGCTCAGCATCTAAACTAAGACCTGGCTCTCTTCTTCCTTCCATCGCTTTGCACTAGCAGGAGTTATGTTGGAGTTGCTTGTGGACATTGGAGTCCAGGTGCTGGCTCTCAGCCTGTCCTAGGTGCGTTCCTCAACGCCTGCACAAGGAAGCTCAAGTTGCCCAAACTGCAGGTGAGCAATAAAAACTAGTACATTGCATGCTTACTCCGGATCACATGAAATTCATATATTGGGCATACATTTTTATTTTTCCAGCTAAAGTTGCATAAATTTCTTTTGGCATCGAAGAGGCACCCAAACTTCATCTACAGCTGTAACCAGGAGTGTTTCAATATTGCACTAGCATGAGGGCACATCAGCCTAGCTGAAACCAACCCAGGATTTTCTGTACAGAGTAGTGCTGATGAACTTCATATTGTTCACACAATACCCATTCATTTGGGATGTTATGAAACAAATGAGTAAAGCATGTGCTCTTTGTTTTGCTGATGGTTCAAAAAGTTAAGACAACACACCTTTAGAGTTCTCCCACTGATACAAATCATGTAAACTACTAGAAAGCCTGTTCAAATTGTTCATCTATGTATAATTAAATGCATCGCATACTGTAGTCTTACCAACAAAGAGAACATGATGATAAAACAAACAAGTAAAATGCAAAAAGTGAAGCTAAAAATTATTTAAACGTATGTAAATTGTAAAAACTTGTAACTTAGAGTTTAGATTTTTCATGGGAAAGCCAAACTCACGCCCACTGACAAATAACAAAAAAAGAAGGTGCTCTCATTTACAATTGATTTCAAGCCTGATCATCTGTGATGCCCTTTGCAGAGGGCAGAATTAGATTTCTGAGTACTAGTGGCACTTTCACCAACACAATGAGCAGGTGGTAAGTCCTCTGCCTTTCGAGAAGGAAATTAGTAAAGGTGCCCGAAACATCAATGCATTGAGACTTGTTTTTGTTCCAGTGCCCCTTCACTGGAAATTCAGAAAGAGAGGTGATTTTCAACATGCTGCCTCAGAGTTTCTGAAGTGAAATCTATTTTGTGTGCTGCCTGTGCAATGAGAGAAATGGCAGTTCCTGACAGGAGCTTCCCTGCAGAGTGCCAGGCCCTGGGCAGATCACGCTAGGTCCAGAGATCACCGCTGCTTCAGGTCACTTTTCTTTCAGGCTCCCTCAAGATAATTAAAGACCCCACAACCCATTCCCTATGGGATTTCAGGGCCTTTTGCTCCCCAGCTTAATGATGGTCCTGACATCGGGGGCTTCCCCCAGAGCCACGCACATCAGGAAGCCTGAGTCTC
Source organism: Himantopus leucocephalus (assembly GCA_003993805.1). Classification (NCBI taxonomy): domain Eukaryota; kingdom Metazoa; phylum Chordata; class Aves; order Charadriiformes; family Recurvirostridae; genus Himantopus; species Himantopus leucocephalus. The sequence goes on along the minus strand of RSEF01000004.1, from coordinate 43,928,269 downwards.
TCCATCACACCTAACTTCTGAAGTGCAGAAGACCTTCAAGGCTCAGTACCTTTGACAGAGCTACCAGTTCCCAGCAGCCTGCAAGACCTGCCTACATCTCAAGAAACGTTACTTGAAACTTGTTTCTACAGAACAGTTTGCAAAGCACAGTACAGAGCAACATTTGTTTCCTCCACAAAGTCATTTAATTAGAAAATCCTGAGAAGTTTAATCATTTAAAGTCAGAAATTAAACAGAGGGGCACTTGAGAAGGTTATCAGGGCAAGAGGGTTGAAGAGATGAAGAGTGGCCAGTGGGACACAAACGCTTGGCACTACATTCTGGATACCAGCAGCCGAAATACCATTGCTGGGAGGCAACATCTAGCTTCTGATCCTTTCTGCTTTCAGACACTAGCACTTAGTGGTAAGGATGTTCAACAGTGAGTCAGGAGGTGTTGGCTCATTCCTGACTGTATCACAGGGTATAGACAAACAGCTCTGAATTGGGCCCTCCACATCTAAAAAGGAGATATTAATTCCAAGCATAATTCAGCAGGATACTTAGGCTTACTTCATCCAAGTGCGTTATAGGACTTGGGTTTGGATTGCAAGTGTTATGAAATACAAGAAAAGTTTAAAGAAACTAGAATGGGCCTTTGTGGTTGACTATGTCTAGTCCAAACTCCGGATGCTAAGGAAAGAACGGAGAAGAGGAAGAGAGAAATACACTGGTGAAGGAGAAAGGAGTAATGATATCATGACAATATAATAAATCAAAAAGTCATATCTTTCTTAACCTAGCAAACAATAAAAGCATTTCTGTAGGAAAATCTTGGACTAAGAAAGTACACAGTTGCTTAATTTCCAATTAAATCCAACAGCTAAACCTTTATATTCTTTGCATTAAAAAATTAAACAGGGACAAAACAACTTCTGAGAAATGTAACACTCTCATCCTCTCAGGAGACTTTCATAAAAGGATTTTTTTTAAAGACTCAGCAGTTAAACAATTTCCACTTATATGACCGGAAACATACAAAGACATTTTGAAAAGTTATATCCACCTGTGTGTCTCTTTCAGGGTTTGGGGCTTTCTTCATATTCACACTGTTGCCAAAGTTTCTGAGAAATAAAAGTACCCTATTCGGAAACTAAATTACTTTTTCCTTTCTCTCTGTGACGCAAGTCTTACACAAAGCTTCAAAAGGAAATTCCATGTGTTTTATTTCAGCCATAAAATACGCACTATAGTACCACGGAAACACTACCAGACACGTCTATGCTGTGCCCGTATGGCCTTACGCCACCTGGCCAAGAGACGTTGGTAAGGCAGGCGGGCACACACCCTGTCGTGTGTGCTCAGTCTTTATTGCCCATTCAAAAAAAAACCAAAAAAAACCCCACAAACCAAAACAACCAAACCCATCATTTTGAAAAGGAACGGAACTAACACCAAGAAAACCCCAACCTGGATAAAGTTAGAGGCAGCTAAACTTGCAGCCAAAACGTGAAAAAAATCTGAATACCAACCTCCCATGCACAGGAAAATATTTAGCCGAATCATTGACTTTTCCATGGTCACATTATACCTCCCTGTTACAAGCGGGACTAAACCTTTCACTGCTATGGATCTCAAGTGAAGCTGCTCTTCAGTTACCCAGTTTATCACTTTTTCTTAGGAACGACTCACCACGTCTTTTCAGACTGAAAGAAAGAGCACGCGCGCACACGCACGCAGCTACGTGACTCTTCAAAACAGGCCCAGCACCGGGCTGGGCTCGGCACTGCGCGCCGGGCTCTGCCTGCCCTCCCGAGTCCCCATCTGCTAGCTGAATAGGTATTCATTCGTGTAGGGGGCTTTTGAAACACCCCTTATGGCTGCGTAGCAAAGGGCAGACACCCACTATAAACACCATTGTTTTGGAGCCCTCTAGTAGAAGATTCACACAGAGTTGTAGTAGCAGCCCTTTCAATGGGCAGTTCCCGTGCCAGAAGAAATTGCTGTGCTGGCAAATTAACAGTTGTGTCTGCTGCAGAAACAAGAAGGAAGTAAATTTCTAAATGAAGAAGATAAAGTTTCTTATTTTGCTTTCTTCCTTTTTTTTTTTTAAAAAAAAACAAACGCAGGGATCTGTCCCACGTGACCCAACCAACAGACATGCCCCTGGAAGTAAGTACTTTGATACTTAAATAAGAGTATCAGTCTGGTAAGGGATCTATTTCTTTTGTAAGGGGAGAGATGTGCTTTATGACTTAGAAGATCATCCAGTTTTCAGAAACCTAAATGGCAAAGATTAACTTTCACAAGGTTCTCTCTCAAAATGCACCACGAGTTGGCATTTTTGCAGCGCGAGAGAGACCCTCGAGGCGCTGATCTTGTCAGTTCACCTGCTCTAATTGCTTTCAGATACATTCGTACATTAAGTGCATAAACAATTACGAGACATTCAAAGCCAGGGCTTACTACCCTTATCTGAGTGATCACATTAGAGCCCTAAATGAGACACCCATATGACTCCAGCTAAAACACACATATGTATGTTCGTGCAAGCAGGGCTTTGCATGCCCTAAACCTGCCCACGTAAAACGACCAAAGCTAGAAACATACAGTGAAACTCCAAGCACCAACATCAAAATGAAACATGCTAGGATTGTTTTAATAATGTTTTATATCATCATCAACAAGGGCTTTCCCTTCTTGCATGTGAGCCTTGTTTTAATTACGTTGGGTAGCTCGTTTTAGTTTGGTTTATGGGCATATCTTGTGCACTCTTGCACAGTTGAGTAATCCCATTCAATTCCAAAGGCTTATTTATGAGCATAAAGATGACTTACAGTAATAAAGAGCTACACCCTCATCGTTCCAGCAGTCACCTGCTTAGGAGAATGTTATCATAATACAAACAATGAAAAAAAAAAAAGAAAAATCAGATTCCGTTTTCAGCCATGCCTGAACAAAGCACAATTACGCAAAGAAGGATAAACACGGATCCTCTCACAGCCTCCAATTCCTGTACTGTTTCAAAGTGGGAGAAGGAAGTTGGAACTACAGTTCTTAGAAGGATGTAAAGTTCTTGTTTCACTGAGGATCCAAGAAACATACTTCTGCCATTGTTTCTTTCATAGGAATTAAACACCTATTTTCAAACACCGTACTTTGGGGTTTGGGGATTTTTTTTTCATGCTATGAGCATTTCTTTCTTTCTGATTTTATATCAAAATTAAATTATTATGCAAAACAACCTAATTTTATCAACATGCTGCTTTGTAATATAATTGCAAATTCAAACAGATTATAGTTCAGCACGAAGTGGGTTTTTTTACTTCTTGCTTTTTCTATATTTTGATTTACCTTTTATACCTACTTACGTCAGTGGTTTTATTGCAACCAGCAATAAGCCTCCATGTCTCTGTCTTACTCCCCCCCCAAATGGAAAATACCCCTCTTCTATGGGGTTTTTCATCCTGTTTGCTTCTTGCCTCTCTCCGATGGAGGTCCCGCTGCAGTAGAGGACAGGTTAGCATCCTGGGGGTAGAGCCAGCTCACAAGGAAATGGATCTTTCCCTGCCAGACAAACTATTGGGATTCTCCCTACACAGAGGCAATTCAGAGAGAGGCTCCTGCCAATACAAATCCACTTGGGCTGTGTAAACAGAGAGAAGGACCAGAGACTATGAGCTCCAGAGAGAGATTGCTTCCTTGCGATAAACTAAACTAAAAAGTAAGTTTTAAAAAGACCAAGACCTCGAAAGTTGAGAGCTTCAAAGAAGAATCAGCTTATGCAAGAGTTGTAGGTGATATTTTGGGCAAAAATGTTACTTTGCATGGGCAAATTGCATCCATTATTTAGGCTTCAGAGACTGGTGAGAAGGAAATTGAGTTAAAGAAAGGAGGAAGAGAGCAAAGTCCTTGCCTATAATTCCACAGCTTACCCCTGCCAGCTCAGCGTGCTACGCTGGCATGCCAGAGCCAGACAGGGAGACACTGAAGAAGTCTGTCCCCTGATTTGCGCCACCTGCTAATGTCTCCTAACTGATGTTAGCTTACAGCAGAGCTGCTGTTTCATATCAGCTAGCAGACTGAGGCACCGAGAAGAGCAAGGAGAGACTTCCAGCGATTTCAAACACCTGTGCTTCTTTTTCCTCTGGGGGGTGTGTGCTGGATTTTTTTTGATGCTTTGGGTCTATCAGCTCTGTACTCTGAAAATATGATCCATGCAACACACAAATAATTAATTACTACAGTTAACAGTCCTGTCCAGTCCTTGTATCTCTCTCATGTACATGTCAAAAATCACCCACTCGACAGCCTAAAGGATTTACTTTGACATGGTACAGTTTTTTGGATGAGCAACATTGTTAAATTGAATCACCAAACCATAGATCTCTCGATGGACAGTATTCCTGAAGATTCAACAGTCTTAAGACTGATTCTTAGCACAGTTACTGTAAGAACATTGTATCTTCATATTTCATTTATTTTTCTTCAATATTTTGTTTCATATTAAAGCTCATAAATTGAAATACAGATTGGAACAATATCATCTGTTTTCGGTTGCAACATGATGAAAGTCACCTGGCACAGTTTATGCTAAAGGCAATCTGTAGACCCCAGAAGGAATAACTACCGGCTCACCTGTGCAATGAGCCAAGCGCCTATGTTTCACATATTACTTGTGGCTATAGATGCTATACAGGTTAAAAAATACACACTGCATTGAACAGGGCGGGGGTGAAAAGGTTTTCACTGTGGAATTATTTTTTTTTTTGTAGATATTACAAAACTTGTAGGTTTTGTAGCTATTAGCAGGAAGGGAGTAAACTGAGGGAACAAAACCGGAGTCAATCAGCAGGGATAAATACATTTTTTTAAAAAAAAAAAATAAAATAAAAATTAAAAAAAAAAGCACAAGCCACCACAAGCCCTCAGAGAGCCCCTGCAGCCCGCAGCGCGCCGGCAGAGCCGGGAGCTGCCCGGTGGCTACCATGGACAGAGCCCGCCGCGCCACCGGCACCCGGCAGGAGGCGGAGGCGGGGACCGGCACCGGGACCACCGGCACCGGGACCACCGGGAGCCGCCCCCGCGCTGCCAGCGGGGTGAGGAAGTACCGGCCCCGGGCACGGCAATCCCTACAGGGAAATATTTCTTCGTGCAAAAGTTTTTAGACGCGCCGCCGGCGGCTCCGGTGCTGGAGAGCGGAGCTGCAAACCGCGCGGCGGGAGCGGAGCGGAGCCGGTNTGTTGATTCAGGGCATCCTTCGGAACACCTGCCTCGGAGCAGTTACCGCGTTATTATTAGGCGAGGACAAAAAGCCATGAAGTTCAGTTGCAATAAAACGTTAATAAAAGAGTTTATTGCCCGGTGTGTAAACCTAAAATTTTAAGTTAATCAAGAGAGCAGCTTATAGGCAACTTCAAAGGTAATTTTGTTAAACATAACTGTGTCCTACTATTTACAATACAAAAGCTTTGCTAAATACATTTTTCGGGGGGCAAACTATTTCTCCTGCAGAAGGGGCAACTGTGACCCCTCATGGATTTTCATTTTGCATATATGGTATGCTCGACTCAGGAATTTCCTATTACTTCTGAAGGATGGTTGCCGTTAACACCTATTTTTTCAGAGATAATATGATGCTAAAGGGAAATCTGAAACGGCAATAGAAAAGCTGCAATGGATCTGCTGACACTGCACTTCAAATATTTTTACAAAAAACTCCAAAAGTAGAGCTAATGTCTTTAAACAGCTCAGTAGGAGCCAAATGCTTACACTGTTATTCTAACCAATTTACTATCATCAATATCTGAAACGGAACTCGAAGGCAGAAACGAAAACATATAAAACTGACATACATTGAAAAGATATAAAGCTATCTGATGCTGCCTATTAGTAAAATAAAACATTTCTTGCTCCAACTAAAGATTTTTCTGAGTGTATCAATTTACTCTCCAAAACAGCCAAGTAACCTGACCAAGAAGCCAGTGATCTTGAAAACAAATTAACCAAAATGCAAAAATGCTTTTAATTATCAGCACCAGTTTGCTTCTTCTTAGCATTAAGATTTGTAATATTTTCAGGAAATGCAAACTGAGATTTATATGTAAACGGGCCGCAATTTTTGGCGGAGCATGGCATTGCTTAGAATTGCCTCTGTAATTTTTCCTTTCAGTCGCATATCAAACCAAGGTGTCTGTCTTTCATTTGCACTTCTCAAATTTTGGTTTATGAAAGTCAAGAGGATCCATCAAAATTGATGCTTTCTTGAAGAAAAGTGTTCTCAACTTTGATAATCTGCTGGGTCTTTATTCGAATAAAGAAATTAAAGGTCTGCCAAAGGAAGACAGCAAGCTATTTGCTCCCAACATTTGCTGCAGACTTTGAAGAGACTTTTTGAGTCTCGCCTGCTGATCCTCTGCCATAGACCCTGATCCTGCACCACCATCTACTTCTGGAATCTGAGAGTCAGGTCCCTGCATCATCTCCACCAATGTTGTCAAGGCGTGCAAGTATAATAGATAAGACTAAAATACAGCCACAGATATCACTTCAGTATTTAAGCAAGAGGCAGAATTTTCCTCCCCTGCTAAGTGCCCAACTGCCACAGAAACAACCAAAAACCTCTGAACACTCAGCAGCTTTTGACACCCAGAAGCCTGGCTTTAGATGCTCATCTCACATGTTTCTTATTTCTATTTTGGGGAATAACTTTTCTCGCTCCTTGTTTTAGGAACACTTGAAATTATGACCACAGAGTCTCAACGGTAAGTTTTGACTAACTGTTTCCAGTTGGGTCAGGACGATGCTCTTCTATTTGCTCTTCTTTGATTACTTGGAAAACAAAAGGAAACCAAAGACAGATGTAGTCTCTCCAGCTGTCACTTCCCCCGGGGATGGGAATACCAGTGGAAAAACTATGAATCGCTTTATAAACTCTTGTTTAACCAGGCATACAGAAAGGTTAGTGCCCCCTACGCACACCTCTATAGTTGAATAGCCAAACACACATGCACAGCCAGGGACCCTCCAGCACTGGAGGACATCAGGGAGATTGTCCTCTAGGGCTGCCACCACAAGCTCCAGCTGGGGAAGCACTGCAGGTGTGGGCCTAGGGATACCTGCCATGGGAGTGTCACCCAAAAGTCACAGCAGCTCCAGGCAGGTGTGTGGCAGTACTAGGAACTTCCTAGCACACTGCCAGTGCCTCACAGCTGCTTAAATCACACTGAACCGTGCCCCAGCCCCTGGAGCAGCCCAAACCTGCAGGCCACGGTTGTGAAATCACCATTAAAAACACAGCACAGAGCCTTCACGCCCCCAAATCCTAAAGGAACTGGGCTGAGAAATGGGTTCATTGCAACAATACCTGGGAGTCTTTGCAGGATTAGGTAGCGAAACCAATTAAAACTGCCTTTCCTCCAAACACACATCACTCTCGCAGCCTCCGCTTTGAATACTACTCACTAGAGTTCCCCTGGGGGTGACAGGGTTGGAGTTAGCAGTCACAGGCAACAGCAGCATCCAAGTGAAGCGGTCTTACTACTTGCTAACTCTAAAGTTTCAGCAAGCAATCTTTCTGAGCTTTCGCTGTCTTTCTCAACAGACAGACCCTGGGAACCTAATGGCAATCCACAGCCTTTCTGTCCTGGTTTTCACCCTCCCAACACCAGACTTCAGTTTTTCAAGCCTTTTGAAACAAAGAGCTTTCAGGATGTTCTACTATGCAGAGAGGAAAGTCACCAAACTGCAGGGTAGGGAAGATGGATGCTTTGCTAGCCAAGTAATAAAAACATAATTGATTACATCCAGAAGTCTTTCCACGACCAGAGAAGACCCACATGAAAATTTGCTATGAGAGTACTTTTGCAAGCACTCTGGTAAGTGGTGCAACACAACAATACAACTCTGCCTGTATGTATCACAGCTTCACTACAAACATTGCAGCACTAGCAGTTTCAGGAAAATAACAGATATTCTTCCTACCTGAGAGGTGACTGAGGCTGGTGGGTGCTGCATATTCTGCACATCACACTGCACCTTACCATCTCACATGCTTTGGAAGAGTACCTCAGGGCCATATGCTGACCCACACCAGAGAGGACACTCCAAGAGGAGCAATTTATGCAGCCTGGTTTTGGCTGGCCTCACCTCCAGGTACTCCTCATCAAACTTGACAAGGGAACAACTTCATTATTCAAGGGAATAGATTTTGCTCACAGAAGCCTGCATCCAGCTGCCATCCTTCCCAAGGTGTTGCTCAGCTTCACCCTGCAACAGAAGACTCCACCTTTCCCTCCCTCTCAGCCCACCCTACAGAATAGGCTACAGCTGGGGCAAGGCATCTGTTCTGCATCCTGCTTCCCTGGGCACTGGGAAAGTATGGCCCTACCAAGAGGCATAGTGAACCATCTCTCTGCCAGTGAAAAGCCAGCCCCAGGCTGGATATCCTTTGCTTTGAACAAAGTCTTGTAATTGGAAATGCTTTTGAAGTGACTGGAAGAAAGCATGTGGTACGAGAAGAAGGGGACACACAGCCTGTACTGCCCTGGGCTCCTGTTGTCCACAGCAGGTCACTTAACATTGCTGGGCCTCAAGTCCTTCTCCAAACACAGGATAATACCTTCCCAGGACACTGAGGAGTGTCTTAGGGACTGCGAACTATATAAGTAGCCCCTACATAAGCTTTAGTCAAGCTCTCAACTGTACTATTTCTGTAGGGTTTAGTACGTAGTTATGAAAGTTATCCTACAGATCACCACAGCTTGCCCGAGAGTCAGTATTTTGTGGGACCTTCATGTAACACTGGCCCTTAGTTCAGCATTAGTACTTGCACAGGAAAAATAAAATAATAATAATAGAAGAGTATGTGGGTAAATGCAAAACAAATACTAAAGTGATACTTTTGCCCACAGCAACTGAAATCCAAAGAAAAACAGCTGTGCAGATGTCTTCAGCGCACTTTCCACTGCTTTTTAAAAAACGGGGTACAAAAGAGCCCAGTGCCCGCTCTGACAGGGGTCTCTGCTTCCCCCCCGTTCCCAGCTTTGCTCTAACCCTGCAGACAGCCCAATCCCCCACCAGTGGAAACCAGCAGCAAGCCTTTTCCGGGCCTCACTGCCGGCAGTAACTCTCCTTGCAAAGCACTTCGGCAAAAGGACTAGCTTTTCCGTGTTAAAAACAAAAAGGAAAAAAAAAAGAAAAAAATAGGAAAAAAAGGAAAAAAAAAAGCACCACCACCCCACCCTCCTTTTTTAAAAGGGGACTTTAAAGAAAAGGTGGTGCAGGAGACATTATTGTATACGGCTCTTTCAGAAGCTGGGCTGGTGGATTTAATAAATAAATAACAACAAATCTGGCCCAGGGACGGGGGGGGGGGCGCCACGGCCGCGGGGACCCGGTGCCCTCCCGGTGCCCGGGGAGCGGCGGGAGACCGCGGCGTAGCTGCTGGTGGCGGATGCCACCCCGGAGCCGGAGGCGGGCAGGATCCCTCCTCAGGCAAGAGAAAAATATTGACTGTAGATAAGCGATGCGCAGGTGGGGACTGAGGGCACGGCGACGGCTCCGGGCGGGCGTTAGCGGCGCTCGCCCCTACCCGGGTCCCCGAGGATTGCTTTTGGGGTTTTATGGGAAGCAGGTGAAGCCGCTAAACGGTCTCAGGTTTATTTCAAAGTGTCCCGTGAACCAGAAAACTTTACGCCGGGGAAGTGCGGAGTAGCCGAGCGCTTCGTCAGTGCATCTATCGGCAGAGCCCTGGAGGAAGGAAGCGGGAAAAAAATAAAAGTTCGGAAACTTGTGGAGTCCAGGGCTTTCCCCTGCCCGGGGTCCTTGCCGGGACGCGCCCGATCGTCCTCAACCCCGGGCTCACCGGCCCCGAGTGGGGGACCGGGGCCGGCCACCCCCCCACCCCCCCCACCGCGCCCCGGTGCGCTGCCAGCACAGCGACCACCGGCACCTGCGACGGGGTCCTGCGCTGCCCGCCCACCCGGGCGCCCCCCACGCGTGTCGGCGTCCCGAGGGGCGGTGTGTCGTCGTCCCCGCACCTGCCGAGCAGGGGCTCGGTCACCCTCTTAGAAAGAGGATTTGGCAGCGCCGTTTTGCCCCACAGACCCGCCGTGATGTGCTGCCCACCCCCTGCATCTCTTGCCGCTGGATAGAACCGTTCTGCTAAGATGAAAAAAAAAACCAACA
>RSEF01000004.1:43894713-43905255 GCA_003993805.1 Himantopus leucocephalus | reverse complement strand
CCCCCCCCCCCCCCGGTTTCCCCGCCTGCCCCCGCTCAGCTGAGGGTAACGGCCGGTGAAGCGCTCGCTGAGCCCCCTCTACCCGGAGGGGCGACAGCCTCCCCGCTGGGAGAATAACTCCCCAAGCTCGGGCTGGTGAAACACAGAACGCTTTGCGGCTTCGGTTTCCCCTCAGCGCGGCTTAGTGCGGACGCTCAGCGGGGTCCCCGCGGGTGGCCGGGCTGCCGCCACCCCCCCGGGGCCCGCCGGGTGCCCCTGCGGCGGGCGGGACAGAGCTGGGAGCCTCGGGCAGGCTCCTGCCTCCCGCCGAAGCGCCCCCGCGGGGGAGCGCAGCCCACCTCTGCCGGGCCGCTAACAGCAGCCAGGAGCCGGGTAAAGCCACCAAGGGGTAAATGCAACGGTTAGCCGAGGCAGGTGGTGCGCAGGAGGGAGATAGATGACAGTAAATTCCAGCCAGGTGAAGAGACAAGGACAGATTTAGCCTCCGTCGGTCTGTTTGTCACTAACTGAACCAAGCGACGTCACTTTTCTTTGAGAGTTAACCAGATTAAAGCCGAAACTCTCCCTAAGGGAAAGACCCAGCAGTCTGCTGGGTTCGGGGGCTGCCCGCTCCAGCAGCAGAGTAACCGGTGCTAACAGTGAGGGGCTGCTTTTTTTTTTCCATCTTTTCCCCCTTTTTTGGCCACGCTTTTGCAAATAACCGCCATTCATGGAGGAAGATGAAGCGTGGGACAATGGCGATAGGTACGCAAAAGCACTGCGCCTGCTAGTTCCGTACATGGCTTCAACCTATGAAATAGAAATTCATGTTTGTACTCCAGGTTAACTTCTGCTGATACTCCAGGTTAACTTCAGCAAATAAATGTATGTCACGGATAATAACCTGCTGGCTGTAAGTTTTAGAAGGAAAGCTGCTTGTACGTGTCGATATTTATGGCATAAATGTTTAGAAATATTTATGGAAATAAGTCTTCCCTTTTCAAACAACTCATATAAGATTTAAAAGGCCTAATATACATATGAATAGGCCTACATTTGTCAGATGATACTGCGAGCCTTTAAAACTGATCACAGTGACATTTCAAAAGTCACATTTCCAGGTGTATCTGCTCTACTTCTACCTATCTTTCATCTTGGTGTATGAGAAACAAAGTTCCCCGTGTCCCGTATCAGCTATACCTTCTGCATTGTATAGATAGTCTAACAGGACTTCTGTTTTTTTAAATCATATAAAGTGTTTTAGGGAACTCCATTTTGTTGGGGGGGGGGGGAGGAGCAGAAAACTTCATCTGCAGTCTCCTAAATCTGCCGAGGTATAAAACTGATCCAAGCAACAGCAGACATTATTCAGAAAGCTGTGTAAAAGTTAGAGCAAGGCAAACCATTGCAGTGGTGCCTGAGCGCTATTTCGGAAAGCAACATGCTTTTCAGTTACACTACATCAATTTCTTGCTGTGTTCGCTGTCATGCCGCAGAGACCGTTCTTTAAAAATGTGTCAGATAGTAGGAGTAGCAAGTAACCACATTATTAGCTTTGTTCACAGTATTTGCTTTCTTTCTCCCGTTCCCCCATGTGTAAGCAAAAGAATTAATTAGTAACAACATGGGTCAGCTGTGATTACTCTTACTGTGGTCCACAGTGAATATTCATATACAGGGAATATTCAAAACCAAACAAGACCTCCCCACTGTGTGTGTGAAGAAGCATGTCCCTGGCCAGTGGGGGAGAAAGGCACGCTTACCAGCGGTGGCAGGGCTACAATGCACTCACGGAGCTGCCCACTCTGCCCCCCCCCCCCCCCCCNTTTTTCCTGGCAAATATAACACAAACAACCCATGAGAAGGTTTTTGTGTTTTTTTTTCTTCCCCAACTGCGATTTTTAAATTTGTAGCGGTTGTACAACATTTACCGCCGTCACACCAGGCTCCCAGGCAAAATGCTTGCCACAGCATCCTCTGGCTGTGCCAGGGTGGGAAAGGAGGGTCCCTCTGCAGTCGAGTAAGCAGCACCTCTGAGCCCTTCTTTGAGTGGCAACAGAAGTTAGATTCAGGCGGGGAAATTTCCTGTGTGTAGAAGGAGGATACGATCTCTCCATTCCCGGGGCTGGTTCCTGTGGCTGTGTGCAGACAGGGCTTTGATCCAGTTGACGATACCCTGCCTAGTTAGAAGGGGCTGCTGGGAATGGAGCGGCTGTTTTCCACCTCCCTGGCTTGCTGTATTTTTTCCAGTGATGTCCCATCTACAGTCATGTGCCAGCACAGGGGACTGGGACACTGCACCCTGCGTAGCAATGATGCTGCGGGAAGGGGAAAGGCAGGCAAAGCTCGGCTGTCCTGGTGGACGACCAGGTGTGAGCCCTCAAATTAGGGGTGGGGGGCATCTTCGTGCTGAAATAAACACTCCTTTCTCCTCCTGCTCTCCATAGCCTCCCCTGACACTGGTGCTGAGGGGGTGAGGTTAAATGGGGGGGGGGTGGGCGGGAAGCAAGCAGCTGACACAGAGCTGTTGGGGGGGTCACTCGGCTGCAGAGCACTCACCTGGTGGGCTGTAACGTGAGGCATTCACAGGGCTGCAAAAACAAACCTGCGTGTTTTACACCTCGGCAGGGGCTGGACCTGAGCTGCTGGTTTCCATGCCCTGTGAGGCCAAGTAACGATGCTGCCATGCCAGCTGCGGCATGGGCCAGGATAGCAATTTAGGGAAGCACCTGCAGCTGTGTGATTACTTGAGGAGCTCAACAACTGTCTCAAGCAGACATGCATGTGCACCCCCCCAATTTTTACTAATTAATGTGTTTGCCTTAAACTCCTTATTTTGGTTGGGGGGGGAGGGTTGTCAGTCTTATAATGGATGATAGCTGGATTTGCAAATAAAGCTGTTAATTTTTGTTTTGGCACTCCACAGCAGTCCCTTATCACATGTTGTGTTGGGGCATCACCTGATTGGAACAAGAAATGGGACACAACCTTTTTTTTTTTTTTTTAAAAGGGGGGAAAAGTTATCCTGCATTGAAAGAAAGGTTGGCCTTACTAGTGCTGGTAGGAATAATTAGCTCCAGGAGCACTGAGCTGTCATGTCATGGTGGAGGGGTGTCCTGTGCTTGCTGGGCTGCAGGTAGCTTTCTTGTTTCCACTGGTATGGCAGTTTTTGATCCCACACATTTGTACCGGGGCTTATACAGTCACTGCGCCTGTTCACATATGCCTTGCTTTGGGCAGCGTGAGCAGCACCTCTGGGGAAAGGTCCCTGTTGTGGGACGCTAACCTGCTGTACAAAGGGACCCTGTCCCAACACGTGGCACTCTCCAGCTGCTGGTGGGCTCGCACACCACTGCTGGCAGGAGCTAGGGAGAAATGCGTGACCCATGTATCTGCCTCTGTAGCCCTCCTTACGAGCCTCAGGTATGTCCATAACAGCTCCTGCTGTTTTTAAGGGGCCCAAACTGCTCTGAAATGACTGCTGAGGCAGAAGGAGCAGCGGTGAAATTGTGTCTCTGGCCTGTGCCTGGGACACCCATTGCCTCTTCCCACTGCCAACTCACCTGGGTGGTGTAACCCTCAGTTTTCTGGCTGTAATATTTTCTTTCCTTCTGACAAATGTCACAAAAATAAATTCTGTAGTACACGCAAAGTGTCATGCCACTGCGATGAATGGGATGGGGCGGGGGAAGATTTTTTAAGTCTTGACAGACAGTAAATTTACTTTTATAACTATAGCTCTTGAAAGGTAATTTTTTTTCATTAAATTCATGGCTCCTGTAATTTTGGGGCGTTGGTACTGCTGTTCGGTTAGGAATTAATTAGGCCGTGAATCCTTTTGCCTGCACTGGCCTTTCTTTGGAGGCTTCTACTTCTGACCTCAGGAATGATGCCTTGGGTGAGACATGACAAGCTGATAGGTTGTGATGATGAGTTTGCGGTTGCCCACTGGTCTTGGTGTGATGTGTGCATGCAGATACTTGAATTTGACATTTATTTCAAAATAGGTCCGCAGACTGAAGAGGAAACACGGATAGCTGGAGTGAGAGAAAAAAGGATAAAGCAGGGCTGTGTTGGTACGTTGTTTTGGAGACTGTTTTTTTCATTAGCTACACCAACACGTGTGCACACGGGAAGGTGGTTTACTTTTTATGTCATCACCTTTGTGCAGAGTTGAGAAGTTAAACTTATCTGGGGTATTAATCTGCGGTATTAATCTGCGGTATGCTGTATTGACCCTGCTAGAGTGAGTGTTCAAGCACAGAATGGCAGCTTTACGTTCTCATCGCTCCGTAGCATCCTACACGAGTGTGGAAGAAAGAGAAAAAGGTACTTCTAAAAAATCTGATCTATGTAGGGAAACGACACTAGCACTTTGTTTTGTGAAGACAGGAGGGAAACCCAGGAGGCTTTGGCTCTGGTCATGCTGCAGCTGCGTCAGTGACAGCTGTAATCATTCATTTGATTGACGTAGCAGGACTATTTTTTATCTCCAGGTATTTCACCGTTGGTCAATAGAAACATCTCACTAAGTGATTCTTTGAAATCGGATAAATATGTTTTCTTCCACTGCTTGCTTTTTGTTTGTAGCTGGTACATCAAAATGTTTGTTTGACTGGAATCGCCATGCAAACAACTCGTCTTTATATACAGCTGGCTCGCATTTCCAGTGGAGCTACTGCAGCAGACACACTTGACAGTCTTTAACACTATTACTTCACTGGCTTTTTATTTAAAGAAAGGGAGGAGAAGTATCATACACCTTAATGTAGCCTGTTACAGAAAGTACATAGGCAGTATCTGTAAAACTACCTAGCTTGAGAGGTGTGTCTGTGAGCATAAGTGACAAGGACAATGCCTATGTTAAAGTGAATGACTTACGATGCCAGCAGGACAGCACTTTCCAAGAGGTCATGATTATGTTACAGATCAAGAATAGCCCAAAACGAGGACCCTGTTCATGTAAGCATCTTTGTGGCTGAGGGAACTCCTACTAGACGCACTGTAATGTGCGTAAGGGCTTGTAGGGTCAGCACATCAGGTTGCCATAGCTCTGCGTCAGAGAATATATGTAGAGCTTGTCTCTTGGCTGATTTTTATGAAATAATAAAAGTAGCCAGATTATAAAAGCTTCTAGCATCCCATTGCTAGGCATTTAGTGCCCACTGATGTACGAGCCTATTTGCATTAGTGCATAGGTACCTTTAAATTTTAACCTCAAGTCACTTTCAATAATCTAACTTTCTTCAGATTTTTATCTTATCTGGATTCTTTTTTTTTTTTTTAATTTAGCAATGACTTTAGGACTCCTTCCAATTTTTTTTNTCCAATGTATTTTTGAAACTACAAATCTAATCCCCTGCATGCCTGCTGAGCTTAATAGAAAATTGTAGGAGGTCAAAAATATTATTCAGTGAATGAAATGTACTGAACATAAAAAGCCAGCAGACAAACTCTGGATACTGCAAGTTAAACCCTCGTGACTGATGTTATTGTAGCACATCCTGCATGACTTACTAAGAACTAGGCCATTAAGTTTAACATGTTAATGAAACTTAAGGATTGCGAAGGCCATAATGAAATACGGGCTAAATTCTCTAAAAATAAAACTTCTGTCAAATCTAAGGGCAGTGTATGTCCAGTACCACGCCAACCTAACTTCTGTGCAAATAAAGATGGCAGAATGCGATTCTTTAAAAATAATGACCGTGTTCCAAGAAAATTCCTAGATTATCCTAAAAAGGGTGGAGGTGGGATGCAGTATTTCTACAAATCACATCAGTGCCAATGAACTTGAAAATCATTCTCCAAAATGCTGTCTGTATATGTTTTCTGAAATCTAAGCCTGACATTGACACATGTAGTAAACCTTGGTGATTTCCATGGATGCTCTGGACTGAGCTGACTCACAGAAGCCTGGCGAGCTCATCCCGTCTCCAGGGGCTAAATCCCCTTCAGTAATGATGCGGCAAAAACGTTCACGAGTGGACACTTTGCCACAGACTGAAAATTCCACAGTGCTCAGCAATTAAACGGAAGGAAACACAAGTTTAGAAAACAATTTTATTAGACAAATTATTTAGACAAATTATACACAGAAAGCTCTGCCACTTGTAACTGAGGCCTCCAAAAAGTGTTTTGTATATTTGTATAATAGGCAACACATCAAAATAGGCCTATTTTAAATATCGTACATGGTTAACAGGTTTCTTTTAATAGCTAAAATCACTGCAACATCTGGTATGTCCCTATGTAGCTTGTTGGAAAGAAATTTTCTTTTTTTTTAATTTTATTTTACTCAGAAGTGTGGATGAGTTCATGAATGTTACAAGGAGGAAGCAAGTTGTGCATGCTTTTAGACACTTGCTACCCTGGAAACAAAATGGCCTTTTGCACGATAAGAATTTGTTCTGCCTTACACAGTAGACAATATTTGAAGATTTAGTACAAAAAACAGTGACAGTACAAGATGCTCCCCCAGAACAGAATTAGCATCAAAATAGAATAGATCTGAAGAATATACCTTTTAATTTATCCTAAAGCAAATCACATAGGCTGATTCCTATTAATCCTAGCCAAAGAATGAGTTAGGTTAAAATAAGTGTATGGTTGCATTAAAACCAAAATCAAACGAAAAAAACCTCACAGGATAAACTGCTTGCTTTCTACTTAACCGCATTTTTAGTTTTAAGGATTACAAATTGAAAGCTCTTCCTACATTTCTAACAGGTAACAGTGTTACTTTAAAAAGCTGGTGCTAAAGTGGGCACCGATTTTGCTCTCACTGCTGTTCTTTCTCTTGTTCTATACAGTTGGCACTAATGTAAAAAATATATAGCTCCTCTAAATCTAACTTAACATATAAAGGGTTAAAATGAGCGTCTGTTCATATGTTTTTTTTTTTTCCTTAGAACAACACGTGAATATAATTAAGGCCACATCCGTATTTCTCGAGGGCTTTTTTTTTTTTTCCTTTACTAACACCATTATTGTATCGATCAACTGTACCGATTTGGAAAATAATTTATTGACCTTTGATCTATGTTTTAACTTCTCTAGAGCTATATTAGTTGTTCATGAACGTGGTATACCTAAGAGAGAGTTCCATTTGTCTAATTAATTAAAAGTAAAATTATCAAGGTTAGCCTTATAGAATGCTCAATAGCCAATGCAAAACCTAACCAAAGGAGTTCCATCTAGGTACAAACATTAAATTGCCCCGGATGTTCTAATAAAAAAGTATAAAATATGCTCTGTTGGCAAATGATGCAAGTCAGAATAACATTAAAGCAACCTGTCTTTTCTAAATGAAAAGACCCCCTGCACTGTACATCTTTCCTGTATACAACACATTTTTACTAAAGCTTTATTAAATGAATTGCAATAGCAACGGCTGCCATTTTATAGCTATATATACATGTATATATATATACATACGTGTGTGTATATATGTATATATATATGTATGAGATACTAATTTATTTAACACAACAGAGGCTTCTGCCATATGATACAGTTTACTGTACATAAGAAAAACTTTTAACACTGTACAATCACATAAAGGTCATATGCACTGTTGCAGTGCAAAAGTAGATTTAACTGTAGTCTTTACTGGCATAGTAATGGCTTTTTGTAATCCTACAAAATTGCATTCTTGTATTACGGGGCCTGAATGATCTTTAAACTTCGTCTGTTTTGCGTTCATTTTTTTTCCTTTTTTTTTTTTTACTTTTGCCTTTTTTTTAAATTTTTCGGTTTTTTAAACTGCAGGGTTTGCCTTTGGTCCACAGTTAAAAGGACACACAGCAGTGGAGCACTGACTGGATGCAGCAGAATACATGAAAAGGACTTAAGTTATTGCAATTATAGTAAAAAAAGGCGGTGTGGGAGGAGGAGCAAATGCCCTTCTGTAAAGTAATCCTCAGGGTTTTTCTATGCATGAATTGCTGCGCATTTCCTATATTTAAAGTATATGAAAAGCCTGAAGTAACCGAAACCTAACATGGTGATAAACCAAGAATAAGTGATTCAAGTAGTAAAGAGAATAAGGGGAGACAGAGGAGACCAGACTGAGAAAGCAGAGAAGAGAAGGAGGAAGAGTTGTTACTAATAATCCTGATTCTTAAATAAAATTTAAAAAAAAAAAAAGAAAAAAACCCAAACAGAAGATAACTCCCAAACAAATTAAAAAAAAAACACACCTCAAAACCAAAAAATAAGGAAAAGAAAAAAGGTTACATCCATGTTAGTCCCACAATATTACAGCTGCTCCTTGCAAAGGGAGTCCTAAAAAAGCAACAGTGAAGAAACTTGGTCTGATGCTCAGATGGAGGTGCCTCGGTCTGGGTCACTACCGATATTCAGCCCCAGAGTAGGAGTTGGTTGGTAAGGGATAGATGACATTGTTTTGATGGGGCTTCTGAAAAAGCCACCATTGGGTGCCCTGTGCCTGAAAGGGCCAGTTCGGTGGTCGGGCACACTGCCGAAGGAGAAACCTGAAGCAGCTTTAGCAGACAGCGTGCGGCTCAGAGTCTGGATCTGTTCTGGTATGAAGGTGGTTGTGGTGATGTGAGTGTTTCTGAAGTCACTGATTTGCTCCAGTGCCTGACGTGTGGGTAAAGTGTCAATGTCCAGTGGGGTCAAGTCAATCGACGAGGTGGAGAACTGTTTATGGGGACTGTCGTCATCTGTGCAGAGGCTGTTCACGCGCCTGTGGAGGTGCTCCAGGTCGATCTCCTTGTCGTCCTGGGGAATGAGAAAAACAAGAGGCACCGTTCACCATTGCCGTTTGTGCTGGGCTGAAGCTTCACAGTGCGATCAGAACTGCTCCGGAAGCGCAACGCCCAATTAACTACAGCTGGCTGTTGGCTGACGGCATCTCTGAATGTCACCAGCAAACACCCCCACCCCCACCCCGTCCTGAAGCTGGGTGGGCTAAGCCAAACGGAGGCAGACCCGTACACCACAGCTACCCTCAAACCCTGAATCCAAACAACAAATCGCCAAGAGCTACCGGTTGATTTTTGTCAGGAAAAGCCAGGCTCGGAGTTAGGTGGGTTGGACTAGCAACAGTTGAACAGAAGTAAACTTTGTGCCATGAAAGCAAAGCGCAATCTCAAACACCTGGGACGATGCCAGTTCTTCAACTCTGCAATGAGGACTAAGTTTGAACGTCAACATGGGTGGCTCTGAAGGATCAGGTTGCTATCTTTGTCATCCTCTCAGGGCTCAAGGAAGGGCTAAAAACATCACGGGTTGCTTTTTGCCTTTATAATATAAATTCTGACATAGAAAAGCTGAACTTCCAGACAAAAATCCAAGCACTGGTGACTCACTGACATCACACAAACGAGTACACCAGGCAATTTTAAATTACAGTGCCAAAAGAGGGATTCATCCTCCCCTTACCTACAAAGAAGCAATTCCATTGATACCGATGGAATTACCCTCTTGTGGGTGAGAAGAAGAGAAGGCGGCCTGGGGTATTTGTTAGAATATATCATCCCTCCTCTTACCTCTGTCCCTTTTCCTTCTTAAATCTCTCCTCCCAGAGAGAGTTAAACAGGTTGGTTTGTTACAATCAAGAATTTAAATGCATGGAAGTTAAAAAAAAGAGGAGAAAGTCCTGGGTGACACAATAAATCACCAGTATTGTACATAGATATTTCTGCTGAACTGCAAAGCTTAATTCAAAGCGACATTAAGTATACACGTACAGGGGTATTCCCTCAGTCTAGATAGCGCAGCTCATTCAGAACAAAAATCGATTTCAACTAACCTTAAAATTTACCTTAATCTCTGTGAAATCTACTGGCTCTTCCAGGCCACTAGAAATATCTCACACTCTAGGACCTCACAGAGGATAATTAGGCAGCCGATAGATGTGCACTGATGACTTCCAGCCTTGATTACTGCAATTCAATGACTGGCTTGATCCAGAGCTCCCTGAATCAATGGCAAAACTCCTAGTATACCGAATGGGCTTGAGATCCCTCCTTTGTCTAGGAATGAAGTCAAGCACTCTGAAAAAGTCCACACCTAGAACAAACTGCACGAGTTCATCTACTTAGCAAAACGGATCACCAAATATTTGCACTGGTACCACGCCGAACACAG
The DNA here is from genome assembly GCA_003993805.1 of Himantopus leucocephalus. Lineage (NCBI taxonomy): Eukaryota > Metazoa > Chordata > Aves > Charadriiformes > Recurvirostridae > Himantopus > Himantopus leucocephalus. The sequence goes on along the minus strand of RSEF01000004.1, from coordinate 43,895,160 downwards.
AGCCTGACTGGAAGGAAGCTGAGAGGCCAGCTCCCCTCTGGGATCTTACCCTCCGAGGGCAGGGACAGGGAGACAAAGCAGGGGGAAAGGGGCAGGGAACGGGGCATCAGGGATCTCCCAGGGACTGGACGATCGCTGACCACAGAGGCTTTGGTTTGAGCTCATCACGGGAGGGAAAAAATGCAGCGCTTATTTCTCGGACTTAGCTTTCTATCTATAGTTTATTCACATGTGGACATAGACATGGATGCACATAACAACCACACAGGTGACACCAAAACCAAACGCATTCACCAAACGCTCTCTCCTAAGAACTTTGGAGCTGCATATGGATGCAGGAGAACTGGGGCCACATCGGAAGCTAAAGAAATATTCAGAGGCTCCATTAGCGTGTGCAAGTCATGACTATGTCTCTGAGGGACAGTCCTAAATATTTTTATCTTTTTT
>RSEF01000004.1:43875208-43894613 GCA_003993805.1 Himantopus leucocephalus | reverse complement strand
TAGTTTTGAAAAAACATACAAACACTCTGTAATTTAAAATGCCAATTGAGAAAAGATTGGAATTTCATCACTTCTGAGCCTCTATAAGTTACTCAAAATATTCCTCTTTCTTCTCTTACAGAGATGCATTTGGGGCTAGGGTCAGACCAGTGAAAATATATAAGCGGTGATATTCTCCCATGCTTAGCCCACAACCCGATCTCCACCCAACTGATACACCAAAATGAGACCCACTCACAGTAAGATTGTGCATATCTCCATAATATGATCTTTCCTCTTCTCTCTTGTGTGATCGGTAGTGAAATATTCAGCAGTTTTCACATTTAAATTATCATCAGGCTTCAGAGTCAACATCCCATTGAGATTACTGGGGCAGTTCACACTTCTCTCAGAGCTACCGTTTAAGGCTGTCTGCAGACTCAGGCAGACATCATTGAATGGGTTACTTCTGGTACGCGACCGAAATGTTATCTTCGCAACCATAAGACAATTTTTTTCAGTATAAATGCTTGCATTCTGGAGCACAAGATGGCAGCCACCAGGAAAAAGGGTTGGCTTGCTGACCACAAAGTGGCCCAATCTGACCCCCGACTCTGGACTAGTGGCCTGGAAGAGCCAATGGATTTCATGGAAGCTAAAATGAATTTTAAGAAAGTTAGTTAAGATGTATTTCTTTGCTGAATGACCCCCACATCCAGGATAGTGGGGACATTCAGCACATACGTCCGCGTTAAACTCAATTTTGAGCCAAGCTTTTCCATTTAGTGTTGAGATGCAATTTTAAATGCTAAGCTAATGACCACATAACAAAGATCAAGGAGGCCAAATTATACCATTTGTGGAAAGTATACACTGGAATTTCTCTGCATTTGAAAATTGAAATAGGAAATTTTGTAGTTATATAAAAAATTCTTGTTGTTTTTTTCTTTTCCTTTGTTATTTATTTTTATGTTTTGCACCAGATAAATATGAAGTATGAAGTTCTGAAAGTTCGGGTAAACAACAATCAAGTAAATTTTAGGTTTTTAAAATAATTTACCAGTTGAAACTATATGGTTTCCGTTCCTGAGAAACCCAATTTAAGGACTAGAGATTCTTTGTTTTCTTTTAATAATGGTCCGGTCCAGATCTTGAACAAAAAAAAAGCTTGGGAATTAAAACAGGCAAGAAAAGATTAAACGTATTCTAACATCAGTGCCAATGCTGTCTAATTAGGTAGTGTAATTAATCCTGCCTGATTACACAGCATTAGATTAGCAGAAATAAATACAATGAAGAAACTGCAGAGAAGGTGAGACCACTGCACATAAATTAACAGCAATACCCCACAAGCTACACAGATGTGTCTAAGCTACACAGATAGAAAAGCTCTAATTGGTAGTGCTACGTTAAAGCTCATATTTACGTTCAGATTTGGGCATCGCTGCCAAGTAAATTTTAATAACTATTTTTTCACTAATGTTTTTCTAGTATTTTGTAGAGCTAAAGACTTGTTTATGAAGGTAAGAAATTTGTTGTAGGACCACATAAGGCTCAGATGGCTGGTGAAGGGACAGGTAGATTGCCACGGAAAGAAAAGCATTACACATGCACGTGTAGAAGCAAACTCATCTCTGGTGTGAAATCACAAATCTCCCCGTGGGATCCGTCCAAGATTTTCCGAAACAAGTCTGTAGTAGATTTCAGAAATAAGTCTGACCTAAATCTGAAAAATCTAATGTACTTGGACTTCACATTAAACAACAGGAACTGAAGTTCATGGAAGTCTCAAGAGCTTAACATTTCTGAAAATGGGAACAAGCTTATTTAAGAAGCTAACTACTGATTAAAGTGCTAAACTTTGCAAATCTGTTTTGAAAGACTCAGCCACTGAGCTTAGGGGATATATTTTTCAAGAAGAAGCCAAGAAACCTTTGAACTTACTGGTGAGAATTAGCTCTCACCAGTGGGAATAATGAACTAAATATTGATGTATTAATAATGTACTATTCTACAAGTAATAGTTGTGTTTTACTCAGAATAGTTGCATATTTATACATCATCAATATACATTTTTTTTTCATTCAAGCTTTTCAAGAAAGAATAGCTAGAGATTTTTTGAGAAACAACATTTACCTTAAAAAAATCAGGAAGCTAAGGAAATTTTTCTGAATTTGATTCCCCACCCTCTCTAACGCTATAAAGTCAAGGCAGCAATCTTTAGGGTGCATGAAAATTCCCCAGGAGAAATGGAGGGTCTAATACCTCTTTTGATGGAACCCGGGAGCCTTTCCTTTTATTCCACCACGTTTCCAACATTGCAATGAAACAGGATAGGACAATCCCAGCAGCGAGGATGCAGAAAACACCTGCAAAACTTTTTATGTCCAGGGCACCTCCTTTCTGTTTGGTATCCACAGATGAGTAAAGATCACATTGACCGTTCTTTGGCCACCACTTATGCTTCAGTATGTCCATGTCGCCATTCTGCTGCAGCTCCAAAATCCTTGAGGAGAAAGCAGAGAGCCAGGGGTTACAGTGGGGCAGCGGAGGTGGCACCTGAGAGCACGAGGATATAATCCGACTACTCGCAACCTTCCCATGTGTCTCGGAAAGCCAAGCAGCTGATGAATCCAGGCAGACTGATTTAGCTAGAAAAGAAAGCCAGAATATGGGGTTGCCTGTAAGACTGAGCACATGGATATCTATGCTCTGCCCTAGATAGAGGAAAGCACATACAAGTCTCTCTTTCCCTCTTTTAAGACCCTTAATGAAAATGCTGTACTTAATATACCGTATTTTCTTAACTGGCTTTCACTACAGACTATGTCAATTGACTTTTGTGGCGCATTAGGTGTTTGACAATATATATTTTGCATTTTAATCACTGGAGAAGAGACATTTCAATCAAAAAAAAAAAAAGAAAATACAGTTCACACATTGCACAGGATACATGTTACCTTATTGTAAACTGATGTTTATCAGGTTACCTACTTGCTGCTTTGGAGACAGAGCAGAACCATATTAGCTGCAGTCAGTAAAGACCTCATCTTGCTCAGTGGGAGCGTGAGACCTGCTGGTAAGTGATTTCCATAGGAAGGTTCTTTGCCGCAGAATTCACTTGTCCTTGCACCTATGTACCCAGCCCACCACCAAAGATTTACTGGGCAGCTTGCAAGGCCAATGTATTTAGCTAGACTTGCTATGGGATGAACAGTTTGAGAAATGAGAATTTTGTTTGGAAGAAGTTTTTCATATTTAGTTAATTTATTACTGAGGAGAGTGGGTTTTTTTTGTTTTTTTTTTTTTTTAAAAAAAACCATCCAGAAATGACTAGAGTAGCAGCAGGGTGCATCTGGTTAACCAAAATAAAAAAATCCAACAATTACACTTAAAAAGAATAAAACAGGGGGAATGTTTTCCTTCATGTAATAAATTTGTTTTTCATTTCAGTGTTGGAAGGCAAACAATTACTTGTGCAATCATTTGACACAGCATGCAAAAAATCCAAGTGCACACAAACCAGCAGAGGTCTGGGATGTTGCTACCAAAGACTGTGCTGCATTAAAGGGGGAAGAAAAGATGTCCCACTGACTTGGGACTACCATAACAGATCCATGCAGTGGTCTACCTCAACCTCAGGAAAACACAGTATTATGAAAGGGAGTGTGAATGCACCTCAGAAGCATAAGGCAACTGCTCTATACAGCCAAGAGAGCTGGGGTTGTTTACCCTGGAGAAAAGGAGGCTGACGGGAGACCTTATCGCTCTCTGCAACTACCTGACCGGAGGTTGTAGCGAGGTGGGGGTCGGTCTCTTCTCCCAAGCAGCAAGTGATACGACAAGAGGAATTGGCCTCAAGTTGCGCCAGGGGAGGTTTAGGATGGATATGAGGAAAAATTTCTTCACTGAAAGGGTTATCAAACGTTGGAACAGGCTGCCCAGGGAAGTGGTTGAATCACCATCCCTGGAGGTATTTAAAAGACGTGTAGATGCAGTGCTTAGAGACATGGTTTAGTGGTGGTTTTGGCAGTGCTAGGTTAATGGTTGGACTCAATGATCTCAAAGGTCCCTTCCAATCTAGACAATTCTATGATCTTGATGATCTACCACTTGAACAGGTACTCATGTCAACGAAGCCACTAAATTTTCTACGGCACATCCAAACGACCCTATACTTATGTTGTGATCCTACCAGGAATAGGAGACTTCACACAGCCATCAGTGGTTTAAACCCCAGCACAGCCCTGGAGTGAGCTTCTGCTTCCTACCTGGTAGTATGGCCCATGGCTGAGATCCTGACCTGTTCAGAAGGAAACTGCTTGTCCACCTCTGTGCTGTACCAAGGGAACAGCACCCTTGAGAAACAGATTGCACGTGATACACGTGCCTTTGGAGATGCCAGAATCACCTTGTTTGCATAACTTTGTGTTTATAAGAAGTGGGACCAATTCTACGCAATGCTTGCTGACAGTACATCGCTGAAGGTCTAGCAATGAATGGTGAACAAGGTCAGAGTTGCCTGGGCTATATTTTGAATTGTCCCAAACCCAATGTCACCTTAGGGAAGCCCCATCCCGAAGCTTCCTGAAGGGGCAGGGAAGACTCTCCATTCTGTTGCAAGAGACAGAATAGCTGTTATGAGATATCCGTGTTCAGAGGAGCTTTGGAGGCACGAGGACCACATGCAGGATTGCTGTCATTGCTGCCTACTGGGAGCATATGGAGAAGCTGGAGAAAGACCCAGTGACAGGAAGAGGTGCAACTGGGACAAACTGGAACATGAGTGATTCCTAGTAGATAAAAGCAAAATGGGAGAGGTCAAACACTAGAACAAAGACTTTGCAGTATCTCCGTCCTTGGTGATACTCAAAGGCCTACTGGGCAAGGCCCAGAGCAACCCAGACCTAATTGGACTTGCTTCGAGCAGAGGGCTGCGCTGAAGACCTCTGGAGGCCCTTTCCCACCATAATTATGCCTCTACAACTGCAAACACAATCCATATGCTACTCTCTATGATGGCATACAGTGCTTACAGACATAACTCACCCTAATTCTGGTTCTTGCTGCACTAGGATCCTGCACTGGGACTTACGTGAGTATTTTGGCCCAAATATTCCAGTCTGTCAGGTTAGCAGGAGCAGCAGATAGTCAGCAAAACCAGAACCCTTTTGTGTAAGTTCTTGTAGAGTAATAGAAGATTTAATGCATCCAGCTCTGGAGCCCCCAACACAGGAAAGACATGGACCTGTTGGAGCAGGTCCAGAGGAGGGCCACAAAGATGATCAGAGGGCTGGAGCACCTCTCCTATGAAGACAGGCTGAGAGAGTTGGCATTGTTCAGCCCGGAGAAGAGAAGGCTCCAGGGAGACCTTATAGCAGCCTTCCAGTACTTAAAGGGGGCCTATAGGAGAGCTGGGGAAGGACTTTTTACTAGGGCATGTAGTGACAGGACAAGGGGGAATGGCTTCAAACTGGAAGAGTTTGAAGATTTAGGATAGATATTAGGAAGCAATTTTTCCACTCTGAGGGTGGTGAGGCACCGGAACAGGTTGTCCAGAGAAGCTGTGGAAGCTCCATCTCTGGAGGTGTTCAAGGCCAGGCTGGATGGGGCTTTGAGCAACCTGGTGTAGTGGGAGGTGTCCCTGCCCATGGCAGGGGGGTTGGAAATTGATGATCTCTAAGATTGCTTCTAACCTAAACCATTCTATGATTAATTTTCAATGCCCAGTGCAAACATTTGGCATATGTGTTTTTATATTTAGGAATTACTGTACTATCTACACAAGGCAGTAACAGAACAATATTGCGGGGCTTATTTCTTCCAGCAGCAGCTCTAATCCCTGAGTAGGGCTATTTCCTCTCTTTTATTCAGTCAGTAATAGAACGAACCATCCAAATGATTGCTCTGTTCTCATTAATTAAATGATTCTTCACTTGTCAGTATAATTCCTGATTACACAAGACATCTTTTCAACAATAGGCATTTGCATAAAGACACTGAACTTTAGCTTGTTCCTTAACAGAGATTTATTCCTAATTGTACTACTGCTAATTATTGGCAATTTTCTTTATGGATGTAACATAAGTTCAATTATTTAAAGGAAAACATAAAAAAAACCCCAGAAACCAGGGATAGTAATTGTATCATTACATGGAAAAGCTTGAGAAATGGAAGGCTTATAAAGAAGCCTTGTAGAACTGCAGCTGAAAACATATGTTGAGAGATAAAATACATATCAAGAGAAATTATAAGAGCGTGAATAACTACATTAACTTCATACAGAGAAAAAGGGAGATCCCACTTCTATGAGACTTAGTAAACACTTTGTTTCCAAATTCACCCATTTGTGGAACCAAAATAGTAGTTAACATATTAAGAAGATTTAACGCTACCAGCCTGTTCCTAGTTATGAAACTTCCTATTTTTGTGGCACATTTGCAGAAATGAAAATCGTACTTTTATTGAAATTCAATGAAAAACAACACGAGGAAGGCAGGTTTCGTGCAAACCTGCACGACACGTAGGCACTGCGATACGTGTGTGCCGCCGGAGCTTCCCACACGATGGCACTCTTTCCATAAAAATACGGGCTTTCGTTGCAGCTCCCGGTGGGTGCCTTTACACAATCTAATCATACCTGTTGGGTGGCAGACGCTACAATCAGTTTGATATTTGATTTTCAGATTTAATAAATGACTAAAGTAATAATGCATTAACTAAATACTCTGAATGATAATGATGCACTAACTGCTATAATCCCAGCAAGTGCCTCTTCTCGCAAGTCCGAGATTTTTACGATGGAACTTTTCCTCGACAGTCTTGGCTCCCTTGAGCCTGCTGTATTGCCACGGAGTAGTGTTGCAACACAAGCCAGTAGTAAGAGTGGTGGAAAGTAGTAAGTAGGGTGCGTGAATTGCTGCTGTTTTGAAATACTAGAGTCTTATAAAGCTTACAAAAGAAGCCTATATATTGAAATAATCTGATTTGTCTGAAAAACATGACCTTTAAAACTTGCTTATGGATAGAGTGCGGGTCTTAATATATTTTTCTCTAGCAGGCAAACTGTTACGGTAGCATTTTTCAAGCCAATGACATCAAGTTATTAAACTGCACAAAAGAAAATGTCTGCATGCACTTTAACTAATTTCACCCCGAATTCACAGTGCCAAGCGATGTCTAGTGGATATAAAGACAGAAAACTAAACTGCCCATGCTTTCCAAATCTGACAGTGATGTGAACAAATCCTACTGAATCAATAGGAATAGGGCTGGATTCAACTCAGTAACTACATACTTTGCTGCTGGCAGTGAAATGTAGTTACTCTTGAAGAATACCCACAGATAACCCACCCCCCAACTTATTATGATAGCAAGGTGTCACAAATGCTACGAAATTGAGACATCTGTGATCACACTTTTTTTGATCTTGTTTTATTCTTTCTGAGTTACCAGTAGCAAGCAAGAGACACAACAGGCCGTTTACAATGAGATCAGAAATGCCAATGCACGGTCTGAGATGTCAAAGGTTACTGAATATTGGCTTCCCGCACCAGGAACGCATTATCCAGAGGGATAAATTCACCATTGGCACTGACAAGGAAGAAGAGGGGAGGTACTACTCTGACTCTAGTCTCCAGGATCAGGCCGCTGCAGAGAGGAGGTGCGCATAGCCATGCAACAAGCACCCACTGTCAAAAGGGGAGAAAAAGCAAAGAAATACTCTTAAAAAAAAGCTATTTGTGTACCTCAGTGGGCTGTGCCTTGGGGGCACGAACCAAGGTCCCAGCCCTTGCACTGGCACCCAGGGAAGTCCTGGGTAGCTCGCACGTGTCGCGTTTGGGAGCATTCGGTGCCCGCAGACAGGGCCAGGAGGTTAAAAGGGCTCAAGTAACTTCTCCAGTGGCTAGCCAAGAGTCATAGTCCTCAGACAAAAGCTCCACACCAGAGCTTTTCTGGCAAAAATCTGGTGCCAAGTCTTCATAGAATTCAGTTTTCCTCTCATAAAACAAGATACAAAACTAAGCTGATTTGTGACCATCCTTCAGTTACCAAAACAGACAGGTAGGAACCCACAAGATTTTTTTTTTTTTTTTCCAGTGAAGCAACTACCTAAATCTTTCTTATTCACGGCAATAACTGGAGTGATGCCAGCTGCCAACTCCTATTGCATCTCCCTGAGCAGGCTTTAGATTTTGGCAAAGCAGTCCCACCTCTCGGTAGCTGAGCAGCTTTCACAGGTGCCACCTGCAAGGCTGGCCCAGGGCTTTGATCCCAAAAAGGGATGGCTGCTGCCTGGCCTGACTTGCTGTCTCCTGCCTGGGGAAGAGACAGGCCCAGTCACGAGGAGGGAAACAGGGAATAAGGATGGAGACAGGCAAGTAGGAGGCTCTTGGGGGTCCTTTCCACCTCCCCCCCTGCCAGCGGGGCCTCATTATCCCACTGAGGTTTGATGAGTTTTCATTATTTTGACCTTATCCTTGGGGCCTTGCAGTAGATGCATGTTGATGCTCAAAGCCTTGACTTTGATGCTGTCCCCAGTGCCAACAAATACTGTCATTCTCCAGCTGCCCAACAAATCACGTTTGCATCATACTGCAGCTGCTGACAAGAGCGAAAGATTTGTCTGTATTCACCTACAGGAGGGAAATATTCCTGTGTGATTTTGTCCTGCCCAAATGCACAGAATAAAGAGATAAAGAATGGTCAGAAATAAAACTTAGAAGTGTTTATAGAGCTGGTGGGAAGGTGTTCATCCAGAAATGGCTGCTTGCCCAGCACCAGCTGCACTACCCTGTTAGCCCTCCCTAGACCGAAGCCTAGAATTAAAAGGGGCAGCAGATCATTGAAAAATACAGCCCAGAGATGGAGGAGGCATGGGAAGGTGTAGGGCAGAAGTAGCTGTCCCAAGGTGAAAGAAAGGGTGGAGCGGTGCTGTGCCCGCTCCCGAGTAGACCAAGGTGATGCTAGGAGAGCCTGCAAGATGAGCAAAGCACCTGGAGACAGAAAGATCATTGCTATTCCAGTCCTTCCTTCAACTACAGGTCTTGATATCTGTAAATAAAAAGGCTGGTTTTGGAGAGAATATTTTCTGGTTTTCTGTGTGGTGTTTGTTTCTTTTTTTTAAGCCAGCATTTTAATGAGCTGCCAATCACAGGCTCCCCAAGAGGAAACGTTTCACACCAGCCAAATGCAGCTTGGGCTGCCAGATTAGACGAAGGCGCGCTCCCTCTCCACCCGTTCCTACCACTTAACCTAGCAAAAGAGTGCCCTTGGGTCCAGCTGAGAAGCCTGTTTTTTTGGCAGGGTCTCCCAGCAGATTTAAACCCAACTAACTTGTGCTCCACGAGGGCGGGCAGGCGGTTGCCTTCCAATCTGCCCTTTGGCAGTGCTCGGCGTCACGCTGCTGTCGCTAGGAAGCCAGTGCACGGAAACAAGGATAAGCACCTCACCTTCCAGATACAACAGGAGAAGCAGTAGTAAACCAGACTAGCTGTTCAGCATTAAGGATCCACATATCAATATTAAAAAAGCAAAAGCAGCTGACCTTCTATTTTGCTCAGCTATAAGCCATTAGCTTCAGAATTCATGACTTGGATCCCATAAATTAGTATTGCTTTGTTCAAATTAGTGGATTTTGAACTTAAATCTGTTAAATTTACAGGGACACGCTCTCTCAAATACAGAAGGCTAGACTTAAATGAAACTGCATCTGCAGTAATAAGAAATGAGATGTTAACTATATTTATTGTACAACTGTGGTGGAATTTTATAAGGACGGCCCTATAATAGTTTTATTCGAGCTGCATAGTTTTGCTGAATAGTAACAATTCAGAAACCTACATAAAGACAACAATCAAGTTATTCAAGATCTTCTGCTTACTTTTAATATAGAAAAAGCTGAGGTGAGCTTAACTGGCCTTTCACCACGCAGATCTTTCCTGCTCAGGAGAAAGCAGTGATAAAAGTATTAGTACCTATTTATAAATCCCAAATGACAACAGAACATCTACAGACAGTCACATAAATATCATGAGTTCATTAAGCTCAGTACTGTTATGGTAAACACCAAATTAATTCATTATGGCAAGTCACGGTACGCCTCCAACGTTATTAAAACAAAGAAATGTACTTTCAAGGTACATTGGTTCCTGTGCACTACCCATATTCCAGTCCTCTTCCAGAAAATTATTTGAAAAATGACAGTTACTAAGCTTTATGAAAATTCAGTACTTCATGGTCACACGAATGCCTGGGGCCTAATTTTCCTCTTGCTTTCATTACCATAAACCAAAAGCAAGTCCATGCAAGTGAAGGCAGGGACAGCTCGTGGAGTCTGCAGAAGAACAAAGCAGACTTTGAAATGCTCCCCGCAACCGGGACAGCTCTGTGCCTCCTCTCCTTGGTTTGCATCAGGAAAGGCTGTCTTGCTATCTGCCATGCTTCCGACATCATCTCCGAGATCCAAAGATCAGCTGTGATGTTGCATGTGATTGCCACAGAATGCAAAGAGAGCGCTCCTTCCTGAAGTTACCTTTTCATCAAACCTTCCAACAATAACGCCTATGCAACACCAGAGGCAGTCATAAATGACATTTTGGCTATGTGAGGAGACAGTGTGATTACACACATACAGCTTGAGGACTTGACTTGCAGGTCCCAAGCTACATGTAAGCAAATCAGTAGCTCTTTTCAGAACTGGAATAATTGATGGTTTCACACAAAACCAGGAAGGCTCAATCGCCAAAGTCAGCAGAAGTTTCACTGTTAACTTACGAACAGCAAAGACCAACGTGGAGCACACTGGGGAACCCAACCCTTCTGGTTAGGTTGTGACAAAAGCAGCATTTTTCTGCATCAGTACCGGACACCTGGATTAACCAAAAATGGAAAGCTTGGAAAGTGCCCTTTCAGTCACCACATACTTCTTGGACATCTTCTTCCCAAAAATCTCACCTGACCAAACATTTCACAGAATGGTCAGGTTTGGAAGGGACCTCTGGAGATCATCTAGCCCAACCCCCCTGCCCGAGCCGGGTCACCTACAGCAGGTTGCACAGGACGGCGTCCAGGTGGGTTTTGAATGTCTCCAGTGTGGGAGACTTCACCACCTCTCTGGGCAGCCTGTTCCAGTGCTCTGCCACCCTCAAAGTAAAAAAGTTCCTCCTCAGGTTAAGATGGAACTTCCTATGTTGAAGTTTGTGCCCGTTACCTCTTGTCCTATCACTGGGCACCACTGAAAAAAGACTTTCCTCCAGTGTCACTTGTCAACTGCCCCCTGCCTGAGAAGCCCTGTGGTTAACAAGCCATGTGCAGAACTGCTCTCCTGCTTCACAGGAGAAAGCAAACACTTGAAAAAAAGTACTGTAGTTTGACTTTGTTACTGTTTTTTGTTTTTTCCCCAAGAGTGAGATGCAAACAGACATTTATTTGGGTCAATTACTATTTAACCTAGTTTAGTCTCAGATTTTTTTGAACACAGAGCAATAAATTAAAGGCCAAAAGTTTTCCTTAAGATGACACCAAAATGAAATATTAAAATGTTTGTCCTTCAAGGAAAAAATTTTTTAAAAATAGATCATAAGGAATTACTTTAACTAATCTGTTTAGACCATCTGCTGATGTCCTATGAGAAGGATAAATAAACGAGTTCACTGAACCTGACCTAGCACTGAATGAATATGCAAGCCTCATCTTCAGCTAAGAAGCAATTACATGAGAAATCAAATTATTAACATGATTAATCTTAAGAGTTGTGGTGACTAGCAAACTTGAATTTTTATATGTTGTATATGTTTATGCTACCTTTAAAAGTCAAGCGCTCATTACAGCTGTGACAATATCGTCTTGGCTAATATCAAAGTTGGGCTCCAACAAATTGATAACAGGCAGAACGAAAGCAAGCCAAAAAGACACAAGAAAGCTGAAAAGGAAGAGACAGTAAGTCCCACAGAGACCCAGAGCATATCTGCACTCAGAAAGGGAACACCTTGGGTGGTCTTTGAAAATGTCAGCATCATCCTTAAGCACATGGTGATATTTGAGTTATTGGGTGAAGGAAAAAAGATCTTTCATTTTAGTGTAAGAACCTAGAAATTATCATCTTTGCTTGGAGTCATGCTTCAGGCAGTGAAAAGACTCATTTTTATACAAACTACCTACACCCACATTTTGAGAAACAGAAGACAAATCAGTCACATTAAGTCCTGTTAACTGACAGTCTAGAACAGCTCATTTTTAAAGTAAGAGATCGAGGTGGCACCTGCATATTTGACATTTATTTGCTATTTACATCAGCAAAGATGACAAAATATATAGCTGATGATTCTCTCACTTTTTTTTAAACTGTTTGTCCAGTGCTTTTTTTAAGGCCTTAAAAATGAAAACCAAAACCTTCAGAATTTTCTTTTAGATAGTGTTTAATGAATGATTTACATCGCTTGATTTAAATATTATCATTTGGATTATAAAGAACCCAAATCAATAGTTTAAAGCTATCTCCAAGGTGAGCAGAATTGTTGATAGAATAGGAGAAGCGAGACAGATAAATACATAGTCTGAAGATCAAATCACAGTAATACACGCTTTGTGTCTGAAATTTGACATTTAAAAATATCTCAAAGGCTTTTATCTCCTAGGTACTTGGTTACAGTAGTGAAAGCTTCCCAGATCCATTCCCATCCAGGGTTTTAAACATATGGGGATTTGAAACCAGTACTTCTGAACATGAACACTGCACTAACTGACCTTATAGATTAATGTTATACTGAGAGCCCTCTCCAAACAATCTTTTGGACACTGAAAGCAAAAGCATTTAAGGTATCACATATCAGTGCTTCAGAACTTAATTCATTACTTGGATTTGTTCTCCCAGGCAAAAACATTTCATAGAAAAAACATTTCTAGAGACAGCCCCAGAAATAAATTCTTTTCTTAAAGCCTTTCTCAAATCATGCTAATGAATACTCTTCAAATACACACACAGCAGTATAGTGGCTATCTGGGGAAGCCTAAGGAACTGCCACCATTCTGCCTAGGAAATTATGAGAGTCCCTGCCAAATTTACAGGAGGCACAGAAGAGTAAATCCAACCACCTTTAAAAAGAATAATTAAGATTTCTTACACTAAATTTTGCAATTGGAGAAATGCTACTCCTGCTGTTCAGGCTGAACACGTGTCAAACCAGACTTTTGGCAGAAGCTCGGCCCAAGTTACAAATAGATCTGCCCGAGATGCATGGCCCTGGAAATATTGCCTGGGGCACCTCAGCTGGTCTGGGGCTAGCTCTGCTTACTTTCCCTTCCAAGGTGCACCAGGTAAGCCTTCCTCAAAGACACACGAGATCATAAATTTCTCTACCTTGACGAGCATTTGGATCTTTTAACCCCCCCCCCCCGGGTGTAGAAGGAAATGATGAAAGATAAAAGTAGTACAACTTTGCAAGCGAAGAAGCTGCCTGACTGCTGTGCTACGCTCAATCTGCGGGCAGCTCTAACCCATGCGGTACTGTTGCCTTTCATAACTGCGTTGCTCTCATGTATGGGGAGATAAACTAGGAATTGGTCTAGTCCCTCTTCTTCACCAGACGTAGCAATTACCTTCCATAACGCATCAGTGTGCCAGGCTGCTGACCCTGTGTATGTAGGTTTTCTGCCCACAGGGGACCTTACTGACAGATTTTGAAGACAGACCATGTTTCAGTGCCCTTGCAGGACTACCAGTGATGCTGAGAGATGAAGAAACCTGGCACAGAAACCCTGCTAGCTACTGGAGGTTACAGGAGTTAATAATTGATGGTTTATTGCCCTCCTTCCACTGCAGGTGTGTCCTGAGGGGCTGCAGTTACTTTGCATGATAGGAATCAGGGCTTTAAGCAACACGGTGTTTACTCAAGGGGGTCACACAACAGGAGATTTCCATATTATGGAGAAAAGCCTTGATAAGAACTGAGTGCCATTGAATCCGGATAACAATCTGTGGGAGGATCAGGTGTTTATTCTCTTAATAAAGGCATCTCCCTGGTAATGCTGCAGTTTTTTCGAGAGCCACAGCCAGCTAGTTTGCCTGTATTCTTGTCTCCCAAACTTTGCCTAATCAGGTCCTCTGGTCCCTTCTGCATTGTGATAAGCAAGGGCTGAACCTGTTCAAGTGAGTAAGGGCCCAAATCTAGGCCCTTATTATTCACACAAACTTTAGGGATGTCTGTTCTATGCAAAACAAGTTTTTTCAGCAAAACATACATGCAGCAAAGCCACCAGCATACCCAAGTCTTCTGTCAGACACTTCAGCCCAGGCAGAAGCAGGAGGAAATAACTGCTTTTCTTTGCAACTCATCCATGCAGGTCAGAACTCAGACTTTTCCGTAGAGTAAGAAGAATAAATAAGAGAATAAGAGGAAGTAGAGTAAGAGTAAATTCTTGCCACCCGCAAGAACATATCCTTCTTATACCCTATATTTCTAATATTTCATACTGGAATGCCTGATGATTACGTTCAACAGCAAACATACAGAAGCGTGAGTTAGGAACAATGTAAACAGGAAAAGTGTCAAGGAGTAATCTCCAGCTTAATTTTTAAATTGAATGTTTTAAAAAAATAAAATCAGCTTCCTGACAGAGCAATAGTACCATCTAAAATTCTTTATTAAGCTCCAGAACGATTTCAAAGCATTTGACATTGTGACAAAAATTAGTGATTCTCATGAGGAATTCTGCCTTCCTTCACTGCATATCTTGATTATCAAAGTCCACATGGTTAAACCAAGTAATTTTCTTACATTCTATTCTTAAAAGTAAGCAACACAATTCCAGTATTTAGTTTTTCAGTCTTCGTGCCTCTAATTGGTTCTCAGTGTTTGGGGGTTTCCCATGTCTTTAGAGGTGTGGTTTCCCCCCTGCCAATCTATTGATAACTGACCTGAAGATTATATTCCATTCAGCTCAGAGGAACAGGAGACATATGAAACATAAGCTTGTACAGCAATGTCAGCACACATCATTTGTATCTTAAAAGCATTTTACAGTTTGACCAACCAAATCTGCAATTACAGGAGATGCCTTGAAGCAAAAATCTTTCATAGTCAGGCAGAGTGGATAATGGGCACACTTACCCTCCATTGTTGTACCTACTGTCACTTCTTTTATAAAATGATTAATCCCACTTGCAATTATGCAATTTCTACCATCCAAATCTCAGAAGAGGAAGCTTGGGAACAAATAAGCGAACCCTTCCCTCCTTCCCTCTCCAGTAGACACAACCCACAGAGCAGCTTCCCACAGGGGCCACCGGGCTGGGCTTCCTCGTGCTCTCATGACACCGTGCCACAGCAGACCGTTGTGCTTTGCTACTACTGACAGAACGCAGTGCCAGGGTTTGCCGTGTAACATCATGAAATGCATCCCATCATTGCCCTGTGCTTTGTGCCTGATAAACTGTGGCTGAAAGAAATAACCCAGAAATAAAATACAAGGTGTTCGCAGGTGCTATTCTATCAACTCCCCTCCATAGAATGGCAATGGCTTTGTACGGAACTTAACAGTTTTATAGTGTAGGTCAAAACCAAGCGACTTGGCACTGAGATTCAATTTGGATAAGCCAGTGAGTCTGCTCAGACAATGTGTGCATATCTTTTTCAAGATCAAGGGTACGCGGGCAAATTCTGCAGCTTCTTTTTGATAGCACAGAGAAGAAAGCTCCTTCTATCGGTCAGCAGAGGCAGATCCAAGAGCTGGACAAGGGCTCCTGTTGCTGTCCCACTGCATATTGCTCAGCTCAGAGCATGGGGCAGGTTTGGTCACAACCGAGTCCCACCAGAGAGTCTCCCTAGCAAGATCTGCTGCAGTCAAAAGTAGAGTTTTGGAGGAGAGGCATAAGAGAAACGGAACCATATATAAAAAATAATAAAGTCTCCCAAGTTTAGAGGAAGAATCCAGACTATCCCAACTTCTCTTGAAAAGCTGTCTGGCAGGAGAGATGGGAGTGTGAATGGCAGGATATTCCCAACACTAATTTCCCAATTTCAGAAAGTAAAAGTTTATTTGTGGGAGGACAAAGGAGGATATTAACAGGTTCTTATTTTTTACCCAGCCAGTTCACCTTTCTCTACCTTTGTGTCAGCCTGAAAATTAGGATTCCGCCGAATGGCCCCATCACCATGCTGCAAATTCACAGCTGCAGAAGATGACGCACAGTAAATCACTGTCCTCTCACTGAGAGCTGCCATAAATAATGCCACAGGAGTTCTCCCCCTGCAACTGGCAGCTGCCTGCAACTGCTGGGAACAGAGCTGTAATGCAGCCCCCAGGTAGGGAATGGAGAAAAGGTAAAACAGAACAGTCTGAAAAATAAGATCCTGGCATTTATCATCCCATTAACTGGTAAGCTTTTCAAAATATTTGTCTCTTCTCTCCCACAGGAGAATTTCTATAAGCAAGTTGTCATAACTTCAGACAAATTTCAGGAACACGCTATGTTAATTTTCTAAAATTACCTAATCTTAAAAGTATTTTCATTAACAGCAAGTATTATCACTCTGCTTTTACAGAGGAGAAAGCTGAGGTGGAGACAGTGAAGTAGGCATGGCAAGATCAGACCTCAGGTGAGCAGTGGAAGCAGTGGCTGAACCTGGTCCCTACTCTCTCTGTTTCCTTTCACACTGGGTGTATTTATTTGTTTTCCTAAGAGAAGGGGGGAAAAAAAGAGAAGGCAAGGAAAAAGAGCAGTTTGGCAGGCTACATGACAGGTGGAAAAGGCCAAAGACGTGAAAGTGTATTAGCCATGACTTCCTGAGCAAGCAGTTGGCTGACTCTGTTGCTCAGCCTCTACATCAATGACAGCTTTTGAAGACTTGTGCTGCAGCACAGCCTCTCTCTTGCTGGTCATAGGCATTTCCCGGGCACAGGCACAGCCCCAGTGTTACCAGCAGGGCCGAGCTCTGGGTGGCTCAGCCCAGAGGGGGACCCCCAAGGTGATGGGCTGCAGGGGAGCTGGAAGGGACATGGCCCTTCAGGCAGCCAGGCAGTACTGCGGCCCCTCTCCAGCCCTAGAGGGATGAGAGTGACACTGGTGGTGACAGACAAGAGGAGGTGATGGAATAGCCTTCTTGACATTCCCAGCAAAGCCATAACATTTCCCAGCCCTTTCCAGCCCCACCTGGTACCAACCCTCCCTGAAACTCTGCACCATTCAGACCTTGCATAGCCTACCAACCTTAACTACAATTTTTTCACCTAATTTGAGTCAGCTCTCACAAATATCTGGAGACAAGCTCCAGGGGATACTTGTCTCCCAGCGAGCACTTGACTGAAGAGAGAGACCAAGGTACATCTCATGGACGCTGCGTGCAGCTGGGGGTAAATAGCAAAAAAACTAAGGTAATCTCAGATTCATTCCTTTCACGCTTGGCAAAAAAGTATCAGCAGAGGCTTTTTGCAGCACACTTGGGCTGCTCTAAGATTCATGTAACTATAATAAACTATATAAAACAGTTTTAATTAGGATTTTTCCAAGCATCTGGCTAGTTTCCCTTGAATATTTTTCTAGCCAGCAAGGAGGGAAAGTGGATTTGTAGAATCATAGAATATAGTTTGGATTTGCCAGAGTTCTGTAAATACCCTTTTAAAAGAAAGATATACCTAATCTCTGAGAATTGGGTTAAAAAAAAAAAAAGACTCCAGGAACATTCAGATATGGCTGTGATTGACTGTGGAGATAGTGATGCTAGAGGGAGCTTTCCATGGAGATTGCTATATGGATATTTAGGGCTGAGCAGAGTCCAATGAGTTTTTTGTTTGTTTAGACTAGTTTCTAATTCCAATTTCATTTATAAACTAAGAAGATTTTTTTTTACTTCCAATCCTCCCTTTTCAGTTGGGCTCCAGGTCAAATTGGATATTCTGATCAAATTTCTCAGAAAGATATACACGCAGAAGGTAGGCAAACTAGGCTCATACCCTATTTTTGCCCAATTCAAAGCAAGGACTGGAAGCCAGATCTCCTTTATAACAGGGATTATCAGGTAGAGAAGTCAGTGATAAGAGACTTGCCCCTGCAAGCAAATCTCTAGTTTAGGAAGCTACTGCAGGGTGCAGGAAAATCAGATATAAGAACCTGCCTGCATTGAGGAGAGCTGTAAGCCTCTGGAAAAAACCAGATACCAAAGCTTAGGTTTCCTCTTCTTTTTCCCTCTTCTGAAACAGAATTTTGCTTTCCAGCCAGCTCTTCCAGAAACTGGAATTTAATACCCAGCACAGCATTTCTGTGTTGGAGAGGGCTGCCTTCAGCTGTATTGCCGTTGGACCAGAGCCTGCACTAGCCACTCATCACCCTCTAGCGCAGGGAGGTCACGGATGCAAAAAGGCAAAGCTCACCCTGGCTGCCTGCTCAAGAAAACCTCTTTATAACCGTTAGAAAGATAACAGAAGGCTGGCAGCAGCACTGACTACTTTTCAGAAGTCAAAGCAAACCCACTGCCTCCTGACACCTACCTTCTCTCCATTCCCATCTCTTCGGATGAGCAGAGCGCTGCGGCCAGAGAGATCCCAAACCAGCCACACATTGAGCATGGGGCCATGCCTGCACTGAGGGAATGAACCAACACCCAAGAAGCCTGTAATGATGGGCTGTGTCTTTTTATTGTGTAATTCCAATTACAGGTGAATGGGATCAAAGCAAATGGAACCAGCTGCAGAATAGGGCAGCAGAGATTGTCCCCTGGCTGGAAACAGAAGCCAGCACAGCAAGGCAGCAACTAGCATGACAGGGGTGGGAGGCGTATTTTGTTTTAATGTCACTGTTGGCAGAGAGGAAAGCCAGGCCAGGCAGCCCAGCACAGAAAGCTTTTACAGGCAAAAAGATACTTATACTGGCTAATTCTCTTCTTACACCCATTTTAATTTAGAGCACTAATACTGACAAAACAGTTGGTTCTTGTTCACCTCTACAAGAGAAGTCAGGTTTTACTTCTTTTCCTGACAGATGAGCTCCTTAAGACTGTGCACAGATTTGCAAATTAAATTAGTATTTAACATGATACACTATAGATTTTTTAAACTTATTTTTAGTGCAAGCTTTGAGTTTAACCAGGTTTCAAGTGAAACCCTGTAGTGTTAAGAATGCAGTTCAGAGTTACAGCTTGTTTTTTGTTTCTTTTTCTTAAATAAATAAAGTAAAGAATAAATCCCACATGAAGACTCACCAGCTGATGGAAGGTTTCAGTAGAAAAAGAGATTCACATTTAATTTTAAAATAATTTTTAGGATGCGCTATATTTTTGGGTTTCTCTTTTGTAATTTTTGTTCAGAGGACATGAACCTATTTTGCATTTGGCACTTTTACAGAATTGCAGAATCACAGAATGGTAGTAGGGGTTGGAAGGAACCTCTAGAGACCACCTAGTCCAACCCCCCTGCCAAAGCAGGTTCACCT
>RSEF01000004.1:43826343-43875108 GCA_003993805.1 Himantopus leucocephalus | reverse complement strand
TCCCTGTCTTTCTTGAACTGGGGGGGCCCAGAACTGGACACAGCACTCCATATTACCTGTCTTCCCAGTCCTGTGCATTGCCCTGGGGCTGGGAGGACACTTTACTGGATAATGGCCACATTACAGTGGCTTCTGGGGTGCTTCAGCCTTGTTTACCTGCTTAGACTTTGAAGTCCGGGGAAGGAGGTCTCTGCTTGCAAGGGAGAGATTTAAGTTCATGGGGTTGCTTGAAATCTTATGTCCAGAAAATGCATGGAGAAACCTCCGTGCTCCTTGCACACGCTGATCTTTTGCACCAACAGCATTTCCAGCTCTTGTAATAGAGCCTTTTCCCTAAAGTTCGTGCCTAGAAAGGCCAGTGAAACTTTCAGGTTTGCATTTCGTCAGCTGTCCACTGCTTGCAGTCTGCCTTGCTATGGGGGAGAACCACCACAGTGTCACTCTAAGATGCTTAAAAACCAGAGAGGAAAACAAAAGATGCATTTCCTTTTCTTTAAATATATCCCTTTTGAAAAGCTAATATCTGATTTTTGGGGCTCTGATTCACAACTTCGGAGTGTGCAGTGCTTTAGACCTTCACTATTTCTCTTCAGCCTGCAAACAAGGGCATACAACACACTGCCGTTTACCTCATAATATTACTTGACTTCTGCTTTATAGATCACAGATTAAAAAGGAGGCAAAATAGGTCACACGCAAAGCCAAGAAAGATTAGAGGATAACGGTTTATGAGCTGAGGCAGAGACAAGCAATCGTACATTCAGGAAAGAGAGGCAGGGATGGGACATGAAGGGAGACTGTAAATACCTGACAGGTAGCATCGTAGCCAATGGGAGGGGATTAGGCTGGTAGAGATAATTGGGTGGCTGAAACTGAGACAGGACATTTAACCAGGGCCACCTACAACTGGGGAAGGAAATCCCGGTGGGGGACAGGGACCTGCGGCACTAACCCCATTGAAGTCCCCCTTAGCTGCAGGGAGATGTCCCCAGGCTGGGAGGGTCGGCGCTCTTAGGAGCTGGCAGAATCAATGACAAATGTCTCCCTAACCAGGGCGCGTGGCCCCCTGGGCATTTAGTGCCTAATTCTCTGTCAAGGAGATTTTGACCTTCCGTGCCTTGTTGGAGCTGCTCTCTGCAACTAAAGGCTTAGTGGAGGGGATGGGGTCATCAAGCTGATTGACCTCATTCAGCTGGAGAGGGACCGGTGACAACGTGGGTAAGTAGCCAAGGAGAGCAAACAGGCTGATTTTATAGTCTCCCTGCCTTTTATCTCAGTAAATCACTTATGAGGGCTTTTATGACAGTCTGATAAAAAACAGAGTTACCTGGTAAGTGGCACTGGAGACAGATGCTTGTTGTGCTCCGTAGAGACATGTAAAAATGGCACAAAGCTTATTAGTCATGGGGCCTTAAAATGTAATGAGTTTAATTTCTTTTCATACTGACATACAGTTTACAACATCAGTGCATTATCTCCCAAGCTGAGAATTTCAGGCAACGTTTTCCAAAGCAGCTAAATAACATCAGCATCTCAGGATTTTGCAAAAAATAGACCATAGATTTGGTCAATACTACCTTTCTTGCCACATTATAAACAGTGGTGGTAAAGGTCAACCCAGTCCATCTCTAGCCACCAGGACAAGCCCTGCCCATCACAGAATCCCTGTTGAATTTTCCCTTATATGACTTCATCTTCGACCACTATATTCATGACATACCTGACTCTATCTTGTATGTCACTATATTGCAGCAATATCCCGGTGGAGTGCCAGCGGGTTTGGGGAATGCCGGCACCTCAAAAGGGGTGGAACTAGATCACAAGGAGCACATGTGGCAACATTTTCTCATGTGCAGATGCTGTTCAAAGAGAGATGAACATTTCTGTCACTAGTGCTTTTCGCTTTGGTACAATACGAGATCTCAGTGCGGGCATAGAGACCACCAGACGCACGCACGCAGCCGTGTTAGAGCAGGGTAGCAGGCAAATTCCATCATCTTTATGGAGCATGCAATACCGCACACGGCAGTCAAGCGGCAAAGCTATTTTTCGTCTTGTAATTACTTACAACAGCACTTCTTAACCTGTACAGCACTGCCCCGCTCCCCATCCAGCCCTGTTGAAACACTACGGACAGCAAATGAGGTGTGAAGCCCCCACCTCACCTCAGGAGCCATCAAGTATGATAAGGTACAAAGAGCTCTTAATTAGGCTACCATGGTTTAGAGAAGCAATTTATACGGAAGCACACATGAAGCTTTTGAGAGGCGCTGAGAGAGGTCCCTGTCTCGTAGTGCTCGTACAACATGAGCTCCAGGTCATTACTGACCTTGACAGAAAAGACAAGATGACTCCCCAGCTCCCTCTTGGTTATGAGAGGCAGGTGGGAAGAGCAGCCATATGAAGCTGTACTTACAATGTCAGATTTTCCTCCAACATACAGTACCTGCTGTGCAGAGATGAAAGTGATGCTGCCATAGCTATGTCGCTTAGCTCGATGCCTTTATGATTTGCATCTGATAATACGCTGGTTCAGAAAAGGTCTCCAGCACCGCAACTTCATTAAGAATGGAGACCACAGCCTTTAAAATGTGGAGTTTTTCTTATTCACTGAATTATTATCTGTACCCACTGGGCTAAGTTAAGCAAAAACGTCTCTTAGCTGACTCATTTTGGCAGCCAGCAGTTGCTCAGTTTTTCTTATTAGCACCTTGTAAAAGATTTCCCAACAGGTTTAATTTCAAAAACTTAATAGTTGAAAAGAAAAAAAAACTAGCTAGAAAAATAAGATAAAAGACAGCTATAGAAAAAATCATTATCTTAATTACAGAGCAGCTTTGTCCTCTAATGGGAACGTAATTTTTTCACAAGACAGCATTGCTCTAATGGAGGATGCACTTTAAATAGGACCACAGTTTGCACACTGCACTGAACTTCTGACACCTCACAACTTGTATTTACTGCATTTCAGAATTGTACTAGTGGATGAAAAACACCCTTTCTTTTTTTTTTTCCCCAGGATTGGAAATTCGTTTTGTAGCACTCCCCTGCTATGGAACTAAGTATCCCATGATATTCAACAAAGTAAATCAATAGCAGTGGACATTTTGCTCAGTGGGTTTTGGGGGTTGTTGGTTGGTTGGGTTTTTTTTGCCATGGCAGGCATTGCTTTCGCTTCTCTGCAAATACAACAGACAAACTTGCAGAGGTGGAAAACGTGATCGTCTGTCTTCTGCCCCTCATATGACTGCCAGCCTGCTAAGTGATTCTAGGAAACTGTAGCTGAGCCAAAAAGGGGTTGTTCATCCCCAAGGAAGTACTAGCTGCACCCACTCACCCTTCTGAGATCGGGCGCCTCAGCTGCAAGCTGAGAGAGTGCCATAGAGCCCAAGCTCCCTCTTTGCACTCAAAAATGGTGCCATCGCTCTGCCCTGCGGTGGCAGGCTGTGCATTACTGGCTGCTTTTGTCCCTGCTCCCATCCCGTATGGCCCTATTATTCTGCCAAGCTCCAAGGTCGCCACCAAACGCGGTGGAGTACTGTGGATGCCTACTCCACAAGAGACTGCTGAAAATGAGTTATTGGCAAATAACCTTTTTGTTCTGTGATCACTCTTCTGTCTTCTTGCCTCCAGCAAAACAGAAAAAAAAAAAAAGTAAATAAAATCCCACAGCACTCTCTGATGTAGGTAATACTGGGTATTGCACTGAACTATCCAGTTGGGAACTGATCTTGATGCTAATTCTGAAATTCACGTCAGCTGAAATAACATAACTTTGAACAAAATTGTCACTTTGCTTGTTTGGAAATTCACTAAGGGCATCCTAACATCCTGGATGCTCAAGTGGCTCTGGCCAAGGAGATCTGTAGCAGATTTTGAAGATTTAGCACTATTTTACACAGCTCTTATCCCAACTGAAACATCATTAACAGCATTTCTCTGCTACATTTTTCCCTGCAACATTGTAAACAATTAAATTCTCTAATAGGGTTATCCTTTTAAAGGTGAATATAGAATGTGTCCTTTTCAGATTTTGCTTCTCCTGGGTTGGAGCAAAACCGTGGAGAGCATCAAGTTAACTGAGACTTAGGGCCATGCGTCCAGGATGAGATCTCATGAGACTTACAGAGGACATGCAGGTTGGAAGATTAATGCAAGCCTTAAGCTGAAGTCTTTACATGGGAGGTCCTTCGGACCGATAGTCGCTCCTGAAAAGTTCCAGGGCAGTTTATAAAAGAGCCATACACTTTTATAAAGACTGAAATGCACAACCACAGCTTTGAGGAACCCATTGTCAGTGGGGTAAGAAAACTCATGTTCATGATTACAATGAGAAGACGTGGCAGCTATCAGGACTCCTGAAGAACACTGAAATGACTTAAAAATAGGAAGATACTTGAAGATTCTTAGCACTCAATATGTTGGAAAAGATGGGGGTTTTTTTGCCACTAGCTCACTCTGGTAATCAACATCACCACAAAGCTGCCTGCTTCCAGCAGAATCAGATGTCCTTTAGCTGGCAGAAAACACATTCTGTCTGCTTGCTTGGATGTCGGTGGGCCAGAAAAGAACACCAACGCTAAACGGCAGAGCCACAACTTCTCAGTAGTACCTGTAACGTCTGTAATATCCCAAAAGGGAGGTTGGAGATGTTGTATGGCGTGACTCCTCCTTGCAGCTGGAAAGTATTTCTTATTTGCCCCAATAGCTCCTGAAAACTGTTTGTCCAAGTGGAGAGAGGGCTGAAGCATAGATCTGACCTTCTGGGGGTACGCCAGTGGGAGGATGATGGATGGATGGTCGCAACACTGATGCCAGAAGTGCTCCTGAAGCTTTCGAAGTGTCATTGTAGAGTGCCACAGCAGCAACTGAGGTCTGAAGGAGGCCAAAAGTATATTTCCCAACAGGCTTGTAGTCAGGCTTAGTAATCCACACTACTACATCTTTCTTAAATATCTAAGGAACTAAGCTGGTGTAACACCCCCTGGTGTGCCACTAGAAGAAGACAGGATCATTGGATTTGGTCACGAAGGTGACCAAAGCTATCATCAAAAAGGCTGCCCAAAGAACAGCAGGACTCATGGAGACAAACTGGCGGCTTTCAGACTTGCAGAAGATCTGAAGTAGGGTCACTGAGTTCACAAAAGCATTTCCCATCTGGCACGCAGGAGAGGCACAGCCATGGCACTGTCACAGGCAGAGATCCCATACCAGAATCTCAAGCCACTCACCTCTGGCAGACCCTCAGAAATAACAGAAACAGGATTTCCACCTTCATCAGGGATAGATGCAATTTCAGGTGCAGCGCTGTGTAGGGAAAGTGCACCGCCTGAACCTAACAAGAAGAGTTAGGCCCAAAAGTCTCTTTCCACTCAGTTTTCATGAATTAGGTTTTTCTCTCAGTGGTCCACTTTGAGTTCACATGATGAGTGATGACAAGGACATTTCCTTTTCTGTCAAGAACGTGTCACCCACCATGGACCCATTCTTGATATGGACAAACCATAATAAGATTTATTTCTGATTCCAAGCACTGCTTGGGAAAGTATTTGCAATTCTCATAATTTATCTATGTAAAAAAAAAATAAATCCATTTACCTGCTCAACATCTGTTCAAGATTCTTTTTGGTAAAAGCTATATGTAGTGCAACATAAATAGGAAATCTAAATATTCCATGCAAATGTCAAGACACACTCTAAATATTATGATCCTACACAATGCACAGTGTCAAACGTGACAATGAAGGCAGGATTTACAGTTCACAGTCCAAATACATAAGCCACCATTAATTCAAGTGCTGCCAGTAGCTGATCTACTTTGTGTAGAAAAATTACATTCAAATGTGAATCAAAATTTGAGCTATGCAAGCTAAGCTTTCAAAAAAATACTTGAAAATATAGTACTGCAATGGTAAAATAAAACCTACAAATTGTATTTTCAGCACCCAGCTTGGCATATATAATTTCTTATTTCCGAGAAGGCAGTTTGTCTCTATTTTGGTAATTTTAACTCAATATTTTATTCATCATCGTGGCTTGTGGAACATCAGTTAAAATGGGAATGCGTGTACTTGTAATTCCTCTTTTTGTTCAAATAGAACTGCTCGTACTTGCGATTCCCATTTTTGTTCATGCACTTGCAGTCATGGCTTTCTCGCAACATTTTTTCCTAGGGTTAGGTGTAATATTTCTGAACATTATCATCCATAGGAGAAGAGCGGGCTCTGTTAAAGATTCAGAAGTAATAGCCAAGCAATACAGATTCAGTTCCTCACCAGGGAACAGCCGCCCTGTGCTCTCATATAGGAGAGCCTGATTTGCAACTTCGCTGAAGAGGAGGCAAAATAACGCAAAGTACAAATCGATCTTTTATTCTGAGCTGCCAGGGAAAAATACATTTCCTCTACAAAAATGTAATTCCTTTCAGAGTTTCTACGTCCTCATTCAAATACAATGAATAACCAATAGGCTATATCTACTCTCCTGTCTTGATCCATAAATATCATTATGGAAAGTGTTTCTGCAAAAGAACTTTGTCTAAGGGATACTGCAAAGCTTGACTCTGAATGCTAGAAATCTGGGTTCAAACCTTGGAAATTAAAATTAGGTCTGTATAATGTTGACATAAATTAATTCCTTTCTTTCTGTACTAGAATAACTTGAAAACACGTATCTCTAAAATTGAGAAGACAGCCTCTTAAATCATGAATCAAGCCTGGACATTCTTCCTTTGGGCAAAAGTCTAAGTTTTGACAATAAGTAATACTGATTTTAGAAAGTAAAATATGCCATCAAACTTTAAGGCTATTGAGGCTAGAAAGGATCATCATCACAGCATGGTCTCCCGCAGAAGAGAGAGAGGGAGGGAGAGAGAGACAATTCCGCCTACAGCTCCCACCCCAAGCCCAGCTGGTGTTACAGTGAAGGCACATCTTTCTGAAAGAAATGATTTTAAATCTCTAATAGAAAATCTTTCATGCCTCCCTTCCCTGCCCATGGAATTGTTCCAAAACTTAATTACCATTGTTCAAAAGAAAACCACAAACCAAAAAACCCAGACCCCAAGCTTTAACTCATGACTGAGTTCATCTGGCTTCAATTTCCAACCTTTAGACTTGGCTATGCTTTTCTCTTCTAGATTAGAGTACTCTGTTATCAAAATTTTCTTCCCATGTAATCACACTACAATCACGCCACAATCGATCACCTTTTCTCTCTCATTTTGATAAGCTGAATATCTTGAGCTTCCAACATCTTTCACGATAAGTCATGTTTCTCAGATTCCAGACTGCTTTTATACCTCTGAATTTTTATGATATATCTGTACCAGAAATGAACTTAGTATTAATGACCAATAAAAATCTCACCAGTGCTGCATACAGAAACAACAAGTCCTTTTTGCCTGCTCAGGAGCGTCCAACTTGCAGATTCAATTCCCATTATTTCTCCTTAGGACTCTCCAAATAATTAATTTTAGGGGCTGTTTGTAATAGAAAAAGATAATTCCATTTCTAACAAGATATTTCATCTGGCCTAGGGTGAAATGCTTTGTTTCAGACTTAAGTGTCTAAGAAATTTCATTTTTAAAAGTGAAATAAAAGACAACTAGATATAAAATTAATTTTGAATAGAGAAATGTTTTTTAACATTTTAATGTCAATATTTAACATTCATTTTTGGGCCCAATTTCTGGAAGAGAAAGAAATTTATGCCACCATCCCAGCATACTTTGTCTCCTCTTGCCTTCTTTTCCCTCCTGAAATCACATCAACAATTTCCGTGAGGGCTAATTTGGGTTAAGGCAGACTGCAAAAGCGAGACACAAGGACTACAGAGGTCTCATTTCCATGCAGTTTATTCCACTTCAGAGTGAACTAAGTTAAGTAAGAACACGGTACTCATCTTTCTGAGAAATAATCTTTACGCGCACAGTTATTTAGAATGAAGGTGGATTGTAACAACCTGAATGCAGGGCCCCAGTCCATGCCAAAAAAAAAGGAGAGTGCACTGAGTCACTCAAGGCAAAATGCAGCCTGGAGGAACTTTATTAACTGCAGTGCTAAGTTAGCACTGGGCTGGCGCAGCTGGCAGCCAGGCAAGCAAAGAAATAATTCCTGTTTGAAACATGAATACCACTGATTTGAAAATTTTTGAAACTATAAACACTGGATCCAGCGATGTCATTTTAAAGTCAATTTTCAGAGAGCTAATACAAGAGCAGCCAATGCCGGAGTAAACCCACACACCTCGCTGAACTATTTACTGTCAGAACAATAGCTATGATACACACCGCCACTATTCTGGAAAACAGCCTTAGCGTTACTTTTAAAAAGGGAAACAAATGCAATAAAAGGTTCTCAGCCACTGCAAGAGCAATAACAATATTAATGTCATTTGAAAAGATGGTCAAAGCGCTTTGCTGATGCTCATGAATCAGCAGCTGCTTTTGCAATGTAACTGCTGTGTTTGGAAATTGCATTTCCCCACTCATTCATATTATTCTAACCATTCTTCCAGGCTGTCTGGTTTTTAAAGAGTCACTACATGTCCAAGAAAGCGTAAACACGAGCCTTGGATGTGCTTTTCTCCTGCTTTCATTACAGAGAGGGAAAATACAGTTGCAGGTGTCCCCTCTGAGCAAGAAAAGCTGTCCCTCCTGACAAGCAGCTCTGCAATGTGACCACCAGCTGCTGATGGAGTTGCTATGGTTATAAAGAGGTCCTCTGTGGGAGACATCTTCACTTGTGATTAGGTTTTGACAGAGGCAGAGGGATGCTTGCTGCAGGAAGGAGGGAAGGATGAAGAGCTTCAGCCATTTTGACCGTGTGAAAGCGGCATTACGCTACATCTGAAGTGGTTTTGGAGCAAGCCCTCCTTCTCCAGGAGCAGCACACCAGGACAAACCTTGTTTCTGACATACAGTGGATTTCTGTACAGGCCAGAAGTGGTGAACATGCAAAGAAATAAAACACGCAGAAGCAGAGCTGGTCTTGGTCTGTGGATTTTCCTGCAATCTTATGCAAGAGACCATTATATTTTCCAAAGGGCAATGAGACTAGAAAAAAACTACTAAATGAACGAGGACCTGGATGTGGCAGGTACTAAGCGACGTTTTGTGCCCGTGCACCAGAAGCACTAAAGAAAAACAGTATTTGGGCTTTTCATCCTTGCTGCTTCTACTTTTGTTCCTGAAACCGTGCCTCTTCACTAACGAAGGCTGCTAATGAGGGAAAGTGAAGAGAGGAGCCGGGGAAGATGGAGACCGCCTGCCCCAGTTGGGGCAGAAATTAAAGGAATGAAATGTTGAGCATGGGACTGCAGCCCTTACAGACTGCTGAGGAGATTGGTTAATTCATCAAACAATAAAAAAGCCCTCTTACTTTATGTCCCTCTGTCTCTTCTCTGTCCTTCGGGATCTAGCCCCTTGCGCAACAGTCCTCCTCTCTTCCTGCACGCTTCTTCCCATCCATCCTGCCAGCCCCGGTTGAGAGGGATGAGCAGCTGAGATAGCGCCAGAGGGGAAGCTATGCTCCACTTTGCCATTTATTAAACCATTTGCCACATCATATAAAATGTGTGGGTTTTGTTCCCTCTCCCCACATCCTCATCTTAGAACTTCAGAGTAGCCTTCTCCATAGGAGGATGGGGTGGGAGAGCTATGTCTGCTATAAGAGAGATCCTGGAAAAGGGAAAAATGAACTGAAATCTTTATTTCAAAATACCGGGAGAGCTCAAATACCGTCAAGCAAAAATCCTCCCAAATGAAGTTTTAGTGAAATAAAGAAGGCTGACCAGAATGTTTCAGAGCGTGAAAAATTGCGAATAATAAACAATATGGGTTCTGTTTTACTAGCAAATCTCATCACATAAAAAAATCGGTCCTGTGAATCATCCTTGATGCTGGCTAGCAGACTCTGTGTTCAGAGCACAATGTCTGCTCTGTCTATAAATATTACTACGGCCAGTAAACTCCAGGCAATGGCAAGGGGGCTGTAAAACTATTGAGGGTACCGTACACTGCAGTGGTTGTAAAAAACGCCATAAAAGAAAAATGATCTTTTATTAGATCTTTTGTTTGGGAGGAACTTTGCATTTTAACAGGGCACTTAGCAACCAGGATAGCTTTTCAAAAGCAGCAGTCTCTCTGCCCACAGATTGGATTTGGAGCCCCGTGAAGTCCTAAAATTACTTCAGCCAAGAGGTGAGGGCCCATCACCATCTGAAGAAGGAGGACGTTCAGTGCTGACACAAAGCTCAGGTTGCCATCTCCTCTTCTCTGGTCTTTTACAGCTTTTATCACACGTGATGTAAGGGGGAAGGCAAGATCCAGCAAAGAGCCTAAAGCAGCCTTTTCTGTTACAGCTTTGCTTTCAGCAAATGGAAACCCCAGTTTGCCGAGTTGATCTCCACCCAGGTGATGCCCAGAGCCAGTGTGAAGCTTCACCGCAGGCGCAGAGGCAGGAACTAGCCCCATGGCACGGTGCAGAGCGTGAAGGGCCACCGTTGCTTGTGAAGGAGCTACTTCCGAGCTGCTGCTCGCTCTCAGGACACATTTGACATCTTGGGCCTGCGGATGGCTGATGGGCCACATCTACCTGCTGGTACCAATCCACCCGTGGTTAGTAAGGCAAGGCAGGGTGCACCTTTCACCTGTGATGAATTCAAGTGAGAGTGTAGACTGCCAAGTCTGCCTGTAGTTTTGTGTGTTCTCAGCTGAGGCCAAACCTCTGTCACCTTGCACAAATATTTTGAATTTAAATATGCAGAAGTTCAGGAAAAAAAAAAAATTTCTTCTAAAAGCTCCATACACAACTGCAAAAACTCAGTATGGAACTGCAAAGACTGTCATCTAAATAGCTACACACCAGCCAGCTAGAACTAAACCCCATCCGTTTTATTTATCCCACGTAGCTAAAGACAGTGGCAGCGTAAGAAAGTTGTGTGGGGCCTGACGGGCCAACTGTTGTGCTGTGACTTAGTACCACAGCTGATAACCAGGCTTTTATTATTCTTTTCCTGCAATGGGATACATCTGAAACCACTCTGGGGTATCCATAAAAATCAGAATGGTGGGGGGTTCTGAAGTGCATCTGTCTTATGAGATGAGAATAAAATTTGGTCTTGACATCTAGACTGTTGCCTGGTCTTAAGGCAAATACTAAAGGACCTTCAATGCCCTGGCCAGGGTGGAGACAGCTCACACGAAGACACAGATATTACAAAACTCAGCCGAACTGCCTTCAATTCAGGTGTCAGGACTGACAGGATTATGACCAAATTGAGCAAACTTTAATATTAGACAGCCAGACGCAGCATACTCTCAGACTAGATAGACAGATGTTGATTATTGCAATGGAATAAAAATTAATATATTGCTTAGAAAATAAATTATTATTTTAGAGGTTTGATAGCATTTGTCAACATGTGCAATCATAACAAAATACGATGCACTCTAAAGATTAAGTATGACTCTTGTGTAATGCCAAATGAGTACTCTGGGAGTTGTTTTTACATATCAGAGGTTTAGAACTTGGCCCTAAGAGCATTAATATTTCCTTTAGGAATAGCAAATTTAGCAAAACCCTTCACGGTACACTATAAAACACATCTAAAACAAACTCTACCTCACCCACAGAGAGGTTCAATCTTTGGATAATTCAACACTTCTCATTCCTATTAAAACAAATCCTTCAGACTGACAGAAATTCAATCTGTATCATCTTTTCTATTACAACACAGTCTCTCTATATTAGGACATGCAGAGTCTAATCAAACACAAATGTTTACTTAAAACTAGTCAAGCTCTGTGTGTTTTGTACTAAAGCCAGCATATCGGATCTAATTAACCCTTCTGCTTTTCTGGCCACGTTGCTCGGATTATATCTAACTGAGTACTAAACCAGTTACAATGGAATTTAAGTAAAGAGCTCATGAGGGAAAACTTGCACTCTGTTCACCTTAGCCTTTTGTCGCATCAGCTAGTAATATTTTTAATATGGCCTGTATTCCACCAAAATGCATCCCACAAATACTTCTGTAACTGAGCTGAGGGGGAAGAAGGCAGCACTGCTTCCATCCAAACAAGATTTGCAGAATTACACTATAGGATATAAGAGCAGTATTTGCTCCTGCAGGCACAGTAACTGAATTTCCAGGCTATAATTGGATGATCTGGTTTGCAGCATCTCCAGAACCCCTTGATGGAATTACATCTGCCTGATAAATTATATAGTTTTCAGAACTCTATTTTACGCAACGCGTGGAGCCCTGTGTCCTAAAGTCTTGTTGGGTATCATCTACCTTCTGCTCCTGACATCCCGAGAGGCTTAAAATACAATGAGCCGCCCTTTGCTCAGACATGAGGCAGAAAGGGGATGCCCACGAGCTAATGGGAGCCTGCTCCTTGCCTAAAGGTCCTTTCCCTCCACAGAATGCTGTTCGTTTTCTGTTCCCGGGCTAACGAGGGAGATGGGAGGTGGCGGGGAAATGGGATGTCTGCTGCTGTCCACAACTTCTTTTCTTCCCACAGAAAAGCAGTACAAACCCACAGAGCATCAGGCAGCAGGTCTGCATACACTTGGTAGGCTGCAAGCATGACCAGCATCAGGGACAGGCTGCTAGATTTGGTTTGACCCAATACATCTTATGTTAAAGGATCCCAGAGTTCTTTTATAGCTGAAATTTTAACATGCTGAAACAAAGTGGGAACGAAGCAGGATTAAATTTTGGGTTCGTCTGCTGCCTCTAAGTAGAGGACAGTATACGGCAAGGGAGGGGATTTCAATCTGGGAATGTAGGAGGAATTGAAAAATAACTCATATATAACTGTAGTATTCCTAATGGCAGCCTCAGCCCCCGAGAACTGATGAAAGAGGGTCTGCCTCCCTCTATCTATCCCCTGATTAAAAGAGAATACGCAATGAGGTTGGACAGAGAATAAATGAATGAGAAAATAGTCATTTAGTATACTTATTTAATTAGTTCTTTCTGCTTCTCATGGTAATGTGGCAGAATACGAGGCTGAACAGAACAAGGTAGCTGCCTATGGCATAATTAGGCCGTTTAAGGAGGGGGAGAAAGGCATCAGCCTGCACAGGCTGGCGGAGAAGGGAACTTCAGTGAGCACCCAATTTCCGTAGCTGGAAACACGCAGCTTCTTTAATTAATGCATCTGATAAAGCACTTAGTTATATACTTTTTGAAAATAATTTTTTAAAATAAACCACAATCATTATTTGTCACTTGAAAAGTACTTATTGGGTGTTCTTTACCTTCGATGATAATGGAGTCCCCAGACAAAAAGATGCTCCTTGGCCCTGAATATGTAAAAGACTACCTCAAGTTTTAACACCTGAACACTTTTTAAACAAGAGAGTGGGAATAGGACACGAGGAATGGAGGCCACCAGAAAGAAGGACTGTCCCAAACCTCCCCTCCTCCTCCTCCCATTTAGAGCCAGAATTAACCACTTGATTTTGATTGAGTGCCCTGGAGCTGGGCACACTCACTTTTCTAACGTATGTAGCAAGGGGCATCTTAGCACACAGCCACACACACCCCCTGCCACCCCTCGCCCTGGGAGAAAGCTGGGGAGAACGAACAGCTTTTGAGAGGTTATTCAGCCTGCTCAAGGCGCTACTGGAAACACTCAGGTAATTTGGTTACCAGCAGCGTGTAAAACAAAAGTAGAGTCAGATAAAAAGCTGACCTTGTAAAAGAGCGCTTGTAGATCTGCACGTGTTCGACACCTACACCCATGTATCAGGAGCAAAGATGCTGTCAAAAATTCTAGTTACAATAAAGAAACTGCCTTAACTAAAATTCTTTAACTAAGTACTATTTTGGGCAAAACATCATTATTTTCATTGGGCCAAAATGCATATGCATACTTACATATACTCATCCACAAGTGAAGTGTAACCCTATTATAACCCGACATCTGTAGTATTAAAATCCAGAGACTCACACAAATTGATTTTTTAATGGATGTTTGATCTCTTTAAAGAATCCTGCCCCAAATCTCTCTCTCTGCTGAGACTTCTCCTAATGTGACAAACCTCCAAAGAGCTTCAGCGTCCATCTGCGACATACATTGCAGCTTGGCAGAACTCTTTCCCTTAAACTAATTGAAGTTTTGCTCTAACCTGCCCTTCTGTGAGACATAGAAAAAGCATCATCTTAAGTGCATCTCTGTTCATTTAACAGCCTAATTTAGGGTACAATAAATACACACAAGCACTGATCAGGATCATATCTGGTAAGAAGCTGTGCTGACTGAGGTTGAGAAATACCTAGTCACTGATTTTAGTTGGAATTGGATTGAACTACCCAGTAGGTCAGTAAAATTAGTATCTAACTGAAAATTACTATAACTACTCCAAATTGCCGCACAGAATTGCATAAAAATAACACACAGGATCAAATGAGGAATTCATGCCAGGAGACAAAAGCAGCCTAGAAAGTAGCATTAAAAAAATGTGGTCTGATATTGATGACAATACTCTATTTATTCCTAATCCAATGACATTAATGTTTATGTCTTTCTTGGCATTAATAAACCCACATTTCCCTGCAACACACAGAGACGTGCTTTACAGATCCTTCAGTCTTATTTATCAGGTAGATGAGCATTCCATCAATTTTTTTTGCTTAGCCATGCTTTGCACGGCGTTGCCCTTTCATCTCTTGCAACAGTCTAATTATGCAATTAGAAGGTTTTTTCCTTTTTTAAAATTCAACTCAGCCTTGTATTTCAGCACGTTATCTTTATCTGGGGAGATGAGTAACACCTCTCCTTAACTTTTATAGTTAAATTTCCAAAGTCTGGTGCTGTTGAAGCCATTCCTGGCAGATGTTTGGCGTCGGCTTGCTCCTGTAGAGCAGGTACCTGGGTTTCTCAGCCTGCAGGATTGCAGCCGGCCTCCCCAGCTGCTCATGAAGCGCTGTATCAGGTACCTCCACACCTCTCTGCCCTTCTATCCCACCACCCAGGACTTGGACTGGATATTTCCAGTCCAGTCCATACGGAGGTGCAAACCACCGTGACCACACGGCGTGTTACTTGCACCTTCCCGCAGACGTAAGAGGTATCGGTTAGACACCTGGGGGTCTGACTGCACCCCAAAATCAGTGCGCCTGGGCGTCACGATGACGTCCAGCGTGCCTGTACAGGAGTGAAGAGCCAGAATCACACTGGTGGTAGCTTTCAGTTTGGAAAGCACAGCCGAAAGCGGGGTCAGCCTCCACCAGGCAGCTGGCAGGCACCCTGCCCTCACGCGTGTGTGGCAGCGCTTGTGGCAACGGACCGCTTCATTTTCAAGAACTCATCTTTGTTTTTCTCTTAAAGGGAAAAAAAAAAAAGTCAGCAAACAATCTAATAGCTAATGGGGGACTAAGCCAATGTCTACTAAATTCCTGGAAAGGAATAATTGACTTTGGTGTGTTTTGGATCTCCCCCTCATTTTGCAGGATTATTATTTTGTCTCATGTATGCATTGCTTTATATAAGCTTTGGTGCCACTTCTGCAAATACTCTGCTAGACTTGATTTTGAAAAACTAGAGCAAAGTACAATATCTCTGGAGGAGAGAGAGAGTTGATAAGAACACTACAAAACAGACTGTATATCTTGCAAAAAAATATTAGTATCTGAAGTCACTGCCATTCCTTTAATCATACTAGTTAAGCTGGAACAGAGACTTTGCAATTTTCTGAGAGAGATTTGCTCACTGCTAGAAGCAAAAAGTGAGCACAGTTAACATTATACTGGGCAGTGCACCTTCTGGGCACGTTTGTAAGCTTCTTACTGGAAGAAAATAGTCACACGCTTTTCCAATCGTGCTCCTTGGACAAGGAGCAGCTCTTTCCCCTTTCAGATGGGTTTTACTTACAACAACGTATTTACTGTTACATGTACCAAAGGGAACAAAATAGTAAGCAGTTATTTTGTTGTTGTTGTTGTTGTTTTTTTCCAGGTCCAAAGCATCAATTTAAAATTGCTGCACCTAGTATCACTTTAAAAAACAGAACAGGTGAACATAGCATTATTGTTTCCAGACCCATATGCATTTACTCAGAAATCAGAATATTGGGGGCTTTTTTTATAAGCAGAAATTTATCATGTCACCGTTCTATTAAAACTAGGATTTGCTAGATGAATTAATGGATTTTCTTTACAGTTTCTATTCAGTTTATTTATTCTAAATAAATACTTAGGTGAGAATGACACAATAGCAGAAAATTGAAGTGATAAATTTCATAGTTAGTGGTCATCATGTTACTTTTTTACTATTATTTTATTAAAATGATAACATATAGTATGTAAACAAAATTCATTTAACAGATAATGTGTAATTTTTTTTTTAATTTACATAAAAATTATTATTTAATACCATCAGAAATAGCTGCTTTCAGGGTTAGGTTCATGGAAGCCAGTGCAGAGCCCTGATCTAACCAGAGTCAATAAGCCCGGATAACTGGCAGCAGCTTTCGGAATATGAAGCACTGATACCAACCCAGTATGACGGTACAGGAACCCTAAACCAGTTATTCTTTGAAAGGAGTTTGGCCCATAGGTTTCACACAGACTGTCTCCACCTCTTCTGTCCCCCCTTCCATTTCCTGCTCCTGCTGCCTGCTGGAGCCTGGCGGCGCATGTGATGTGGCTGTTCAATAGACCAAAGTATGAAAAATACTTAATAATGACTTTTTCTCACCACGGTTAGCATGCATGAAATGAATGAGGCTTCCTGCACAAGGGATAAATCTATAACTAAATGTCAAAAACTATAACTCTCTCTGAAGGTAGCTTATTAAGAATTTGCTATGGTTCATTTTACAGTGACACTTCCATATTCAGGAGTGTCAGAGTACAGAGGAGCAGCCTGGGATCAATTCATTCTGACATAAAAAAAGAGGAGATTAAAAAAAAAAAGGGAAAGGAGGGAGAACAGAACTAGTATCTAACAAAGCATCTGGACTCATTCAAAGATAAAGCAGATTCAAGATTCATTACTGAGCCCCCTAGTCCCAATCAGACAGGCTCAGCAACACAGTCAGGGTGATTATAGCTCACCGGAGGAATGCGTGGCAGTCCTAAAACCCCATTTGCTTAAATAGCATGATGTAGTTCTTCCTCCCAAATCACGTATTAAAGCTCTATAGAAAAATAGCATAAGAGAGAAATACACGGTATGCCTACGCCAGAAAAGACCGACACCAAGGCTGTTGGGAGGAAAGTAAATTAATGACTATAGTAAACTCAGGTTTCTGATAGTATTAGTTTTTAAAAGCAATACTGGAAGCAATGCGAGGTTTTGCTTAAAGGCAATAGCAGAACACAGCTCTAATTCTGCCAACTGAGAGAAAGAGAGCAGGAACATAGGTTTGGGGTTAAGAATAAAAAAAAAAAATAATCAGTTCTAGGGTCCGACTGAAAAACTGCAAGTGAAAACTTGCCCTCTGGAAAATGACATCTCTGTAGCAGTGTGCCAACCTCACCAGAACACCGATGGGGAAAGCTTCAGCACCACTAGAAAGGGAAGTGTGTCTCTACATTGCCTCGCCCGACACACAAACTTGATTACTGTTGGACATCATCTTCTGGTTGGAAAATGAGGAATGGGCATTTTCCACCTTAAAGAAGCTTTTAGACCTCTCTAAAACAGACAAATCGCAATGGAGGTCAGGCGCAGGTTAGGCGAGCACCGCTCAGCTCATTTGCTGCCTCCAAACTGCTGCAGAGGAAAATGGTGACAACGAAGGGGAAGCACAAAAAGCCACAATGTGTCCCTGCTGGCTCAGCGGGACTGCCCTGGCAACGTGTGTCAACAAATGCATGGTCCCGAAGGCATTTGTTTACGAATTTGCTTTCAGAATAGCTGTCTGATAGCTGAGATGGGACAGTTACCAAACTATCTGGGTGGTTATTGGCTAAGTACTCAATAAAAAGGATTAAGACATGTCCTAGCAGCTCTGTGATATACAGCAGTATTCCTGGGAACTTACTGCTGCATATCTCTTACTGCCAAAAGTTTGCTAGCACTTTGCATTTAAGTGCAAACTCCTGGAGCAAGCCTGAACCAGAGATGTTTGCAATGTATTGGGGCCAGTTCTGTTTAATATCTTTATCAACAACCTGGACGAGGGGATCGAGTGCACCTTCACCAAGTTGGGCAGGAGTGTTGATCTGCTTGAGGGTAGGAAGGCTCTGCAGAGGGACCTGGACAGGGCAGATTGATGGGCCGAGGCCAATGGTATGAGGTTCAACAAGGCCAAGTGCCAGGTCCTGCACTTGGGTCACAACAACCCCATGCAGCGCTACAGGCTTGGGGAAGAGTGGCTGGAAAGCTGCCCGGCGGAGAAGGACCTGGGGGTGTTGGTTGACAGCCAGCTGAATATGAGTCAGCAGTGTATGGAGGTGGCCAAGAAGGCCAACAGCATACTGGAATATCGGGAATAGTGTGGCCAGCAGGACTAGGGAATTGATTGTCTCCCTGTACTTGGCACTGGTGAGGCCATGACAAATACTGTGTTCAGTTCTGGGCCCCCCACTTCGAGAAAGATGTTGACATGCTGGAGCGTGTCCAGAGAAGGGCAACAAAGCTGGTGAAGGGTCTAGAGCACAAGTCTTATGAGGAGTGGCTGAGGAAACTGGGGCTGTTTAGCCTGGAGAAAACGAGGTTCAGGGCAGACCTTATCGCTCTCTACGACTACCTGAAAGGAGGTTCTGTTGGTCTCTCTCCTAAGTAACAAGCTGTAAGACAAGAGGAAATGGCCTCAAGTTGTGCCAGGAGAGGTTTAAACTGGATATGAGGAAAAATTTCTTCACCAAAAGGGTTGTCAAGCATTGCAACAGGCTGCCCAGGGAAGGGGTGGAGTTGCCATTCCTGGGGGTATTTAAAAGACATGTAGATGTACTGCTGAGGGGCATGGTTTAGTGGTGGTTTTGGCAGTGCTAGGTTAATGGTTGGACTTGATCTCAAAGGTACTTTCCAACCAAAATGATTCTATGATTCTATAAATATCTTGGCTTTGTTCAGCTCTCAGACTTCTCCAGTTCTGGGGCAAACAGTTTCCCCACTTACATATCTTATTTCCAACTTTTTACATTCAGCCCTATATCCTAGCATTTGTAAAGAATAATAAAATAAATAAACAGCCATCTCTTAATTCCTTTCATCTTTTGGGGTTATTTGCAATGCCACATCAGAAATGGAACCCATCTTCCAATGAACTAAAAGAAAGCACCACCACTCCCAGACCTCTGCATCTTTCACAGAGGTTGGTCTATAAGAGCCTGTTTATGAGAAAGACAATTAGTGCCTGGCCCAGAGCTTGGACTTTTAGGTGCTGCCTGCCTATAAATTTGCAAACTATCCATAAGAAAAAAAAAAAAACACAGGGAGAAAAAATTGGGATGCTCTTAAAGGTATAAAAGAAACAGTATATATAAATATACTACAAAAAGTAGGATAAAAATGTACTGGAAATAGTATATATAAATATAATATGAAAGCAATAATAATTGCAAACCACCCAACATACCTTTATGGTCTTGGGTGGGGATAATGTTATCAGTAAAAATGCACAAGTATCTCTAATAAGCTAGGAATTTTCTCTTGGGGCCTCCCATCCCATATTGGCAGTGTCTCACCTCCACAGCTCTGGCTTTGGGTGTCAGGGAGGCTGGACATGGCCTGGAAAGAAGAGATGGTGCAGGGCTGGGGGGAGGCCTCAAAGAAACAAGTCTGGGGAGACAGGTAACACTGAGGCTCTCTTCTCATCTCCTTTTAAAAAGCTGTAAACAAATGTAAATGCAAGGAAAGGCCCCCGACTTTCCAGAATATGAAGCCTGGTCACGGCCGTGAGAAATTACCTGTGATTTCTAACAAGTGGCTTTTCACTCTCTCTATTGGAGAAGATGCCTCAAGCTGATCACAGCAGCATTACCCAGGCAAGAACAGCTCAAATGTCGCTTCTACTGATTTTTCCTTCCTTACAATAATGGGCAAAATCTGATGTTGAGTCACCTGACATTGCTGAGGTGCTGCTGCTGCATCCAGTGCCAGTGTCTCTGATGCTTTATACTGTTTATTAACAGAGAGAAGTTGTTAAACAAGCTTGAATATTTTAAACAATGAACAAGTCAACAACTCTCCATTGTAAATAGATACATAGAGATCAAGTGAAAAAAAGAGATTAAAAAAATGTAAAAGAAATCATTATTTTAAAAAGGATGTTTAAACATGTTGCTAAGGAATCTCCTGACTCCCGGGGAGACTCCGTGTGCTCCCATGGAGGATGCCCGGGTACCTTGCTGCCTAGAGACTGTTGCTACGAGGACCATACTTAAATGCTCCCCATGTTTATTCTCGTGTGTGTAAGTACATTAACCCTGGCTTCCCTTCTGGCGGCGTACTGCCCTGCTTATTTGCTCTGTGCTCCTCGGCGGCTGGAGCTGAGTGATGGGCCATCAGAAGCAATGTGAAGGGCAGTGCTGGTTAGGGGATTGCCTCAAGCCCTACGCTTCTCGCAAAACTCTTCCTGAGCACATCCCGGCGCGGCAGCGGCTGTACCCACACTCGGGTCCTGAGCCTGATGTAAATGAAGTGCTTGGAGAGGGACCACCGTGGTTTAAACTGATGGGAGCGCGAGCACTTCTAACGCCCTAATGCAGGATAAGAGGCTGCTTTAGTACCTCCATTGGAGTTAAAGGATGATTCGCATCAGCAAAGTTAATTACATGAGCACATGTTTCAGGACAAAGCTGAAAAAGATTAGATAAATACTTCATTTCACAACCCTTTCCACTCGTGTTTAAATGGCTATTGTCTATTATAGCACTTCTGCGTATTTTTAATCACACAATTTTTGACTACAGAGAAACAGGATATATAAGTAATATATATTGCACATATTTTACATTTTATATTAAAAATGATGGAAAAAAACCTCTGATGCACATAACGCAATAGAGGGGCTGTGCTCTCTCCAAAAGGCAAGGCAGGAGATTTCTCTTGGAAATTTCTGGACGGGAGACAGAGAGATTTGCAAAGGAACAAACTGAGCAGCTCTGTTCTCTCACCTGACATCATTTTCTGCCTGCTTTCTTCTGCCTGTTTTAGAAGGTACTTTCTCCCTCACACAGAGAAGAGATAATACCTCTTATCCAAAAAAGCTCCCATTTTAATCACATTAGCATTAATTAGCAGAAAAAAATTGATATTCTAATGACGATACTAATTACTTGCAGACATCTCAATACCTTCAAAGCATTGCATGAGAATGAGTGGAGTAATGCATAACTGTGCATGCCTTTTATCAACTCCAATATTATTTGATGTTCATTAAATATTTTCTGGAATGAAAATGCACGGTACTTTATAACTGAAAGCTTAATTGTTTAAAAGAAGACTAGAAGCCATAGAAGCAGCTTTCTCTGATGGAAGAAAGTTTAATTTTCTCATCAGAAGAATAAAACATGTTTAGCTTAGCACATTTACTGTTTATCTTATTATTCCAGGGAGCACTGTACATTGCAGTTGTGTGTCTGTTTTTCGGAGGGACTGTGGATAAGTACAGTTTATTAAACCCTGCTGAGACAATCTGTTGTGTCTGTCTGTTTTAATGTTGTTATAAGTCAGTTAAGCATGTACCATACTTGTTAGCTGCATATATACTAATTTAATGTATTGATGGGCTGTCAGTACAAATACCTAATGAATATTAAAATACAAACTCAGATACAGAAATGCAAAGCAGAGCCAGCATGTGGTCAACATTTTGAGGGACAGGCAGAGAAAGGAAAAGACCAGAGTTCAGGGTAAATGACAGTAAACACTCATGAAATGAACTTGAAAACAAATCACTAGCAGCTTCCCAGGAAAGATGGAGGAAAATAATAATTAACGGTCTCAAAAACATGGGCTCTAAATATATGCTGTGAACTTTGTCTTCTGCCAGCTGATTTCAATATAAATGAAACAAAGGACGGTTAAGTAAGACAGTAAGACAAAGAGAACTAGAGAAAACAGAATAAAGACACTGTAGCAGGGGAGAGAGGGGAGGGGAGAAGGAGAAATCTCCCACTGTCTCTTCCGCGATGCTAATTTTCTGTTTAACAATGGCTCTAAAAATGGATAGCAGTCGATACTTTGCATGCTCCGCATAATATAGTCTTTCAGCAAAAGCATGTACGTGCAAATCTCTCCTGCTTCAAGTGAATGTGGCAGGAGTTTGTTGTGCATGTGTCTCCCTATTAGATCATATTCAGAGCTGCAGCCAGCTGCTTGTTAGAGATTCAAAGCCTTGTGCACCATTCAGTCCGAGCTCAGAGGCATGCTGTCTCTCCTTCACGAGGTTTGAAGTGAAAAGCGAATTACAAAGAGAAAGCCCTTGGGCCAGAGGAGAAAATATCAAACCACTGCGAGTGGTGAGGCAGCGGGACAGAGACATGTGAGCAGCCACAGGGCTAATGAAACCAGGAGAAACAGCCCAAGTCGTGTGGGATCTGCCTGGAGTTCGGTAGCTGCTTCCTTCTCCCTTTCCCACCTCTCTGAAATCATAAAAGTGTCTCGAGGGTGATGGGGAACTGGTACGTCTACCAGTTGCAGAAAAGGGAAAAAGAAAGGAGCAGTCAAATAGCAGGCAACTCATGGTGGGCTCCCACCTCGAAACACCCTGCCAGCCCAGAAGGGACACCGACAAGGGCCCAGTCCAAAAAGCTCCCCCCAGAACGGGTGGCTCCTTCACGGGTGGAAAGCCTGCATGGACCTCCTGCTCCCGCCCTGCAGGGTGGTGACCCACTGCTGCCCACCCAGCAGGGACTGCAGGGATCTGCAGCATCCCGGGGATGAAGGGACTGCAATGCAGATGCTGTGTGCTCATCAGCGTGCGAGAACACACGGAGGCGTCAGGAAATCTCTGCCTCTGCAGGCGACAAGGGAGATACGAAGCCGAAGCGGGCTCCATCTGCGGTCATTAGGGAAAGTGGTCAGTGTTGATTTAGAGGTGAGTGACGTTTCTCAGCGGAGACCTTCACGCAGGAGATAACGGGGGAAAAAAACCTGCAGATTTATCTGTGGCAAAGCCTTCCTAGTTTGCAGCCAACAGCTGTGTTTGCTGATGGGGAAGAGAATATGTCCTCATGGATCAAATGCGCAAGGGCTTGTCAAAATCTCAAGCATTACATAAACACCCAGTGGAAAGACAGACAGCAAGCCTTTGAAATGAAAGGGAAAATCAGTGAAACTGTACAATTACATTAAGAATCAGAATCCCACATTACATGAAATATATGCTTCCCTGGTGGCATCAGTCACAAAAAGAATTAAAAATAATCTTCTGATTTAAATACAACCTGGTACAGTCAAATACCTCACCTTATTGTTTGAGCTAGAAGGGAAGGGTAAACATAATTTTCTTTAACATCTCTGCCCCCTTCGCTGCTCCTCTTCCCCAATTCCTCTTCAAATGACTTCATATGCCCCCCTATAAAGCTATGAGGTGTGAAAAGCTCTCTGCTTTCCCGATCATTTGGGCTCCGGCTGTTCCTTCTCCGGCCTGGGAGAGCAGTCGCAGCGGTGGCCATCAGAAACCTGCTTGAGGAACTGCGGCTGGGTGGCAGGCTGGGATAGGAAAGCAGAGGAGGAAAGACTAATCATAGCTTGGCATGAGGTATTTCATCACCTTGACTTTACAGGTAAGCAATCTCCCCGGGTGAAGCAGTACGGGCAGGGACATTTCTGGTAGAAGAGAAGAAGAACCTGCTGGGAAGCTTCAGGAAGAAAAGGACTTTTTGGTCCACTGGCAGACATTGGGTAGATGATGGAAAACCCAGCTACAGAGACCAGATGAGGAGGAAAGGCAAGTGTTTTGAATCCAAGGGGCCCTACAGTTTTGGGATAGTGAAGAGCTGAAGTTTGCTCTCATTAGAGCTCTCTTATTCAAACCAAAATGTACGCTGCGGAGAGCTCAACACAAAGCCACTGCCAGACTTCTAGTGAAGCAAAGAGGGATCTGGACAAGTACTATCGCCTAGGTCCAACCAATTTGTAAGTCAGTGTTCTTCTCCTAATTTCCAGGGGTTTTTTATTTGCCTTCTGCTATCAGAATAAGGCCTGGTACACAAAGGTAGATGTCAAGCAAACATTCAGTTCAGTTTAATATGATAGAGTGTAAATAACACAGACTCTACATTTGACGCT
Organism: Himantopus leucocephalus; assembly: GCA_003993805.1. Lineage (NCBI taxonomy): Eukaryota > Metazoa > Chordata > Aves > Charadriiformes > Recurvirostridae > Himantopus > Himantopus leucocephalus. The sequence continues at coordinate 43,850,903 of RSEF01000004.1, read as the reverse complement.
CACTAAATAAGACTGCATTATTCCTGTCTCTTGTGGCTTTTTTCATTGTTTCTGGCAGGAAAGCATAGAAAGGCAGGAAATCACTTACTCCGAGGTAGAGGCTTTGCTCCTGTAATAACTCACTAAAGGCCTCATCCTGTTGGGTTTGAAAAACTTTGGTGGGACAAAAGGTGTTTAACCAAGTATTAAGGCCACGCGCAAAACAAAAAACAAGGAAGATAAAGATGAAACAAGATGGAATCTTTCCAGCAAGAGGCTGAAGGCAAGAAAAAGAAATAGTCTAACTGATGGCTTCATGGATGAATGGCTAGAAATATTTATTATGCCCAGGAAATAACTGAAACATCTGAAATCACCCTTTAAAACAGAAAACAGCTCCTATTGCTGATAATGGACAAGCCCGTAAAATGCTTCACAGAGCAGCAGCAGTGCTGAACTGAGCAGCGGCGCAACTGTGAAAACAAGGCTGCATGCACTAATTTCCCTGAAACTAGGGAGGAGAGGAGCACCACAGGCTCAGCGCCACGTGCCTCCACCCGGGGAGGGATGGCGGCTGCAGCCCCGGGGAGCCGGGCTGGAGGGAGGTGAGGCCAGGGCACAGCAGGGATGTGCTGAACGAGGCAAAATAAATCCTCACTCAGCCAAAGCTGACCTGGCGCGCACGGGGAGGTGTAAGTGTGCCCGCTGGGGTGAGACTTTTCCAAATTCAAGCAGCCATCCACGCATCCATCATCCAGGCACCGGGGCAAGGAAAGCGACCTCGTAATGACTCATCCATTTCCCTTGCTCAGTCATCTTAACAGCAACAACAACAGAAGAAACCACCTTGAAAGCCTGGCTTAGCTAATATATGCAACCTCAGGCCCCCATCAGTGTCACTCCTGCCTGCTGCCTTCTTCAGCCCGGCCACGTGCCAGGCCCGCTTGTCTTGCCTTGCTGCTAGCTGGACGCCAGGCGTGAGAGTTAGCTGCTCTACAGTCCTGCTTCTTCGGCTGCAGGCTCGAGCATCATCTGCCGAGAGTGTTCAAAATACTTCTTTTTGCATTGCTCTGGTCTTGCAATTTCCGTGCTGTTAAAGGTCCAGAAAACTAACTGGTCTCTGGCATTGTCTTTGGAGGAACTGAGGAAATGGAAATGTATCGCAACTAAATTTCACATTTGAAGCTATGTAAAGTTAGTTCCAATCAAGCCATCGCTTGTCAAAAATTAAGAGAAGGCCATCATTAGGCCTTATTTCAGCTGGTTTGCAATCAGTAATTAACTTTGCAGAGAAAACAGATATTTTGCAGGGAATCAGAGATGACATTTTTATGTGTGATGTACTTTTTGAGCCAAAGGAGGCTGCGCATTATGCCAACATTATGCCAACAAACCTCGGTAGCTTGGAATTGTCGTCTTCTGCCCTAATTGGGGATGGTTTTCAACAGTGGGGAGATTAAAGCTGAAGTAAGACAACACACTTAAACTGCAGTAAGCAGAGCATTAGCAATGCGAGGTGGTCCTACCAACCACTAGCAGAAACAACAGAGGAATAAACACAGCAGCGATCAGCTCTGCCCTGCGCTGCTGCTGGCTGAGGAGCCTCAATCCGTGAAGAAGAAAGCTGGGAGGGAGGCAAAGCGACATTAACCCATCACAAACCCTAAATTGCGGGGCCTCCAGGGTAGGAACGCTCCGGCTCACGGGTGCTTTGCTCTTGCTGGGATCTCATGTGGACCAGACCGAGGAGCAGTTGCACGCTACGAAGCTGCTGGCAGACCTTGCTGGGCGAGTAGCACCACTCACAGACGTGGAAAGGCTGGGTTTGTCGGTAACCACCGTGCCTAGTCGCTTTTGCATTGGTTGGTTAGCAGCTCCTCATTCGCTTTTTATAAAAAGCTGGCAATTTGGGAAATGATAGAAAGGCCTGTCTTATCTCACACCGCAAAACGCTGATACAGGCTAAAATCGGCAAGCTCTGTAAAATGCTGCAACTCATTTAAATGAACGCATCCGCGTACACAAACATAAGTATTAAGAATACAGCTGACAATCATGAATGATGCCAAGCCACTGTGCACACAGGAAGGGAAAAGAAAGCTGTCACTTTGGTGCTCAGACACCACGGTGGTGGACACCATATAAATGGATAGTGCTCATCTAATATAAATCAGATAGCGGTTGCCTAAAAGACTGCCATTATGGAGTACAAAGCACTGAAACTTGGGTAAACCAATAATATAATGTTTCCTGTAGCAAGAAAGACAGGAGTGCCACGGGAGAGTGAGTTTTTCTTATTAATGACCAGATAAAATACTTGATTCATTCCACTTTGAAAAAAACCCAAGACAGCAGAAGCACAGGAAAATGCAGCGGAGAGATGAAGCAACGGGAAAGGCAAAGGACAGATCTGCTTTGTCAGGGAAATGAACTGAGCGATCTAACAAGCCTTTTCCATCTCCAGCTCCTGTTCCTGTGTTAAGGGCATGGTTTTCTTCAATTTGCAGAACTGTTTCTGCCTCAGTCGGGGCAGCGGGGCAGAAAGCATGCAAGGGGAAATTTCCTGGGCTCTTTCTTGCAGGGCTAAAAGCCGGCAAACCTGCTAACCCACACCCTCACCTCCTCTCGCACGGTCTCAGCTGCCATGGCTCTCACCCAAATACCAGTGCAGCCCTTTGCTGCTCCAGCTAAGAATCAAACCGCTAGCTTTTACGTCGTAAAATAAATTTAATACAACGGGGAAAATCAATTTTATTTTGTTTTGTTCTAAACTGGGATCTGCTTGCTGACATGGATCATTAAGTAAAGTAGAATGAAAAGAAGTGGGAATGAATGAAAACCTATTTAACAGAGCAGGAGCAGCGCTACCTGTAAGGAATAACAACAAAAAGACAATGCAGAGCATTTAAGGTGGTGGATGACATTTCATGTTCATCCCATCATGCCAAGCATAGTCCAGCTACTCTGAAATTTGTTTATGGAAATCAAAAAGACAGACACAACATACTGTGGCAATATGCAATTTGATGAGAGAAAATTAAATTCCGTACAATAGCGACACCCGGCACCGTTATGGATGTAGACCCTTGGAACATTTTTATTATAATCTCTGTTATGCAAGGCTTTGAAATATGGCCATAAAAAATTTGCTTCATAATGAGACTTGGCACACAGCACAAGAAGATCTTAGCCCAGAAAAGAGTTGTTGATTTCCTTTCTTCTCCCTGCACAGACCAAATCCTAAATTCACTTACAAAACGAAAACAAATAAATACATTTTCATTAAAGATGAATTAAGCATGACAGTTTGGCCTGTCTTACACTCTTCAAATGTAAAAGAGAGAAAAGAAGGTTGTTCCTCGTTTAGAAATATACTGCCTTCAAGGGCCCCAATGGCAGCTAGGACCTAAGCAATGAAATCTGGCAACTCTGCAGAGTGATTTAATCACTGACGGTATTTTAACAAGTTGCATAGCAAACAGGATAGCTATCGTTAAAAACACAGTTTGCTTTCCTAAACCTCCCTATTATGCTGCATCTAAATATGTACTCAGAACCAGTCTAAAGCCTTTGAAACCCATAAAGCCACGAGTTTTGTATTTCCACTGGGTCTTGTGGGTAACTCAGCCCAAGCGGACCTGGCAAAACCAGGGCGAGGGAAGGGAGCTCCAAGATGTTGCCAAGATAGAAGAGCAGCTCCACAGATCCCTCGAGGTAGTACAGCCCTTGTTTGGTCTCCATTAATTTCCCAACAGGGACCTTTTGCAAAATCTGACTCTTTTCTCCCCACAGAGAGGATGGTCGGCATGCCAGAAGAGACCTGTGCCAAACGGCAAGAAATATTGAAGGCATAAACAAACCAGGGAACGCTTTTTTCCAAACATCCTCTCTGCAGGCTGACATACACAAAAGTTCTAGTTTTAAGATGACTAAATCCTGCATACTTCAAACTAAAAATGAAATTTTAATGTATTTATGCTCACTAAAGAAGTGGCTATCGAAGTCGAGCATCAACGTCAGCAGATACTTAGTTGCTTCAGTAACAAATTGCAAAAACGAAAAACCCCAAAGTTTGCTGCAACGAGCTGATCCTCAGGGATCTAGTCAATGATTGAAAATAGGTGAGAAAATTATCTGAACTATCCCTGCCTTTATCCAGTCAGTCTAGAAGGTAATGCTTTAATGCACTCTTTCTAAAAAAGGGAAAGAAATCAAAGCTGATTTTGCAGGACATATGGAAAAGTGGGAATTCTGAAAAATTAAAACACAGCTCTCCTTTTTAGAAATGTGACAGTGCACGAGGCTAAATGCTTTCCCCATAGTTACTCATGCATGATTACAGAAGATTTCAATAGCAGCTTTATGAGTTTTAATGAAGGCATAAGGCGTCCATCCTGTGAGACTGCTGTGTTAACAATATCGGCAGGGGCGGCACAAAAGCAAGCATTTTCTAGTAGGACTGGGTGGCTCAGTATATGTAGCTCAGACTTTTGAAAAACAAAGCAAAAAACCCCTCCATTTGGTGAATTTGATTCCTAGCTATTGTCTCCCGGCTTTGCCAATGGCTATTATATACAGGTATCCTTTATGTAATAGATCCCTCTATTACATTTTATTTCCTTGGCTCCCACCAACAGTTTCTAGAAAGAATGCGTTGTTATTCACTTAAATTGGACAATTCAACAATAGTGGAGGGAATAATGGAGAGGAACCACAATCCCTCAAAGTGATAATAACCTGCAGAGATATTTCACTGCTCATTTTTTAACCAAAACCTGACATTTCTCATTATTTCAGAGTGCAGACTGCCTAATCCAGAAGTATATCTATCACAAGTAATTCAGGTACAGAACTGACATTGCAATTATTTTTACTAGTACTAGCCAAAAATGAACTATGTTTCAATGACCACAGATCAAATCTCTCCTACAGATATAGCAGTATACCTGCATCGAAAGCTTCCAATTATTGGAACGAAAACATGCAGTTGTTGATCCAAATAAAGTGTTTAGGGAAGGAAGTGCCTCTGTTTGGCTCCATTTATTACTTTCCAATAGCCCATCCCTGTCAAATAGCAACAGTATTTTATATGTTATTTAACATGTAAAAATCCATCAGAAAGCATAATGAATTTATCTCTCAAGCAGAGATAACAGTAGTTCTAGTGCAAAATGCTCTCAATAGAATTTCAATCCATGGGAAACGCACTGGAGTCTGGCTTTTGCTGGAGACTCAAGAGCAAGCCTGGTTTTGCTAAAAGGTTCAGGACCCAGGTGAAGAGCACTGAGGTAATTTATGTTTTTCATCTCACAGCTCTTACATGAAACAAAGCTCTTGGTGGCAGTCACAAATACTACCTCTGCCTATAAGAAAAAGAAAAAAATAGACTTTGTTCTACTTTCTCCAAGGCTGTTCTGCATTTTTTTTTTTTTGCAGTGAAGCGTAGTAAATCTCAGTGGCACCATAGAAAAATTCAAGATTCCTGTAATTGTCCTACTACAATGAATAATCAGAGACCAAACGTTGTGGTATTATCATCAGATACATCTCTGATGCAATCTGCATTTATTATTCTCCACATTTGCAAAGAATAGAGACATACTTGGAAGAACTGTAAGCTTTAGTTTACAACAATGGCACTTTCTTCTGTGCTACCATTTCTTTATGCTGAAGGAGTGTGGGTGTAAGAAAAGTGAATGGAATTGAGCTGTCTCAAAAAAAATTTGAATAAGCAAATAAACTTTTTTTTTTTTTCTCTGAACTACAGTAACACATTCACATCAGGCCCTTTCCTACACAAATGAACACACTGGTATTACTTCATTGCTACTAAATGACAGGGTTGGGATTTTTCTACCAAAGGCCATCTTCAGTTTGAGAGTAAACANAAAAAAAAAAAAAAAAAAAACTCCCCCCCCCCCCCAAAAAAAAAGGAAAGTAATCCCCAAAAGTCTATGTGGCCTGACCGTCATAATTACTTCTATAAATTTTACAGATACTGAAGTTAATTTGCCATGGAATGATACCTCCATCTGAAAATTACCGCCTTATTTATCATTCAAACCCAAAACATGACAAAAGTTTCTTCAAAAGTTTTTTTTTCTTTCTTTGAAATACGACTTATAAATACATAAATAAAAATATCACACATTTATTTCCTGATTAAAGGTTTGCTGCCTTTTGTCTTGTAGCTGCCTCCTATATTTATCACTCTTCCTGAGGTTTCAGTAAAAATTATTTACCATGCTGAGGGTTGAAGTGCACAGCTGATGAGGAACTGTATACGATACCAGCTGGGAATTCACAGCTTGGACATGAATGAGGACAACAAAAGTTGGGGTGTGATAGTGACTAACAACCACCAACATGATGAAGTTGTGAAGAGGAGAATGTTGTATCAGAATATGCTGAGCAAGGTATTTCTGAATCAAATTGTGGAAGGTACAGGTGCGATCTCATCTGACACACTCTGCGCAACCGCCCTTACTCACCTTCAAGAAACCAGAACTCGTGCAACTATGAGATACAGGGATGAACAGGAGAACAGAGACCTTATCTCAGGAGAATAAAAGTCCTTCTGACGTTCATGAAAAAGAGGAGAACTGAGAGTGAGTGAAGGCAGAAATAGTGACAGAGAAAAGCAATATGAGGGAAAAGCCAATGTTAACAAAAGCAAACAGTTACACACTGGCTATGAAGAAATCTGGACTGTGAAGAGTGCCCTGGGAGCAACATGAAGGAGGAAAAGCTTCCCAATGGGAACAGCACCAGAAAAACAACAGAATTCCCAGGGGAAGATGCTCAAGTGAACAAAAATCCCCCAGACTGGTATTGAGGTGGCGCTTGATGAAGTTATGAAAGGACTCATATGGTGTGCTTGCCTATCATAGCAGGATAATGGATTCGGTGACCCAGCAGATCCCTTTGATTCCTACGGTCATATAACAGCAATAAAGCAAATTGCCTGTAGCTTTGTCACTTGGGTCTTCTGTTTTATCAGAGAAACAAAGATCTTGGACTGCAGATTTAAAACAAGCATCCCAGCACAAGAGTAATGGGGTTTGGCATGCCCCATTGGTGTTCCCCCAGTGGTAAGGGGGACATGTGGTGGATGAAGGACACCAGACATTTCATCTCCCCACTCCTCCCCTTCTCTGCTCTGTCCTCCTCCTGCCAGTGCCCCTTGGTGCTCACCCTCCATGTGCCTGCCTGGGAAACCTGGTGTGGGGCACCTGGCTTGCCCAGCTGCAAACCCAAAACCTAGCTCCCTGTATAGCCAAAACGTGAGAGGGATCACAGAATCACAGAATGGTAGGGGTTGTGAGGGACCTCTGGACATCATCTAGTCCAACCCCCCTGCCAAAGCAGGGTCACCTGCAGCAGGTTGGACAGGAATGCATCCAGGCAGGTTTTGAATATCTCCAGAGAAGGAGACTCCACAACCTCTCTGGGCAGCCTGTGCCAGTGCTCTGTCACCCTCAAAGTAAAGAAGTTCCTCCTCTTGTTGAGATGGAATTTCCTGTGTTCCAGTTTGTGCCTGTTGCTCCTTGTCCTGATCCTCTGCCCAAAGACCACATCAGAGGCAATTTGGAGAACCTAAGGTAAAGTGACCTCTGGAGACCTTCGTGCAACACACAGATGCCAATACCTGGCTTTTGAAAACAGTTTAGCTTTCAATGGCGTAGAGTAAGTGGTCTTTCTAAATAAAACTGGATATATAATAGTAAGGAACCATTAACTTTGTTAATGCCAACCAAGCTTACTTAAAATATTATTATAAGTAAGCATTTAAATAGCTAAGTAAATGCAAAGTTATTTCAGAGCTCCGCAGGAGATATTAATAATGATAACCTCACTCTGGTGAGACCCTGAAGATTCTACTCAAGGTTTCCTTATTAAAAATACACTTAAGGCTTGCTGGTCCAACAGAGATTTATTTACAGCAACCCACTTTTAGTACTGCGGGCTTGTAACACTATTACTCTGGCTTTATTATTAGTGGGTAAAACACATCTACTAGTGAGCTGAAAGTGGCATCCAAGCGTTTGATGGATGGATGGTTCAGGAACCATCCCTCCTTTCTGTGAGGATTTTACACTCTTTACTCTGTGCTAACATGTGATACTGGGAAGCACTTCCTTTCCTCTCACTCATTACGTGTCCACAAAGGAATACAAGATTAAGTTGCACTTCACCAGCCCTCTAAATATCTGTAATCTCAAAGCACTGTCTCTAGTGCCTTTTGCTGATAATAATTCTTGATACGCAATGTCAGCAAAACCATGAAATTAAACCATGTTAAGGCAAAATGCCTTCCAACACTGTTAGAAGTTTTGGCCTCCCACATGAAATGAATCATTACAGCATTAGTTTCCTTTTGGCTTTGCTGTCAAGTTCTCCGTAGCAAAAAACTATCAAGAGTTTTATAATGGCTCCTGTCACCTTGCGTCCAACCACCTCAGAAACACATACAGTTGACTTCAGCCATCGCTTTATCCGTAATTTCATCCCAAACAACCCCAAGCCCATAAAAGCCACAGAAGAAAAATTCCCATTTTATTATTATATCGAACATGTCATGTTCTTGAAATAAACCAGCATCATGAGGCTTTAATCCTCTTTCAACTTCCCCTAAATGCCATCAATCAGAGAACTGTCAGCTCAAGTGTGACAAGAAACCTGCTTCCATTCCCCGGAGACCCTGGTGAAATCAGTATTATTAGACCGTTTTTTCCTTTAGAGGGGTTCATTACAAAAGAGCGAAGCATCGAGAAATGCAGTCTCCAGCACAAGATCAATAGTGTTACATCCCCACTGAGGGGTTTTAAAATGCTACCCTACATGCGGCAAAAACCTTTGCTGTTTTCCAAGGTGTGTGGTTAAGAAAGGTGCTGGAAAACCGGCCGTGTGCCTTTATCCGGCACGTGATAGAGCATCCCTGCAGCAAAGCTGTAGCACATATGTGACAACCTGTGTGCAAAGACTCCTCTTTTCCCTCCATTATAAAAGCCAGACTCTCAATAGAGAAGTAGAGCACTCTTGTCCAGGCTTTTGCCAATCAATAAGCTAAAGATCCTTCTTCTCCTCTTTGTCTAAACATAAACTGACCATCAAGCAGCCTATGTCTGTTTGTGTCAAGTTGCTCAGCAAAATAACAAATTCATACCAAGATGTGCCAGAGACATAATTTTGTCTTATTAGGTGTATCTGACTTAAAGGGCTGTGAAGCAATTTCTCCAAATTTTGATAGAAATGAATTTGATCCTGTCTGTGTAGCTATGGACTGAACAAGTGTGATACGTACCTCTCCTCCTTCCCAGACTTGTTTTGCAGGGAAAGGCTTGTTTTATTTTAAGAAAAGAAGATCCCAGGAGCGCATCTTTGAATAAGTATATATTGTAATACTGCTTCGATGCCCCAGTCTACTAATTTTCCCTGTCATCGTTTTACCGAAAGGTAAATTGATAGGTTACTTTCATGAGCACTGGCGTGTTCACATAATTTTCTTTATCTTGCATTTTGTCTGTCAATTTATGTCTATTTACAAGGATTTCAACTTCCTCAGTCAATACAGACAAAATTCCCACAGGGGAAATTCAGTGGATGGAGAGGTTTAGTAGTTGAGGGTATGAAGATTTCTATTTTGTGTTTATCATCTGGTAAAAACAACCCATAATTCAGTTAGTGGTAATAGCCTGCTGTTATCACACACAGATCTTCTTCAAGCTTACGCAAAGAAGTTTTCAGACTTAGTTCTGCCTCCACTTTATAAAAAAAATAACCATTCCAACTCACCCATGTTAGAAGTGTAAATAGCCAGGCCCAATGTTCAAAAGCACTGAGATGGAAATACAAGCCTGGGGGCCCCATCCACAATGAAACACGATCAGATGATGGGAGATGTCAGCCTCCACCTCTGCAGTCTTTCTGCCCTAAAGCATCAGGGAAGCATGGGCTAAGCATCATGGAGAGGCTAAAGGACATTAACGAGGGTCCATGTTTTTTCAGACGAGTCTTGGGGTTCCTTTGTAAACTATTTCCTAGCACAAGATAGCCAAACCATACGCAGGATGAGCAGATGTAGGACTACTATAGCAACTTGAAGACTGACTTCATAGAGAATGACCCATTTCTTACATCAATCGTTTCAAATGTCATCATGATTATTAAATACCAAACCAATAATATTCATCTAGGAGCTAATATGAAAGACACACAGGTATTGACTGAAGTCAAACTATCTACTAACTGCTACAGCCCCAAACATTTCTGTCACTAAGCAGTATTAGTAACTACAGTTTTATGCTTCTTTGAACTGCTACTTCTTCTGGCCATCAGCTTTCTTACCCTCCTCCAAGCATACAAGTTGCAATCATCTGACAGTAATTGCCATGACAACTGATGCTGGTCCCAAGAGTACGAAAGACAATACCGCCAGCAAAATTCAATAAGGAGTGTAATGAAGTAGAACAGAGCACGGGAAGTGAGTTGTGGGTTCGTGGTATGGACAGCGAGCAATCTGGAGGATCCCCCCGGCGTCCCGGGGCTATCCACATCCCAGCCTGAAGCATTCACATATGCTGCTGAGGGTGACCTAAGTGCCCTGAGAGATGCTGCAAAGGAGCAAGCTATAACCTTGGAGAAGAAAGGCAGCAGGTTGATGGCAGGGGAAGAGCAGTTTAAAATGAAGCGCATAGATTTGCAGATAGTAGGGCAGGAAAGGCCATTACAACACCTAGTTCAGCATACTGGTCCATAAAGGATCTTCCAACGATGTAGGAAAAGACGGAGGAAGATTTTCAGAGCACAAATCGGGATTAGGCACTGTCCTCCCATGCATTTTCAACTTCCTAAGCTTTCAGCTTACTGGCCTTCCCATCCCCACCACAAAGTAAACATCTGAAGACAAAAACCTAACATGTTCCTACAAAATTGAAAAGAAATAAGCACACAAGTTTTTATCTACTCAAGTTCTAATAACGAAAGGAATGTCTTAATTATAAGAATAGGTTAACTGCATGGCATCGTTATAGGGCTTATTTGGAGTTGGCTAACTGAATTAATTGCATCCCTTACCTTCAGGTTTCTTTGATGTGGAACCTTAATTCAGACTTTCCTCATTTTATGATGACTGATTCTGGAATTATTACAAGCATTCTTTACTCTTTCTTTCTATCAAATAATGGGTTTCTACTTTCAACTTTAACAAAGATTTCAGTTTAAGAGTTTCTAATGACATTTAAGTATCTAGCTAATACTAGCTAATTTAGCTAACTACAATGTTATTGTGGAGCAGACAGGGTAACGCAGCAGAAATGATGTGCTAAGAGCAGCAGTCCTGATAGACAAGGCCTTGAGCAATCGCCTTCTAATTTTGTAATTTGCTCCCTATTTTGAATTAAAAAATAATCCATGAATATCATACTATTTCCTCCTTCAAACACAAATCACACCATTTCATTAAAACCAAGTCCAAAAACTTAGCTGAAATGTCTTTGAAAGAAAGACGTTCGGTGGCTCAAGTTCAGAGTGGGTAATAAACCTCCAGCCAGGAAACAATTCTGCAGAAAAGCAAATGTTGCCAAGAAAGCTTCCTGCAACCCTGCTGTCCAAGCGCTATGGCTCAAGGCAAGCACCACTAACCCCCCAAACGAAAGCGATGCAGACAGCTGAAAAGAACAGAAGACAGAAATAAGGAACTTTCTTGCCCAGCTGCAATGTTTACATTAGCGCTGGCAGTATGGCAAGAGGCTCATGAAGTCCAGCATAAGGCCTACAGAGAAAAAGACTTTGGTTTGTAGGCAGCACACCCTATTGCCTTGTCTGTGAAGAGTAAATCATCAGTTTTGCCTGCAAGCATCACAAAATGAACTTTAAGAAGGCACCTCCACATAGGAATAAACTATCCTGTTTATCCAGATCAATATATCAGTTGAGACCCGCAGCGTTTCTCCTGCTGAATAAAGATACTGCGCTATTTACACAGAGATAACCTGCACCATTACTATTAAGATTCAGCCCTGCGATAATTCCAGCTGTAAAGGATCAGCTAGATGTATATTAGTGATCTAAAGGGCTGTAACATTTAAAAATTTTAGCAAGGAGCTTATCGTTGGCTGGCCGAGATGAAGGGCTGGCATCTGTGCTTTTTCCTCAGTTTGGGAAAAAAGATACTAGTGTGTATGCAAGTGCCTGTGGGGGATGAGAAAGCTTCTCTGTGAGCAAGCAAATCTTCAGAATTCAACCTGAAAATGCAGCACTGTGGGAATCATCCTGAATTGCAATAGGCTGAAAGGAGCACAGCATGGTCTGCTCCCAGTCCTGCCAGCCCGGGACTTCGGAAGAGAGAGGGGCTTACCCAGGCTTTATTTCAAACACAAGCAAAAAGATGACGACCGGTCAGCCCAATGAACAGACAAACCACTTGCACTTCCTAGAAAGTNGGGGGGGGGGGGGGGGGGAAGAAACAAAAAAATCCTTTCTCCTTCACAACGAACAACAGCACTGATCCCAAACACCAGTTTTGTTTTTGAGGTGGTTTTGAGGCAAGCGCTCACAGACCCCTCCGCACCCCCCGGGACCCCAACCTTGCCCAGCCGCGCTGGCGGCTGCTCCCTTGCACCCCCCCCAGGGCTTCACCCCGCGATGCCCCACCGCAGACCACTGTCCCAGTTTGGCAGCGCAAGGGACAACCGGTTCCTCTACACGACGCTGAAGCAGCTAAAAGGGTCTGTGTTAACCGAAGCAGCAGTAGGAAAGCGCTTTGGGCAGAAAAATAGAAACAGCCGGTGGTGCCAAGGCACCAAGTAATTTGCGATAAAGCTGGCAGGAGGGAGGGGAAGGATGCTGTGCCCGCGCGCAGCCCATGGCCATGCCGGCTCCGCAGCCGGCAGTCTTCCTTAATCTCAGCTATTACAGCCCTCAGTGGAAGCAGGGAAGCCGCTTCTCCTAACTTCAGCCCTTAAAAGCAACACCCCACGCCAAAACCACCCTGGATTTCTTCCACAAAAAAAAGGCTTCAGAGCAAGTAAACAGTTAAACCGTGTGGCCTGCGCTAGGAGTAAAGAAGGAAAAGCCGGGAAAATGGGCAGAAAAGGGGTGTTGGCCGAGTGATTTGTGGAGTTACCTTGGATGTGTCGTTCATCCCCCTGAGCTGAGTTTCCCACTGCAAGTCGGAGTGACAGCCCCTTCGCTTGTAAAGCAGAAGGAGAGGGTATTGCTACACCTTATTCCTCTGCTTCTCTGCTGCCGGCCCATCTACGCACACAAACATTTCATTTTGGGGGTGAGAATAAAATATAAACGCTGCTGCCAGCCCAGCGACATACTCACCTGTGCAGCCACGGATATATTTGCTCTTGAATTAAACACTTGTCCGTGATTCTTTCTAAACCCCATTATTTTCAAGAGTCATTATATATTTAACTTGGAGCAAGATTGCTACTCTCAAAAAAATAAAAGATGAGCGTTGTAGGTGTTTCTAATTTAAGAGGGACACGAAGATCAACAAACCTTCATTTCCTCTGGGTTGTAACCATGCTTCATTTCCCATCGCTTTTCTTCAATGGATTTTACAAATTTCTCCAGATTTATACAAAATAGTGGATGAAGGCAGGGGAATTTGATGCTGCGGCTGAACTCTGACAGCTTTTTGAAAGCCCCAGTCGCTGCACAAGCGTGACTCTCAGAGCCGACGCGTTTCTGTAGCTTTGCATAGTACTTCACAGGCAAAAGAAGACATGAACATAAATGCCCTGTTACATGGGGATGTTAATCTTCAGCCTTACATCGAAATTAGGCAAAAGACATATTTATAGGATTAAATTCTCCCATCAGCTAAACCAGCATAAATCTGGCGTAATTCCATGATCTGAAGATCCATTGCTAATTACCTAAAGTCCCTTCAAACCCAAGGAAATTAATACAACCAAATAATATTAAAAATAGAGTGCATACTTCTCAGCTCAAGTTCAAGGCTCAGTTCTGCACGCTTTCTCTCACATGCTGCTCTAGGAATACCCCAAGCAAAGCCAAAAAAGTTCAGACCTGGGTCAGGAACTTCTAATCCCTGCTCTCAACACTGCAAATCTGTGCTTACTACTCTGCTACTTTTCTCTCCAAATATTCCTGTAACGGAGTTTGTTTGGGTTTTTAATTAAAAAAATTGTATTTTTAATTAAAAAAAACAAACTCAAACCAAGAGTTTATCTGTCTTATGGGCTTTGGGTAGGAATCGGATATCTTTGGAGATACCTATGATCTCTTTGGTGATGTTTAGGCATCCCACCAATGAAACTACAGCCAGTACAGTTATTTTGCCCTTTCATGCCTATTACTAGTTGAAACCTTTCTGCTTTGGTGGGAGCTGCTGTAGTATGTAGTTGCTACAAAGCAAGGTACTTAAGTGGCAGCTTCTCTTTACTGCTTTGGAAATTAGCCTATTCTTATCCCATTCTTTCAGCTGAAGATGACAGTTGCAAATATAAGCAAAAAAAAAATTTAAAATTATAATAAATATAAAAGGATTGTTACTTTTCTAAACAAGTGTGCTTCCTCCCAGGTTCAGTCCTAAACTGTAAGGGCTTTTAGAGTGAACCAGCAAAGCCCCTGCATGCTATTAAGCATGTGCAAGAGAGAGATGTGCTCATGCGCCATGATAAATTACTACCACTAGGACTTAATCAGGAATGTAAGCACCCTCTCGGGCTAGGGCAAAACCCCTCGTTATATTGTGCTGGGACTATAATGGACTGATTATTAAAATCCTTCTATTGAGAGTGATCGTTAGAGGAATATGATAAAGTATTTGATTAAGAGAAAGACCAAGTAAGACATACTTTACTGACTCACTACCAGGCAGCAGAAAAGAGCAATTTTCAATACCTTGCATATGAACTTAAAAAAATTGATTTTTCCTTATTAATTTTGTTGTGAGGGATTATAAATCCTGCCTTGTCCTCCTCTCCTCCTTTTAAAAAAAAAAATTTTTGGCTGGTCATTTAAAGCATCTATTTCTGTTCATTCAGTCTAATTTTATTCTGTTTTATCTATTATTTTATTGAGCAATTTCAATATTCTGGTTCTATATAGGACTTTTCCCTTAGTCAGGAACTGCAGTCTGTAATAACAGCAATCAAGGCAGTTCGTTCTGACAAATGTATGTCAGAAAAAGACTGCTGTGACTTTGAAATATTGAAAGTGACTGATAACATAATGTACGAAGCAGAATAAATGCATACAAATGGAAGTTTTAGCTGAGCAGTCAATGTATGAACTAAATACAGTGTCAGAGCTCTGCACTGAAAGCTCTACATGCAGGTGGTTACAACAGCAAATTACTATGCACTTTGCAAAAGTGTTTTATGAATAAAGTGGCAAGCACAGTTTTTCCTCGGCCATATCATCCTTTTTTTTCTGCTTGCACTTAGTCATAAAGCAGAATGAAGCCATATTTAAGTACAAAACCTGGGTCTGGAAAGCCACTTGGTTTTTATAAAAGTTATCAGAGCTATGACAGCTGGGATCAGGGCCCTGTTTTATTTTGGGCTAACCTAACTCGATTGGCGCTAAAGCAGCAAATAAAACACATTGTGCAAACAAGAGTCTCAAACACATCCAACCGATTCATGTCTTCTATCCATTCTGACCCCTCAAAAAACTACAGAGCCCAGACGAGCTTTTTTGGGAGCCCGTTCTGAACGAGGCTGATGCTAGGGACTAGGTCTGTGAAATGTTTCAAGGGGAATTTGGACCCGTCTGGCACAGCCTGGTTAAGCGCACCCGCTGCCTGTGCCTGGGTTTTGACCTGCTGCAACCTCGTGCTCCGTGTCGTGCTCGTGCCAGGACAAGCCGCAGCAGCGCTACGTCTCTGCCTGGCTTGGGCAGAGGCTGGGGATGCCCGCAGCAGCAGGACAGCTGGATGCGCGCTCCTGGTGCCTACCTGCCCACTTCCCAGGACTCAGACCTTCGAGGGCTCCGGAATGCGGTGCAGCCCAGCTGCGCTATGTGCTAACTGAAACATACCGCACAGAAGTTGTCCAAAGCCACTTATTGTTTACACCGTGCCAAAAAAAAAAAAAAAAAAAAATCTTGACGCAAGCCTCTCTGCAGCTTACTGCCTTGGTTTCCTTTCCACCACCAAATCTTCTTTTGGATTTGGTCAGAGGTCCTTAAGACCTCATGATACCTCATCCCCAGAGCATTTTTTTCCTCGAGGCTACTGAGTTCCCATGCATTTAGAGAGTAAAGGCTTCCCCACCCCATCTTCATCTTCCAGCTAATCCAATACGGTCTAACCACCGTGCTCAGACATACTGGTGACCCTGCCGGGGACACTGTCTGACTCTTCCTCCCAGTTTCCACTTGATTGCTCCGGGGAGCAACCTACCCCATGGGCTTGCCCAAAGACACAGCAGAAAGCTTCTCTGGGTAGTTTCCTTAGATTTCCCACTTTGCTAATCTCTTCCCTGCATGGAGATGAGCAATACGGAAGGCTCCATTTATTTACCCCCCATAAACATTCACAAGCACCCAGCTCCTCCCTCTCCTCAGTGCCTCTCCTCTCACTCCCTCTGTCCCTGCAACCGGCTTTCTTCTTCCTCACATGCTATTTCAGCGAGGGAAGACACCTCTGCTGCAAACCCTTCCTTGGCTCTATGTTCTGGAAACTTTCCACACACTTTTTCCTTTCCCTACCTCTGAACTTGACTCCAGAAAGTCATCAAGGAACGCCAGCACCTTCCTTTGCCTACTGACAACTCAAGGATGGGTGACAAGGAGGTTTAAGGCAGGGGAAACCTCTGCAGGCTGAGGCAGCCCCTGATGCAACAGTTCCATGGACAGAAGCAAAATTTTTAGCTCGGGTATGGATAAATCCCCTCAGCTGCCATAGTATCAAGTTTACTATTTACCAGAACATATTTCAGCTTTGAAAACAAGCTTTGTTTTCAGGCAAAAGCCTTTCATTTTTATCTGGAAAACGGGACCGGCTGAAGACTAGCTTTATGGTCCAGCTAAAGGTTAATTACCTTTTAAGCCAACAAAATGGGTTAGGAAAGATCTATTATTCTTTACTGTTTTGCTACTTTTGCTCATTTTAACTGGAATAGGTTGACCAGTGTTTTGAGCAACTTAGGTCAAGAGGCAGGAACCTTTGGCAGGTAGTGCTGGTATGGGGTAGGTGAGGTAAACCCTTATTTGTGGTTATCACAGTTCTGTCGGCAAGACAGCTGCATGGCTGGATCCTTCCGATTTGCAGGGAGAGCCTTGCACTCGCTTTCCACCCCACTTTAAAGGCAAGGCTGCTGCCCAGCTCAGTTGGACTGCGTAGTCAAATCTGCTCCTCTTGAGACGGACACACACAAACATAAGAGAAGCTAGCCAGAAAATAAAAAATGTATTACAGGAGAGTGTGCATTAACTGTAAACCTAATCTCTTCTTTAGGAATTCATAAAAAAGCAAGTTCTTGGAGGGAAGCCACTCACTTAGACTTCTTTTAGCTTTACTATCATCAGATTTATAACCAAGCAGTTTCAAATTCTGCAGCCATGCACTTACTCACTCCATAAAACTTTAAAACACATGAACAACTCGGCTTACAAGAAACGTTGCTTGCATATAGTTGGATGAGCAGCACTGCTTCCACTGACTGTACTGCACACACATTGCTGGGTAATATCTGGTCATTTTACACGCCAAGTCTGTGGTGCCTAAGGCTACAGAAGTGGGTAAAAAGCAGTAAGAAAAAGCTTGCAAAGCGATATGTGCTGGCAGTTTAACGCATTACAATTAGACTGTTTTCTTTGGGGTGGTTCATGGGTAATGATGGGGAATTAATAGGCATAAACAGCTTACCTGGCTCGCCTTTCTGAAACTTTGAATGCAGTGCCCTTTCTGAAAGTGAACATTGATTAGGAAAAAGAGAAGGCATGAAGCTCATGGCACCTCTTTTCCAATGTGCAGCAACTCCTTCACCACAGCATTGTTTGGATGCAGAGGTGCCTTCCCATGACGAAGTCAGCAGGCATTCTCTGATTCTCATAGATCTATGCTGTATGAAGGCAAGATGACCTAATGCCTTTCCCTCATGATTTTGCTTCTCATGCTTCATCTTAGCGCTGCTGCTTCAGGACCCTTTAACTTACCCCATCAATTAATATTATGGTATATTTAAAAAGCCACTAATCTGCTCGCTGCCTTTATATGTTTTCATTAATTAATTTTCCATTATGTGCATGTTATAAACTTCAGACCTGTTGCAGAATCTTTTAATCCACCTCATCAGTTAATATTACAGCATATTAAAAAGTTGCTAAAGTCTATGTTTCTGTAGGTGTCTCCATCTTTTTAAGCTTTGAATCATGACTCTACTGTGAGTCCTGCAAGCACCAGATGCACACCATCAGGAATCAAGAAAACCATTTTTCCTGCTCTCACAATGTGCTGTGTGGGAGCCACAGCTTCTCTGCAGTCCTACAGCCAGCGGCCCCCGCTAGCAAGTGAGATGCGAACGGATAACAAAGCCAGGAAACACTTCTGATGACAGTGCAGGAATCTTCAAAACCTGCAGCTCTGCATTAGGCAGTTAGTGGAATAGGATGCACAGGGAAAACGTCAGATCATCTGGTCCTTGGGGAAAGCAATGCGGTCATCATATCAGCAATGTGCTCCTACAGGATTACAGAACACCAAGTTTGGATCAGATGGTCATAGATGCTCGGTAGAAAGAAGAGGAGAGAATAGTGGTGGGACAAAAGCTGTCTGCTAGCACTTTATATGAAGTAATGGATGCCTTTTTTAAAAATCGGAATGAAGCTACATGTTTTCTTACAATCTATTCGAGGTTACAGGTCTTCAGCCTGGATTCGGTGGTCTGGGATGGAGCTGTGCAGAATGCGACCACCCTGCGGCTCCGCCGGGGTGGGTGGGTGGCTGGCTGAGCAGCACTTCCCCGAGGTGAGTTTCCTGGCATGAAGGCCAATTGCAGTTTATCTTGGAGGACTTGGGTCAGGAAAAAGGAAGGTGGACGTGTTTTGAGACCTAGGGCCTGATGCAATGCCCAGTTTCACTCCCACGAGTCTAACACAGACAGCAAAAAATAAGGATAGACCGTGTTATTTTGGATGGTCAAGAGATATTACATTGGTGTGTTACTACAGTTTTTTATTTAGTATCCTTGCTATCTGAGAAACTATCTTGTTGTTATGTGCTCCTCTGAAGTTAAGGCTTTTCTTAACAGTGACGATATCTGCATCAATTAAGATCAGACTCTCATGTCAGATTGCTCAGAAATCTGGAATTAATTTGGATTTTTTTTTCCTCTCACTAATGTAATTTCAGTTATATGAACTTGTGACATGATCTAAGGGCAAGCTCTAAGAATTAAAGTTTTCTATTTAAATTCAGGAGTTTGCTTCAAGTCCAATAATTCTCCCAATTTAGAAAGTTCTCTAATTTTCTGGAATAATAAGAAAAAAGTTCTTTGGAGGGGGATTTTACTGGTTTCTCTGCTGTATTATTCAGAATGTCATATATACAGCTCAGAACAGTATTTCATTTCTAAGCAAACAACAGAGGCAAAGCAAAGCAGAGCTCTTACTAAGGCATCCACCGTTCTTCAGATTATCACTGTATTTAATCATGAAAATCCAATTAGATCATTATAGTCAGTCCTCTGCAGGGTTAGGATGTACTCTTATTTTCCCCATAACTGGTAAAAGATAAATCAGAGAGTGAGGGATACTATCTTGGTTTTTCATTAAAAAAAAAAAAAAAGTGGTGGGGGGAAATCTCCTCAAAGAAAGGGGTACATAGTCCCAAGGACTCAGAAAAAGAAACCAAGGTTGTTACAAAGGAAGTAATTTTCCTTGCGCTGGAGTCTTTGGACATCAGTGACCTCCAAGATAGAGAATGAAAATCAAAGGAGAGAGAATTAATAGCGAGGAGACAGGAAGAACACATATTTATGACTCAGGGCAGGAACTTTCTAAAACTCAGGGTTTTGCTGATGAGATAAAAAGAGGACAAGAGAAAAATCATACCGTTTGTTTAAAGTGTAACCCTAACGATTTGCTAAGGGGGAGTCTGAAACACTACACCGTGGCTCTCCTCCTTGCCTCCAAAGTTTTGGACATCTGAAAGTGCAACGCTTGCTGCTAGTGAGGTGTCTTTAGGCTTGTCATGGGGAAATCATTGTAAGTGTCTATTTCTTTTTTCCCCCAGGCCAGAAAGAAGTGACTGCCTTTCCTAGCTGCAACACAAATTCTTTGCGACCTTTTGTGATTTATGCCAAATTCAATCTGAGGTTTCCGCAGGAGCTATATGTTAGCTCCACCTTCCATAAAATAGGCCATGGCATACTGCACCTCTCACAGATGCCCACCAGGAGGTACGTGACTGCTGCTTCTTCTTCTGGCACACATGCAACATTAAGTTTCTGCAAGCTTGTTCTGGGCCGGGGTGAGTGCTGTCTGGGGAAACACAGCTGATGAACAACAAGCAAGAGGTCCACAATGGGGGCTCTGAGGGCAATCTTGTCTTTGGTTGTTTTTTTTTTTTTTTTATTGTCACTGTTTCCTTTTATTTAAAAGTGAAGTCTTTGGTGCAGAACTCACATGGATGCTCTTGGGATATGAGGAATGCAAAAGAACTATGGCTTGATTTTTCAGTGGTACTGGGTGTTGGCAGCCTCTAGTTACTTAAGTGAAAAGCCGGCCACTGGCCTCTGATGAGTATGAAATTAGTGCTTCCTCTGCCTCTAATGAGCTGCGTGGCTGGGATTCCAGCGCAGAAGAATAGAATCAGCCAGCAGAGGAAAAGGGGATGTGAGTGGGATCCGAGCGCTTTGCTGTCACCCCCTCCTCGACCCCACCAGAAACCAGCCATCAGCGCAGCACCTCAGCCATTGCTGCTGCACTGCAGGAAGCACAGGCATCCTATGAAATACTCTGAAAAGAGTTTGCAATTATATTTATACCTCCCAGGGGTGCAATGGAAGTTTTAAAGTTTCAGGCTGAAAGGATTTCTTAACAGGTGTCAAATTTAGTGTCAGCATACAGTTCCTCAAGAACCGTATGACACATTCTCTTCAAACTCTCCTAGGAAATTTGGCAGTTGCCATTAGTAAAGCCTCTGTCATTACCTTGAAAGAAAAAGAGAGATAGAGAGAGAAAACTGACACACTGCCTGGAGGCTGCTGGTGCTCAGAAGGTTAAGTCTTAGTGGCAAAGAAAAGGGGTCAGCAATCTACCTGAGCCCATCAACTGGCTGCCTAATGGCATGGCCAGACGTGGTTGTTAAGATCTGCAACACGTGAATGAAGTCATCAGGATGCTACGAGAGCTCCCTCGTTCAAACATTACCCATTACATTCTATATAATTCATGCTACAGCCACACACCTATTTTCAGGATGGACTTGAAGCTCCTGTTTTCAGAGAGCGCGTTAGGCACAGAGCGGTCACAGGCACTGCGTGGGACCCCAACTGGCCACTTTGCCATCCCGCTACAACAAAAAGCCAATCTCATTCTGCAGCCTGACCACTCACTGCTGCTCGTGTCTTTGTTTTGGCCTAGAAGAGATTTGCTGCATGTGGAAAAGAAAGGTCTCCAGAAGCAGTTTCTTTACAGTGCTTTAAGTTGGTTCCCCTTCTCCTCCACTAAACCGTACCTGCATAAAATGCTTCTCTGAAGGCACATTGATATTGCACTTTGAATGGTATATCTTTTCTCATCAAAAACATTTTGTTCATCCCCAAAATGTTAGATTTCCTTGAGTCTGGAAAGAATAATCCTGAACAGGGTTTCACCTTCTGTGGTGTGGCTGGAATTATCTTTTTAAAAGCCCAGCAGATGTGCATGGAGTTTCTAAGTGATGTGCATTTTGCCACGCCCTCCACTAATATCTCACTATACCCAAACTTGCATTTGTAAGAATTATTCTGATTTTAAATTGCATCAGTTCAAATAAGTGGGAGTACTCACTCTTCTCTCTAAGCGTACAGGCATCATCTTACACCTGTAAAATTATAAACACAATACGAACCAACGCAAGCAAGCGTACCTCAATGGCAGCCCATTCCCGTATGCTTGCTTAATTGCATCAACTGAAAATCAATATATTGAAGTTTTTGTGTTAATTTAGCCGCAGCCACCTTCACTTTCTGGTTCCTCTGTAACCAGAGGCTCATTCTGTACTGGTAGGACCGCATCCCAGGCAAACACACGCGCACTAACTGGCAGCAGCAGTTTGATGCTGGGAGAAGCGTGGCTGTCAGCACCGGCCCCGCACCATGCTTGGGGCACGGCAGCTTGTGTGCCTCTTCGGTGCGGTGGGTACCAGATAAACGGGTGGTCATCAGCTGCGGTCCCACATCCCAAACGCAGGTACACGGCCACTAGGACCACCACCGTGGGTTTGGTTCTCACAATGTTTTTGGTTGTTTCAGGCTTCTTTTTAGCACCTCACAAACTTCCTGCGGTATAAAGGGGCACGCCATCTTGATCACTTACGGGAGGAAATGACATTTTGGCAAGGCCCCAGATGTGTTTTGCTGGCATCTCAGCATTTCAAATTGATGGCAGCCTTAATGCCTTTCTTAAGTAGCCTGATGGGTAAACTCTCATAGAGACTGGAAAACTTCACAGGGCCGGTGAATATCGTTGCAGTCCCCAAAGGCCACCGTATTTTGCATGTGTTAATTCCCTGGAGAACAACATAACAGACATCCCAAACAGAGTGTTTTTGGAAATTCCAAACGCCTAAACTTTACCACAGTGTTATCTTGACTGCAACTCAAGCCCTGTAGCGTTGGAGAGAAGGGGTGGGTGTTTACACCTCTCTATCTCTTTTCTTGTTTCTCTGGAATTCTCCTGAATGTTCAGAAAAGGTAAGGAAAAGCCTTAAACTCATGCCCGTGCTTCCTGCACTGAGACCAAAATCTCCTGTAAGCTTGCCAGACCTTTTACAGCTGCACCCTGGGGATTTAACACTGTGCAGCTTATGGGTTTATATGAAATTTCATAAAAGAGAAGCCCTGTATTTTCACATAAATATATTTATTTGGGGAAAGATCAAGAAATGCCAATACATTTCAAATCAGTTCCCTACTGCATTAAAGAATGTGAAATATTCATGTGAACATTTGCTAATCCTATCCACTGAAATCTATTTCCCTCTCTATTTAGCATGCAGGCTACAGCGGCTGAAGGTTGTTCAGCCTTTTCATTAGGAAGAAAAGTAAGGATGATTTGTGAAAACCACATGGAAGTAATCATAAGGAACAGTACTGAAGGGTTTTAGAACAAAACCTTGTAAGCTACCTTGTAAGCATGCCTTCTCTTTCATGTGTTTGTTTCTTATATGGTGTTTCACAGCTTCAAACTGTATATTTATATTTATGGACATAATCACAAGTGCAATATAATATACTTTCATAATACAGAAATAAAAATTTAAGGGGCAGCACACACATTTTCAGAATATATATCTCAGGCTCTCTAAATTTTCCAGTAGGGAGCATCACTCCCAGCAAATTCCAATTTCTCTGTTGAACCGTTACTCTTGATAATATAACGAGTTACTTTCTCATCGGGGCTAAGTTTTGCGTATCCATCCAGACCCTCCTGTGGCCCAATATCTCACAAATAATCCCTTTCTTCATCCACCTGAACTTCTATAACTATAGCAGGAGATGGAAAATGAGGAAATCTGAGTGCTTATGATCCCTGATTCCACCAGGGAAAAATGCCTGACCTTGGGATTTCATTTAAGTCTCCTTATGCTATGGATCCCCTAAGCATTAAATGGAAATGGCATTTACTTTCCACTGAGAGATGCTAATATTTAAATATTGCTTCAAAGATCTTCAGATAAAAAGAGCTATATATGTGCAAATTTTTATGCTTCTTTCTGCTTTCCTACACCTTCAAGATATAATAATACACTCAAACACTGAAATTTTGTTACGAAATAAAATTGTACTTGGAAATGTCAGGACTGCACAGCCCAATGATCCAGAAGTCGCTAAAGGCACTGTATCAGAAGGAGATGTAACCTAGCCTCTCCAGGTACTGAGTACTGTGACAAAGATAATCGCTTACCAGAACCAGCCGTGATCATTTCCCCCATGTACTAAGAACTATAACAAGTATATACATGATGTCAGATACAGTCCCTGAGGGGTGGTTTGGATGCATCCACCTTGCCTTGGAGAGTGGTGGTAGCGGGGATGAAGAATGCTCAGCTGTGTGGGCATGAGCCGTGCCATGACACTTGGCAGGTTCACTGTGATAAAGTGATAAAGACATAGTCTATGAAAGTCCCCTATGTCTTCAAATTTTTGTACTTAAGCCTACCAGGGTAATGCTCTGAAGAGCATGACTTAACACCTTGACTAGCACCTGAGATCTCTAACAGCTGGAACCGTTTCTTAGAAAGATTACAGGAAGAAATTTTACTCCTTTGTTTTCCATGGAGACCCCAAACATTACAGAGTCAGAGATTTTTGGAATACCCAGCCTGGTCATGGCTGGAATATTAAAGTACTGTGTTCAGTTTTGGGTCCCTCACTACAAGAAAGACA
>RSEF01000004.1:43778769-43826243 GCA_003993805.1 Himantopus leucocephalus | reverse complement strand
ATGGTTTAGTGGTGGTTTTGGCAGTGTTAGGTTGATGGTTGGTTGGACTCGATGATCTTAAAGGTTGCTTCCAACCTCGATGATTCTATGATTCTATTCAGTGAATAATTGCATATAATGCTAATTGCCATACATAAAACAAATACATGTTTCATTGAAATTCAATTTTTCACTCATCCTGTGAAATTTTGTATTATGTTACTGCTATGTCAGCACAAAATTCAGGCAAATCACTCCCAACGTAGAACAGACTCAAAGAATTCAAGCTTTCCTCTGTTCATGCAGTATGTGTGAGCAGACAGTGATTTCTCTGAATCTGCATATTGTTACTTATTGACTACTTTTTACTGCTACCTCATTCTATGGACTGAAGACAAAGGCCTGAATGAAGCATATATGTATGACATAATGGCTCACGTTCATTACAGCAACCACACAAAAGAAATTCCATCACAGCAACTGTAAAATTTTGTTACGTGCATATAACACAAAGCATTAGAAACTGGGTTGAGAGAATAGGTTCACAGTGAAAAGGATCATGAGATTAGCCCACATCTCCTAAAAGCCAGACTGCAGACATTACACTTTAAATGTTTGGGGTTTTTTTTTAACATTTCACACACATCCTGATTTAGGAATCAATACCAGAGTGAAGCACAAATACTGCAAAGGCACAATACATACAATTAATTTAGTATTTCGGATCCTAGTAGAAACACAGTACCAGAAGCATCTCCACAGGTCTCATTTTTGTAGCCCAAGAGATTGGTATCAGGAGAAGCATCTAAGCTTTTGGGTACTATTAGGGGTCTTTTCACTGAAACATCAAATGTTCTTCTTCATCCCCTTCAGTTTTCCCTTCAGTGTCCAAGTTTACCTTTTTCTCTTTGAAAAAAAAAGGCTCCTGCAACAGGAAGGATTGAGTTATGCTGTCCCTCTATAACAAATGAATCAACTCTTTCCTCATTTTCCTGCTAACGAAGTACAGCCTATCTCATTAATGTTTTCCACAAGAAACAAGAACAATTCAAATAAGAGCAACATGAACTATTTTTAATGCAGTTTCTAGAAAAGTGAATAATCCTGTGTCTCTGAGGAAATGAATGCCTATGTAAGAAATGAAGTGGTTTGCAAGCACAAGATGTTTTCCCTTCACAGAAAATTAAATTAAAAGAAAGGTCCAGAGCTGAGAGACACTTTCCCTTAGGATCTGCTACTCCTTCTCCAAACCCTTACCTTTGTGAGAAAACATCTCGGTAGGGGCTGCCGTGCTGCAGTGCGATCCCATATCCTCTGTCCGCAACAGTGTTCCCGACCGTGTAAAAAGAGCAGTCTGCGTCGTTGATGGCCACGTACTCCAGTACTGCTGCGTCCCATACAAAGGCATAGTTTCCGTGTTTCACCTGCGGTAAACATAGCAAGTTCTCAGACAACGGACTGTCAAGTCCAAAAGGAGGTCAGCGCACCTAAACACATGGCAGTTTCAGCACAGTCTGTTCTTTAAAGAAAGTAAAGTTTGGGTGCCCAACAGCTGTCAGCAAAAAAAGTGAGCTGTGACAGGCGCCACGTGGTGCTTTGGCTGAGCACCTCAGCAGAAATGGAAGAAACGTGATCTGAGAATAAAGTGCCATCAGTGAAACAGCACCATACAGGAAACCTGTGCCTCTTTCAGGGAACAGAGGAAACATTGGGCTCCCTCTGTCAATGCTAGATTTCACCCCAAATCCCCCCACTAAGTTTTTGCTTTGAGCCATAAAAACAATGCTTTAGAAGAAAGGTAGGTATTCACATTGGGAAAAGCGTGGGAGGGTAGGCATGGCTATCCAGATGGAAGACCACGGTTCAAGATGGTCCACATTTTAGTCATGCTTCATGTTGCCATAGACATCACGAACACCCGTTTGTCTTTTGGGTTCTGTGTATGATTGTGGGCAAGATCATGCCAACTAGTTTTTTTGGGATTACTTTTCTCAGCATGAAGGGTTTTCACGTATCTTCAAAGACTTTTGTACAGCAAGATCATGTAAGCCATTTCCACTGTTCGACTAAGATAAATCCAAAACAACTCATTATCTTGAAAAGCTTTTAAAGCAACATTTTCCCATCCATTCACATTTGAAACAAATCCAGATTTTTCTTTTCATTTAAATATATGGGATGTATAAAAAATGTCAGCATTTATTCAAAAGCAAGCTTTTAAAAACCGAAATCCAGTCTAAACAAATCCTTCCTTATTTCAGTGAATTTCCAGTTCCCAGTCAAATCATGTTTTTCTGGGGAAAAAAAAAAAAAAAGTAATAAAAAAAATAACTCTAGCTGCTATACCAGATCTTTTCCAGTTTTCTGTTTCGTTGGTCTCTATGTCAGACCTGAGGAATCACATTGCTTTTTTCCTGACCCTCTGCTTGGCTTCACTCAGCGCTTTCCCTATGCCGTATTAGCCAACTAAGCTGTAAAACTAGGCTGAACCCATTGACTTTGTACATCTAATGGGAATAAATATGTGACAGCTAAGTGAAAAGTAAACAAAACGCAAAAAGGCCATCTGGGGCCAGGCAATCCAGAGAGAATTCAAAACCAAGTCAGCATATCAAAATAAGCAATGTCAGTACATCATTTAGATTAGGCTTTGACAACGTAGATTATGTTTTTAAAGACTGTTTACATATAAAAGCTACTGAAGCAAGCCACACCGGCTGCTTGCTCACAAGATGCAGTGCACAAGGAACAATTGCATTTGGGACACATTCCTTTTCACGCATAATCAATCTGAATTAGACACTGCAGGCCTGGAAAGGGAGTCCGTCCTATTTCCACTCGTAGGCACAGTTACAGGGAGGATTTGTACAGATTTTGGAGCAGAAAGGGAGCCGTATTGTCTGTGGACTCTGAATGACAGGCAGGATAAAAAAAATTCTTTTCAAAATACGCATGCACACAAATGCAGGACTGGATCAGTTTTAATCTTCAGGTTCTGAAAATGGTCAAGAATGGGGTTTTTTTTTGCCTTCCAGTGGAGGTTTAGGTCTATCTAAATGGCCAGGGAATAAGGGATGGAAGTGAACTCACTGTTAACAACCAATGCAACTTGCATGCTTGTCTTATAGGCACTGCCATTCACAGAACTCTTCCTAGGTTGGCTTTGCACCAGGACACTTATTCTGATCTTCCTCCGGGCACCACTTGGCTAAGAAACAGGATGACTGTGAAAAAAAGCCCTTCCTGGGAGCATTTAAAAGGATAATGACTCAGCCTGAAAAAGAATCATGATGTGCAAGCAGCAAGGGAGGGAAATAGGAGACAAAAGCAAAAGATCAGAAGTGGGGGGGGAAATGAATCCTGAAAAGGATCAGATGGACTTTCCAAACAAAGGAATTAAGGAAACGTGGGGTTCAAAAAGACGAGTAATTTTACATGCGGGGAGATAACCTTTGAGGTGATGGCAAGAGCAGAGGGTTATGTTTTGACACCCGCTTTTGTCCTAACCCACCCTTTTAACATCCTAGCGCACTGAATTCACCTAAGTGCTTGTAAAGAGACTTATCAGTTGCTCAGCTGGTCAGAAAAAATTCTCTTGATTTGGCTGCCTTGCTGTAAAACAACTCGCAGTGAGAATATATAAAAGTGGTAAAAGCACTCACTGTCAATAATATCTGTGATGAAGTGGTATATATAAGATCCTTAGAGCAGACCTGATAATATCACAGTTCAGGTTCCCACAAAGATATTACTTTTCATAGATAAGATCACAGTGAGCCTCAGTTAAAGCGCACGGGGCAGGAAAGAGATTGAAGAGCCAGAAGGGATCATCCCAGCCATCTACCTTCAACACATGATTGCTCCATGCAATAAAATACATCCTTTTTAGCATTTTTGCCCTATCCATTTACAAATCTAGGGAATTCAAATCCATGGAGCAAACCTAAGTTGCAATTGCCATGCTTGCAATCACTCTCTTTATGCAACTACTCCTCAGTCTAACAGTTTTCATTGCTATTCAATATATTTATTTTTACTACTTTTTTTTTTTTTAAACAACTTTCTTACGTCATTCCTAGTTATTTTTCCTTTTGCAGTTCTAAATACTTTCACTTTGGGGCTGGCACCTTTCAATTATTGATGAACCTTTCTGTTACTTAGCTGAGCTAGATATAGCTTTCTTTAATCTTTCCTTGCAAATCCATCAGTTCAGTCCTATTAGCAGTGACACTACTTTTGAACTGTCTCCAATTCTTAATTTTTATATGTGAGAAAAACACCTGCCTCGCTAAGAGAGAATGTTATCCGGCAGCTCAGGAGGCACGTGAGTCCCTTTTTAGCATACCCTTCTTCTGAGATTCATAGTCTAAACCGTCTGCCCATGGATCTTTCACACAGCCAAAGACTGGTTTTAGCCTAAAGATCTAAGAATAAAATTTTGCTGGAGTATAGTGTATCTGGAACACTGCTGATATTTTACAGATTTGCACCTACAAATAAGGGGTAGCTATACTATGAAAAAGGGCGATGATGCTTTATGTGAAAGGAGAAGGGAATTTCAGAACAAAACGTCAATTAAAATCCTATATCCTTCTCTCTCTTCCTCCTACTATGAGAAGTGCGTATTTTGTAGCTTTCCAATAGCTATGCTGAAGACTGCCACTTTGGGCCTCAAAACGAACAGCAAAAATTCCAGCTCTGCATTATGCAAAAAAGTTAAGGAGCTTACAGTTAGTCAATTATGGGGGCTAAATGAAAGCAGAATTTCCTTGGGGGAAAAGAAAAAGCAGTTCTTTGTAATATATATAACTCTCTACTCGGAGAAGATCAGCATCCTGGATTCTACATTTCTACATCATTATATTGGCATTTTGTGTTGCGATAATAACATTTGAGGATGGTGGCAAATCTGAATGCTGTTCACACACGACCGCGCAGCCCAGGATCACCAGGGAAGCGTTCGTAGGAGGGCAGCATATTATCATTCAGCAGCAACCCCAGCTTTCCAGTCCACCAGGGCACGGAGAACTGACACTTCAGTCTCCTTCCCTGTGACATCCCGCCTGTCAGTATGGCAGAGGCTAAAAAGATTTTTGGAGTATCTGATGACTATTGCCATAGGAAAAAAAAAAAAAAACCAGGAAAAATTGAATCTGTTAGTTATTCATCAGGGTATTTTGAACTCATGCGCTACACTGGTCGTTAAGTGAAACTGGGAGGTATGGTACTAGACAGAAATGCTTGACTTGGCTTCATGGTTTTGTGAGCAATTCCAAAGAAGTTACTGTAAAAAGAGTTGTTACACAGAATAGGGGCCATCAGCACATAGGTGGTAAAACTATTTCTATAAGGCTGTTATATTTCTATTTTCTATCACTGCACATTTATGGGATTTTTATTTGCGGAAGCCTTGCCTGTAGATATTAGTTAAAATTTATTTTTGCTGATTCCACCAAAACTCAGTTGAGTTATAAGAAGAAAGCATTTAAAGCCATTACATTGTTGCATATGCACATATTTTACGCCAACAAGGATGTGGATAGTATTTCTTCTTACAGCTAACCCATTCATACAGAGTGGGCTGAATAATGTATTTGTGTACAACTCCAGCATTCCAAAAGCACATTTCTAGGTCTACAAAATTATAAATTTCAGAAGCAAACAACAACCAGCTATGGCAGTTTTTCATACTTGAGTTCGTGGACAATATCTTTTCTGTATTTTAAATTCCTCTTTAAAAGAAATACAAAGAATCCTCATGAAAGAAAAGAATATACACAATAGGGCACAGGTTAAACAGAACTGGTAGTTATTTTTCCTGCACACCTCTTTTAAATATTTCATCATACATGAAATGTGTTACCTGTTATAAAAACAACACAACTTTTAAGGCCAGGGAAATCTTCAAGTTTCAATTGATTAAAATGGTATTAATTTTCTGGAAGAAAATCTGAAAATTATGAGATGATTCTGATGAAGCACATTTTCTGAATACCCTGTTCCTACACCCCGGTGACACAGTGATGATGCTTTCTCTACTCATTTCCATTACGAGTCAGGCACCATCCTTCCCCTTTGACTGCTGTACACCTTTCCCTGCCTACGAAGTTCTCAGTTGTATTTTAGCCAAGAACACATGAACAGAAACAGACTCTTCCACAGCACAGCAGCAGCAACTCCAGCTCTGACCTAAAAACAATCAAGGATACTGAGCAACCACTGGCTCCATACAGTGCTTTGAGGATCACGTTCTCCAATATGGACCATTCCACTGTACTGATTACACAGGGAAAAAAACACCATTGGATGCTGCTAGCCCTACACCTATCAGAGTGGACCTGGGATTTTAGTGCATATATAAATATACAAACCAAATTTTTGACATAATCTTTGCATATTCAGCAAGCACGCAGCAGCTGCAGACTGCAGAGGGCTGTACTCCATTCAACAAAACAGCCTCGCCAAGGCTGCTATTACGTGAGGAATGAAGAAGAGGGAAAAATAATGAACCAACATTTGCAAATATACGTGTGAGACCTAATATACATGATGTGGATATTGTGCTCCAAAATGAGAAAAGGCAAAGATAAAATTTGTGGTGGAAGTTTAAAGCCAGATTTCTTGTTGTTAGACATTGCCAAACAGCTTGATGGCGTTCACAATGGAGGTTTTTTCAGCAGAAGGGACTGGAGACACGTTGATCTCCATAATCCTCTTGCAAGAGGCCAATGAAAGTTGCTGTTTATCAGACTGAAGCAGAAGTCAGATCTCCTGCCTTCAGAAAAATTCCTGTTTGCTAATTTGTTTTCCTCCAGGGACAAAGGTTTCAAGTCTTGGTTTTGTTCACAGAGGACACAATTCTGGCTAACTTCTATTTGGATCCCAGTGAAATAAAGTCTCACATTTCAGCTTTGTTGTATAAAACTAAACCCGCTAATTTAGAGTTCTCTCAAAACTAAACTTTCTGTAGTTCTGAAGTACAACTTTGGAGCTTCTTGCCCCACACTCCCTTGCGGGCCAGTGTGTGTGGCTGATCTGCGTAACTTAGGAGTGAAATGCAGTCATGCAACTGGGGAGGCAGAGTACGAAGCTGTCCAACAGCTCTCTGGTGCATGATGGGAGCTGGATTCCCATGGTGGTATTAGAGCACAGAAAGAAAATTCCTATATACATAAAACTCTATTCAGTCATCAAGGCAAGCAGCTAATTAAATACTACTACTACTACTACTACTACTAATAATAATAATATCAACAATAACCCATTATGATGTCATTTTGCAAGGTCTATAGGAGGCTATTTAAATTCACGGGGCACTATTTTACAAACACTGAAACTTATTCTTTGTAATTATTCAAACAGAAAAGCGCGGTATCATTTCTAAAAGTATCATTGAGCTAGTGCCCAGGAGCGCACAGCAGCAGGAAATGAAACACCGGGGAGCTTAGGGGAAGAAAGAAGAGGTTAGAAATCCCAGCCTCGTCTCCTCTTCAAGCATGAAGTTTATCTTTCTTTACATTGTCATATCAGCGTCAATGGCACGTCTATTTGCTCCAGATAAAACTTCATCAGGAAAAGCATTAATTCCTCATATGCAACCCACCACCAGCTTCTTGAGAAAAGCCTCATGATCATCCATTCGCTTGTTATGCTGGGCAGACCTTGAATAATTCATCTGGAATTAGAAGAATTACTCAGGTATGAGCGCTCTGTAATGAGACGGCGCCTTTGTGTTAGAAGTTTTTCAGTGTTCAGTGCATTCACATTTCGCCACTGTAATTAAACGCATCTTGTAAGTCACAAGAAAGAAAATAACAAGCAGAGCAAAACAGACCAGAGGCCAAACAAAGGAACAATTTCAGAGGGCAGTGGGAGAACGGAGCCTGCCGCTTCTCCAGATAGTCACAGGAAAGCACTAAAAAGGCAGCAGATCATGCTGATCCCTGACATGCAGCTGAACCACAGGTTCATTAAGGCTGACATTAATTTTAGATGCAAGAGGAAGAGGGGAAAAAAACAACAGAAAAAAAATAAATTTCAGCAAAGCAGACCTTTGAGGTAAGGAACCTTTTTTTTTTTTTATGCCAGATTCTCATTTATTTTATGACAATTTAGTGCTGCAGATACTAATGGAGACTATTTTCTGGGTATCACCAGTGAAGGTCATATACAGAAATGATATGAAAGCACCTGAGGTTCCTCAAAAACTTAGATCTGTCGTAGCCAAGTGGCAGTCTCAATAATGAGGCAAATTTAAACCCAATGTCACTAAAGTGACTCCCCTGCTTCTGATATATTTGTATTTCTGTGGCAACTAATTCCCAATAAAATAAGATTTAAATGAGGAAATGTACACAGACCAATCCTCTTAATTTGGGTGAAAAAGTAAAATTCTGTGGATTAAAGTATCATGAAGAAGATAAACCCAGGTGAATTTAGAGAAGCAGCATCCCTCTTTAAATTAAATCAATCCAGCATGATACTAACTGAAGGGTTCTTGTCCCCATTCTTTATAATAGAAGCGGAGTCAATGTCACTGCAATTCTTGGGCAGCATTCCTTATTCAAAGAAATACTTATTGAATACCAACTGCAAGGATAGAAAAATCATCAAAAGTAAAAAAAGACTCATCAAAAGTAAAAAATGACTCATCAAAACCATTCATCATCTGAAAAAGAACTTTCACCACAAGAAAATTCTTTGCAAAACCACCAATATTACTGAAAAATTCTCAAATAAAAGCGCATTTGAAACAACACAGTTTCATTTTAGAAACTTATTGTAACGAAACTGACTTAACTTTCAGGTTTTTATATTCTTTGTACAAGAGCTCTGACCATTTTCATAGTGTTAATAGGATTCAGTATGTCCCACTAATATGAAAAAGGCTTTAACAATCTTCCTTTGAACCATTTTATCCTCCTCTCTTCGACAAGCATCTCCTGCCCAGGTTTGGATGGAGCCGTCTTGGCACTGCAAATCTAGACATGGTATCTTGAAGCTCCAAAACAAATGCTGCCCAGCCCCTCTTTCCCCCCCCGCCCTCTGAAATTACATTGTCCAATAATTTAGCGTGTTTCCCTTCATTTTGGTATCCTGCAGGAGACACGAAGCACTAACTGCTGGCAACCTGCACTGCACGTCACAAGCTTGTGCTGGGGCAGGAAGGAACAGCTTCAAAGCATAAAGCTCAGTGCTTCCACATCAGTTTGCTTTCCTATAGACTTTGGTGGTCTTGAAAGCTACTTCTTCCTCTGGAAAACCCGCACGAAACCATCAATCTTCTTCTCTAGCAGCGCAGAGAAGAACCCCCTTAAGCGCAGCAGTTCACGTGGCTGAGGAAAGAAGCAGACTGAGCTTTGTCTCAACCCCTCAAGATTTCTACCTTTCAGCGATAACTGGCATCCTCTTTCCCCGAGAGTTCAAGAACAGCTACCACAGGGTGTCTCTAACTTCGTATTTCTTTTAGGCTTTAAGTTCAGGCTGCTGCACAGACTGGTGCTACAGAGGGTTTCCAGCAAAGCACTCCAGGAAAGCTCTGCAGAGAAATTTCTGCCCTAGGGTATTTCCAGCTAAAGCAACCATTTTAAGCCCGATCAGGTGTCCTGCAGGCAGGTCAGTCTCTTCTCACCACGCGGCCCAGATGGAGGATGCTGCACAAGTAAATGTTCCTGTATCCCCAGGTCAGTGCATTGTTAAGAGCTGTTATTCCTCTAATGTGTGGATTCCTGATGCCGCCACATTACCCCTTGTTATCAGCTTGTCAGGTCTATGGAGACCCTGCTGCTGAACACACTCCAATTCTCATGAGAAGGTAGTTTGAACCGACAGGAAAGGAAAACATTACAGACCAGAGCTAAGAAGGTTTTCTCTTTCTTTTGCTGTTTAGGACCATGGAAAACATTGGGAGCTGCGGGAGAAGGAAGACCAGTGCAGCGGCATTTTTTACTCAGTTCAGGCTGCCTGGCTTGCTATCACCATGTAGAAAATGACACAACCTAACAAGTTGTCACGTGTTGTCCCCGTTGCAGTCTTAAAAGCTAGCTCCTCTCTGCTGCTGCCCGCCTTGCAGCAAGCTGCCAGGGGGAGCGGGGTGCCACAGTAAAAAATACAGACAGCACATCTCCTGCAATCCAAAACACTCAGCATTTCACGGTCACCAGCTAGGAAGTCGCATCCCTCATATAAACCAGTTAATATAAAGACTACGGTTACAGTCATTTAAAACACACAACTAAGCCTCTGCCAGGCAGAGCAAGTCCAGGAACAGCAGCAGGCACCCGGATTCTTTATGTACAAAGGTAAATAAAGATGTAAACGGTCTCCTGAAGGAGTTTCAAGTTCAAGCAGCATCCAAACCAGCGTAACTTCTGCATCTGAGCACTTTTCACACCCAGCTAAAGATTTTGTATGTTTATTGCAAGTCTAATCTCAGGTGATAGTTGGGCTTTCGCATCCTTACAGAGTGAAATATTTACAGCCTTTGCCTTAAACTGTACACAAATTAGTTCATCTCTGGGGGCAACCTGTGCAGGCATTTCCACTCATCCAAGGCTGTAACATTCATTTTGCACACCTTTGTAAATAACGAATGACGTGCAAGGCACAGACTCCCATTATGTATTTGTTTCTAATTCATCCTGACCTACTCACACACTAACTCAGATGCTAGAAATGAGTTTACAGTTGACAGAACTAGGAAATAGCAGCCAAGCATCAACCAGAAAAATATTAAACTGTTGTAAAACAATCACTCGATTCCTTATCATGCTGGAGGAGTCATTCAGGACTGATACTTTTCATGAAAGATTTCTAATCCCTTCTTTCTTCTGAAACAGAAATCAACAGAAATTCCTGGGCAGTACACTTGACACAAACTCAGAGAGATAATGTTGAACACAGAGCTTTTGCTTGATGAAAGTGATAAATTGAGCTGGACAGAAACTAGTTATCTTTCTGCACAAGGAGTTTCAAGATTTTGAATTAAGTATCACAAATTTGGGGATGAAAACCAACAAGAAAATCCAAACTGGAGAATATTCTTGCCATTGGGGTTGTTCAGCCTGGAGAAGACTCCAGGGAGACCTTATAGCAGCTTTCCAGTATCTGAAGGGCACCTGCAAGAAAGCTGGAGAGAGACTTTTTACAAGGGCACATCGCAACAGGACAGGGGCTGATGGCTTCAAACTGGAAGAGGGGAGATTTAGAATAGATATCAGGAAGAAATTTTTCACTATGAGGGTGGTGACGCACTGGAACAGGTTGCGCAGAGAAATTGTGGAGGCCCCATCCCTGGAAGTGTTCAAGGCCAGGCTGGATGGGGCTTTGAGCAACCTGGTCTAGTGGGAGGTGTCCCTGCC
Source organism: Himantopus leucocephalus (assembly GCA_003993805.1). Lineage (NCBI taxonomy): Eukaryota > Metazoa > Chordata > Aves > Charadriiformes > Recurvirostridae > Himantopus > Himantopus leucocephalus. The sequence goes on along the minus strand of RSEF01000004.1, from coordinate 43,814,904 downwards.
CATGGCAGGGGGGTTGGAACTCGACGATCTTCAAGGTCCCTTCCAACCTAAGTCATTCTATGATTCTATGATATTTTATTCCAAAAAGTTGAGTTCAACCTGAATTATTTTCCCTGCAATGGTTTAACATTTCAAAATGAAAAAAAACATTTTGATCAATAGTTAATAGTTCAGTATGGAAATATCCTATAATGACATGTTGACAATTTTAGAGCTCTTAAAATTAAACAATGTTTTATAAAAATACCCCCTTCCTTACACAGTTTGAGTTTCAATTACTGTAATATTCCAGTGGATAAATCCCTAATGAAAACTCACTCTGGTTTACTTGATCTATGTTTGTAGATCTTGTATGTTTGTATCTTAAAAAAATCTAAATGTATATAAATAGAATCATTAATACAATCAGCAATTTTATTTCCTGTTTCACTCTAGATTTCCTATAATTCTGGGAAATCATGGAAACTTACACCTCCTTACATTTTGTCCAAGCCTCTCAGATTCAAACTTGGACAAAATATGCTGTGAAATCTCATCATATCATAAACAAGAAGAATAGTTCTTTGGTAAATATACAATGCAATTAGTCACCCAGTCTTATTTATTTTCTTATTTTGAGTTTAATGTGTATACCTTGTGTCACTGGCATTCTTTTGAAAAATATAATACAATTGTGTTAAATTCAAGTACTTGTTCTAGTCCTATCACATTAATAAAAATGCCAAGGTGTCTTTGAGATGAGTAATGAGAAAAGTGTAGTTACAATATTTATGGAATGGAAAAAATGATGGTACAGGGGTTTTTCAATTTTAATCGTGACAATACAATGCAGTCAGCTGATTTACCTTCTTAAAATGAAACAGCATTTCACCTAGAATTAGGAACATCAGTTGAGATTTTCTTATTTACACAATGCACTTGCAAATCAGGTATTTGTGTATGCAGCACGGACAGCTAAGTGGCCAGCTAATCATGTACACCACTAAATATCGTACTCAAATGAATGAAATAATTTCGTTAGTTAGCACCAAACAACAGGAAAAGAGAATGAAAAACACAAGCAATAGCATCACAAAATCATGAACTTGACATTCTAGCACCTCACCCCAGTGTGTGGCAGGTATCACCTAGCATCTGTGTGGGCACGGCTTGAAAAATGCCACTACTTTGTTAGGAAATGTAATTCAGTGTCGTCTTATTTATTTTACTGAAAAAAAATTGGACTGTGACTGTAAGAAGAATGAGTATCTAACCTGATGGTTAATAGTTAATTTATACCATAACCTAACTTAAAAATAACTTCTCTTTTACAGAACTATGCCATGAGAGGGCATAGTACATTGGACACACATATACTAAATGCTGTGAAGAACTGCAGTTTTTCTCTGGCTTCAGAAGAACTAGAGAGACGCCACAGTACTTCACTGCACCTGGGAACATGTGAGCTGCCAGCACAGTGGTGAGAGTGGAGAAAAGGCCTTAACTGGCTGCCAAAGTGAAAAAATAAAAATTTACTTGCCCAGGTCTATTGTATTGGCATGCTTCTCATTCCTTCAGTATGGATTTTTAAATGGAAAACAATGAACACAATCTCCTTCTTCACTTGTTTAGGGAGCTATTAAAGGATGCTGCAGAGGTTCTTGCAAACTGGCGATATATGCCTGACCAAGTTTTCAGGAAAAGCAGCTGCGTGCCTGCATCTGTACGCACCACCCACACAAAGAGCTACGCAGCTGTGCAGTGCTCTGTGTGTAGATCTCCTTTCTCTGTTGAGTTATATTAAAACACCATACGCAATGCAACTGCGCACACCTGGGTTCTTCTTCTGAAAATATGATCCCTTCAGACACAAATGGAAGGCATAATTCCTACTGATGGGCATCTACATCAAGTCCAATGCAGTATCTTTGTTGCTATATCATTCATGTTACATTTTAGAAAAAGTTTAATTCACAAGCTGTATAGAAGAAAGCAGAGGAAATACAATGCCAGGAAAATATACCGTCCTTCATCTCATGTAAGACATATCTATGAAGAGCATATTCCATAGAATCATAGAGTCGTTTAGGTTGGAAGAGACCTTTAAGATCATCAAGTCCAGCTGATAACCTAGCACTGCCAAGTAACCACTAACCCATGGCCCTCAGCACTACATCTACATGTCTTTTAAATATCCCTAGGGTTGACCACTCAATCACTTCCCTTAGTAGCCTGTACCAATGCTTGACAACCCTTATTCCTTATATCCAATCTAAACCTCCCCTGGTGTAACTTGAGGCCATTTCCTCTTGTTTCATTGCTTGTGACTGGGGAGAAGAGATCAAGCCCCACCTCGCTACAACCTCCTCTCAGGTAGTTGTAGAGAGTGATAAGCTCTCCCCTGAGCCTCTTTTTCTCCAGGCAAAACAACCCCAGTTCCCTCAGCCGTTTCTCATCAGGCTTGTGCTCTGGACCCCTCACCAGCTTTGTTACCCTTCTCTGGACATGCTCCAGCACCTCAATGTCCCCACTGTAAGTGAGGGGCCCAAAACTGAACACAGTAGTCGAGGTGCAGCCTCACCAGTGCTGAGTACAGAGGGACAATCACTTCCCTAGTCCTGCTGGCCACACTATTTCTGATACAAACCCTTTTATTGTAGCTGAAGAAGATAAACCCACAATAGTATTTTGACTTGCCTTTTGCCTTCTTTTTAGCTGTGTTTATTCTTTTTGTCATATTTCAAATTATTTAGAGCCCAATAGCAAGTTCAATGGGAACCTAAGGCCCAGTACAGGCATCAACATTTGGCAGCTACTGAATAAGTAATAGTCAGTTCAACGCACTTACTCTGTCCCTACACGGAGCATGCACTCAGAGCAGAACCGAGGCCTAGCAATGTTCGAGCTGAATGAACCAAGAGATAAAACACAGACCTGTAAGGGCATTAAATAAGGCAAGAGCATAATAAAAATAGCAAAATCTACAGATTGAGTGTAATATGATAAAGATTAAATCAAAACTGCAGTCACATGATGTACATAAAAGTTGTCACGGGGTGTCAGAAACACCTCATAGCTTACAATTTTTATAGAATAGTAATAACTAAAACATACTGAAAGCTGCACAGAATGTGGGCAATATAAATCATAAAAGGATATAATACAATTTGACACAATATCTGTCAAAAAGTGTACCATGTAAAACTCTACGGGGACTGAAGAAACTCCACCAGGCCTCGGACTACTATTGGAAACAAGTTAAAAAATCTTGTGTAAGTTTCTCTGTTATTTGGTTGTAATTTGTCTTTGTTCAGCTGGGAATGGATCTGGATGTTATATAACATTATGTAAAGTAATTCTTGCTCTTACGAGATTTTTTCCCTCCACATTACTCAGTTCATGAGGTCTGGAACAGTCAAATCAGCTTCCAAATTGGTGGATGCAAATACAAACAGAGCTGAGGTCTATCACTGACTGTTTTCAATGGATACCAAATTTAAGCTAATGATTTCTTACGTTGGATGTAGCAAGCAATTAACTCTGAAGATACGAGAAAGGGTGTTAGAGAAAGACAGGGAAATCTTTGACGGGATGTTCTAGGAAGGTGGAGAAACAGGCAGAAGACTGTTGACGAGAGGCTGAATAGGGCAATTCAAGATTTTGAAAAGCGGGATGTTAGTTTGGGAGTGGAGAGGTACAGCAGGCAGGATAGTAAATTCTATCAGATGCAAAAAATGTATGTGATCTGAAGTTACATGCTTGGCTGATGTTTCCACTCCTTTCCACTAAACATTTTAATTTTGCAAAACCACTATTGTGTCTGATAATGTGAGGAGACTCTCAACACCACAGCATGAGAGGACATATTCAGAAGTACAATTTTCTAAATCAAGATCGTTATTGGCATCTATGGAAAAACAAAATAATACCCTGAGTATTTTCCACAACTGTTGTCATTCCCAAACACATGTGATATGTTGTTATTTCAGCCAGAACTTTGGTATGAGCTCTTTTGATTTACTTTTGGGTTTGTCTACTTTTATTCTCTTACTTGATCTTGTATCATGGTTCATTTTTTGTTGTTCTGCTCCCTTTGTTGTGTTCCATCTGCCACTCACTTTATTAAATCCAAAATGATTTAATGATCAAGCTAATCAAGAGTAACATACTCTTTAAAGAAAACCATCTCCTTCATTTAGCTTTCAGCACAACTATAGCATAAGCAAAGATGTTCAATTTAATAACAGCATCATCTGAAGGTCTGAAAGCTTTTTGCAAACATTCATTAACTGATGCTCAAATTTTCCTTTTGTGAGAAATTGTTCTCACCTTTGCTGTTTAGACCTGCCTGATCTGCACCTATGTTATTGTGTGTTGTCTCCAGACTATGCTGTGAACCGCCACACTTGGGACTCCAAGAGAGATTCATATAACAACTTGTGTGTAAAGACAAGACTTGAGCAAAATTTTAGCACTTGAGGCAAAAATTTTGATTCTGAAGATACTGCTGCTTAGAAGCACCTATTTTTTTTTTCAAGCCAAATTCCGCTCTTGAGCAAGCAGTAGCTGTGTGCCTCTCCCCTATAACGGATCAGCAGACTGGCGTCCTCTCTCATACCAGTCCTCAGTGAAGACCCATGTATGAGGTGACAGGGTACCAGTGCCCATTGAGATACTCATTCCAGCGGCCTCCCTAGTGATACTGTGTCATGTAAAACGAACCCATGCTCAGGACTCCTGCCAAGCGTGAAACAATATTTAGAGGTTTTCAAATTTGGATTTGTCATCTTCTTCTGACCACCTGCAGTGTAGGAAGCTAGCCCATGCCATTTCTCCGTGCTGTAGGACACAGATTTTTTTTTTTTTCATTGTCTCCTAGAGGTCACAAATTCAGACTGTTTTGGACCAAGGTATGTTGCAGTACCTTGGATCAATCACAAGAGAGATGTCCTGGCCATCCATCTCTTCTACAAAGCAATACCTGGAACTGCAGCCAACACTTAGTGGAAGATTGGTGAGAAATTTTGAGATTTCCTGGGAATTTGTATCCCTGTTAGGGGCAAGACTCACTAATGGGAAGGTGCCATGTCCTAGATTTGTTTACTCACAGGTTGAGAATTCTTACTAGAAAGGTATTACAAGGAAATCCAGTCCTGAGGTCGGAGTGATAAAACAACCAAAGCTTCTGCGCTTTGATTGATGTTATGAGCAGAACCCCTTGGTACTTACAGACTTGTATAATACAGCTGCTTATCTACTGCTTTTTTCATTACGGATGCATTGTATTTTTCCACCCATCTTGATACAGTCCCTGGTATTTATATCCCTCCCTCTGCTATATTCAGCAGAGAATGGGGTCTGTTTTATTTGATTAACTAGCCATTCTGCAAACAGCCACAAACACCAATCAACCCTCGCGCAGTGGGAAAGCTTTAGAGCCGGGAATGGTAAACAACCCTCTCCTGCCACTGCAATCCCAGCGCGGGAGTTGTGCAGTCTAGCTAGATTGGGTATTTTATGCAAACTGATAGAAGAATGAAATGTGATTACAGCCTGGTTAAAATGCTCCTTAAAATACTACATGTGGCACTTTAATCCTCTCCTCCCATAGCTTGGCTATTAAAAAGAAACTGATTTATTTCAGTCACATTTTCAGACTGGACAACTCTGCCACCTAATTCAAATACAAAGAGACATAAACTGCTTGCTGGCAATTTAACTAAAGAGTATAAAATGGTGGAAAAACCACAATTATCATTACTTTTCAGCCTAAGGAAAGATTCTGCTTATTGAACAGCAGAATTTCAGCTTTATTTTTAGTTGACGCACTTGAAGAAAGCCAGCTTACATACCTGGCATACCTTCTTCAATGCCTTGCTGTTACTTCTAAATTTTTAACTTGATGGATGGAAAGTTCACTCCATCTACATTTCTTTCCAAAAAAAGCACTCAGAAAACATCTCAGTTGCTTGAATCAGGTCAGAAAAAGACAGCAGCAGAAGGCATCATAATATATGGCACAGAAAAAAACCAATATTTTGTTTGGCTTTCTAAGGATTTTGTTACATATGAATGGTGCCAGACTAATGCCAGACAATGCAAGGTCTTTTATCATTTTCATTTGTCGCTGCCTATGCAAGTACACCACTGACACATGCCAGTCTTGCGGGTTTGAGTAACAGGAGAGAGAAAACCATATTTCTACATCCATCTGCTCCTCTACTCTATTCAGCTGGGACTGCTACATGGGTGGCTCTAACTTTGCAAAACCTGCAGGACCTGAAAATACTGTGTAGGCGGTGTTTAGAAAAACTCTGCACACCCACAAAGGAGCTCAGAGAGACTATGTCAGGAGGGAGAGTCCAAATAATGCCCTGCCGGTCTACTCCCTGGTCCATCATCCCAGGAGCCATCCACAGCCCGTACGCACAGCCACGATGCTCATGCAGAGTCCCTTTTTAGCTCAAAGCACTCCTCTCCTAGATTTCAGAGCCCTGCAAAGACGTTAGGAAGAAAGCCGTGTGAAACTTCTGGCTGAAGGGGATTTGAAACCCCCTGAAATATTTAGTGGGAGTTAGAGGCATGTTTTCATTTCACATCGCTCCAGAGGAGGCAAGGGGATAAGGCTAGAGACCAAAGCACCCGCAAGAGCTGCTGATCGTGTCCTGACACCAGACCTTAGTGCAGCCTGACAGCCTCCGCGCTGGAGACCTTCTGCTTACTATAGCTGTCCTTTAAAGAAATAACCCCCTACACCCCAACCTCAGGATTTTGTTGGCATGAGTATGGTTTAAGCCCACAAAATTTAATCATATGTTCTGGCACTCTGCTGAGTAGGATACCAATTATTTTTGTGTAACTACTACCAAGTTTGAACCACCAGATCCGGTGCTTCAAACTGTCATCTTCCTCCTCTCTCCCTCTTTAAACACAACATAATTTTTTTTTTTTCCCTCAAAACACTTGAGGTTCAATAGATTGATATATTCCAACAAAATGCAGTGGTACTAGAATGTTTTCCACTATGTATAACCAGATGACTGAGGATAATTTAAAAAGCAGCCAGCAGCAAAAGTCTGCCCAGTCTCCAGTCTCCCAGATCAGACGTTTTGAGATCAGACCTTAGAGATCTCTCGAGCTCCACAACCTGTACTTGCACTTGAATGCACGTAGATGTTTAGAAGCACAGACCTGGAGTTTGGAAACGTAAACACCATTTTGGGGATGCATAGGTAAAATTTTGGGTTCCTCTTTTGTATTTGAAAAACTAGCCTTTTCTGTGCTTTATTTCTCCAGATGATATCTTAAACCACAGTGGACTTGATCCTCCCTCCTGTTTTGACACTAGGGTGAGTTTAAGGGCAATCATCTGTTTTGATTACAGATTCTGATACTTAGATACTTGATACTTACATACGTTAGAGACTAGAAAGGTTGATTTTCCTAAGGATTCTGCCTGGGCTTTTTAGTTTACAATTTAATTTTCCTTCACCATCTTTATTACTTCACTAGCATTTCATTGCCTACCAATATGTTTATTAATGTATTGATTATTTAAGGATGATAGTCTAAAAATTTGCTATCAGAGCAGCTTGAGCTATCCTCTTTTGCTCTCCTATTACAGCTGTAAGAGTATTAGAATTAAAAAATTCTGAATGATTTCATGAGGGACTATTAAATGTCTTACAGTGGAGACTTGCTACATATCTACCCACTGCAGTTGCGTTTGCTGGTCGCTGGAATAGACTTTTTGTTTGTTTGTTTAGTAACAAGTTATTTAACAGAATTTATTTAAATCCATCAAACTGTTTTATGAGCAATTGGTATAGCAGCTCCAAAAATATGAAACAAGTTCTCTCTGTTACCTCTTATACGTTTCTCACCATTTTAGACTCGCGGCCTCATAGTGCAAGCCATGCTTTTAGAGCTGGAATATACAGCACATTTTATACATTCCTTTCTCACTACTTCCATTAACATCTTTTTTCTGTCGCATATATCCTTTAAACAACCTTACAGTCAATTCCATTTGCATTTGTTAATGCATCACAATGTATTTGGGTATTATTAAAATATGTTAATACACAAAATGATAGCTGGAAACATTTAAGCAGGAAAGTGAATACATTACCAAGTTCTGCGCCTGAAGCAAGCGTGTGCTTTCCTGTCTCCATCTATTGATCACTAGACAGAGCCTGCATTTCCCCTGATCTGTGTGTGATACGTCCCCAGTGCAGCCCACCACACTGTCAGCCTGCAACTGGGCTTCAAAGTGACAGTCAGAGTTTTGGAAAGCTTCATCTAATTGCGAACTGGAAGTCACAGAATTCATTGCATGGATAGACAGTGAGAGAACATAAGCCGATGGAGAGAGCAAAGGGGATGCGTGACCGCATAGAGAGGTGAAGAGTGGAAAGAAGAAAGCCTCAGAGAGCTGGGAAAAAGTTGGAGTAGTTGGTATCCGAACAGAAGGGACAGAGGGTCAAAAAGCAGAAAAATGAAAAAGTAAGAGGGAGGGAACAAAGTGCAGTGAGAATTCAGAAGGAAAAGAACAGGCTGAGGTTGCTGGAGCTGCGTAGGAGTCTGTGTAGTCCACAGACACCCTCGGTGTGGTGGTGTTATTCATCTTCATGAACCTGGAAATGTTACAGAACCTCTGTAGGAAAAGCACTAAGTTAATGGAGATAAAATGGAAAAATAAGAGCTCACAGGACTGGAATAATAGATGCTTAATACCTTTCATGTCCCCTGTAGCCAAACAAGAGTGCTCCAAATGCCAAACTACTTTTCTCCGTCAGACACGTTATAGAGGTTTTTCTTTCTTAGGATAACGAGAATCCATAATGAGGAGTCAAAGCATGGACACGTCTCTACCATTGAAAGAGACGTGAGCCACAGAGAGGGTCGGCAAGGGAGCTGTGGCTTTACTACTGCCTTTGCATGAGTGAGCGAAAAAAAGCAGGGGAAGGACAGGAGGAACCAACAAAGGAGGAGATGTAATCCAAATTTCTTTTTCTCCTTGAGGCAGCAATTTTTGACAGACCTTCTCCACTGATGGTTTTGAAAAAGGGATATGGAACTAGATCCGGGCACAAAAGAAAATGTGTAGTTGCTAAACAGCATAAACTCAAACCTTTTCGTCACTCTCCCACAGGAAAATGGCTACAAGTAGTGATCTGAAGAAGAAAGAAAAAGTACTTCAAGGAAGACATTTTACTTATCCCAAGCTTTGCTTCCCCATAGGTTGCACAGAAATGGCCCACATCTGATGCGACCAGAATAGGAAAGCATATTTGTAGGAGTTTGTAACTTCCATCAGGAGTCTCTCTTCTTTAATGAAGAGCTATCTCAGAGGCCTAAACGATTACGGGGCTCGTTATGTCATATTCATTCCAGTTCCTGCTAAATCAAAATAAATGACCACTTGCCCAAGCGGAATGACATGCGAGCAGCACACCCAGTTTCTGCAGACACCGGGCGCTAACAGAGCGAAGCAGTGAGTGCTGAGCTCAGAATCACCCCGCAGTAATAAAACCCGAGATAACGTATGTGCCACTCAAAAATCCAAAGCAGGGTATACCCCTCCACAAGCTGCTGACACACACAGGGAGGTTCCCTGCTCTGCTAGCATCCCAGTGCAGCTTGTGCATCCCTCTACAGTTTTTTGGTCATTTAAACCTGTTGGTCTCGCTTTTCTGGTGAGACAACGCCATGGATGGCAGAGCCTGGGAAGGTAGTATGTACAATTTTAGCAAGTGCATTAGAAGTAGATTTATGCGTAGCAAAAGCTTATTTTCTAGCAAAAGCTTCCCTGTATTGTTTTTTCATTACATATACCCCACATGCTTTCACTGTAAGACGCCACATCAGGAGGAACGTCACTCTAGCAGCAGTGCCCAAATGACAACTGACACCCTGCAAAACCGCCCCCTCCGTACCTTTCTGCCCCAACAAGTCTTCCTCTCCCAAACCCTTCCTGGCCTCTGTGGCTGATATACAGAAAGAATATAATCTTGTTTTAATTGAGTAACATGCAGCAGAACTTCCATTTTGCTGCAAATATATCCGTAAAGACATCTCCTGTTTTGCACTCTTTACTAAAGCCTGTATTTTACTCATGAGATGGTTTGCAACAACACCCATGAGAGCTGTGTCTCTTTCAGACCTCTCCTGTGCTAATGCATAATAAATGCACTCATCACATAGTAAATACTCAGAAACCTTTTTTTTTTTTTATGGAATATGACAATAGCATTGCTCTGTTAGACTCAAATATGCGCAAATTAAGCTACTTGGTTGTAGGGGTGGGTTCAGCATCCCTTCCTCTTTTTGCCACCCTTTCTAACAGGTGCCTCCCTAATACTGAGTGTGGCCAGCTAAGAAAACTTCAGCAACAAATAACGCTAGCAAAATAATTTCCTTTGAGCATTATCCTGACATACTCATGCTCAGCTTTAACACTCTTTTTCTTAAATTATTTCCTAATTGTCAGTTTTCTTACTCCCTGCTCTCTTCCAAAATTTCCCATCCCCTAAAAATCCCAGCTTCAGGGGGGAGCTGGGAATTTCTACAATTAATCACTTGCCAGTGCAAATGAAAGCAGCAGTCATGCTGCTAGTTATCCAGAAATTTAAAGTCTCTCATATATAAACCTCGGGATTATGGTATTTGCATGTGATATGGCCACAGCACCAAATGGGGATATGTACTACTCTGGCAGTAATTCCCAGAGTTGCACACTACCAGAAAAAAGCACAGAGATATAAGGCGGATAAACTAAGCATTGCCAGCTACAAACTCCTCATACAGGTAGCCATGAGCCATTGTACCGCATGTTGTGGTCTACCTACATTCACCGTCAGAGCATGATGTTGTGGTCCTACCTTCCCCACCTATCAGAAAAATCCAAAGTTCTCCAGAAATAAAAAAAAAAAAAAGAAGGGAATCTCCTATTTGTTATCTCCACAGGTAGAGACTGAGGGTTATTTAACACAAAATTAATTCTACTTTTTGCGTGTGCATGAGGATTGTTTTAGATCAAATGCCTGGCAGTGCACCGTGTGCCTTATAGTGGCAGCTATCCACACACTTCTACAGAGCTGGTCACCTACCGTCACGACAGGGATGCACTCCAGGTGTTTCTCCCATGATGCCATCCTAATTAGTTCACTTCTACACAAGAGAAACCCCAAGTGAAGTCTCCACCAAGAAAGGAATCAATTCTCCTCTCTGGACCATTTTGCCATGTTAAAAGACAACTACAGGGTTAGAAACAGGCTAAGGCATGAAGTACGTAGCTTTGTATTTGGCCATCAGGACGGGGGGTGGGGACCTCCCCCATCCCATGCTCACTCCTGAAAGGGCTGTCAGCCATCCTCTCTCCAGCTGAAAAGTCTGGACTTGGCTCTTTGCAGAATGCAATTCTACAGGATTCAAGCAAATTCAGTTCCTCGGGGTATATTTTGCTATTTCTTATTTTTATTGCCATTTCTTGTCACGGAATATGATCTTATTTTGATAGGTACTGTAGAAAATAAGCTGCCAAGAAAAATAGGTTCCCAGCTTAGCCACTTCCAACCACTCTCTAGAGAAGGAAACTGTCTGTCTACAATAGCTAGGAAAGAAACTTGAGCACCTAAATTAGGCACCTAAGTTACACATGATCGGAACATAGTTTTAGCCATGACAGTTTAAGGATCTAAGTGAAGCAAGGTTTTAAGAGAGAATTACCTTTAAACAGAAGAAGGGATATATCTGTGGGGGGACCCCTAAATAACCAAGCTTTCAGGCAAAGGAACCTTCTCTGAAAACAAGCAGAAAACTTCAAGATTAGAGAAATGTCTCTGCAATTAATGCAATTATGTTAATGAATTGGACAATTCAAGAGAAATATGTAGCTGGCACCATTGAAACTGGAGAAAATGAGAGATAATAAGGATCAATTGCTCAATAAAATCTCCTCCCCCTCCCCCATCTTTTTATATAGTATCAGACCATTACAAACGGTAGCTCCCATGCTCATCGTTTGAAGTTAGGCTGTAACTCTCCTTTGAGGATGAAGGCTGAAAGGTCAGACATAGAGAGGTTGTTTTCTGAGAAATACTCTTCCTCTGATAACGGTCGTGTTCATTAACTTAGCTCATTCTGGAGTATAGTAGTTCTTTGGTTTCACCCACATCACATCTATGATGGTATTCAAATGACTATAGCGTAAGTTCTTCTCTCCCCTTTTATTTGGCAGTTACAAAATAAGCCAAATGAAGGGAAAGAGTATAAAGCAACAACAAAACAGTGCTGCTCAGTTGATGGGTAGCGATCGTAGTACACCAGAGACCTAGTTGTCAAGGTTTTTGTTAGTGTAATAACAAAGGAGAGTGTTAAGGAGTTTGAAGAAAAGACAAGACTAGTGTCTTCAGGGAAAACTTCATACCTTACAGAGGAGTCCTTGGAGAAAGCATAAAGATACTTGCTCGAAAAAGGAGTTGCACTGGAAGCTCACACGAGTGATTTCCAATTCAGAAATGAGAAAGCTACAGGGAGAGTCAGAATCGACCATGAAGGGCCTCGAAACTCAAGACAACTTTTTTTCCCCCCCAGGAACATTTTCAATAGAACTAAATGCAGCAAGAGTGCTTTGCAAAGGGCAGGGAAAATAACACTGCAACATACTGAAGTGATGGACTGGAAGTTGTATGGGTAAATCATAGACATGTTAGGGAAGGTAAATCGGCAAAACTTAAATAGACACACAAGCTTAAGCAATATAAAGCCACAGGAAAGAAAATGAAGACTATGAGGCCAGCTACTGTAGGTTTTAGGTTGAACTAAGTAAGTTAGTGGTCTGACATTCATGAAAATAGAGAAGACGAAAACATGCAAATTTTATTCCAGATAAAAGGAGCTCAGTTCAGTGTAAGAGAAGCAGAACTGCAAGTTGCCTCCGTGGAGCTACTAGCTGAATTTGTTTGGACTTGAAAATACTCAGGGATGAACTACAGACAGAAAAGACTATGGTTTTGCACGTAGGATGACCTGCAAAATTGGAGAACAGATCTGGAAAATTCTCCAAAATAATAGAGAGAAGAGACAGAGCAAGCACAGACAGTCATGGAAGGCAGAATGGCATGGCACCACAGCAGGACATCAGTCAATGACATCTGAGGCTGCTAAAGTGACTGGCAGGCACATGCAGACTGACCTTTGAACAGAAGTCACGAGCAACTTGGATGGCATTTCAGCGAGAGCAAAAGGAGGAAGGTACATTCGGGAGCACGTAAGATGAAATGAGAAGATGAACTCAAAATTTTCAGGAAACTTTGGATACAAAAGGAATACAGCAGCAGTTGGCTTGATTAGTTGTTGGATATGTCTGTGTACATCCATTTCTTGATATGTAGGCTGACTCAAATTTTGACTTACATTTTTGACTGAATAAAGCCAAACTCTGCATTAAAATAACTTTTACAGGCGTTCTACTCAAGATAAAACCTGTGAAAACTCTCTAGAAAGTCAAAGTTAGATGAAACTTTGGTATATGCTTAGGAGTGTTCGTGAGGGAGAGCAAGCCTTTCGTGACGCCTACCTTGAATTCTGAGAAATTGAGGCAGCAGGAAAACAGTTTTACGTTTCATTTTTAAAGCTATGCACAGAATCTTCTTCACGCTTTGTTAACTGTCACAGATCAGTTATTATGCATCCAAAACACATTGACCCCCTAAGCTAATCCAGATAACTATTAGCCTTTTGATAATGCCAGAAAGTAACACCACACTGTGTTTGTAGTGTTTTCTGGTCAGGATTCTAAATTTTTGCACTGCTGCAAGTTTGTTTAAGCCCTAGATAAGGAAACAAAGATACACAGGATTATAGGGGGAAAAAAAAAATAATTCTTTCTCCAGGCTGATTATTCTTTTGGCTCATGCAAACTAAAGCCGATTTGTGATAAGGCTATGAGAAATATGCTTTGTGATGAAATATACCCCACTCCCCCACCCCCATAAACTGACATGTTGACAAGCTATGAGACATTAAACATGGTAGTGACAGTGGATCAGACATTCCTCCTGTCATTATTAACAGCATTTCACTGGTAAATCTGGCAGGTTTTGTGTTGAGACTTGCTTTCCAGGAAAAGGATGCTGTATGACAAATAAGATGGAGCCACACCACCCATGATAATACAAAGTGAGGACAGCAGGTGTATTTGGTACCCTCAGGCACCTGTCAGCTCCAAGTTGTGGACTGTGCAGGAGAGGGTGATTGCAAAAGAGATAAATTGCACCTTCAGCCGTGGGGCAGAACACATCAAGCTCTTAAGGGCACTCCTGAACCTTATTACTTGTAGAACAACAACAGAACATCTCATCTGCCCAAGAAGCATCGCCTCTGGAGGCAGAGAGGAACCAGGGAATCTGTGTCTAGGTTGATAATTAGTTTGCCAATCAACAGCTGCATAGCATAGCTGATCTTCTTGTAAAGAATTAAGATATACAGGGGACTGGAGTACAATCTCAGCATTTTTATATGCTCTTGCCTTTTTTGCTTCCTATCCCTAGCTTAACCACTGACAAACTGCTGAATCACAGCACAGAGCCAACATCCAGAAAGTCTGTCTTGGTTATCTCTTGTTTTCAGTGTCTTTTTATTGGTCAACTCCGTGGTCAGAAATGTTCACAACAAAGATGTATGGACTTGCATTTATTAACTAGATCTTTTTGTGGTGTGATCAGCATATCTGCCACCAGAATAGCAATTCCAATGGCAAATTTGTGAGTAAATCAGGTTAACTAGTTAATTCAGGAGTTTTTTTGGCCCATCAACAGACATCTTCATGCTGTTGCTAATGCTGAAACCAAATTAAGAATAACCACGTCCAGTTATTAACAATTTGTTCTAGCATGAATCGCAAAACATTATTGCCCCTTTCTTCCCCAGACAAATCATCTTAGCAAAGCTTTGTTACGGACTGTTCATAGGTAGTGTAAACAATACTATCACTATTACAGTATTATTAGGAAGGTAAAAGTGCCATCGGCAGTGTCCAGGGAAAACAAAAGGGCTCAGCAGTTGCTAGAATGTTTCCACTGGCAATGCAAGTAGGATCACAAGAAAAATCAAAATCTCAAGACCAAGTTCCTTTTGATACTGTGTGCAAGTTGAAGAGGAAATATTATGAAAGCCTAAGAGGCGTTTCTTTTACTGCACCATCCAGAAGCATTATTTCACCTGACAGTCATTCACAAGTTTCCTACCGGCTAAATATTTCGCAGGTGGAGTTAAAGAGACAGAGGTCTCAAACGTATTCGGATTCTGCTTATGCAGCCTGGGAAAAGGAGTTTTCCACTTTGTACTGCTGAGAAAAATGTAGATGCTGTAGGCTATGGTATCATGTTCAGAGGAACAAGGTGGGTAGGATAGGGCATTAGGCACTATTATACTCTAGGGAAGAAAGAGCAGACAGGGGCACAATGGAAGCGCTTCATTATATTTTAAATGGGAATAGTTCCAAGGATAGGAAAGCCTGTGGTGCTTGTAACGGATTAAGCAGGGTAATGTGCTTTTTAAGAAGACATAAAGAGGTATGTAATGTGATATGTTTAAGCCTAAATGATTTTTCTTGGAGTCCTCAATGAATGTTTAAGCAGGCATGACTTAGGCCTCTGTAAATCCTCTCCGAATAAATAGCTTCCGTGAAAACAGAGATCCCTTTGACAGAATGAGATGCATATTTCATAACCTATGCAAAAAAAGCAAAATCAATTTGAGATACACGAAACACTTGGGAATAATAAAGAAAAAAAGAAGATAAAAGTGAATATTCTCCAGAATACTCCAAGCGTATACAGGAATACAGCTACCTCCCCATCCATTTTGATTCGACAGAGCAGGAAGACAAACAACTGAATACTTCCCTACCTTCAATTCAGATCTTCAACTGCTTTTTGTTGCCTTTTGAGAAAGGAAGAGACAATACGTGGCAGAATATATCTAAAGTGCCTGCGCTTTTCAGGCTGTCTCCTGTTCGAGGTATTTAAAACTCTGCTCTCTCTTCAGGGTAAATCTACCCAGCTGCTCTCTAACCAGACTTGATGGTGTATATAGCTATTCACTATGGATGCAATAGGAGCACACACAGTGATACGTATGCACCTGATTTACGAGAAGAACAGGACAAAGCCTGAAACCTTACAACAGCATGATCTTCCCATCTAATTTCTCTCGCCTGCCCTGCCCTCCTGCCAGGAAAAGCAGGTCAAGGCGGTAGATTGCCTGATGCAAAATGGGACTATGCAGTCATTGTCATTTGGCTGTATTGTATTTTCACTCACACAGGTGCCACTCCCCATGAAGTCACTGGTACAGCAAGCGTGCAGTCCTGCTGAGCGAGTGGGATGATGCAATGAGTAAACCAGTGGTTGATTCCCCTCCCCTTCCCTCTGTTTGTATATAGGTTAGTACGAAACTGCTACTTTCCTCAAAATAAAAAGAGTACCAATTCCACGGTAACTTGCAGAATAAAAGCATGACAAAACGAAAGGACTTTTAAGATATAACAAAAACATTTGGCAACGTTTTTTCTGCGATGGCTACTTGGAAACCCCATTTAATCTCGTAGATGGTGCAGCAGGGAGTGTTGTTAAAGAAGAGCATGTCCACCGCTTCCATAACATCTGTCCTGTACCTCTCTTCCATGGTGGTCTCTCCTACCACAGTCCCATCATGGTCATTAGGCAGTCTGGTGGAAATCCCTTTCCCCATACCCATTTGGAAGCACCCTAAACCTCAGCCCTCACTTGGCACTCCAGGAATATGTGCTGAGGTAACGGCCTCGGAAAGCTTGGACAAGCTGCTCTTCAGTCATGCTTTAGTGCTGATTAATGGTAGAAACAAAATGGAGGGCAGAGGGAGATCTGCTGGCTTAGCTCGTCCAGGGTTATAATCTGGTTGAGTTAATAGCTCTGATGTAGTCAGTTAAATTTGTTCAAGACCCTGAAGAACATTACAGAGTACATAAATAGGCTGAGGGGACCCATGAATTCTTTCCTCTGAAATGTTTTTATTTTTTGGGAGTATTTTACAGAGATTATAATCTCTGTCTCTTATCAGTTACCTTTTTAAATATTAATTTTCTTTGCCTAAGACTAGCTTTCAACATCACATTCTTCATCCAGCTTTTTTGCTGAGCAGGCCAAATACAATCTCCCCAAAGCTTCTGTGTAAACAGGAATCAGCAAATAATCTTTTTCTGTGTCATTTCTTCCTGTAAGGCGAAAGGAGAGAAACTGCACACACATCGGTGGATGTGTATGTTCATTAGAATCGGGCTGGACCCCTTTGATATTTTAAAATTGGAGGGTGATTGGCTTGCTCACGTGCTGCAAGTTGGTTTTTCAACACTACCATTTGCAAATGCTTGTTCCTGGGAAGCAGAGGCATGGGAAATTAAAGAACTCACATATTTCTGGTTTTGTAGGTTTTAAGACAGCGACTGCCATGTTTCCAGGAATGAGAAGTCAAAGACTGTAATCTGGAATTACCTGCCAGCATGATACACTGGTGGGGTTTTTTTTTCAGCTAAATGCCATTAGTCAACACAGCTGTGTTTGACGTGCTCTGGTTTTTGATTCTTCTGAAACCTTTAGTATAACTTGGGAAGGCAAACCAGAAGGAGGACAGCTGCTCTTTTATACAAAAGGCAAACCCCAGCTTTATCAGCCCCTTACAAACCGAGCTAAAATATGTTTTCTCAAAAAACCCAATTTCCTCTAGCCAATAAATCTTCAGACTGCCTTTTTTTTCTAGCTTTTTTCAGCTTATGACTTTTTCTAAAAGGGTTTCAAAAGTGCAGGTCCCCAGGGCCTCTCTTGCCTCTTCTTTCATGCTGTTTAGTCCTTCAGAGGAACAAATATGATCTCACTTATATAGAGATTAGTGATTTTTAAAACTCCAAAGAATCTTTGTTATTTTGTGGTTCTTTTATTATCAAGAGATCACCAGTGAGTTCATCATTCCTTTTAGCGTACTCTTTTCTCTTATGTGTTTGTATCCAGTGCAAAACCACCAGAAATTAAGAGTTTTTCCTGGCAAATGGATTTTGGTGGAGACAAAAGACAGAGTTTGTCTGCATCTTTAGAAGTGTCCAAACCAAGCTTAAAACAAGTGAACACACAACTTCATGGGTATTTGCTCCAATTAATAGTCACATTTTGAAGTTTCAAATAAAATTCTATAAAGTATGATGTTTCACAGATTTCATTTAAAACTCTGAATATGAAGATATAATGGCAGAGATAAAGTTTGTGTACAGTCACTCATTAACCCATATTCCCTCTCATACTGAGTCCTTTCATGTATTACTGTTATTATAAAAGCCGTAGCTGTCAACCAAAAACATGGGAGGGAACTACTGCATTCACAAATGTACCCATAAAAATTGACTCCTACTCTCAAAGTATTTTCTCACTGCTAAACTCACTACAGAAGATGGCTGAGAGACACGTCTTTAAAAGTCAGACCATCTTTTTCTGCCTGCCTCTCTCAAAACATATATGATTTAGAGCTACAGCTCAAAGCCAAGGTTTTCAGTGTCAGGAGTCTACAAAAATAAGTTAATCAATGTCTTGTATTCAAAGTGCTTTAAGCTTTGCACACTACATTGCCACGTGTTCCGGGGTTGTAAGTCCTGTGATCCTATTCCCATTTTGCATCCTGACAAATGCATTCATTTCTCATACCTAGAAATCCTTGTCAGAGCAAACACTGTAAGTACTTACATTTTAAAATGTGATTGAAAACAAGCTATGTAGCTGAGAAGTCCTAATCCTCCATGCCAATGCAATGGGCTTGCAGAAATTGGTACCAGGCATGACCACTACCTGGGTGCAAATGCATCCCTTATAGTTAAAAGCAACAACTAAGCAAATGTGGTGTTACTGCAGAGCATCTCCAAGGTGAAGCAAAAAGTAAGTCATACCAGTACCTTTTGAATGCCTGCGGTCGACTCCATGACGTTGTTCTCCGAGCCGTTACTTCTGTTAATCATCCGCCACATTTGGGAATACATGCTGTCCCTCTCAAAAGGATTCATCCCTTTCACTCGGACGTGCTCATAGACTGCGGAGTCCAAGACAGTGCCATAAGGAATATCCGTCTGCCTTGAGAGATCCTGGAGAGACCTTAATTGTTGGTGAAGAAAAGAGACACAGGAGACTTGAAGCCATATTTTCAAGAGGAAGGAGCTGCAGGCAAGCAAAGGGCAACACATAGGAAGACGGCNTTTTTTTTTTTCTTAAAAGACAAAGTTAGACTTAAAATTTGTTTTTATGGTTTAAGACAAGAGGTATATGAAGTGAAAGGAAAGGGTGGAAAAAATGAAAATGGATGAAAAGAGAACAATGGAAAGGGTAAGAGGATCCTGTCAAATGCCGAGAACTCCTCTGAGCAGAGGCAAAGGAGAGAAGGGAGCACTGCAGTCCCTCCAGCCATACACAGCAAGTTCCACAGAGTAACTGCTGACAACAGTATGGTGCCACCACACACCCCACTGCTGGGGAGCGGGAGTGTCAGCACCAGAACTCACTGAATCTAGCCCAAAGCACCTGGGCTGAGTACTTCTATGCGCTACTGGGTTACACAGTGAAGAGCAGCTTTTTGGTGGTATTCCTGTGCTGAACTGTGCACCCATCACACAAAGCAGGTCACATCCTACATTATTTTCAGCAATAGGAAGATTTCTGTTGTGGCTTCATGAACTGTATTCTCATCACGGTTCATGTCATTTGGGCCAATAAATTTGCTCTACCTCACATATTATCTATATCTAGTCTTATCTGTTCCCTAGAAGCAGGAAAAATTAACCAGTTTAGAATTTTCTAAAGCATCCCAAATACCATTTTGTCAACCCTTAAAAGGGTATATTAGAATCCTTTGAAGTCTCCTTACCTCTTGGCTTTTATTTTCGTATCCTATAGAATTGCTCTCCCATACCTTTGTTTCTTTAATGGCACTCATTAAAGTTTCAAAATAACTACTGCAATATGTCTAGTGCCTAAAACCTATTGCAGCTTTCCCGGCACAAATTAACTTTATACAAACTGCACAAATCTAGCAGGTGACATCTAAGGACAAATCAAGGATGTGAGTGCCTTCTTAAAGTAGGCAATGGCAAGTTGTAAAAGCTCATCTCAGCCACAGAAAATGCAAACATAAATGTAGGAAACTCATCAAATTTCAAGTTGTGTTTCTGAAACATGTAAATATAGAGACAAGTGAAAATGGCCCTACAGGAGGGGAAAAAAATGAATTCTTAGGTGTTCCACGGATGGCACTGAAGAAAACAGTAATCGGATCTCAAAGGATATGTATGCCTCTGAACACAAAAGAAAGCAGGAAAAGACAAAATCAATAGAGCTCAATGGCAAGGGTTTAGAGGTTAGTTGAGTCAAAAATAAATCCTTTGAAATTCAGACATATAGGCTTAAAAAAACATTGAATAAGAACTAAATTTTAAGCTGATAATATATAGCAAATATAAGGAAGGAATAAATTTAATTTTGAAGAGTAAATAACTAACGGTATTAAAAACCCCACAATCTTCTCCTCTTTCTCCAACAAGACGGCATTCCTCTTCAAGAACATAAGCAGCAGGGAACCTGCAAAGAATCAGTACACATATGGGATCATCAAGGGTGAGCTGCTAGATTAAGCTTTTCCTGAAACCAAGTATATTGGTTTTCTATGACAGGACTAACTGAGACCTGCCCTTTTCTAGGAAAAAAAAGTATGAGACACTAGTAGACTAAGGTATCAGGAGAATAAGTTATGTGGCTAATTTAATTGAAAAGTAAAAAAATAAAATAAAATAAAATAAAATAACAAGTCCAGATAAACACCTATGAGTTCTGAAAGATTAAATATGAAATGGCTGAGCATTTGGAAAACTGGGAAACCTCATTATAGCCAGTGCATGAAAGGGGAACTAAATATTTTTAAAAGGCTCTAGTGGTAATCAGGGGAAATACAAAAGTAAACAACTAAGATGTTACACTTAGGTTTAATAAATAAACTGAAATACGAATAGATATAATTTTAAAGATCAGTCCTGAAGATTAGACATAGCCACCAAGTGGGTTTCTCCAGGGAAAGCAATTTGATCATCTATTACACTTTGGAATTATTAAAAAAACCCCAGGACTTTCAAAAGGCCTTCATCTCATCAAACAATATACAGAAGGCAGAAGTATGGACAGGCTACAAAGGAGGAATTGAGAAACATTTCCTTGCAACTCTGGATAGCATTAGGAAAATTAACACTCAGCTAGAGTGGATGGCCTCAAGGGAGCCCAAGGGTAACAAGAACGGCTTTTGCAGAACTAAAAGGCTGAACAAGGAAAGTGTGGACTTGTTGAGGGGGACAGCAGACGACAGACAGCTAAGGCTGAGGTGCTCTGTGCCTTCTTTGCCTCACTCTTCCCCAACAAGGTCTCCCAGGTCTCTGTGACTAGAGGCAGGGCTCAAGGAGGCAATGAAAAACCAGCAGTAGGTAGTCAGGGAAATCCCAATCAGAAAGGCAGGGATTGATTGAGAGCACTAGACCCACAGAATTCCATGGGACCTAGCAGGCTGCATCAAAGGGTGCTGAGAGAGCTGGCCAATGTCCTTGCAAGGCTGCTTGCTTTAATTTTTGAAAGATGAAGGAGATTGGAGGAAATCCCTGACCACTGGAGAAAGGAAATGTCTAGACTATATTAAAAAAAGATAAAAAAGATGATTCATGGAATTAAGGCTGGTCAGCCAACATCATGGAGTGAGTCCTCTCAGAGCAAATTTCTGAGCAGACGAAGGAGAAGCTGACTGGGAACAGTCAACATCAATTTACCAAAGGTAAGTCACGCCTGACCAATCTGCTTGCCTTCTACAGTAAAATGACTTGGTTTGTGGCCAGACCAGAGAAACGGATGTAGTTTACTTTAACTTTAGCAAGGCTTTCGATACTGTCTCCCACAATAATCTTGTATGCAAATTAGGTCATTAGGTCAGCCTGCATGGGAAACCAGATGGATAAATGCCTGGTTGGATAATGAGACTCGCAGGGTTGCTCACCCGGAGGCTGGTAACAGGTACCACAGAGGTCTAACCTGGGACACGTCTTTACCAATAACCTGGAGGAGGTGAGTAAGGCACCCTCTCGTCAAGTTTGCAGAAGACATGACACTGGGGAAACCAGCCGATTGCTCAAGGACAGCCTGCCGTTCAGGCAGATCTAGAAAGGCTGGAGGAATGGGCCGATAGGAGTGGTGTAAAATTCAGCAAAGACAAATGCAAAGCCCTGCACCTGGGGAGGAATAACCCCCTGCAGCAACCCAGGCTGGGGCGCAGCTCTGCAGAAAGGCACTCTAGCAGACAGCGGTGGGCCTTGGTGGGAATTTCTCTCACCGTTAGGCAAAGTGTTGTGTAGAAATAGGTGTATTACTGTTGCATTGACAGTCTATCTACCTGTCGAAAGCATCACTGACAAAAGGCACTAGATAAATACAGGAAACTATATCCACCATTCTGTGTCACTGCTGCTGCTGCTGTTGCCAATACACTTCTGTATCTCTTGGCAGTGCTCAGATGCGCAACAAACTGTCACAGGATGCATATTCTAATGTCCTGTAATTGCTGTGTTATTTGTCATACATATTGCTAGAAAAGTACACAAAACGTATTTACTGAGCCTCCAATTTCTAGTGACAACACCTAGCAAAATTGCAATCATTACTTTACAAGACTCTGTATAGCCATATAATTTCTAATGTAACAAGCAACAAAGCATTTTTCTGAAATATCATTGCTGGCTGGTATATAAATGATATGTGTAGCTGCTGCCACGAAACAGTACAGTTAGAAACAGCACAAAAGAAAAACAGCTCCTCTGTATATCTCGTGGCTATAAAAGCAATCTTGCTATTTTCAGAAAGGCAAACTGAAACAAGACACGAGCTGTTAGTCCAGAAGCGTACTACCATCAGGTATGGCAAGTGTACTACAAACAGCCTGAGAAGCAAGAGTGCCATCACACACAAAGGCATCACCAGCAGGGATTTAACAAGGAGGAGAATTATGTCGATGCCTTCAGGAAGGCGTGTTGTCGCTGCCAAGCCTGGCATTAACTACGGCCTGCAGTTCTTTACTCTTTGGTGCGCTAACCTGAAACACAGGGTGCCTCTCAGCTGCCCTGCTCTGTGTCTTTGCACAGTTGTAGGTGCTGCTCTATGCTGAGAAAATGACGGCGACAGGACAAGAGCAAGGCAAGTATGAGCGTAAACTCTACGGATGTGCTAAACGCCGTTGTCAGCAGCTTTCGTTCACCCAACCCTACGCTGAGGAGGAAGAGAGAAGTTTTGCGGCCTCTGAGGTGCCCGTGTGTGTACACTGCTGTGTAGGCAAGCTGCAAAAATGGAAAAGACCTATCACATCGGTGACTTCATCCCCTCACACAAACATGTCAAATGGGATCATAATATATATGACCTCCTTCAGAAATTGTTTTTTATAACCTGCAACTCTGCAGACTACTGGAATAGACACTCACAACCCAGCAGCAAAACAAAGAGAAACGACAAACCTTGACAGAACTAATAAAATTATTAAACCATTGAGGTTCCTTTCCAGAAGAAAGAATTTTTATAACTACTTTGCCTCCAGTCTGGTTTGTAAGTTACACATTGTTCGAGATACCTTTATTCCTGGATTAAACAACTCATTCTCTGTTCAGACAAATACATTTAGTGGAGACACAAATCTCCAACCTCACTGTGTCACCCAGTCTCACCACACAGCTACCACACCAGATCACAAAATAAGGAGAAAAGTATTTGTCAAACTGATTAATTCCTATGGGGTATACTTTGATGCCCAAATTCTGATACTGTTATCCACACTGGATAGGAATTTTGTGATAGTTTTACTGATCTCAGTTGAAATACCTGCAAAGCACACATCAAACATGAGTAAGGGAATTATAATCTCACATTTTAAAACATTTATCTCTTTGAATTTCTAATTTTGAAGCGATAAGGCAATGAATGCTAAAAGTCTTTAAAAATAAAAAAGCATATATAGTTGTTGAAAAAATTATTATAAAATAAACCACCTTTAACTGAGCTTGCATACAGAAAAATTCTACTTACAGGGAAGTGACTATGCAGTAAGGTCACAGTTCAGCTTATTTTTGGGTATCACTTATGAAGCATTGAGGGGAAAAAAGTTACATGTGGTCTTTATGGTAAGTTTTTTTCCTCATTGCAATTACTGGGATAATACCAATACTATCCCATATAAATTAACTAAAATATAGGGCTATTCTGAGGATTAATTGAGTCGTTTGAGGATGAATTATTAATAGCTACATGTATTTTTCAGCACTTGTTGATTTTGTGTAGTATTCTGCACCTTAATCAGGCAGCAGTTGTCAGGTCACTTTCATTTTCTGGCTTAATACAAATTAATTACTTTGTAACTCAAAAAAATTATCTCTGCTTTCAACTCAAAGAAAAAAAATCAGATTAGAATTTGTATATGTTTCTTGCCCCAAAGCATACCCTCTTCTATAAATTCAAATCCTAGACTTAGAATTGGTAACATATATATATGTCAGCCAAAAGGGTTTAAAAAGTACACAGAAAATGTAGAAAAACAAAAGGTCAGCTTCATAAAGGAATAACCAAATTCCTTTTTAGGTGATTAAAGACCACCGAGGTCAGAGGCTTGGGCATCTTTGTAGCGCTGGGTTATAGACGGATTTAGGCTAGCTGTATTGTTAGGCTTGACTGGTGCAGAAAACTGTCTGCAAGATGTAGTCACTAAATTTTAGGAGAAAATAACTGATGTCATGGCTTACACTGAAGTCTTTATTTATGACTAATTCAGATGAAGCTTTCCAATGCTTTTTTTTTTTTTTTCCTAGGACATTAAGGATTAATTCACAGGCAGTCTTAAGGAACAGGGCACAGTAAGCCAAGAGATTTGAATGTTGACAGTGACAGCTGTGTCAGAAACTAGTAATACCATTTGCTAGCCAGCTTGAAGACCTGGGTGAACCACATTAAAGAGCATTCTGGTTTTCAGCATAAGGAAATATCTACTCAAATTACTGCATTCTTGTGTAACCCCCCTCGCGGAAAACTTGTAGGCAGTTGCATTGAGCTGTTTAAACCCTTGGGGATGTCTTAGCTTCAAGTGACTCATGGCTTAGGAAAAATGTTGTGAAAAGAATGACTAGGCAAAACAAGGATGACAAAAGGCTTGCTTTAATGCTATGCCTCCATTATTTGGAGGCAGAGGTCTCACCTATCAAATAGGGCATGCTACTTAGAACATGAAGAACGTAATGTGAACTTCTTATTTTACAGAAGACACAAGATGCAGACTCTTGCCCATAACACATACAATCTAAAGTCTTAATCAAGCTTCCACACTTTTAGAAGTGGATTAGATTTAAGCTCGAAACCACCTAACACCAGCCTCTCATATGACAAATCCTTGGCTTTCCCTCTGCCCACCCCACCACTTTCCTGCAAAACTTCAGTGCCCGTGAGAAGGTGGTGACACCCTCCCTTTACCCAGAAGAACAGTGCAACAGAGTAGGCTGAGTAAAATCAGTCTCTCTACCAACGGAATCTAATTCTGACCTAAAGGAATCATAAAACACAGTAATGGCAATACTGGCTCAGTGATGAAATTCACAGCATCAGCACCTATGAGATATAACCCCAGACCTCCAAATTTATTTGGCATTTACCAAGAAAAGCCACTCTTAATTACTATTTATTCATGTTGCATTTGAGACAGTGATATAAACATTTAAGGAACATAGAAATTATGCTTTGCTTTGCTGCCACAATGTTTTGGCATGTGAAATGCTGACTATCTTGATTTAAATGTCATCTGCAATGTGGGTCAGGTGTGAAGAAAAGATACATCTAGGAACCACTTTATGACTTGCGTGCCTCTACTCCTGATATTGCCTGTTGGCAGATGAAAAGCTGAGCTCCCAAAGGTATTGAGTAGCCATTTGTTTGGAAAAGGAGATTAACACCCACTCTTACTCTTCTTGTTCCTCTAAGTGCATTTAAAAATTGTAACAATTTGATCCAAATTAATCAGTGCAGCAGAGAAAAAATGCCATCAACTTCAAGTGAGGGTATACAGCAAAGATATACTTCAAGACTCTCTAGGGAAAGGGAACATTTCACTAGTCCTCCCTAATGCATTGCCTAACAAAATTTTGTATGCTTTTCTTCTCAAAATAGACTTCTGGAGACCATGAGGCACTGAATAGGAAGAGTGGCCCAACCTTCATACCACCCAAGGAAGGGAAGCTGCAAGAGCTCTGAACACACAGGCTACACATCCAGAAGCTGAAATGCAGTAACTACCAAAATGTTTCACAGACTTGAAATGTGCTGTGGGCTGCTTGAATCCTCCTGTCTTTTGTAAAAGATATCATAAGGACCATACCTTCAACAACACCCTGTAATATCTGATGCTAGCTGGAAATCTGAAATGAAGACCTATTAACTACTTGTTACATCTGTGCAAACCCACCGACTTCAATTTCTTTCATTTTTCTGACTTCTCTGAAGCTGTCTGGATAGCACTACAAGCAGAATCTGGTTTATTTTCTTTAAATATTTAAACTCATTTCCATTCTGGCTTTCAAAGCTCCNAAACAAAAAAAAAAAAAAAAAAAAAAAAAAGAGCATCAGCTTTTTTCTTTATTGCTTATTCATGTTTCCCACTTTGCAGTAATTCAGCATGGTAAACAAACAGCCTCTCTCTTATGTGCTGGTTTGAGTTCCAATTTTGGCAGTTTTGTAAACTAAAGTTTTACACTCCCACTGTAGTTAGGATAACTTCATTCCCTAATGGATACTTAACACATCTAATTACTCTATTTTTGAGCTGCAAGTGCTGTTGAAAAATGTCTCCGCTCTTTCATTCCAGGAGCTTCCAGCTGCAATGTTTTCTACTGAATAAAACATTTTCAGTGACTTTGCCCATAAATAATACAGCACAAAGACCAATGTAGTCCCAACTGTACATAATAACCTCAGAATTCCACTGAGGGTTTTCTGGTGACATCATAATAAACTGCAAGAAAAAGCTGAAGATGTATTAAATTATAGTTTGGGTATATTTTATTCTTTTTTACACATAATAAGAAAGCTCAGACATTTGTCACAGTAATTTGAACATTTTTCTGGACTACTTCAAAACTAGAAAGGACATAATTTCAAAGCAGGATGCAGAGGCATATTTCATATTTGTAAGGCCAAACTGAATGATTGAATATATCATTATTATTTATTTTGCATGTACAAATTCCCATGTTGTTTCTTCACACTCCTTAGTCAAATGTAAGGCTTGCTAAACTTAAAAAAAAAATAAATCAACCTCCCCTAAAACCTTAAGATCGATGTTGACAAACATTGGCACAGAATGTCATTTTACTCCACCATCAGTTGTGAGGGGATTGTAATTGGGACCCCCCAGTCAAACAGCTGGGTTGCGTCAAAATGCCCCCGCAGCATTCCATGATCTCAAAGTCTGTTATTTAGATCTCAAAAGAAAATGATAACTCATTTTAACTGGTCATACAACTGTGACAGGGGAATGATTTGCTCAGGTGATTTTAGTCCATTTTACATGTCTCTGTCTTAAAGTGCTTAGTCCTCGAATAGATGCAAGTGTTGAGGTGGGTAGCCCAGAAAGGAAGGATAACAACCATAGACACTTCATTTCCAGTTGGGAACAAATAAGGACTGGTAATGCCTGGGCATTTCAGGCCACAGGCCATCAACTCCTCCTCCCCTCACCCAAGGAGCAGGGAGAAAGAGGGAGGGTTTATGAAGTGCAAGAAGATGCTCCTAATGGGGACAGTCAGGAGATAACCACACAACCAAAGTCAGGGGCTGCTTCTGCTCTTGGGTCTGAGCTTCGGCTTCCTATCGCAAATAAGACTTGGCTGCTATTACAGACATTTACTTGTCCGTGCATGTAGAAAATCCTCACCTAGAGGGTAAGTGCCTCAGTGAGACTGCAGTGACTGGCTGGCACGCAGTGACACTTGAACCTAACCTGTGAATTCTCAGGAGGCCAAGGCTCCCCCTGCCCAACCTACACTAGTGGCTCACTGTCTCAGGGGGCGTTTCAAAGAGATTTGGAAAGCAGCTGAACCAGAGGCAGCAAGACCTCACGTGATGATACACAGAAGACAGGGAATCGCCAACTAGAGTGAGAAAACTGAATTTTCCCTAAGGTCAGCATTGACCCTGACTTGAACGCCAGTTTCTTACCTTTCTGAAGGAAGAAATACAGCAGGACGTGCCTCTCTTCTTTAAAGCCACTCTTGTCATTTTTGCAAAGAAGGATTTATGGGAATGGCTAACTTTGTCACTCTCACATACTTCCATGGACTTGTAGCCTCAAGATTAAAAACCTGCTATGGAAAAATGGCCAGCTGCCCCTTGGAGTGCTTGGCTAGCTAATGCTTCACAGTATTTTATAGTCTCTGCTTTGACCCAAGAGGAAGGACTTGGGGGTGGGGGACTTCACTGGAGCAGTGGGACTGAGGATAACTCAGCATGCAGCTTCCTAAAGGAGAGGAGACTGGAGAATAAAAGGGCAGAGTGAGAGGGTAGGAGATCTAGAACAGTTCCTGTGGTATGGAGAGATGACATGACCTGGAAAAAAGGATTGGAAGGTGTGACAGAAAAACAGTTCACCATAAAAGGAACAGGAGAAGACATGGACGTTCACATTAGGGAGGCATGAAGCAAAAGAAGCAATAGACAGAAAAAAGAGAACAATGTGATCTGTTAATGTAGTAACAGAGCACCTGGGAGCAGAAGGAGCAAAGATGACTAGTAAGGGAAATTTTTATTGTTTGTTGCTATTAATACATCTTTGCCTTCGCAAGAAAAGGTGAATTCAGCTTTGATCTCCCCATATATTGAAGAAGCATTGTGATCAAAGTGTTAGAGAACAAGTACTGTCAGATGCACTTGAATGGAAAGCATAGCCTGAAAACACACAGCAACAATTTATACTTTCCCATTTCAAATACTGACACACTGGTTATCCTAAACTCAATTGTTTCTTTCAAAATACATATGTGTGCATACATATGTACTTATAGGTGCCCGTGAAGAGTACCTGCCAAAGGCCAACCATTCTGATCCTAAAGATCCTAAAGTGTCTCCAGGGAGACTGGAAGTCTATGGTATATTGTTATTTTTTTAACTTCCAAACTACTTTGCAGGATGATAAACATTTCTCCCTTTTCTCACATTTAAGTAGAACATTCATACCCCTCTACATTTGTATATATGTGTTCACCCTCCTTTCCCTCAATTTGTTCTTTATCAACTTACTGGATGGAGCTCTCAATGCGTGTGATGGTGAGGAAAGCTGCTAGGTTTGCTGTGTAGGAGGAAATGACAATCAAAGCAAAAAGCCACCAAGCCCCCATCATCAGTCGGGTTGCCAGGGTTGTGTACGGAACCTCTCCTCCTGTGGGGAAGAAGGAAAAGCAAGATTATTCATTTAGCAGAAGGAAACCCAGACCCTCATTGTTCATGCATTGCTCAGGAGAACTAGTCCCCCATGGTCAGCAGGCTTCTGCTAAAGCAGGTTTCTTCAGTAAGCTGAGCAGGGCTTGGAGCCACACGTTCTATGCAAAGAAAAGTACTGAAGGAAGCCCACACTGTCAGCCATCATGATTGCATTTAATCTTTTTTACTATTGTGCTTTTAATCGCAATCCATCTGCCAGTCCTGTCCAGTAATGGAAATAGACTTCAAGATCTCAGAACAAAAAGAGCAAAGGTAAATTCTTACAATGTTCTTTCCTTAGAGATCTTATCTACAAACCTTAATGAAGTTTTTCTTGCATTCTTAAGAACATAAAGTTAAAAAAACCTCATCAAAACATAATTATTTTTCACAGTTCTGTAGGCAGGCAGATGCTCATGAGAGCCATACGTATGTGTACAACTTGCTGCAAGTGAACACGGATGTGAACAAAGAAACCCAACAACCCACATGTACTGAAGAAGACTGCAAAATTGTTTTGTATTCCCATAGTTGCTTTCCTTTAATATTCAACTGCCATGTAAACAAAACATTAGCAGCAACAAAACCTGCCAGGATCCGAGCTGCACACCACTGCTTGTGTGAACAGAGCCTGGTTTAGGAAGCTGTGGAAAGCATTGGTTTTTATTCAAATAGCTGCCCCCCAAAACACATTAGTTTGGAGTCTTTGAAAGAACTCTTTCAGTTAAAAACATATGAACCACAGACTTCTAGATGAAGGAAAATTCATTATTTTAAAAATACTCATTTTGTCCGCAGTATAAGTTTTTTCACAGCTACAAGTAACTAAGGGGGACAGGTGAACGCAGCAACCACCCACAGTCAACAGCTCAAGATGTTCACCCGTTTCCTCTCCCCCTGTACTCAACAATTTGAAAAGTTGTCCTTATTTTTGAGGTAGCTTTCTTGTATGCAAAAATCTTACAATGGTACAATAGCTGGGATTTTCAAAAGGAAAAGCAGTTTGTAACAGATTCAGTCATCTGTAAGTATTTTGTGCTGGATCTGCACTGACATAAAAACTCCTTCACATTTCCCCAGCAAGTAGGTTTAATAGGAATACAAATTACAATTATTCCCATGCCAAATACAAATAATATTCAATTATGTACACAAACTAGATATTTAATCAATGCTTGAATATGAAGGATCACCTTATTGTTTTGTACAAAGTTTGTCCTACCTATACAAAGCATTGGGAACTCTGCATCACCATACAATAAACAAATTTGAAGCTTTTGTCCTGCTTCAGTGATGTGGAGTTGTACCGTATGTGAAATAATAACTGACTCGATTCGTTTATATTTTTGGTATATAAGTATTGAAATCCTTTGGCTTTTAAGAATTCCAGTATTGAAAGACAAAATCTATATTAGACCTGCACAGTTTGAAATAAATTTCCTTTTATTTCCAAGATGCCATGTAATTATCTGAAATAAGAATCTACTGATCAGATCAGGAGATATTATTTCAATATATAGACTTCAAAAGATGAACATTAACTTCAACATCTGAAGATTTGGTTTTCTCTCCCACATAAATTTTAAATGATTTTTAATAGAATACTTCTACTTTACAAGTTTTTGCAATGTCTTTGGAATATTTAATTTTAAAATGATTTTTAATAAAATGAAAATAGCAGACAGCTATATCAATTTATCAGAACAGGCTGTTTGTCCTTTTAACTTTCAGGTGACAATCCCTGCAGATAATCTTCACATTGAATTAAAATGGGTAGAAAGATAGAGAAGAAGCCAATGAGCTCGCGGACATCCTCGCATTTTCATTTTTCAGCTTAATGAGTAAAACTTTAAGTTCTCACCTCTTTTTATTGAAATGAAATGTCAGAAAAGAGAGGACCACTGAAAGTGACACACCTGCCTTCTGGTTTTCAAGAAAGGATCCTGTGCAACAAGTGACCATGAAAGCTGTCATAGACCCCTCAGCCACAGCATTCCCCTACTGTTCATATGGTGCAGTTTTCCCATACGGCAGTATGGTTGTTCCCACTGTTCACCTGTTACTTTTCTATTTAACGCCCATGTTAACAATAGACTTGAAAAAACTGTGAGTGCTGGTCATCCCCAGTGCTTTTAGTTCACCCAGCTGTTTGTGAAGTCTTTTTCCCAATTCACAGTTATACCTCGTATATCAGCAATCAATAAATGAAGCTTGAGGACAAAGCCTGCATTCAAGTACATGTACAAGAAATACATATCAAAATAATTCATCATTTCTGCCCCTAATCTAAAATCTTTGCACTAATGCTTCTTAAGCCACCATTTCTAGAGCAGGACTGACTGCAACTGCATAGGTACATGATTTTTAAGCAGTGCAGGCAGTACAGCACCTCTCCCAGTGAAAGAAAGAAAGAAACGAAAATCAAAGCAGATCTTTTACTGCCATAGTATCATTTCTTTGGCATCTATTAGGAGACTTAATGTGATACAGTCTTGTTCTATTGTAGTGTTTGTGAAAACACTTCCCGCACCATGACAGCTCACCTTAAGAAACTTCTTCACTCCCTTCCCCCAGTTTTGTTTCTAGGGATAAAACTTCTGAGTTTTCTTTCAGTCCAAGTTTACATGTTTTCTCAGCGCAGAAGAGTACCAAATAATTCTGGAGAGCAACAACCATTGGTTTTCTATTAACATTACCGTGAAAAAGAGCTACAGATCTAACAGCCACTGTTGTCGACTGTAAATTAGTATGCAGAAGGGACATGCATGTAAACCTCCCAGGGCTCTGCTTCCCGATATCTAGTATGAGTTGCAGGTGCATGGACATCTTTAAGGTTGACAGCATGTTCTAGTTACGAGGGGCTATGCGTAGGACACACAGCGCAAGGGAGGAGGAAGCCAAGAAGATAAGACAAGTCTTTCCCTGCTGTTGCCTTTCATATCATACCAGCAAAGCTTAATAACCCCTAAAAGGCAAAGGGGACCACCCGGTGCCATGTAAACACACGCTGGTGACCGGAGTAAAACCTATCACACCTCATTTCTATAGCAAAGTTCATCAATGGGAGTTAACATGCTGGTTGTGGTTACACCAAAACCACTACTGTGTAGCGTGCTAAGCAACACTTAAAAATACTGAGCTCCACTTATGAAAGAAATCGAAATCAAAGAAGACAATCAGCAGCCCTGGAACTGCTTTGTCATCTTAAGAGACAGACCTCATATGAATACAGAGGCTTTATTATTCTTTAGACTTGGCCCTTCCAATGCACTTGGGCAGAAGGGCGTAACGCGGCACAAAATGCCCCTACCTGTAGATCACGTATGTTGTGGCTACAGCTCCTAGTATAATTCAGCTGACACTTTTGATGTGTACTAAAGATCATTTAAAAATCTAATTTGCCTTTAAAATGTTCAGATTGCACGTTCAGGAAGGAAAAGATATTTTCCAGAGCAAAAAGCAATCTTACTGGGAGTTTTCTGAAAGAGCTGAATTACCGTAGAAGTGACAGTGAAAGAAATTACTTTTAGTCCTCCCACTCTCATATAATGCAGCTCTCCTTCATCAATCCTAGACCAGTTTAATGCTGGTCTACTTCAGATGTCAGGCTTAGACTGCAACTTCACTTATGAGTTTTTGTTTATTCCCATTTCTTTCCAAGTGCTTCAAGCTAAGTATCAGAAGGTAAGAAAAATAACGCATTGTCTTGACAATGCAAACAATATAACGTATAATTATGGCAAACCTAAATGCGAGGAAAAACCCACCTTAGAAGATAAAATGTGAACCTATACAATTCCCATACAGATTTCTAATACCTTTTAAGTTATTCTCCCTTGTGAACAGTAAGTTTAAAGGTTTCTTCAAGTCAAAAATCGCAAGAGAGGTTTACAGGCAAGAAGGAGGAATGAAATCATGAGAAAAATGGGAAAACCAGGGAAATTGAGGATGACAGCCCGGTGAGATCTTGGTGTTCTAGTATTCTGGACTAAATTCGAATAATTCAAAATGCATAGGTTGTTTCTCCAAACATCTTGTTTTCGGGGATTTATCAATGGTTTGCCTGAAGAAAAACTGTGTTCATCTGTGCAGTCTAGAACTATGAAAGTGCTTCAGATAGAAATGGAAAAAAATTCTTTTCTGTGGACAAAGAGAAAGGTGAAATGTTTCTTGGAGAAGTTTTAACCGCAGTTGGCATTTCTGAGATCTAGGCTGCTGGCAGCCATCTTGCTGATGCAATTTTTGTTACTAGTCACCCAGGCAGTAAATGTGCAAGGTAAATTCTCTGATTTAGTATCGATTTAACAACTTCACTGGGAATGCACAATATTTATAAATAAAATACATTTGCTTAACAGCTCAAAAATAATTTTTTTACTATTACTAAAACAAATAGTTTGGCAGCATAGAGCTCACAACGTTGAGAAAACTTGGAATTGATTAGTGAGAACAATAATGCCTTTTGAAGATTAATTATTGAAATTTGCTTTAAAAACAACTACAGACACAGAGAAAAGCCATAAACCACCATTATTCCATGTCCTGAATTTGATAGCTCTACTAAGTGATGCTTCTGGGGGGAGTTGAGAGCTGGACTGGGAGTCTGCTGCAGCTACTCCATATGTGAAGAGAGAGACTTGGACGAGAAGGCTCTGCCCTTTTCCTCCAGGAAGGACACTACAAAGATCATGGCTTGCAATTTCCGTTTGTGATAACCACAGCTGCCAGGGAAATCCCAAATACTAGGTTCTTATTACAGACAAAACTCAATTTGTCACTAATGCTTAGCATCAAGGCTACTCTACCATCCTCACTTCAAGAATGTATCTCAGTTGCCAATAGCTTTGTCAAATTTCAATCATTTAAGCTGCAATAGTCTCTGCTAGAGGTCTGCAGTGAGCTGGATTTCTGCATAAGGAGTTTTAGCCATTTTTTTTTTTCCAGATAATTTTGAAAATCATGAAAAGGATGTTAATTGCGATTGTTTTGTTGAGGAACTCTAATACTATCAAACTTGAAAGCAAGGATCTCGATTGTGCTTGGAAGAGGAAGGTGAAGAAATAATAGGGTGGGTTATCTGGGGACAGATTTTGGCTTTGTTTTTTCTCGCAAAAATTCTGTCCACATTCAGTGAATTATTGGCCTTTGGAAAAAAAACACAAAGGACTGGGAGTTGGCTGCAGTTTAGCCTTTAGCTTGTTAGAACAGTCACATCAATTATGCTGTGCATCTGCAATTTCCATTTGCACAAATAGAAAGTGTGGAGTTCTGTTGCAAACAGTTTAGATCAATGTATGTCTTACGTTTTCTTTGTGAAAGGGACATTTAATAGAGAGTGGGTGTAAAGGGAATAGTTTGTACTAACAAAGTGGCAAAGGCATTTTATATTTCAGCTATTTTTGCCACGAGAAACAAAACCTAAAGTTTGACTGAGCTCTGTTATCTTTACAAAACTCTGCAAAGCAGAGCTCTTCAAAGGCAGAATCTTTCAGGGCATTAGCTATTGCTATTGTTCTGTTAAAAACTTTCTTGATAATATAAAATCTCTCCTGTTTTCAATTGGAAACGTTCAATGCAGTATAGGACAAAAAATACTTTACAGTCAATGAAGCCTGTACCTATTTCTACCAGCTGTGAAATAAATGCAGCTTGGAAGTTGTTGGAAAATCTCTCATCATGAATTTTTCTTCCTTTCTATCCATTTCTCACCCATACTTTTCCATTCTTGCTTGAACTGTGCAGAGTACATTCATTTCCATAACACAGAAGTTGGCATGTCATAACCTGAGTTTGTAATATTACATTGTGTCCTGAAGTTAACACCCATTGACCACAGCAGGCATGACACGTATTCTTCAACAGGAGAATACAATCCCTTGAATCAGTAATGCCTTCCAAATAAGCTTGTAAATCAGTGGCTGAATTCCCTAGTCTTGCAAATATTGGCAGATTGCAGGGGATTGAGAGTAGGGAAGGAACGGAGCATGAGGCAGGGCTGGCAGCCAGATTCTACAAGGTCTGGACAAGTTCAAGAGCCAGCTATTGCTTTTATTCACCACACCACCTGTTTCTCTCCTAGCATTTTGGTTTTATTAAAATGTAGCGATTTTTTTAAAAAATTTATATACGAAAAGAGACATTCAGATATTTTCTTTCACACATGAAAAATTTCTTCGGGTTTTACTTCCTAAAGAGTGAGCACTGCATATAGGTATTATTATTACTACCATTGATATTAATAATTGATATTAATACTATTAATTGTTATAATAATATTAATACTGTGATAATACTCTAAATATATTAAGTAGTAAGTTATAGGAATTGTTTTTTTGGTTCACTGGAAGTATCATAGAATGGTTTGGGCAGGGACACTTTCCACTAGATCAGGTTGCTCAAAGGCCCATCCAACCTGGCCTTGAACACTTTCAGGGATGGGGCATCCACAATTTCTCTGGGCACCCTGTTCCAGTGCCTTACCACCCTCACAGTAAAGAATATCTTCCTGCTATTTAATCTAAATCTACCCTCTTTCAGTTTAAAACCGTTATCCCTCGTC
>RSEF01000004.1:43741204-43778669 GCA_003993805.1 Himantopus leucocephalus | reverse complement strand
AGGGATGGGGAACAGAATGAGACCTCCATAATCCAAGAGGAAACGGTGAGTGACCTGCTGCACCACCTAGACATACACAAGTCTAGGGGGCCAGATGGGTTACACCCAAGAGTGCTGAAGGAGCTGCTGGATGTGCTCACCAGACCACTCCTCAGAATTTATCAGCAGTCCTGGCTAACCGGGGAAGGTCCCAATGGACTGGAGATTAGCAGATGTGATGCCCATCTACAAGAAGGGCCAGAAGGAGGATCCGGGGAACTACAGACCTGTCAGTCTGACCTGGATGCCGGGGAAGCTTATAGAGCAGATCATCTCAGGGGCCATTACATACTATTTACAGGACAGCAGACAATTAGGCTCAGTCAACACGTGTTCATGACCGGCAGGTCCTGCTTAATGAACCTGATCTGCTTCTATGACAAGGTGACCCACCTGGTGGACAAGGGAAAGGCTGTGGATGTTATTTACCTGGACTTCAGTAAAGCCTTCGATACTGTTCCAAGTCTTGAGTCATGCACTTGGGCCACAACAACCCCATGCAGTGCTACAGGCTTGGGGAGAAGTGGCTGGAAAGCTGCCTGGCAGAAAAGGACCTGGGGGTGTTGATTGACAGCCGGCTGAACATGAGCCAGCAGTGTGCCCAGGTGGCCAAGAAGGCCAACGGCATCTGGGCCTGCATCAGGAATAGTGTACCCAGCAGGACTAGGGAAGTGATTGTCCCACTGTACTTGTCACTGGTGAGGCCACACCTTGACTACTGTGTTCAATGTTGGGCGCCACAGTATAAAGACACTGAGGTACTGGAGAGGGTCCAGAGAAGAGCAACTAAGCTGGTGAAGGGTCTTGAGAATAAATCTTAATGAAGAGCGGCTGATGGACTTGGAGTTGTTTAGTCTGAAGAAAAGGAGGCTGAGGGGAGACCTTATTGCTCTCTACGACTACCTCAAAGGAGGCTGTAGAGAGGTGGGTGTTGGTCTCTTCTCACAAGTTACAACCAATAGGACAAGAGGAAATGGCACCAAGTTGCACCAGGGGAGGTTTAGGTTAGACATTAGGAAAAACTTCTACACTGAAAGGGTTATCAAAGACTGGAACAGGCTGCCCAGGGAAGTGGTTGAATCACCATCCTTGGATGTATTTAAAAGCCATCTAGATATGGTGCTCAGGGACATGGTTTAGAAGTGGACCTGGTAGAGTTAGATGATGGTTGGACTTGATGATCTGAAGGGTCTTTCCCAGCCATAATGATTCTATGATTACTTACCGGAGAGTGAGGATTTTCCTCTTTGGGGATAGATATATAGAAATGAAAGAAGCTATTGTAAGAATGGAATACATGGTTATACCTAAAAATGTTCTGTTAGGAAGTATATCCAGGCTTGAACAACGAACACTCCCACTCAACAGATTTATTATCATCATTCCTTAACAGCCTGTTTGCAGAAGATCCTTCCCCTTCACTATTATCTTTACTTCATCCTAGTGTGGGGGAAGCAGACTCTTCAGTCAAAACCACACGTATTCATTCATCTGAGTTTTTGCCTGGTGGATGAGGTATCACACATTTTTAACCCAAACACCATCTCACTAACTTCAAAAGCACTGAAAAGGTAAAGCTCTCCTTTATGATCCCTCCCTCCCTTACTGACAGTGGAAAAATAAAAATTAAGCAGCAGGAGGTTTCTACACCAGGATGTTGCTGTAATGAAGGCAATCCCCTTAATTTACATGCTGGGAAGCTGACTAAATAAAAAATACAAATAAAAAACCCAATAGCTCTCATTTTCCCATAATTGCTGAGAGCAGACCTTCATCTCGGCAATCAGGGAAAGCAACGGGTTGGTTAACTTGATCAAAAGATTCATTTGATATCAATAATGATATCAAAAGATATCATTATTAGCTTCCTTTCAATATTAACTTTGGCATACGCCTTTTATACACATTTTAATATTCTAAGAGAAAAAATCCTCACCAGCTGAAGAAGGGAGACTTTCCTGTCAGCGGCTTCCAAACCTCTTTGCCCCTCCTGTCTTTACAGTTTGCAGGCATTTTTCCTGACACCTACCCACCAGTTGGTGTTGTGAAGAAGAGCTGCACGGGTGGATACAGCTATGGCACAGCTGTTGCAGAGGAGGGACTCCCCACAGACCAGAAAAGCAATGGAAAATTACCATGGGTTCCCCTCTAAACCCATGTTCATCTGGTGCGTTGGATATCCTCCACTGGAAAAGGCTGATCAGTTTGTAGATGAAATTGCTGTCATCCAAGCAGAGGGAGAGTATTTTTAATAAAGCTAAAACTCATTTCTCGCTTCCTTCCTACCTTAAATAGCCAAAATTGCCAATTGCAGGAAAATCAAATAGCAGGACAAGTAAGGCTTGCCTCTTCAGCTTCTAAACACCTTTGCAAATAAAAATGTGGGTTACAGTCCTCCTCCATGCAAGAAATATTCAGTTCCTGACTAAATTGTTCTTCCTCATTTCCTCAATTAAATATATATTATACTCAGGTGAACTTTGAAAAGTCAAAACTGATTACTTAATCTGAATCTCACTTATCCACTCTTTACCCAAACATAGTATAAAGTCATATTAGAAGTCTTAATACTTAAAGAAACCGTTCTGAGTAAAATATTCACCTGAGGATGCTTTTGAAAGAACACAGAAAGATGGACAGAAAACCAATTCTACTTTCTCGTTTGCCTCATTTGGTCTTCATCAGATTTATACTATAGCCAGACAGACATTATCTTCTCACAGTCAATTAATCAGGCTTGGAGCTAGTCCTAGGGGAATGAAGGTGTTTTTTGGGCTTTCACACTGCTGTTCATTCTCCACCTCCTCACAGAGGGTGTGTCAGACAGAACATCTCTAAATATACTGCCTCATGTAGCCAGTGCTATTACTCAAGCAAGCAGGTGCACACATGATATAGAAATCCATTATTTTAGATGCCTCTCAGAACTGCCTGAGTCTTAACTTCAATTTAGGGGAAAATCCAAGCATATCCCCTGGCAGTTTAACACTAGTGATATCACATTGCTGTAAACAAAAGCCCACACTACTGAACATTTTACTTGGAGCATGGCTATTCCTTGGAATTACATTTTCAAAAAGAGACAATCAAATAAACCTCTGAAAGTGTTATGCACCTAAAGCTACATCCAATGTTTGCAAATGTGTACTGTAAACATGACAATAATTCTCAGTATATGTTGTCAGTTCCAGTGATCGCTTGTAGTTTCCAAACACATTTTGAAACGTAGGACACAATTACCAAAATTTAGGGCTTTTTTGATGCTGTCAAGAGGGTCAAACCATTGAGACATGCAGAAAAGGAGCACGGGTACCACATGGCTGCAGTACCTCTTTCAGAGAGATGACTTTAGGAGGGTGTATATACATACTAATACGTAAGCCTACATTTAATATAATAAAATGAGAATTTGGGGGTTTCACATTTAAAGGTGGAACTATAATGTCACAAATATACCTGCTAGTGTACACAGTAGAAAAACGTGCAGTCTGGTTTGTTTCCTAATGTATTGGGTATCTGACTTTCATTTTCCCACCTTAGTGCTGTGCATTTTAGGCTCAGCAAGTCTGTTCCCCTTGTTACAGGAATATGTCAAGACCTGGTATTAGTTTGAAGAGCAATTAAAATTGTTAATTAATGAGACTGGCATTTAAGTTTTGCTTTTTATCAGAAGACATAAAACAGGTTTTCATGAAAGAAGATAGGTAATATTTCTGTTTTACAACTGAGAACCGATAACAAGATATTAAATGAAGTTTCTACAGCCAGTCAGAAGATCAGATGCAGAGTCCAAATTGGGAACTACATCTTAGTCCTAAAGCCCTTATACTGGATCTTTTTTGATTTGTGAAACGTAAAAAATAATTAGGTTTCACCACTGAATATAGCATGTGACAATATAATTGATTTCTAATACTTTTTTTTTCAAAATGCTTTCAGAGTTTCCCCCTGAATATTAAATACAGAGAGCTTGGTGTACAGTTAATTAAGAGAAAATGTCACTAAGAAAATACGTTGTTACAGCATAATGGTTTCCTGCTGATAGGAATATGCCGAGAGTGAGATAAGCAAGATGGAGTAATTTATTAAGCAACAGCACACTCCAGGCAGTGCATTTCAGAAGGATTATATCACGCCTTGGGTGGTAATACAAGGAACAAGACTGAGAAGCCTGAGTGGCTTTAACCATCCGAGAAGTATTATAATGACTTAGAAGTACCAAGGCTTGGAGTCTATTTTATTGCTCTTATGAAATGTAATTTAAACAAGGCAAACAGTAAGATTTGCTCATTTACTGGGCATTATGAGCATAATTGGCCATTACTGACACCACTGATGACCAATCAAAACCTCCAGTTGTGACCAGCATTTTAAACTAACCACAATATAAGAGGATAAAAAAATGGCCCACCACTGATGCTTTCACATCATTTATTTCATAACTTTGCTAGGTTGAGGCAAGAGTATTAAGATCCCTGAAGAAAAGAATACTTTTGCAGGTAATACCTTAAGTACCCATTATCCTATGGTCAAACCCTATTTATAAAGCCATAATGAATGTTTGTTTTGCTGCAACCACTGAGAAGTGATTAAATCTTGAATAATTCAGCCATTTTAAAGATATTTCCTGTTATAGCAAAAAAAAAAAAAATCATCACCTGCCTGGTTCTCTTTCTTACAGACATTTGGAAGTGAAACAGAGCCTCGCATCTTTACCTGCATAATCTAAGATCCTGCCAGCACAGTTCAGAAATACCTTCTCTTACAGAAAAAAATCAAAGTAAAATGAACAGCATGGGATAAAAAAGAAAGAAAGTCTTTCTATCGTGTCTTTTATACTAAACACAAAACATTGTAATTTTCTATATAATTTCATTGTTTTGTCTACGTTCAGTTAATTCTATTAAACGAAGTAAGCTTTTCACTGTATTCTGAAGCAAAATTTGAGAGGCTGCTCTCAAAATAAAGTCCTCTAGAACATTCCTCTGCAAGTTCTTGGTAAAAATTATGCAGCATTTTGCCTGTCTCAAAAACCGATCTATTATACAACAAGGGTTGGGAATAACTCTAAATCCTGAATTTCTGTTTCTTAAATCATTGGTTTTATCCAGTAATGGTGAAAGCAGAGTGCTCTCTAGAGTAATTCATAACAAGAGCCCATAAAGTAGTAGGAAGCTAATAGAAAACCTTCAGGAGATTAAACTAGATTCTCAGCAAGTATAAACAGACATTTTGCCATTGCAGTGGGTCGATTCAGTCAATCTCCATGAAGTTTTTAGTGAAGTTTTTAGTAAACCCCATTTCCTCTCTGAGACAGTTCTTTGGTCCCTCCTCATATGCAGATTTCCAATATTTGCATATTCTAATGAGGGTAAAATTCAAGGGAATAGCAACAATACCAGGGCTGAAGAGAAAGAAAAATGAGATTGTGTAGCACAGAAGCTGAGCAAAGACTATATAATATAGCACTATAATATATCACTCAGACTGGTTGACGGAGAAAGGGACCACTGAAGGTCATGTTTTCCAAACACACCCTGCCCAAGCAGGGCCACCGACAGCCAGTTGCCTAGGTCTGTGTCCCGATGGCTTTTGAACCTCTCCAAGGACAGAGATGATTCCACAACCTCCCTGGACAACCTGTGCCAGTGCTCAGTCAGCTGGGTGGCCCCCAGCATACACTGACTGGTACACGGAGCTGTTCCTCCCCAGGGGCAGGACTTTGCAGAATATGTAATAACAGAGGCCTGAGAAGAAGCCAATTCAACAGAGAAGAGCAGAAGCAGCAGGACCAGTGGGGTCATGAACGATACCCAAGAAAGCTACAGCAATGGTGACCACCAGCTGCAGTGTGAGGTATGCAGAGAGCAAAACCTGTGAGGAGTGAATTGAGAAGCCAAGGGGAAGTATGGAAGGGGAGAGAGAGAGAGAGGAAACTCATAAAAAGGAAACCTTAACAACATTTTCTGTCCAACTGGCAAAAGCTAATTTGGAAAAGAAGCAAAATACAGAGCTTTTGCCACTAAGTTTTCTAAATGAGCAAGTGGAAAAGAACAAATTCAGAAGTCATGACACTAAATTTCAACGTAACTGAAATCCTCCACAGTCCAAATCTTTGAATTTGCTTCATCTTTAGACACAAATAAACAACTCAGATGTTACAGAATCTCATGCATGGATGAGTAGTTCAGAGTCAGAAGCATTTGTTTTTAATATAATCCACAGCACTGCATGGCCAAGATCACCGAAAAGTCTCTGCCTTCTTAGTAGTCACAGTATATTGCAGATTCAGTGGGTATAATGGATAGTAAGGCAAAGCATTTTGATGCGCTGGCCATTATTTTCGTTTAGATGAAGGGTTTGGGTACAGAATAAAAAAAACACTTCGCAGTTTATACACTTTTATATTAATTAAGCCTCCACAGTTACACTGCAGCTGTATGCTCAAAATTGTCTCTTCTAATAAAAAAATCACATGTATCTTAAAATTACAAAAATAACATATATAAATGCATACACACTGATCTCTGTAATGAACGAACACAAAATTAAAAGGGCAACTGAGAGAAAATATACCTCTATATTACAAGAGTCTCAAAGTGGTACCTGGACTGGTCACTCCAACACGGGGAAAAAAGAAATCGAAAGCCAAGACCTATGTTTAAATGATATAAGAAGCAGTGACATTTAAGTTTCAGTCTACCTTTAAGAAGACAATTAAAAATACTTAAATGTTGCTACTGAGTAAGACAGCCTTAAAAACTATTGGACTGGTCTGTGCTGACCCTAGTCTACAGACAATGACACAGTGTTTTTCCCTGATGTTTCAAAAATTGCAAAAGGCTAAAACTTGTTAACAGAATTTGATCAGAATGTCAGAGTCAAGGCTGAAAGAAAATACGAAGTGACAGAGTGGACCAAAGCTGCCTAACTAAAATCTGCAGTTTTTAACTATTTCAGAAGAAACAAGCAAAAGTAGTCCTTTTTGTTTCAATCAAAATAGGTTATGAGTTTCCTTAAAGAGTGACATGTATTTTTGCACCAAAGGCCTCGTTTGTCTTCAGAGCCGTGGCAGGTCTGGAACCAGCCGGTGCGCTTGCAAATCTTTCCTCCAGCTAGAGGAAAGAGAGAGAAGACTATGCCAGAATACACTTGCTAGCCTCGAACAAAGAATCCAGCGCTATCAAAGCACTAGTAATTCTCGATTCACGCGCCTTTGTTTCTCTCAGTGCAGGATATAAAAGCATCTTTGGCTGTATGTTTTGATAACAGAAATTAGTACCTTGTCATGCTTTAAATCGGCAGCTGAAAGACTTCTTAAGTGAACGTGACAGTATTTGAAATGTCCCATGCTGCCACACTTAAGATATGCCAATCACAATTAATAGCAACAGATTTGCTATTCCAAAACAAATAAAACCTGCAGAGTTTTTCTGCTGAATGAAGAGCTGATGAGTGAAAACAGAAGCAAAATTACCACAATAGCCAGTTAGCCTGTCAATGGAAATTACTTTCATTTGTCTGTATTCACAAGGGTTAGTAAACAATAACACTTCAGCTAATATAGTTTTGTTACATTCAAATTGAATGTGAAATACAGGCTGACGTTATAAATGGATCTCTTACTCTTTTGCACTGGATTTCTGAGGTCTTCTGAGTCTTTATGCTTAAATTGGTCTGTAAGTTTCATATAATTTGGTATCAACCCTATTAAATTTGTGCCATTGTTCCTTCTAGCAAATTAAGGACTGTCCTCTTGTTGTTTGAAGAAATGTATCTATAGCTTCCCCTCACTCAGCAGGATCCAAGTGAACATTTTATATTATTCCAGTGGATTCTAAAGAGCTGTGCCGGAAATCCACTTGGTAGGGTGTTAAGATCACTCTCTGGAAATAAATACCTCTCACCTTCCAAGTTCTCTGGATTTCTTTTTTTGAAGTCCCACAACAGTTTTGGTGCTGCCGGCTGCCACGTCCCACAGCAGGTTTCACTAATACTGAGTTGCACCTCATGACCCTCTTACCATGGGGAGTGGATGCAGATCCCCTTGAGCAAATTCCTTTTCTTTGCTTTTTCCAGTAAATTCTGCTTTTTTGTCACTTAGTCCCACTT
The DNA here is from genome assembly GCA_003993805.1 of Himantopus leucocephalus. Classification (NCBI taxonomy): domain Eukaryota; kingdom Metazoa; phylum Chordata; class Aves; order Charadriiformes; family Recurvirostridae; genus Himantopus; species Himantopus leucocephalus. The sequence goes on along the minus strand of RSEF01000004.1, from coordinate 43,770,518 downwards.
CTTTTCATCTAATTTCTTCCCCATCTTCATGCTTAATTCAAGGCTTCTCTCTAAGCCCTCCTTAAGTACTCATTTTTACTGACTAGTCAGAACACCCTTTTCTTTGTAAGCTAACTGAGCATCTATTGAAGGGCTCCCTTGCGGGCTACTACTCTGGACCTATGACTTTGGAAAATTTGGGACACTGGGCAACACAATAGACATAAGGCAAACAATTCAGATAATAATTCATGAGACTGAAGTGCGTGATTAAACTAGCTTTGCCTCCTTTAACCTTTGCTGGGCAGTGTCCTATAAAGCTTTTAGGGACTAATGATGTTGGGAGTACAGCAGGGATGCTAAGGCTAATACCAAGCAATAAACCTATGTAAAATTATTTGCATTCATGCAGTACAGAAACTAATTCACAAGTTTTAACCTAACAGGCAGACAGATGTAATGAGTTTAGTTCTGTAACGGACCAACTGCTCTCTCACAGTCGGATTCCCTAAACTGTTACACTGGGAATATTTTGGACGGAAAGACAACTTTATAAACCCACCCACATACACTCAAAAAACTTTTCTAGCTCTCAGCTGGCTCTGAAGTCTTTGGTTTTCTTTAAAAAAAATTCACAACAAACATGAAACAATCTCTTCAGCTTTCCTCAGCCAGCCATCACTGCTCAATGCAAATGATAATTTTAAAAGTAATGTCTCTAGGTCATTGTATTCAAAATCATACCTCTTGTGGAAATTCTCAACTTTAGCTTTTCTACTTTTTTTTTTTTTGGATGGTGGCGTTAATTTAGCTTTTTTTTCCCTTCTAGAAGTTTTATATTTGATTTTTTACCTTTAGCTTTTATGGATGTCATCTGATTGTTTCTAACAGGCAATAATGTAATTTCTAAATTACATGTTGCCATTGTTGCATAAATGTGATGCTTTTACCTACAGTGTTCCATCCAAATTCATGTTAAAATCCAAAAAAAATATATGGGAGTTTTGAGGCTGAACTGGCCACGGCTCTTTGTGGAGCAGATGCTCCATGCAGTTACAAATAGGTGTACCTGCAGTGTCAGTAGTGACTGATGAACAATTACATGGATTTGCCAGAAGGTATTCCTTCTGTTTTGTTGTCAATCGTTGTTATCTAAATCTTCTTTGTTCTCATATGAAGCTGTGTTTTCTTATTCCACTTTGCATTACAACCCTAGTTTGTCGACCAGAATTTTAAGTAGTATATACCAAGCCAAGATCTGTAGTCCCTGATGTCTTCAGGATGCATGGTTAAAGCTCTGCCAGAAGGAGGAGATTGTGAAGGATTTGGGAATATAAGTAGAATTGGGAAATACCCTGGGCTACACCAGATGCTAGAGGGGAGTGAGAAAGCATCCAGGAAGGTCAGAGACGGTTGAGTCTAAACACTACATAGGAAAATAGAGATAAATCAGAAGAGGGAGGAAAGAATATCAGATACAATAAGACCATTTAGTGCTGGTGACTAATCTAAACTTAGTTCAAAAGCCACATCCCAACATTTTCTGTCTGACTGCGTAAGAACATAGCACTCACATTAACTATGAATAGTTCTCCAGCAGATGATGAGAAATACTTTTTTTTCTTTTCCAGAGAAAAATCATCTTTCTCCAATTAGACAACTACAAATCAAAATAATCTAGCGTGTAGTGCTCCAAACTTCTCATTGTTCCCACACTGGGCAGCCAAATGTCTTAGAAACCTTATAGCACAGGGATTTCCAGTGCTCCCAGTCCCATGTGGGCTGTGGGAGAGAGGCAGGGAAGAGGAAGGTCTCTATAGCAACAGGGAGGATATAGAGGTTTTCTCTTGGAGGCAGAGTCTCCCTCTGTCTCTTACCTTGTTGAACAAAGGATCCATACACAAACCACATGGAGTTGTAGAGGGTTGTGGAGGTCATGGATCCCATCTGAAGGCGCGGGGGATTGAGCCAGTTTAAGAGGTAGACCAGTAGCCCTACTAACAGCACAGTGCCAGCTATGCATGCCCACAGGGAAAGGTCAAACGGTGCCAAGCAGGCAAACATGTCCACTGTCTTCTCCGCCTTTCGAAGCAGCACACCCACTGAGTAGTCCATGTAACGCGTTGTGAAGTCCACCACGTTTTCCCTGTCGGGGGTGATGGTTAGGGCAGAGATCCCTATATCAGCTCTCTGAGGAAAGAGGGAGAGAGAACAACATACATAAGTAGGAGCTACAGAAAAGATCCTTGTTCCTCTGTGATTTATAGCAGCTAAACGTATGGAGAAGCAGATGCCAAGGCCAATGTCTTAAGCATCACATATGTGAACACAGAAATGTGACTAAGGCTTGAACGGAATAGCTGTACCACGTGTCTTAGTTTCTGTAAGCAAACCTCACTTGGTGGACTTGAGCACATTAGCTCTCCACATTGTTATTTCCTAAGGAACCAAAATACTTCAAATACAGATAAAAGCTGGAGGAGATCTACTTCTGGTCATTTTTCTCAGCCTCCCTTACTGAAGCCATCAATGTCATCGTGGCAAAAGGCAGACCTTGTGTATAGCATTTCCAGTAAGAGGAAGTTAGTTGCCTGACAGAGCCACGTGATATCCAACATTTTGATGACATGATGATCATGACAAAGGGCCACTGCACGATGAAGGGCGTCTCGTATATCCCGGGATTTTGGGGGCACTTGAAAGTCTGAAAAACATGAATTTTGGCTGCATATATTCCACGCAGCTCCTTTACTATTTATTCCTCTATATCCTCCTGTTAAGCAATTCCTCTCTGTGCCAACCTGTCCTGGAGCTATCTGGGACCTGCTTTCTGCCATCTACATTTTTTGTAATTTAAAGAACCCATTTCAGATAAGAAGAGGATGAATAACATTCCTTGATCTAATCGTTGTATTTCACAGCATGTCTGGGTATTAGGTCTCCAGAGACACCAGGCACAACTACAGCAGATGCTATTTTACTTTTCACACGTACAATTAGAACTGCAGTGAAAACAAGAAAGGGTATTTAAAGTAGACACATTAACACCTTTTCAAAAAACCCAGATACTGAACAAAAATACTATAAATTCTAGATATTTTAATATGAAAAAAGAGTACTTGAAACATTTTAAGCTGCTACTAGTTTGATCTAATCCATTTCTGTTCTGCCTAAAGCAGTGTGTGGTCCTTTGGAAGAGGGTGAGGAGAGCACAAAGGCTTGAAAGTCTCAGTACTGTGTCAAATTTTATTAACTCTCTTGAATTTCTTTCTTCTTGCCCAAAGAAGGCAGAGATTACTAACTCCTTAGAAATGTGATGTGAAATATTAAGTGAGAAGGTATGGCAGCTGAAACTGATTAAAATCAAATTTGCAAATCATCTGGGCTCTTTTAATACCGTCTGCAAAACACTCTGCAGCCCATGATACAAACACACTCTTAATCACAGTGCACTTAAGACTTCGGTTTAAACGATGTTACTTTATATTAATTGTTCACTGGCTTCAGAAAGTGGTGGAAGATAGCTGGGGGCTGATGATTTGGACAAAAAAGTGTTGGAAAAATATTGATTTGCTTAAAAGCCATGAATTAGAGCTTCAGCTTTTGTGGGTCTAGTGTCTTAAGTGAAGCACTCTTGATGTGCACAGCTGAAAGCACGGCTTCATGAATTCACTTCATGTCCCTTCCTAACAATTTTTTGTGAGTGATGATTTAACTGCCCTTTGCCCATAGGCAGCAGCAAACTCAATCAGTAATCCAAGTAAAAATTTCATCAGAATTGTCCATGGAAACATCCAGATCATCTGAGTCTCTATCCTCCAATTATAAAACTTGTGGTCAACAAGTGACTCGAGTGATTCGCAGCATCTGCTAACAGTTAAGCCCCAGCTCCAGTAAGCAAGTTGCAAAGCAGTCATCATTTGAACTGTTTTGCACAATTGTGAATATAAATATATATTTAAAATAATTTACAAATGTGAAAGTCCAATGCTCTATACCAATACTTGCCAAACAGGAAAATATGGCTATATATAATGAGTAAGCGTTGTTTTGTTTTTTTCCCTGAATGTATGTTGAAAAGGGGAATAGAAATTCAGGGTTAAAGGAGGTCATATGGAAACAAAAAGTCCTAGACTTAGCCCCTGATGTTTAACTTTAGCTGTGTTATTAATTATCAGCATGTTACTAAAATGCTTCCCTACCATGCTAGATTATTGTGAGGTGCTAATTCAAGTTGTCTTTGTAAGATGTTTAAAGGTTCTCCACTAAAAAGCAGTATCATAAGTAAAAATACTTTTAACAAATAATAGATTACTCTAGGACTGATGACTAAGAATTTTTTCTGCTTTCTTCGCCCCTTTTTGAAAGGGAAATATATTTTTCCATGAACTACATTGAAGGGCATTGCATGTAAAAGCACAATATGTAATATTTATGGAAATACTGCTTCTATTTTACATCTCTGGGGAGCAGTCTTTCCAAACTCTCCAGCATTATGGTTCAACACTGGTTATCAGCCATCTATAACAGAGGAACAATGTTGTCCTAATGGAAATGTTGCATTTGTCATACTGCAGCAGCAATCATGATATAATTATGTCTTGAGATTAAAAAGCGGTAGTAAAGTAAAAAATAGAAAGGAGAGAGGTAAGTCCTGACTTCTCACTACTCTGAAGTTACACTGGAATAGGACAACTCATATTCTTAATTTTCTGAATGGAATCATAAACACCAGTTTACCAGAAAACTATATGTTTAGCACAAAACCAAGCTTAAGCTTAACTTAATAGTTGAACTACTGATGGTGAGCGTTCTTAATTACATATAGATTTTGTCAACTTGTATCAAAATTGGAAGATGAAAAAAATTAAATGCTTGTCATTAACATGTCAAATTGGATCAGAGAAGACATCAGTTTGAAGAAGTCAAGGTTCACTTAGTGCTACTGAGATAGAAAGGCAAATGCATGCAATTATGTCAATATTTAGATGGAAAGCTGCCAATCTGAATTATAAACACGTAAAGCTCTCCATTTGCTAAGTTTCCACAGTGCCAAAAATCAACCAACTATCAGCATCTTAGGTGTCTGTTTAGCACATTCCTGATGAATGAAACTGTGACTCCTGAAACTGACTGACTGAAAAAAACAGCAGAGGGCATTATTCTTCTTTACGTGACCTGCTTAGGAATTTATCCTAATTTATCCTTAATTTATCCTAAGGTCATTGTAGAGCAACATTGCCAGAATCAGAAAATCCAAAATAAATGACCAAATGATAGCATTGTTACTGGTGTCACAGAACCAGCTCATCAGCAAAGCCTAGAAACCCCTGAAACGCCCCTATGCCGTTGCTTAAGCAAGCATATCTTGTACACATAGAAAGCAATCTTACGATGATTCTTGTGGTTCATAATCAAGAACAGGGAAAATAAATGAATCTACTTTAAATTGCTCCTGTGAGGCCTTCCATTTTATTCCTTTTCAATGTTAAATCAAGTTTCAGCGAATGCTGGAAGCAATAAACCACAGTCCCACATGTTATGTAGTTGTTAATATGGACATGCAAAAATTAATCAGAGAGATGTTTTTGCTCAAGTTAACAAAAATACATCCAAATAATTCTACTTTTACTCAGCTATTATTTTTTCTTCTCACTTTGTCCTCCCTGTATGTTTCCTTCCTTCCTATGCTACTCCCCTTAGGAAGATGCATTAAAAAACCAGAGCCCTGTAAGAGGCTTCTACTTGGCTTGCAGTTTCTCTTAGAAATGTTAAGGCATGTATTTACTTTTCCTTTACTGATGGACCTAAGTAGAATCAGGCAGTTTTCCTTATGCTATTTGCTTCCTGATGGCTTCTCATTGGAAAAAAATCCTGGCAATCCAGGTAGCACGGTGAAATGTGGAAAATAACGGTTGATGGATGTGAGTATCACTGAGAGGTCCAGAGCCGTGCTGGAAAGCCTACTGTCCTCTCCCAGAAGTGGCATTAGCTGCTTCTCTTGCCTGTCACCCAGGCTCATCCCTCTGGTGATGTGGACTTGAGGGCAACTAAAGGAAGCGCTGTGAAAAGACACAGATAACTAACAGCAAGAGAAAGAGTTGCGGTAAAGCACTGCTCCCCTGAGATGGTTTTAAGCTCTCCACAGAAAGCTGCTGCTCTCTGAACCAATCCTGTTTGTGAGCTGAAGCTCTGTGGGATGCACTAAAAGCCCTGGTCATTTGACAGGATAGGGGCAAGAGCACCATGTGCCTCTCAAAGAGCATTTATCCTCTGTAGACCTTCTAGTTCAGGTGCTCAGCAAACAGAAAGCTTTCCATAGCATGGTTACAGTTAGTTTATTTTGACAGGAGAAGGTGCATGGAGCAAGGGTGTACCTAATATAGGTCTTGACAATCAAAGGACATGAGACTTGAATCAATTTCTGAATTCAAATTAAAGACCAGTTGCTTTGATCTGCTGATTCCAGCTCCTGTTTTAGCAACCAACGGGGACCTTGTCTCCAAAGCTGGAACAGAGTGAACTTGGCATAGCCTCACATCTGTGAGGCCAGCTGTGGACCCAGGGCATGTACTTGGCACTGCAGGGCTTCTGCCCCGCGCTGCAGCTCAAGCAGGGCTGCTGCAAACCAGAGCAGCCCAGGACTGCTCTCGCCGATACTGGGACCTGCATTCACAGCCCACCACACGCTGAGTCAGGTTAATGCAAACAGTATATGTCGATCTTGAACACAGAAATTATGTGGTTGCTGCAGCAACTGCCACTTCATATGGCCCATCTTCCATAGTGTCCACAGACATACATCCTTCTCAATGAGACGTACTCAAAAAGAGAAGGCAGCTATTTTCCATTACCCTTGAGCGGGACTTGTCTTTTGCAGAAATACATTGCTCCCAACTCATTTCTGGCTCATGCGCTAACAGGCAAAGAGCACTCCCTCTGTTTCTGGATTTCCTCCACACGTTGGCCAGACTATCACGTAAGGCTTGGTTGGGAAAACAAGGAAACATTCTGTTTTAAACAGGTTAGACCTTTAATTTAAAGCTATTCTCTGCTCCTTTGCTTCCCCTGACAGTTGCCAAGCAGATAGATATTTGAGTTCTGGAAGCAGAACTCAGTTCACAGTAAATAAGAAAGCAGCCTTTCAAGAACAGCTTGCACTTGGTAAGGGGTAGATATACACTGGCTGCTTGCCCAGAGGTTCTGTTTTACCTTAAGAGGGACAGAGAATGGGAGAGAAGGACACAGTGAACCTTTACTGTTAATTACATAAGGGGTAAGGAAGGTAAAAACTTATACGGTGCCATAGTATTGGGAAAACATGGTTTTTGAATTCCAAACGCAGTTCCATTAACTCTTCCTACTTTCTAACTGTACAGAAAGACTTTATATCCATTAAGACTCATTTACAGCAAAATTGTAGCAGACTGGTAAATCTGTTCCACTCATGACATCTATTTACAGAACTAGGTGGTTACCACCTTAAGGGTGTTATTAGAGTTATATGAGTCCCTGCCTACCAAGGGGACAAGAATGCCATACATATTTTTCAGTGAACGATTTGATTTCAGTTGTTACGAGTTCTGCCTCATGAATCATTCATTTCAAATAAATAAAAAATGTTCCAGACCCACTTCCATCTCCAGAGCTGTCTGGGACTAAGAACCCTCCAGCCTGTGTTGTGCAGTGGCCTGCTGAGTACTGTAGAGAGTAAGGTATAGTATAACATCAGATTTAAAAAGCAGAAAAAAATGATAAAAATAAATCAATAGGCCATTGTGGTGTTATGCCTCGTAATTAGACGAGGGATTCTTAAATGTTAAAGTTCAGAAGATGGAGGAAAAATATACTTTTCTAAGCGGCTCCATCTACGGCTTAGTGGCTTACCATCTATGATCACAGCATTCTACCTTCCAGCTTCGTAAGGGCACAGGGAGATGGCAAAAGAAGCTTATTACTACAGTGTAGATGTATGAACTGTGCCACGGCTATGGCACGTGTGGTTGTTTTCCATTCCAACAGGCTTCCTACTCTGCTCAGGAAGGTTACTGCTCAGAATAGGTTAAACCTANTTATTTTTTTTTTTTTTTTTTTTGCCATAGGGATAGTTTTTTCATTTTTTGATTTTTTTTTTTAAAGACTTATTTTCCAGCATTTTGCTAACTTTTAGTTGAAGTATTTAATGATTAGGCCCTGTATCTGACTGCATTGCTCCTTATTCTTTGCTGTGATTATCAATTAAATGTCACCTGCAGATTTGGAAAAGCACTTCCATAAACAACCAGTAAGTTATTTACATGAATATCTACTGCAGTTATTTAGGGAAAAGCAGGAAACGTAGGTCTCTATAGCTGCAAAAGCTGCCTCTACACGTTAACTAAGAGCAAAATAAAATATATATGTTCACGGCACAAATGAGACATCAGCAGAATAGAGTCTGCATAGCCCTGTCTTTCTCTCTTAATGGGAGAAAATGCAAACAGACAAGATGTGAAGAGGGAAAAAAAGGAAAAATATGGCACATTTATTTGGTTTAATTTATTTATGATACAATATTGAACATTTAATGTAAAATTAAGTAGACTAAATGGTTTATTAATTAGAGAATAGAGTACATACTACTCTTGATTCATACATCTACATAATGTAAGTGTTATTATATATCAATAAAACATTTTCTGTTGATTATATACTTCATGTATTCATCACACCAACATTTTTCTAAGTGCTATACATTATTTATGTAATGTATCACTAATTACTGCAACACCAATTTTTCCTCTTTCGAACAGCCTCTTCAACTCATTTGTGTCAGGTCTTGCCAAATTAATTACGATGCTGTGCATCCCATTATTTGACTGTATTCAGATTTCATACTGCTGTACTTTGGTTGGAAAAAAGAGATTGCCCTGTTTCTTAAATAGTTACCAGCAAGCACTATTTCTACCTTTTTCTTTACTGTCCTTCTGTCGTGCTGTCAGTCTGTCATTTGTTTTGCTGGCCAGTCCGGCCCAAACCATGACAACCGCCCAATGCACCTGGGCATACTGTCAAATGCTGGCAACACAGGCAACAAACTAAGTGCTATCACTGACTCATTAAAAAAGGTTACTGGCTGATGGAAATGTAACATACCACGTACTATTTAGCTTTATCCTGTGACCTTATTTAGTAAGTTATTAAAAACCTTACCTTAAATACCAGTTCTCCTATCAGTCCGTTCCATGACCCATCATCCTGAGGACTCCCATACTTGTGATCCGGTGCAACATATATTTCGTATTTAAAGCCGAGGTAAGTGGCCAAGGCTTCCAACACGTCTATTGAGAAGCCCTGATACTTCTTCGGTTTTCCCAGAACATTTTCAGACACCATGACAAAGGGCTCTTCCTAAATAGAAAACAAAGGAGGCAACTGTTAGTAAAGAAATTACATGCCACATTTGGGTGCTGGTTTTTTTGTTGTTTTTTTTTTTTTTAAGACGGAACTATTTAAATACCATTTATACAAAACTTTCAGAAAACACATTGTTAGTGGTGCCTCTTGCATTCTGCAAAATACTATTTTGTCATGTATTTACTTCAACAGAGAAATCTTCTTCTCTACTACGTATTTCAGAAGTAAATCATCTGTTGTAACATTACAACTGAAACGCTTTTCAGTAGTGCCTTCTGTCCGCACTTATGCTCAGCAGGGCAGACATGCACTCATAAGTCTGTCCATAAATATGGAGGATTCTATGGTGCTGCCAGTTTCCATGGGCTGGGCAAACACTGTATCTGACAAACACAAGCACTAATTCATGCTGTAAGGAATGAAAAACATGGCAAAATGGGCCATACCAGAAATTCTTCCTGTTGAGTATTTAATTTCTAGGCATTCTCCTTCACATCTTTTTAAAATGAAACACAAAAAGAGATCATATTTCTGAGCACAAAAAATATATTTGCCATAGATGGATCTCACTTATGCTTATTCTTTATTTCCTCTGACCTACCTCAGTAGAGCAAAAGTATCAAATCCCCCCCAAAAGCACGAAGGCATTGTAACTCAGGGTTGTTTTTTTTTTCAAATATGCTACATTTCTTCCTTTTAATTCTTTACATGGTGCTGTAATTTAATATGAGTTCATCAGAAACACCTATTCTGAGGAGCAAAAAGTTAGTTCTGGCTTGTCATGGCTTGGCCATGACAGACACATGAAATCACTTCCTGACCACTTCCCTCCTCGTCTGCATAACCCACAAGCATACAGATGAAACCAGAATTGATTTTCCATGGTATTTGTGGCCCAAACTTTAATTGTATCTCCAGAGGCATTTTTGTTGGCGTTGATTTTTTTTTAATTATTATTCTACTACTTATCTCTGTCAACGACTTTGAAGCCAAAGTACTTTTCACCAACATATACTTCACTTCACTAATACTTCACTAAATATTTTTAGTTTCTTAGTATGTCACTCTGTATGAACAGGTATCACTGAATTGCAGGCAGGATGTTCTCAGAATAAGAAAGCATCATCTGTAAATGCTTGAGTTAATATTCATGAGGATAGCCGGATGCTGCCAAAGAAACAAGGATGCAACCAGACTATACTTGTAGGATGTTGTTTTCTGGCAGCAGGAAATCCAGAAGAAAAAAAAACAACAAAACACCCAAAACCAAACCAAAACCCATACCAACAAACAAAAAACCACCAGGGGAAAAAAAAAGGCAGAAAGGCTGATGGTCTCAAGTTATTGTGTCCCAGTTGTCAGATAGAACTTCTTTCTTCCAATTTTCCAAGATCAGACAAATGGAATAAAAATGGAGGACAAGCGCAAGTGAATTTTTAAGTAGTTCTCCACCTCCTGGGTTCCAAGAACATTGAAGGAATTGAGACTAAGTTGATGAAAGCCTCTCCTAAATGAAAACACAGAGTGAATGCAGCTTTGCTGTTCACTTGGATGAGATATTACCTTCATACAGACTCAAAACTGCTGGAAAAAAATGTTTAAATATTTCCACAAAAAAATAAATACATAATTTATCAATCTAAGAATATTATGCACAAAATTCTAAAGATTTGTGTGTACAAAGGGTGTTTTAGAAGTTGATAATTTTCGTATGAGAAAGGATTTATTCTTATCGCTTCTAAGTTATTAGAAAATAGTTGCTCATAAACTGAATTTTTATTCAGTTAGTTAAAAAGCAATTGCTAATTGTACTGATTTAAAACACTGTTTAAAACGCAGTGTGTCACGACTAATTTCAGTCTTTTATTAAGCTATGTAATATTGTTTGCTGTTGAGAGATTTACAATCCCCCCAAACATCCAGTGTGCTATACATTTAATGAAACAAAAATAATCAAATAGCTTTATGCAAAGCAACTAACACTTCCCAATTTCTGTTGAAGCCTGGAGCAGTAAAATATTTAATCATATTCTAAAAAAAACCCAAAACAAATCTATAGCTATGGTTTTTTGTAATTGTTTACATTTCTCAGAAGGCATTAAAAAGGACAAAAATATTTGTCTTGATTTTTTTTTTTCCCCAAAAAATGCTGGAAGCTGAAACCATGCTGATTATCTTTTTGTACACTGGAAGGGTGTTATGGGAGCTCCTATGGAAAGAGATATACATCCCTCCGATATTCGTGTTAAAATGATTGTCTCCATCCTTGAGAAAGCAGATCTCGTAGCAAGAAAAAACACAAACCAAAACCAGTCAATACGTTTCTCACCTACTGAACAGAAAAATAATTAGAACAAAAAAATAAGCTCATAGAAAGTAGGTGTCAAAACCTCACAAGCTAACTAATGAGTTTGGAGGTGGCAAAACTCACCTGGATAATGAAGCTTCCATTCAACCCCTATACATTTAAGAAAATCCTGATACACTTTCTCTCCAAAGCAAGTGGTAATTCAGACTATATAAGCAGGTCTTTGTCAGAGAAGCCATACGATCACCATCTTTGGAGACACTCAAAACTCACCTGGACACAGTCCTCAATAACCTGCTCTAACATTAGCCCTGCTTCACAGACATGCCATCCAAGGGTCCCTTCAAACCTAAATTGCTCCAAGATGCAGTGAAGTGATCAAAGGAAGGCCACTGCTCCTGCTTCTCCTTTTCTTCCACTTTTGGAGACACCTCTCTAGGGGACTGATGAGCCTCTGTGGGGCAAGAGCAGACTTCACAGCCTGTAAAGTCAGGGAAGTCTGGAAAAGCAAAGAAGTCATAATGTGCATGACTGAGGAGGAAAAGAAAAGGAAATGAATGGATTGCTGCCCCTTAACTTCTTGGTTTTGCAAGATGGGTGATCTGCCTCATATCTGATGAGCCCCATAGCCATCAGATATATTTAGGAGATGGCTTTGCATCCAACCTCAATGGAGATCCTTTAAGAGAGGAGCTACTTTCCTTTTACTTTACCCGCAATGCGCCTCCTTGTCAACTGAATGCAGCACTACCAAGCCTGTGATAAGGTCTCCTTCTCAAAATAGCTCTGTGGTTATCACTGTCTGGTTTCTTCGTGGGATCTAAGCTGTGCTGCCCTGATACAGAGGAGGATGTGTTTAAGACTCGATGTGGATCAAAGGATTTTAGTGTTGTGGGTTAACCCTGGTAGACAGCTAAGCACCACGCAGCCAATACTACCTGCAGCAAAATGAAAGTCAGCAGCAAACAGGTAAAGTTTATATTGGGTGAAGCGGTGCGTATTGCTTCTTTACAACTGTAAGAAGGTAAAGTCTGTTTCCAAAGATGATTACCCCCTGAGCAACAGAAGCTGCAAAATGTTAGCACATCTTAGGAAGGCTAAAGGCAGACCCAAGATCAGGCAACACGGCATAACAAAAGGAAAGTGTTGGGAAAGATGACATGATAGAACAAGTACATTCAAGAAGCAGCTCACAAAAACACTTTTCTCTCCATTCATTTACTTATCACTAGGTTTATAAAACTTTTTAAGGAAGAAGCTACACATTAAGACTGACATAGATTATCAACATGCTACATATTAAGACTGATATAATTTAAAATCCTCCTCCCACCAGAGCAACTAGCTACCTTCTTATGCAATAGCTCTGGTGATGCTTGGTTCCTTTATTAAGAGTAATTCTACTATTCAGCCATCACAAATATACTCAATTTTTGTCAGGTGAGTTGATCTGATCGCCAGTGGTCCAGATAACTGCCAGAGCCAGGACAAGTGATGGGGTAAGACTATACAAGCAGAAGCGAGGAAGTACCAAGAATGCGCCCTTTTGGTATCAGGGGATGGTTAAGCAGCTCAGACACCTTACCCAAACCTATCTTCAGATGTGCAACGCAATATTATTTGAGCACATTTCACAAATTAGGGTTTATCACTGAAATACTTGGTTGAGTAAGAAGAGTTATCACCACCATTTTCCATATGGAGAACTGAAACGCACAGATTTCATGACTTGTACAGCTGAAAAGTGAATCCAAGCGTGCTGGGTGAGGGACAAATGCCTTAACCATAGACTGTTTTCCCTCTATCTTATTTTAACACTTTAAAACATTTGTACTTACATACGTATCTGTGTTCTGATGAACCACGAGTGTAAGAGCAGGGAAACCAATAGAGGAAAGTATGCATTAGATGAGAACAAAGGAAGGTGGAATCCAAAAATGAGATGTCTAGACTCAGGGAGAGAAAAGTCTTACTCTTGAAAGGACTGCTTGGCCACTGAAAGTGGAAAACAGAGACTGTAAGGTGCCCTAGTCCAGGAAGAACTGATAGCAGGGCAATATAGGCACAAAAAGGAATGTTACATGTCCAAAACCCAGACCTCAACCTCTGCCCTGAATTTTAAACAGTGGGAAGTAGTGGATAGAGAATTTATTCGGTTTTATTTTAAGCATATTAGTGGAAATCAGAGGTTGATATTACAGAGCTTGGAGCAGTCTAGATTCAAGATTAGTAGAAAAAATGCTGCACTTTATTGCTTTTTTCCAACAAGATAAAGGGCTAAAAGTTTTGCCTATTCAGAACTTAGGTTCTGGTGCACATAAAAATGAAGTAACACAAGGTTTTGTAAGTGGTTTAAGAGTCTAAGATTAAAAGTACAAAATATAGTTTTTATTTACTCTGATGAAATTATCAGACACATGCCAATAATTTGGCTGTAACTGTTGGTCTGAAGTAATCTTTTTATATCCTTTATTAGACCACCTAATAAAGTTAAAAAGAAGAAAGAAGAGAAAAGCTTTTGGGCAGAGAAGACCTTCACATTTGAAAACAGAAGGAGCAACACTCAAGCTAAATGGCAGAAAAGAACAATTACTCAGAGTTTAACTTGGTTATGTTACTTAAGTAGACAATCAAAGAGAAACATTGGTTTGTAACTGTGCTACAGAGGTGGGTGATAAAGTCAAGCAATAAATTCAGGCCTGAGAGGAGGCAGGGAGGGAGAGCAAAAGAATGATTGCTTGTGAAGTGTTCAGGGACAACTTACATGTAGGGAAAAAGTATATCCCTAAACCCAGAGTCTCTATTCAGGATGATTTTTAGCCGCGAGTAGAGTAGTGACTTTAAATTCCAAGCTTTAATAGTCATCTTTTAGTTCTTTAATGAAAATCAGGTTTTGGAGGTTCTGGTATTCTTGTATAGATTTTCTCTTTTTGAACAAATTACAGAAAAACCCTCTTGAAAGAACAGAAAAAGTACCATTCAAATCTTCAACACAGCACTGTAACTAAATATGTGAGAGGAAGAAAAAGTTGCATTAAGTGGCTTGTTTACAACCAAGTGGTGGTCTCAGCTCAGCTGTTAATGATTTTATGTACACACCACATCATCAGGAGATCACTGAATGGGCAGATTTTCTCTGTAATTAGAAGGGTAGATTCTGTGGCTTTAAGTTGAGACTTATTTCAGGATAGAAGCTATATGGAGCCATGATACATTTATGAGAGTCTTATGCTTGCTCTAAAGATAAAAATGCTAAAAAAAAAATGCTAGGACATACTTTATAAATGGAAAAGTAAAAGCAAACCAAAATGTTTGGGATTATTTTCCTGCTCAGCTGAATCCTCTTTTCCCATTAGCATGGGCAGAAAAACTTCCTAGCCAGGAGGCTATGCAGAAATTGTTAAGTAAACAAAAAGTTATTGGATTGTGAGATCAGAGAAACAGATCACTGCTGGGATTTACAACACATATTGGGGCTTGACTCTAAAACTGCAGATAGATGGCCTTGTGTGCTTCTGCTATGTCTGGAAGAGAGTTTTGAAATTAGGTAATTATATGGGCGGTTAGAATTCATAAAGCATGTGAAAATGACCTCTGTGTCTACTCATTAGAAATTTCTGAACACAATGGGATATAATACTTTAATATTGACACTCTGTATTCATTAAGTGGGACTCTCTATTCATTAAATCTTTCCTTCTTCTCTACTGAAAGTAGAAAAAGAGAGGAAAAAAACAGAAGCAAGAAATGAAGCTCGGTTGTTGGCAAGACTGTCAATCTGTACTTAGCACTGACTTTAGAAACAGTGGACAGGCACATCAGATGATTCACATAGCCCGAGTAGAGCCTCAGCAATCACATGAAATAAATATTCACTGTAATACTTTGAAACTCCCATCACCTGCAAATGCTAAGAAAATGCTCCCCAAACTGAAATTCACTCTCATTACTGGATCTCTCAGCTCCGTTCCAATGGCTGCTGGATGACCAAGCACAGCCGTTATAACCGAGAAGCATTAAGTCTCATAAAACATAACCAAAACATTTTCAAGCACAGGATGCTATTGTCTTGTTGCTAGGCATAATTACTTTTTTCTCAACTCATAAAACAATTAACCTCCCACTTTTAAACGTTAGCCATTTTGAATTTCTTTCCCCAAAAGATTTCAGTGAAATATGCAGCCCCAAATACTTAATTTCCTCAAGTGCTTTATTGACCACTGTTTTGGGGATTTTATTGGGCTAGGAACAGAACAGCAGCTTGTTATTTTTAATTGAACAGCAATTTACATTACTTCATGTTAGAATCAATGACCAAAATTTAATTGAAACATTTCATTCTCTCATTACAGAAATTCTCCCACTAGCAATGGTTACAAAAGTTGCTGCAAAACAACACAATCCCCACCCCTTAATAACACTAAAACAAAGATGAAGGTTTCAAACCTACAAAATATTGGATAATTAAAGTATTATACTCATTCAATATCCTATTATGCCAACGGGCTGTGTAACAGTATTGGCATCGAAAAACACTGTTCTTGGATCCTGTGCTTTTCAAACAGACTGATCACAAAGTCAGTTGTACTAACAGAAAACTCGCCTTGCCTGCAGCAAGAAGCTAGTTCATGTCCCAGAAACTGAATACAATATTAAAAAAAGGGAATTTTACATTTGACCTTTATTTACCACTAACCTTATGCACGTGCTTAGTCTCTTGCTTTTTTAATGACAGTTTTATTGTCATCTTCAACAAGACATGAGTTTGTGCTTTCAGTTACAGTACTTTAAACAATATTTTTTCTCCTGAATGAAATGGTGGCTTCTGGATTTATTATGCTATTTAGTTTAGTGCTATTTAGAAGAAACAAACAAAAAATGTTAGCACCTCTCCCCAATACTTCCCGTTGCTCTGCAATGGGACTAAGGCTTCTTTCAAGGAGATCTACGGCAATGGTCTATTAGGATGCAGCCAAGCTTTGTGTATTGATTTTAATTCACAATAACTTAATGCACCTAATAGCTCTTTCTGAACCATTATAGTTATATGATAGGAATATGGATTGAGATTGGAATCAATTGGAATGTTTTAGAGTATGTCTAAACAGCACAATGCTAGCTTTAATGCAGCTAGCTCAGATACTGGAGTTAGCAAAATTGTAGTATGGGTATATTAACCTGCTGGGAGCTGCATTGTACTTCTTCCAGCAGCCATGCAAGAGCTTCTATTCATAACGAATTCATATAATACTTCATGACATTGCACTGTCATACAGTTCACCTCCTTTTCTATCTTGCATAGTATGGAAGGATAATTACAATCAGAATAAGAACCCCTTTCTGTTTAAAAGCCAAATTTCCAGTGTGCTCCGTGAACTGTATGAATCCCTCTGGAATGCAAATATGCCCACAGCGCAGACGGGTAAGCGTCAGTGAGAAGACAAGAGCTAAAGAGCCTTGAGAGGTAGCCCTTGACATACAGATAACTTAGGTTGGTCCTACCAGGTTTTGCACTGCACCTGCCTTACTGTCAAATGGTGGCCCCAGGCAGTCCCAACACATTTGAATTCCTTGATGTTCACCTCATCGAGTATATAGCACCCACTACTTTAGAAAAATGGATTTGAAGTAATAATTGAAAACAAAAGGGGCTGGGTTTCCCAGCAGGCTCTGAGATTAAAGCATGTAAAACAAACGATCAAGCTAGGCATGTGTGGTGTGAATAACTGTAAGGTTATTTACCTGTTTCAATACAAGCTAGGTAGCTCAAAGGGACATAAACCAGCTATTAAATGCAACCTGTGCGTTTAGTCAGCAGCAATTTCAATTTGGCCCTTGTACAGGTGGTGGTGGTGGTGAGGAATGAAAAGACAGGCTCTGCCTTTATCAAGGGATATTAGTTTCTGTTGTTATAACAATCATTTTAATTATTAGTATTTTGAGGAAATCCCATCACAGTACAGTACCACTTGAGAAAAAAAAAAATCAAAGCATTTTCCAAAAGAAACACAAATACATTTGCAAATTTTTGCAGACAGAGGAAAATTGAATGGAAGGATTAGGGGAGGATATGACACCAAACCTAAATCTCCGGCAAAATGAGGAATACTTAATCAATGTACACTCTGCCCCAATGGGTGCTAGTGCCCCAATTATGGTGGCTCAGTTACCAACACTGATCAACTGCAAAGGAACAGCTCAAATTGCTCCTGTCCCCATTTTCTCCTTAGTAAAGTAACCCAAAACAGGGCTGGCAACCCTCGGAAGAGAAGCTGGGCAGATGGCTGAGAGCAGGAGGCACTTTAGGAACCTTATTTTCTTCCATGTCTGTTAATGGGTCATCATTCTTAGTCCCCAAGAAAGAAATGCACAAATTCCACTCCTCTCTGCCTCATTGCTTTAAAACTGCCACTTTCCCTGCAACAATATTAAGAATTCAATTTTTTCATCAAGCACCCAAGTATGTTAAATACACGGATGTGCACGTAACGATAGCATACCATATGCATATATGGAGGAGAGGAGTAGTGTAGAAATATGGCCAATATAATGGCAGAGATAAGGTTAGGGAGGTCTGGAAGGGATTAGCATCTCGGCTGACTAGCACAGCATAGAAAGTTTGGGCTTAATTCAGTGCACGGCACTAATACATGTTCTGGAATTTTGTGCCTGTGCAGTAAGCTAGGATGTGTACAATCAGTGCCAGAAGGCACCACAGCTTAAGGAGCAACTTTTATATGCTAACAGCTTCTGAAATGCTGAATAGGAGTGCAAGTTGGAAAAATAGCAGGTGCTATTTGTTATGCAGGGTAAGTAAGGAAAAAAGGTGAGGAGGGAGAAAGACACATATCAAGTCTTCCCTTGGAAGTTCATAATTATAACCTCCATAGAATGCAAATATTACCAACTTTCAGCCTTAAAGTTTCTACCTACTTGAGAATACAATCTAAAAACTAGGGAACTTTAGGAAAAAGCTGTCTTACTGTGGAGCCAGTATTTCCCAGCACTGTCTCTTTGCTTTCTAACAATACCTAGCTCAACGGAAGTCTAAATGTCTTTCCTTATTTTCAGAAATTAAAGTGTCTATGTGAAGAACATGAGGTAACATAATCAGGCTTAGAACAGCAATAGAAATGCCTGTTTTTTCACAATTAAATTGTTTCTAAACAGTACCTTCATAAGATGAAATCTTTATTTCAGAAGCAATATAAAATGCATTATACAGAGTCTGGGGATAACAACATTATTACATTTCCTGCATACTCTATATTTAAAAATATCTAAATTACACATAATTCCAACTAAAGTTCCTGAATAGAGTTAGGTCAACACAAACTGCTCCTGCAAACCCCTCTCCTTAGTTTGTAATTCTCTCTACATGTTACTGTGTTGATTTTTTCCAGTAATACCAACCTGTTTTCTTTTATTTGCTTAGAAACAGATATGGTTTCACGGAGATGCAAGCTAGAAAGAACCTCTAAAACCTTCTTTCCTTTCTCTGACTCAGGATAATACTACCTAGACTAAGCAAGGCAAACATAAACCTACTCTTCCTGGACACACCTCTGACAAAGCAGAGTCCACAGCCTTCTTACAACTGAATGCCGAAGTATTCTTTGCATTAGAAAGTGTAATGGGAGCTCTGAGAGCTACTTTTACCTTGTGATGGGAAACATTTGCTGTAATGATTAATAGTTTGCTTATCCTTAAAATCATTGAGAAAACTTCTGACCAACCAAAGAGCAATTAAGTTCCATTTTTAATTTTAAAGAGATGATAATAACTTTTTAGGAGAGTAAAACACAATTCTCAATGTACATCCCAAGCCATTTTAAAAAATCCTCCTCACATTAGGAATACGCACGCTATTATTAAAACCTGTAAAAGTGAATAATTTTTTTTAATGTCAAAATTTCAGTTTCAACAAATGCTTGTCCAGAATCATGCCCTGAAATCTGAATTCAGGTTTCCAAGTTGGAAAATCTGCCCCATGAAAAGATATTCCAATACCAACTGATGTCTCCATAGGTGAAACCAGTCTCATCCCGCGTATCTCATACCAAATGACAGTTTTCATGTCAACAAGCAGGGTAACTATGAAGAATAGCAAATAGTGAGCCTAATCCTGTCATGCATCATTGCTCCTGATGATTTAATTAATTTACCAATGAAATGAACACCTCTACTGCTGTTGCTATAACTTACCGCCATGGCACTGAACATTTTAATAAAAGATTCATTCTTTCCAACTTTCTTCCAAAGATGGATATTGGCAGCAAAAAGGAAGAGAAATCAAGACACAGGGATTTGTTGCTGCCTAAGAGATTTTGCATTCTGTACAACTAGCAATGGAATATTCTAAAACTTCAAGCAGTTTTGAAATATTTTAACTGCAGCACACATGGCATATACTAAATACATTACTGAGTTATAGTATATAGAGATTTTATGACAGACTGCAGATGGAATAAACTACATCACTCACAGCTTTTCTGCCATTCAAACTCAGGAGCATAAATGGCCATCAAAGAAGGATTTATCCCTTAAAGGTAAAAGACTAAAATATGTTTGTGCAAAACACAAAGACTACAACAGATGAAGATAGTCAGGTAATGTTTCTCGACCTTACCACCTCCTAAGGTATTTCTGCTGCCACATGAAATTCACTATGGTGCACTATAGTCCAATATGCCGACAATGTTGAGACACAGAGCAACACAGAGTTTAGTATAATACACGCCTTAATTAAAATTATCTTTTAACAAGATTGAAGGCACTGGTGCATAGAAACTGCAGCCTGATAGAATGAAGAAGGATTCACAGAAGTGCACACCATTCAGTTGTGAAAGTGGAGAAAGACATCAGGACTACATGAGAAAAGCGAGCACCAAAAATGGGAGAAAATGGAAGAGGCATTATCTATGAGACTATTCTGATTGTACACTATTATAAGATATTTATTCAGTATTTCCTGGCGCATCCCACACATAATCTTTGCCACAGTTGATCTTTATTTTACAGTCATTCATTGATGTTTTTGTCCTGCCATTTTTTTATCCTTTATCACTTTTGACTCTTTGTTCCTCTGCATATGCTTAAACACTGCCTTATTTCATCTCTCTCCTGCCTTGCCTTTTTCCTATTGCTCTGAAAGCTATGCCAGCTTCTTGGAAAGGACTTTTGTTATTTTGTTTAAACCAGTGTTGGAAGTCAAATCCCAAAGACAGTTTCAGCTTTTAAAACCGGGACTTAGCTTCATATCTTACTTCTCATCTTTTCTCTGAGTAGTAAGTTCAATAGAAAAAGGGACTGAAGATGCAGACCTCCTGCCTGCTCGTGTCCCTAAAGATATTGTCTACTTTCAAGTTTGTCTCTTTCCTAATCTGAGCAACAAACGCTCATGCATTTAATGCAAACCATTGAGAATTAAACTAGTCCACATATGACAATATTTCTCCTGGTGTAAATGATGTTATTTTTCTTGCTATGCTTGTCTACCCTTCTGCCAGCCCTCTCAATCACCATGTCCCACAGTGCCCACCTGGAGCCAAGGGTCACCAGACTGCCGCTGGTCCACCTAGCTCTGTGCAAGCAACCTAGGAAATAACTCTCAAGAGATAGTACATAGGGATGTACAGCAAAGGATAATTCAGTATCGCTTGCTATTATTTTTCTTTCCTGCCTGTATTTTCAGAATCATCCAGATGTGAAAATGCATGCCTACTGTTTGGGAGCTGTATCGAATTTTCATGTAAAGTCACAAATATATTTTGCACCATTAGGAAGTTGTACCTTATGCACTTTCAGAAAAGGCTCTGTACTTTTCAATCAACTTGTTAATTCTTTAAAATGGGGAATTTCAACCTTTTTCTTTCTTCAAACAACAGGGGCTTTTTTAGAAACATGATTTTGTGAATACCTGCTGGCCTATTCATTGTCAAACAGGCCACATCTCATTCCATTTCTGATGGCTTAACATTCATATGAATAATTCATTAATTGCCACTACTACTAAAATGATATTATGAGAATATCTGCTGTATTCTAGCTCCCTGTCAAAACTAACTCAGTTTCAAAAACCGAGCTGCTGAAAAAGAAGAGGATAAACTGAAATAGCCAAAATGGATATGCAGCTAAATTTCTCCTTGATCATTCAAGACACTCTGAACTTGTTTGGAGTTGTTAGGCTGACCTCTGAATGAGCTACTTTTCAGAAACTCAGAATACATTTCAGAAATTCACCAGCAAGTCACTTGAATGTAGAAGTAACTTGTCAAACACAAAGTTCAAACTTCGGCTGCATGAGGGGAAGCAGTCCAAGACAGAGACATTTGATATTTAAGTAAGACAAAATAAAACCTTTTCTAGAGATGTAGAAAGTGTGGTACTAATCCAACTCTGACTAAAACGTTGAATCACACGTATGCAGGCATGACTATAGTTCCTCTACAAATAAAACACAAAAAATTGTTTCTTATTCCTATTTATGCAAAGGAAAGAATTCCCATTAACTTCAGAGGAGCCAGGATTCACTGCCAAACGAAACCAGAGATTTCCAATTTGGGGACGTACTGTACTCTGTCATGTTGACAAAGAAATTTTGGTTTGGATCTGCAGATGCATAGCCCAAATTATTAAATTTATCTAGGGAAAGGCATTAGTAGACGGATGCGGATGATGGGAATTGTTCAGCACTTGCTTTTTAAAGGACTGCTTTGGGGAAATTAGTCGCAATCATTTATCATTTTCTGACCGCAGAATGTTTCATTTTATAACAAGTGTAACGCAGTATAACCCAGGTGTTGCAATTTTCTATCCTCTCAAATTCTACTGCAATTTTCAGAACCAGTCCTTTTCAACCTGAAGGCATAACAAAATGAAATTGGAAGAAGAGAAGTGTTACTATCTAGAAAGACACGAGAGATTCAAAGTGTTAACAGAACAAATTAACAAAGTAATGCTAACTTCTCAAATCTCATTGAAAAAGAAACCCATTCATATTCAAATGAATTATTATTTAATTTAGCATAAGACCTCTTGTTTCCCTGGATCAAGACCGTACTGTTAGAAACTGGCAGAATTAATAACAATAATTATTCATAGTCAATAATAGATTCGTTACTTTTAACAGAAAGATACTGACTTAATTGAAGAACTCTGAGAAAGATGGAAAAGGAAGTACGATAAAGATCATTGTTAAAATAAAGTTGATGGGTTAAATCCCTCCTGCACTCACATCAAAGGCAAGAGTCACGCATTTTCAGACAGGTTAAATATAAATGTCTAGTTTTGTCCTATCCAGCTGATATAAAACCAGATGAACACTGAGCTTCCACATATTATTATGGCTTTGATTTACCTGAAAGAGCTCTGTTGATTTGTCCAAACTATAACTTGAATTTTTTATTCTGTTTCACAAAATTAATAGCCTTAACAGCAAATATCCTTTGATAATAGCTGTAAAATGAAAAGGACTTAATGAAAGTATAGTCAGTGTCTTTGTTGACCAAGTTTTTCTGAGAAAAAATTTCTAATTTGAATAACAACAAATAGAGGGACTAAAAGTCTATTTTTAAAATGAGAGAAAGCAAGTATTAATACTTTTTTTTATAGCTTTGCTTCATTTCCAGTGTTATGGCATCCCAGCTAAGACTACCCTCAAGTTCAAACATTATATTATATCTATTTATTCATTCCGTTCCAGTAAAAATAACATAATTGCACCGTTGTAATAAGCTGTGTGAATAAAGATGGGAACCAAGCTATAATTAGCAACAAGTAAAGGTCCTATAAATTTATCCTATAGCGACATATATGTTAGAAGTAATGCTATACTGATGACAGCTATATTTTAAGTCTCAGATTAAACTAAGACTTAGAAGTCAGCGCATCCTCATGAATAAGCCTTACTTATACATAGAGTAAGTGAAACTGCTAGAAGGTAAGCACCCTAAATCATGCTCTGTCACCCACAGGGGTGGCAGCAACATCTGTGGATATCCAAAGATTAGAAGAGGTTAGAAATAATTAGTAATTTGCAATTCTGGCATCTGCACTGTCCAACTTCTCTTCATGCTTTCGGTTAGTAACTTATTTTCTGTCAGTGCCTGCCTGCCTCTCTCTCTCTCTCAGCCAGTAGAGTTTGTGGATAAGGGAGAAATGGTATTTTATCTTCCTGATTTCTGGCATTTGGGGGAAAGTACCATCAGTCAAGGGAACTGCTGGTGAAAAATATTGTTTCTGGCTCGTGAGTTTAAATATTTGCTTCCTCTCTTTACTCACGCAGTTTACAAAATCCTTGCCTCTCATCTTTGCTGAGCAAAATCAAACGAACCTCAATTTGTAGCGTGGTTCGCAGTCGGTTTTATCTAGATTGGACCGACCAGCCATGCAAAGCTCTACAATTTTAAGAGAATTAAGGAAGTTTTACACGATGAAGCCAATATTAACCATTTGCATCTTTGCCACATACTGCCTTCAGCGCACATTCTACATAAAATGAGAGTCAGTTAACAAGTTAGCAGATTTTAACAGAGCACACAATTCAGACTAATTGTGCTTTTCACTAGTTGTGCATGGAAGTTGTCACCAGTTGTGCTTTAAAACTGTCAACAAAACCAAATGGTTTTTGTGTGCTCACGGGAGGCAGTGTGTGAGGACTGCAGTGAGGAGACTGAACTGCCATGTGCTGTGTGCTGAACTTTAAATATCTGCCTTCTGGTTTTGTTATTAATATTGAATCCTATCAGCATAACTAATGACTTTCTTGTATTTTTGCAAGTTGCTAAATATTCATGCTATAATGACTTGAAAGAAGAATGCTCTCTGGCAAGCTAACTAAAATAACCGGGGATGAAATCAGAAAAATAGAGTGGGGAGAGTGGGAAGAAGAAGAAATAAGAAAAAAAAATCCAAGGCTAATTTGCATTTACTTTGCTAGACAACATCCACAGATCATTTTTGTCAGCCAATTACCATATCAGGCAAAACACAAGGACCAGCCACTGCCACCATGATGCTATTTTGATGAACATGCAATTAAACCATAAACAAGCCCACCCTACTGCTTTGTCTTTTTCTGCGCATTCATCCTTCTTATTTGGTTGGGGTCTTTTTGTTTTGTTTTCTTTTGTAGATATTATCACAGGAAAATCTCTGGTGTACTAAGATCTGGAACAGACTGACACCTTGACAGATAATAGCTTTTAAAGACCCAGAAAATAATTGGAGGGGTACAAAACTGCTCTGTCTGTTGCACTGACGTGCTTTGGTGATTTCCCTTTCCATCCCTCACTGACCCTTTTCCTTCATGATGCAATGTCAGCAATGCAAATCGTGGAAAGCACTCTTGCCTTGTTCTTTATAAGCAAGCGGTCAGGCCCTCAAACACTGAATTGGTAATGAAAACCACGAGTAGATATTAGAGAGAGGGAAGTAGCTCAATATAACCTTTACAGTTCTGCAGCCCTGGGTCAGCTTTGTGTTTGGGCATCAGTCCAAAGAGGCCTATACATCTCATACTCGTTTCTTTTTCTTTCTTTCAATCTTTCTTTCCACTCTAAGAACTTCTGCTTAAGTGGCCAAAGTTTATGGCAGGGAATACACTGGCCTCATATCACAAAATACCTTCCTACTCTGGTAGATGTTTTCGGTTCAGCTTTCAACCAACAGCTTTGCTGCAGCTGCTTAATGCAAGGTGTTCACACAGGGGAAGAATCTGGCTGACGAAGAGCTAGGAGGGGACAGTAGATGTTTTACTGAACTAACATTTCTCACCTTAAGTCGATCGTGAATATTTTCTGTGTGGCAGTTTGTGTCAGACTGCACTCAATTTGGCAAGGTAATTGGAAGGCAGCTACATCTTATGAATCATTTAGAGTTTCAATGAGGTAACTTTGGCTAACAGGGCACTTGAAGTTTCCCTTTATGAGTTCATATGGTTTTGTTATCTCATCTAGTATGTGCCTGTGGAAGAAACGGGTTTTAATGCATTTGATTTGCTCTTTGAAATGACCTATACTGATAAATAATTCTACTTTGTGGAAATTGCTTCATTGCTTTGGTATTGACAAGCTGAAATCAAACACTCGAACACCAACTAGGTTCTCAGTAAAATGGTGTGCTTAGTAGAAAGGTGAGGCAAGAGGGAGAAAATACATTCCTCCCAGTGCAAAAGGATGAGGATGCTTACCAGCACAGTCACGACACGCAGAACCACTCCTCGCATGTTATTCTCCAACTTTCTGTCTGTTAGAGACCCATTCAGACCAGTGATGGGATTCCAGCAGCCAAGCTGAAAGAGAAAACAGAAGTTGTTTCCTCGTTGCCCATAAAACTTTGCCAGTCATTCCTCTTAGGCAGCTTTAAGCAGGAACGTACGAAATAAACAGAACACCTTCTGGAATCAATGGGATGGAAAGTCAGGGAAGGGTTTGTGCACAGATTCATCTTTAAATTGCAAATGAAGCAATTAGGGATATCAGTTTGTGCTTTTAAATACCAGTGCAAAATGGATGACAGCATCCAGGGTTTGGGGGTATATGTATTGCTTTAGAAGAGCTCAGGGAGGACTTCTATATTAATGAAAAACATTTAAAAAGTAGTATGGCTCTAACAATACTTATACCTTACTTTCAGTGATACGCTAATTGGAGAAATAATGGCTACCATAACTTTAGCACGCTGTCTGCTCCAGCCCATCTTTCCTAGAGGAACTCTGATGAAAGGAAATTACACTAGTTTTAATTAAAGCTTATACTACTCATTGATAATGAAAGAGCAGTGATTTTTAGCCAGGTTAAAAATCACATTTAAAGATGATTGAGGAAAAGACTATTGGACAGGCACATCACCGTATTGAGAAAGGACTGCAACAGATAATCCAGAAAAGGAATTGATCTACGAGACGCTTTGTATTGGTGCTATCGTATTTCTTGGGCTTCTATGGACAGAAGCTTTTTCTCAGGGATCTCTCTAGGACTAATTGCCTTTCAATCTGAATTTAGTAGATACTGGCCTGTAATTTAGCTTCTCTGAAAATATAACTTGCCTGCATTCTTACATGATGGTAGATGCTTACCTTGGGAACAAAGAAACAGACCAACCAACCGCTCATCCCTTAGCACCACATACCAACATTACTGGTTTCATTTTTGGAACTCATTACCACATTCATCCGGCCTGTAAAACTACCAGTGTTAAATCCTACAGAAGGACAACGACTGACTTCAGAGGACTTCGGAGCAGAGTCTCACTTATAGCATGTAAACTAATTGCCTATATAAACCCATTATACAATCAAAGAGACAGGCACCTTCAAGTACCAGTTCTTGCTCTGAATTGCCTTCTCCAT
The DNA here is from genome assembly GCA_003993805.1 of Himantopus leucocephalus. Classification (NCBI taxonomy): domain Eukaryota; kingdom Metazoa; phylum Chordata; class Aves; order Charadriiformes; family Recurvirostridae; genus Himantopus; species Himantopus leucocephalus. The sequence continues at coordinate 43,743,483 of RSEF01000004.1, read as the reverse complement.
GGAGTGTGCATGAAATCTAGGGAGGGATGCTCATCTGACTCGGGTAGCTAACTTAAGCCACTAAACCCAGGTGGTTTTCATGTCGCTATTTAAAGGCACAAAAGATCTTGCTCTGACAAAAACAAGATTAATATCAGCACATTACAGTGGCCTCTACTAAGACTAATCTCTCAGAGAATTCAACCCTATAGTTTGTGAGAAATATCAGCTGTGAAGCATCCAAAACGTTACTGTACTTTAATGCGCAGTCACAGAAATGACAAGGTGCCCAAACCAGCTGAAGGGGTCTGTGAAAGAAGGGGAGTACCTTTGCTGACCACGGTTGAGCACAAATTTACAGAAAGCATTATTTTCAGTCCTTCATGGGAAAAGCCTTTGCACATGTGTTTCATAGATCTTTCAAAGTGACACAGAAAACAGGGAACAAACTCCAAGCACACACATTTAACAATTTGAGACGTGGACCATTTGAAATATTTGCTTTCTTCATTACACACACTAGGCTATTTTAGAGCAAGTTCTAAATTATTTAATTTCACTATATTCATACCAATTCCTTGAAGATGCCTCCTTAAGAAACGGGTGCCTCAAAAAGTAAAAACCCCAAACTTTTCTGCAAGGATATAGAGGTTAGGTTTGACTTGATGATCTTAAAGGTCTTTTCCAACCTAAATGATTCTATGATTCTACATTTCCTAAAAGAAGATGGTGTTAAAACAATGTAGTCATTTCTGTCTGCCATTTTCAGAACTGTCCTAATTCTTCCCACTTTGAAGTTAAGGTTATACTGTTGTCAGGGAATGAGTAAGGGTATTGCTGAGCATACTTTTAATCTCAAGTAATAACTAAATCAAGGATCTACTGGATTCAAAACTCCAGCAGAAATCATTGGAAGTAGCAATAAGATACAAGGAGGAACTAAAGTATGAGGCATCATATTCATCTCTTGCAAGTACTCATCTTTCCAATAGCTATTTCTGAATAAAAGCACTAACTGTCCCTGCTTGGTTTCCTCACTTCAAGTTCCCATCTGATCACAAAGACCAACCACAGATTATAGTAGCCGTCTCTGCTTCTTCTACACCTCCGCAGCACGTCTAGCTGTTCACAGCAGTATGGATGACCGCTGACATGTTCCAGGTCCTCATTACTCCTCTGGCAAAGCCCTCCAAACACTTTGAGCTGAATAACCTAATTGCTGAAGCGTGTTACCTGCAATAATGCAATGAAATGTAGTGAATGTATTTGAAGTGTGTGCACAGTACACTGTACGTGATAAACCGCTGACATCCTATAAAGCAAAGCATTTGATAGTCTACGTTTTCTGTACTAAAAATATTGAAAACAGCACTAAGTTCAGAACAAAAGTGCATTAAATTAATTCGGTGATTGTCATTCTTAGTCACATAAAGAAACTAATTAGAACTTAGATCCAATTAGCATATCCAAATGTGTTGGAAGTATAATTACTGCAGAAATTGTAATGCTTTTGCCAGATTTAAAACCCTGGGAAGTTACTGAAGAGCCTTTGTATCCTTTTGAGGCTAAAGTCCATTTTTAATTATGTACATTAATGTGTACATATTTACGTAATTAAATTTTTAGCCCAACTTGTTCTACCTTAAGGAAAAAACTGCCAACATAACTGATTCCTGAAAATTTAGCGTAACACTAATTTTCCTTTAAAAAGGCACATTTTATTTTCAATTATTGTTCATTTAATTTTCAATTCAATTGTTCCTTTATGCAGCACAGTCATGGCGAAGACAAATGTGCATTGCCTTGCCAATAAAGTTGAAATTGATTTTGAGTGGGAGCTGCTTACTGTTATTAGGTGAAAATTAATCAACATTTATTGATAACAATCTGAGCTTGTCATTGCAGCAAGTAGCAAATGTAACTATTGCTGAAACAGCAAGGTGGGGGTGATATGAAGCTACGGCTTCAGCTCTACCTCTCGCTTAACCACTTCTGCAAGACATCTGTTGCTTCTGCATTTACAGAATCACAGAATGGCCAGGGGTGGAAGGGACCTCTGGAGATCATCTAGTCCAACCCCCCTGCCAGAGCAGGGTCACCTACAGCAGGTTGCACAGGACGGCGTCCAGGTGGGTTTTGAATGTCTCCAGTGTGGGAGACTGCACAACCTCTCAGGGCAGCCTGTTCCAGTGCTCTTCCACCCTCAAAGGAAAGAAGTCCCTCCTCATGGTAAGATGGAACTTCCTGTGTTCAAGTGTGTGCCCATTACCTCTTGTCCTATCACTGAGCACCACTGAAAA
>RSEF01000004.1:43716192-43741104 GCA_003993805.1 Himantopus leucocephalus | reverse complement strand
CATTCATCTAACCCACACTTCCTAAGCCTGCCTGTGAGGATGACGATGCACTTCCTTTTTCTTTTGTTCTGTCTCCAATAGTTGAAATGAGAGAACAGATCAGGCAGTAACAGACTCTCACATGAATTCTGGTTGATTTGCATAGAACAATATGGGGGATGGGAACTCTCTATCGAGCACAGGACTTGTCTTCATACCATATGAATTTTGTCATTTATAGTGCTTTGTACTTCAGGTGCAGTTTCTTTTATTTATTCTAATGACAGCATTCATTTTGCTACATTCAGATATAAAATGATGAAGATGGAAAAGTTGTCAATGTTCTACTTCCATTGATATCCAATTTACAATCTCTTTCCGATCATCCCACCTCCCAGCTTGTTATCCTCTCTGTCATCATTATTAGAATGGGTTTTGCTCTTCTGTTTTGCTAGCAGAACCAAAGATTGACCTCCATTTGCAGAGGTGCTTCTTCATTAGACATTTTTGCTGGTATGAACTATGCACTATGGAAAGTCTGTAATTTGCATACTGATAATAAATTGGCAAAATCTATTTTATATATAACTGCAATTTCCAGACACTGATTTATATAATGAACTTGGAACACTAAAATCTATAATGCCTTTACGACAGAGCTTACAGCCAGATTTTCTCCCTTGCTTCCTATGAAATCAGTGAATTCTGCTGAATACCTGAGAGCTTTCACTTCTTTTTTTCTGGCAGAGTAAAATGCAGATTAAAGCTGTGCCAATTAATTGAGAAAAATACATTGGCCTGGTATGATCAGAGTTGACGACAATCACAGAAAATAAGTGAAACCAGAATACTGATACGCATGTATATTTAAGTGCTTGTCACTACGGGAGAGCGTAGAGTGTTCTCTTACTTCAATTAAAATAGAAAATATACAGGAACTGGTTCATCCAGCACTGCAATACAACCTCCTCTGAACTCAGACTGCATCACAGCAACACTACAAAACAGTCAAGAGAAGAAAACGCCTTGGAGAAGCTGCAAAGGAAATACGAAAGGTAAAACACCGTAACATCCACAACTGGAATCGATCAGGAAACCAGGATTATTATCACTCCTCTTTCCTTTATTTTCCTGGCATTTAAGGGGGGGGGGNGGGGGGGGAAAGAAAAAGAAAAGCACAAAAGAACAAGAGCTTGGTTTTACTACAGACACTCTGACAAAGCATTTCCAGTGGAAATGCCCACTACAGAGCACTGCTCAGGAACTGCTCCATTAGCAGCTCTTAAGAGAGCCGGTCACTCACAGAAATACCAGCCTCCTCGCCTGCAGTACCCATGTGTTCTTCAGAAACTCCCTTCTCAATTTTCACCCAGGTCCAACCTGCTTTAGGAACTGACTTCTTCCAAGATGCAACTTCCACAGAAGAAATGCACGTTAATAATGCCCTTTTCCATTCCAAAGCATAATAAATACACATGACTGGGAAAGACATCATGAAGCTGTCATGAAACAGCACTCAGGTACGATGTTCTAACTCCCAGGTGTGTTAGGAAGACTAAAAATTGGATGCACAACAAAAAATAATGAAGAAAAATGTTGTGGGGTTTTTTTTGTGAGATATGGATGCAGCATTTACCAAATTTGCTAGGACACCAGTTTAGCCAAAATTCAAGCAGGACGACATAGAAAGAGTTTTGCACAGAGTATTCCTGATGCCTCTTGTCAGCTCTTGTTTAATGCCTACCAGGGACTGGGAAATCAGATGCTAAATCCTATAGTTGAAAGACTATGTCTCTCAGAAGAAACACCAGAAAAGGCATGTTTTGGTTGTCATTCTGACACTGTCAGTCATGGAAAATTTAGTTGGACACTGTCACCTGGTTAACGAGCCCTTTCAGTGCAGCTCCCTAGCCAGCACCCAACAGTTGGTCAACCAAACCTGCAAAATGTCTGCTGGCAGCAGTTAAGTGAGGGCCTTTGTACTCCTAGGCTTCATTAAAGAAATAAGCATCAGTTTTGTTCTTCGCAGCAATTTCCTAACACGATTGGTTAGCGAGAAAGCTTTCTGTGTTTAACTTCACCCTTCACTGGAGCTTAGGTAATAGTCAGCAAATAATAAGTTGTTAAAATCAATAGAAAATACTGTGTTCAACAAATTGGATAATGTATAGCGGCACTTGTTTCTCCTACATTCTGTGTGGTGAAACCTATATAGTTCTGTGCATTCAGTTAATTATTTTGTACAGTATGTTTTATTGCTTTAATTTGTCTCTGGACTAGAAGGAATGACCTGCCCCTGGACTCGTTCTGTTATTTTCAAGCTATGTTAGGAGAACGTGAATACCCAAGTTTAGTTTTATATCCAGTGGCTTAAGGATTATAATTGCAGCAGTCGAGGTGGCCTATTTGTTTTATTAAATGATCATAGACACAAGTGCAAGTGACCTAGGTAAGAATTTCTTTCCTCAAAGCCAAACCACATGGCAGAATAATGCCACACACAGTTAATAAAATGTTTTGCTTTGGGGACTGCCCAAATTTCCTTTTCTTATTGAATTGAAATAAAGCAGCTAATGGGAAGTTACCTGCTGGTAACCTGCTGTTTGTTTGCCTACCAGCTCTTGACTCAATATTTTCTCAAGGACTTATGCACCCAGATTGGTGCCAGAAGTTATAATTGGATGTTTTAGACCACTGACAAATGTTGAATATATGGGGAAAAAAAGCACAGACTGCATAGCTGTTCTCACACTGGGTTCTGCACTCATGAAGCTCATGCTTAGCGCTTAGGCCAAGCTTCCAGAGGAACTCTAATGGTATGATTTTTGGAAAGTATAGTAAATCACCACATCTCAAAGATAATGAACCATCTCCCCAAGCCAGTGGTGTAATTCTAATGGTCCCTCATTTTTTTCCCCCTTCATCTCTAGCTTACTTTCTCTATTACTACTTTCCCTTTCATTTGAAATTTGGTGGATTTAATCTATCATTTCCCACTCATAAGCGTCTTCTCTTTTATCTTTGGAAAACACCCTTTTTTGCTTCTCTGCTCCCCTCTGTGAATTCAGTAATGCCGGCGGTTCCCTAATCTGTGGTTATCTGGCTCTTTCCCATATTGGAACGCCTCTTGTCATTTCTCTGTGTACTTTCAGCATCTTTTCTTTCCTCTTTGCTTTTCTTTCCCTTGATCTTCCCCCCACTGTTTCCTGTGCCTTTTTCCTGTATTTCTCTTTTTGTTTAGGGCTTGGGTTGGTAAAGGGACCTCACTTTTCACTTCATCCAGCTTTGACTCATCTTTCAAATCACTTTGGGTCCTTTCTCTTTAGCCCTTGGATCTCCTTTATTCCCAGGCAGTCCTGTCTCTCAGGAAGCTTCCCCTCAACTCCTCCCTCTCCTCTTGTATTATGAGGGACTTGGGACTTAACAAAGATGGGAGATGGGACCTTACTGTAGGTCCCTGCTTCTCTCGCTTTCACCTTTCACATGTTTTTCACTCCCGTCCCCTGAAATCCTTACACAACTCTGCAGAAAAGACCCAGACAAGGATATTAATAAGCCAGATGGTGATCTCTTTCCCACTGCCTCCATATTTCGATTAAAGTCAAGTACTCAGACAAGCCTGTTCTTTGACCTGATGCAGACATTCCCCCTTTGCCATTTGGTGACTGCACTGTGGAACACTGTGCAGGAAAAGCTCCCATGGAAAAACCTGGTGGTGCTCAGGGGTTGCTGTGGCAACAAGCATTCACAAGGAAGGTATCCATCCCTCTTCATTCGTCTTGTACCACAACCCACAGCATGGAGAAAGCACATGCATGCAGGCTACTGGCATATTCTAGCATTGCTTGAATGCCAAAATGACCTTTGTGAGGGGTCAGGTTTTGTTCCCCTTGTGCTGAAAATTGAGGTAAGAGCGTAGCAGCTGACAAGAGCACGTTGCTGGTGGCTTGGGTTTTTGATCAGCAGCTCCAGAGAAGCCAGTAACCACCTGAGATGAGTAACACACTTTTCAGACTTTATGATTCAACTGGACTTGGCCATATATCACTGAGAATACACTGCGAACAACAGGAAGTTGTGAAGGAAAAAAAAGCTTCATGGAAGACAGGTATTAGTTGTTAAGTCTAACATCTACTTTTATGTGATTTTTTTTTAACACCATATTTTACTTACTAGAGTTCATGTTCTCACCTTGTTATAGTTTATCAGGTGACAAATAAATTAACTTAAAATGACATAAATACACTCTTCCTCCTCCAAAAAAGTAATGATCTTCCCCCAAAACACACATACACACACTTTCTTTTCTCTTCACAAGGCAAATCCTCCTTTAGACTATCAAAGTTCTTCACACTGCCAGAGTAAAACTCACAAATTTCACTTTCATTTTACACTGAATGTTTGCTCACTGATGTCTGAATTATTCCAGGGAAATTGATAATACCAAGTTCAGGTTTCTGTGCAGTTTAAATACAATCACTTTGATTTCTAATTGAAAATCCTCTTCTCCTTTCTCATTAAGCATTTTAAGAGTTTAAAAGGATGTCTTTTATCTAAATCATGTAAGGTTTGAAAAAAAAATTCAAGAAATCAGGATTTATAATTGAACTTCATCCATTTCGTACTGGGATACCACTGCATCTTTATGAAATCAAAGAGAAAAATATTCACCAGCTTGTATTAGATCACAATATATAAGATTTTTGTATCACAGTAAAAGCTATGATCAAACTTGATCAGTGACAATGAAAAATACTGTTTTACACTGGGTTGCATGAAGCTCCCTCTCTATAGGTAGCAACAAAATGTGAGTCGCACATTACAGCTTCTCATCAGTTCCCTGGGAGTATATGAACATTCTTCAATAGACTCCCAGCTTTCCCTTCAGCTAAATAAGGTGCTTTTTGGGGATTTGATTTTTCAGAAAGAGTTTGACAAAGTGGAATATCAACGGAAACCGTTTGCACTGTTGCAGTGCTCAAAAATGCTGGGGGCGGCGTTCCAGAAATAAATCAAAATTCCAATAGCATAGAACAAAACCAGCACCGTTTCACTTGGAGAGAAGTGGGTATACAGAGCAGGATTCTGAACAAACCCTGTCCAATAAGCCACATAAGTGAATCCTTCAGAGCAGAGTAAATTGGCCTATGCTGAACGCCCTGCTTCTGCAGCAGGCTGCTGCCAGCGCTGACTTACTCGGGTACCTCCACACTGCATTGCAGTCAGCTCTGTGAGCAAGCACGCTGAGAAGCACCTTGGCTTTTTTTTCCTGCAATGAAAATCTCCCCTTGATTATAACCACAGAATTAGCAGTCCCTGAGTCAGTTCTGGAAGTAAATCCACGCAGAGAATTGTGTACTAGCTTCATCGTGCTCCATGCTGGGAAGGAAAAGAAAGGCTGCTGTCTAGCTCCAGCCCAGGAGCTGCAGTAGTAGAGCAGTAGTACAGACCTGTGCTTGTACTAAAGAAATTCAGCCCGGAGAAGAGAAGGCTCTGGGGACACCTTGTTGTGGCCCTCCAGTACCTAAAGGGGGCCTACAGGAGAGCTGGGGAAGGACTTTTTACTAGGACATGTAGTGACAGGATGAGGAGGAATGGCTTTAAACTGGAAGAGGGTAGATTTAGATTAAATATTAGGAAGAAATTTTTCACTTTAAGGGTGGTGAGGCACTGCAACAGGTTGCCCAGAGAAGTTGTTGAGGCCCCATCCCTGGCGATGTTCAAGGCCAGGCTGGATGGGGCTTTGAACAACCTGGTGTAGTGGGAGGTGTCCCTGCCTATGGCAGGGGGGTTGGAACTCCATGATCTTTAATGTCCCTTCCAACCTAAACCATTCTATGATTCTATGAAATCTGCGCTTGTTTTAAAGGCATCAGCCAAGGAATGTTGTGTTTAGGTAGATGTGAGGCCCAATAAGGCTACAGAACACCTGGACTAATCTCAGCAGCACCTCTTTAGTCATATTTTTGAAGTGTAAGGAGAATTATCACACTGCTGCTCACAGAGAAATGCATCAACAAACTCTACATCTGGTTATCTTTTCATAGGAAGCACGATGTTATGGAGTATACTTTTTTTCAGGTATAGCATATGGGAATCTTCCTTTTTCTTTGGCAGGCTAAAGGATTTTAAATGAAGCAATACTCCACCACTACTTACTCAAAAGTAGATGATTTATGTATTTAGCTACCCATTGCTCCTCGAGTGGTACTGCTGCTGTGGCTTTCCTGATGCACGAAAAACAAGAGCTGCATTCACAGGACTTGGATAAAGGTTGGAAAATGTTCCTAAGATGCACAGACCACGGAAATAGACATCCTGAAAACCTTTGAAAGAGGATGCTCTCATTTTTAAAAGTGTACTTACACTTAGCATGTTTGGCATTGCTACGTAATTCTTAACTTCAGCATGAAATACGGAATAAGAAACAGACATAGAAAAACACATCACTGCCTTACCCAAGGGTCTGATGTAAAGGCATGAAAGCACTCCTTCCAAATCCCAGATACAAAGTCAGAGAGGAACACGTGACAGGATACTATTTTTATCCCAGAGACTGTGGGTCCCTGTCTTCTCAGACACGTTCACCATCTCATCACCAATGTGAGAGGCAAAGGAATTAGTATGGAGGTAGTGTGAGAATATGCACCGCTCTCCAGTGCAGATGATATGCATATCTTAAAGCATACCTATACCTTTCTAGAAGCTGTTCAAAATTACATTACATGAAAGTAGCTTACGGTCTCTGTTGTTCAGCACAGAAGAATTCACCAGCTCTTTCTTAAATGTAGTATAAAGAAAGAAAGATCCAATGAGAGCATCTCCTATTCATACGCGCCAGTGCAATAAGCTTCCCAGGCGCAGGGACTGTGAAACACCTGCTCACAAAGCACCGACACCAACGACAAAAAAAGAAATTAAAAAAAATGCTGATGGAGCATGAGAAATTCACATGAAAAGCCAATTAACTCATCTCCATTTTATATATGCATATGTGAAGGCACTCCTGAGAGTGCCTAAAGAATGGAGACCTTTGGTGAAAAGGGTCAAACCAAAACAAGTTGTTACTTGAATACTGCCTTCAAATTTCTCACTACAGAGAAGCTAACATGACAATGCAGCAAGCGCAGCACTAGATGATAAACTGCTTTTTGTTGATTCTCCAGATACCCGTGACGCTTAAATGGGAAATGCAGAGATTGAAACAATCTTTGCTTACACATAGATCAATACTCCATTCCTAAATCCAGAATTTATTCTCAGTGTTGGCAGAAAAAAAAGAGGCTTGCTAAGTTAGATATGTCACAAACTTACTAGCTTGATGCTGACTAGTAAATTAATGCAGGATTTTGTCACTGATACATTAGAAAGTATTATTCCAGTATAACCCATGTTCACAGGGTGTATGGCTAGAGTGTCACCAGTTTTCAGTGCATTATGGACCAGATATTACAAGTGATTTACTGGATCATGTATTTTTGAAAGTTTGCTAGTAAAGCAAATAAGGTTGTGGTGTGTTCTTTCCGTTGTCTCAGCACAGAGCAGCTTTCTTAGGAATTGGAACCCACAGTGAAGAAATCAAAAAACTTAGCACAGCAGTGACCAAGCAGAGTACCAGTACCAATCAAAAACTGAGAAGAAGCACCAGCTTCTTCTGAAAGCTGTTTTTGGACCACAAGGCTTAGGGCAGTGGAGAACAGAAAAGTCAAGAGTGAATTTGAGGAGATGGTCGTGGTCAGCAACCTGGATTATGAAAGGGAACTCCTAGAGTCCTAAAGATCAGCACAGGGGCCAGGAGCACCGAGCACTTTGAGGAACTAGGTCAGGGTCTGTCTCATACCAGGAGTCTCTCCTTCCATTGAATCCAGAAAATCCTTTCTAAGATTTTCGCTTCCAGATGATCTAGCCTTAATTCCAAAGCACAGGCCTTTTCAGCACCAATAAACTGTTACTGAAATTATTTCTGTGCTAGAGGCCCTGACAGAACTGCTACACTGATAACCAAATGTTACACTGATACTGATCAAAAGCAATTTCCTCTCTAACTACCAGCACTATAAACTCACCTTCAGCACAGACAATACATTCAGCTTCTTTCCTTTCTATATACCACAGGACATCTGCTACATCATTATGTAGCAGAAAGTCTGTCCCTAAGACAGACCTGTGTTTCTATGGACTTCTGATGATACCCTTAATGATACCTCAGAGGCATCATCATCTGACTACCAGGAAAAGTATAATTCTGATTGCACAGTGGTTTTTGCTGGTGGTGATGCTGTGCAGTAATCACAGCTGAGATTGTAAAAAACTGTTTAAAGTTTTTATGTTACACTTGTGCACATTACACAACATATATTGTTTAAGGCAAGTTTGGACCCCGCTGTATCTGCTACTAATCAGTGCTCCACAGAAGAATATCTAACGAGCAGGATATTAGTATCTAGTTCAACGCAGCCACATAAAGTAGTGGGTGCTTCTGTACTAAGAGAAACAGAGGCATGAGTGAGCATAAATTTCATGTGCTGAAGAAAAGGTGGGAAAAAAGTTGCCTATTAAAGAAGGGCTCAGGTGGGTAGTATAACATTTCTATATGTCTATTGTTTATTTTTGAAAATATAAAAAAGCATCACAATAAAATAGCATTACAGAGGCAGGCTATGACTCTCTGATGCATAAAAAAACTACTCTGACAATTAGACACAAAGTTTCTAAGAAGTCTCTGAGAAGTGCTAACAAAAACCGAAAAAATCTCTCCTGCTTTACCATCAGTAGAACAACACTGTAAGGTTAAAAAATTTTGGGAAGGAAAAAGGTGAGTTTTGCCTACCAAGTCAAAACATTTTTTAATAGATTGCTCTGAAGGACCTGAATGGCTGACTGTGAGTTATTTTAAAAACTCATTGCTCCATACAGTGCAAGTATTTGCTGTTATTATGACAAATAAGCTTGTCAGAACAATCTACGTATCATAAACATTTAAATGGCAAATGGTATGTAGTAGAATACCTGAAGGCTTAAATAAAGGATCCTTGTGGAAAATAGTAAACCATTAGTTTAAAAGAGGAATTGACACTTCTAATAAGCCCTCTCTACAATAGCTGAATCCATAAAGTAATTTGTTATTACAAATGAAAATCACTGCTTTAATGACACTAGAATTTGCCACAAAAATAAATTAGCGATACATCTTAGTAATTAAAACTACAGAAACACATTATTAATCTATCTTGCAAAGGATGGGTATTATATTTGCTAGTACACTATATTCCCACAATAGATCTTGTTTAACATGCACAATGCTGAAATTGTGTAAAGAAACTATGAACTTTAAACTACTGAGGCTTTTTTTAATCTAGTTTAATACTGCAAAGCTCCTTCTAAGAACATGTGGCATATATGGCAGTGATTATTTAACCATCTAAGTAGTTATACTGTGCTCATCACTATAGTGTTTCTAGGATTTAATTTTAAGGGATAATATCAATTTTAAAATCATTTTTCCATTTGAAAAGATCTATTACTTTTAAGGAGGGAGAAATGTCTACCTCAAAATTATATTAACAAATCAGTGATAGGGTTCAAATTACCTTCTTGAGCACATTACAGCTACTACACTTGCCCTTTGGGCACATTATAGCTACCATAATTGCCTTGATTGCTTGCTACTTCCCATTTTCAACAGCACCCACTTGATGTGACTGTAAACAATCTGATGTAGGAACTATGTTACTGTATGCATTAGTAACCTGTGATGGAGCTTTTTACTGTAATCATAATTGTCATTAGAGATATAGCCAAAATCAAGTATTTTGTCCTCATTTTCCCCCGAGTTTCAGCTATACCTTGGTTTATGTTGCCTGCCTGATAGTTTCCAGGCTCTTTCCCCTGTATAACCAATTACGGGGGGGTCAGAAACGTTCAAGAATTCTCCCTCTGTATGATCTACCTGTGGATACATCAGCACCACAGCCTTTATGCTATACTGATGAAAGTAAGTACATTAAGCTTCTTCTCGAGAGAAGGAAGAAATTTCTTCAGTTGGAAGGGTGACTTAAAAATAATAATATTCCTCCAAATGTTAGACACAGCCCAGGAACAGAATCCTAGAGTCCTGTTTCTCAACAGCCTGCGGGTACCACTGCGTTATCTTGCAACGCACACTTGAAGCTTTTTGCTGGGGACACTAATTATATCTTTCAATCAGTAGGCCCTAAGGTTAACAGCCACGCTAGAGAAGGTGTAAATATCTTCAGGGCTAAGAGTGCTTGCTTGAAAGCTGACTCCTCTGTACTAGTCTTGTCTGTGTGTTCATCTCCATTATAGTTGTGACAGAGAATTTTACTGGTTTACATAAACTTACAAAGATGACATTGTTTCTAGATTTTCAGAATTTACACAAGCTTCTCCTACTTACTGTTATTCTTTTTTTTTTAATATTTACTATCATGGTATTTTAAAATTTCACTGTCAGACTAATCTCCATCTATGCAATCCTAGGTAATATGCTGCAAGTCTGCTACTTCAGGCTGAGGAGGCAAAAAAAAAAAAAGTCAAAAGAGCCTATTACCTGGTGTGGCATCTATCCATTGTCTAAAGTGGAGATGAAGGCTATTAGCCCGTCAGCATTAGTTCTGATTTAAACACTTTACTCTAGACACTTTCATTAACTGTGTTGACATAGCTATATATTATTCATTTAACCTGCACTTCATTGCACTCCTAATATGCAATCATGTTTTGCAAATGTGAACCTGAATATAAGGCATTCAAAGCTAGAGTCTTGGTTGGTGTAAGTCAGAGTATTTTAATGAAAATAAGCCTCATTAGTTTAGCTGAGGATCCAACCCTATCTCTACACCTGCAAATGCAACTATATTTCTTCCTAGAATAGGTCCTGAATATGTCTCCATTTTTAGTACAACACCTAGGATTTATGCTCAGCTCAATTCTCATTGCATTAGAACACTCATTAAAATGAGAATTTGTACTATTATAGGAAAGGTAAAATGCTTCTATGCAAGATGCACTAAAACTAAGTGAATAATTCATCTATTTTTTCATATAAATTTATTCATGGAATAATATCCTCTAATAGTTCCTGTTACGGAGATTACAGACAGCTTCTCCAGAGCACTCAATAATCAGAAAGCTATGCTGGTTTATTTGGCTGGACACATTGCCCGTACAGAACATCTTTGTCTTGTGATTGGACTATCAGGGTTCTGGCACGAACATCTGCATTTATCAGTTCAATTCTTACCAGCTTTAGAACCCAAGAAAATACAGACTACATACTTTCTGTAGTAATCATTAATAGTAACTTAGTGTAACCATTACATAGCATATTACATTCCTACTTTCAGTAATTGTCATTCTGGGTTGTTTTTTTTTAGCAAATTTAAAAATCCTTGAACAATCAAAACTAAGTCCTTAAGCAAACAAGCAGTGGTAAGCCCAAGCCCCTAGCACCAAACCAGTCTGTCTAGTTGTTTTGCGGTTTTGGTTTTTTGTTTTTTTTTTTTTAAAGATAGATTTGAAAACTCAGAGTACTATTAACAATGTATTAAACTATAATATATTCACTAATGTCCTTCTCCCCAAGCTAATGGGATTCATAGTTAACTCACTTCAGTAGCTAAGAGAATTTCCTCAGTATTTCTTTGCAGTTACTTCTTATATGCTATTTCCCTGACAAAAACAAGGTTTAAGCCACTCCACCAGGTCTATTCCTACCTTTAATGCACTGGCATCTTCTATTCCAATCTCCAGATAGCTATTAGGATCATATCTCTTTTGAAAATAAAATCTCTAATCAGCCCAGTCTATTTCTGTGTTAATTATCGCTATGCTCAGACTGACTATATTGAACAGATAACCTTAACACATACGCATTATTTTGAATTGTGTAAGCTTCTGTCTCCCTGCTCATATAGAAGTGTCATTGTAGCTCTGCTGGTGTAATTCTATGAACAGGCTGGGCTTGTAGAGAGAAGTAATATCTTTTATTAGACCAAGAGATATAGTCAGGGGAGAGAACAAGCTTTGGGCTCAGAAAACTAATGAAAGTCCTCTGAGACAAAAAAGCTTTCTTGTTTTTCCTCCAACTGTATTATTTGGTCTTATAAAAGATACAACCTTTTCCCTATAGGCCCCACTGTCCTTGGTTATAATGGATTACTTATGACAGAGATAGGTCAAAAAAGGAGTTGTAGAACAAAATAAAGTAAACCAAAAAGCCAAAAACACAGTTAGGGAAGGTAAAATCATGGCCTAGATAAATAGCAACTCCTTACATAAAATTGCCTGCCTGACAGTCCTGAAGATGGTCTCTTCAACCTCAACACCACGACAGGATTGCTTGCCAAGGCTACTAACCTCCAGACCAAAACACGACCATCAGTTTTTTGGAGAGAGCGCACAGGCGAGTTGCTAATTAGCACACTGTCAGCTATCTGCAGAAAGCAGGCAGGAAATTGGATGGCACTTAGGTGGAGTTATGTGCATCTAAGAGATTTAAGGATACGAAGGGACTGAAAGAAGGGCTCCCCATGCATATCTGTAGCAAAAGAAAGGCTATGGAAAATACAGGCTTGCTGCTTAATGAGCAGGGGACCTACAGACAACAAACACAGAAGCAGCTGAGGAACATGCTTTCTTTGCCTGAGTCTTTAGTGGCAAAGTTTGTTCCTGGGCTTTCCAGCTCCTGCATCTACTGTCAGAGTCTGGGGGAAGGAAGTACGACCCATGACACAGGGAAAATGATGAGGGGATGCTTAAACAAGCAAATAACTCCATTGGACTGAACAGGATATATCCCATAGGGCTGAGGGAGCTGGTGGATGTCACTACAAAACTCTGATGTTTGAAAGGTCTTAGTGACTGGAAAAAGGCAAACACCACACCCATCTTCAAAAGCACAAAAAAGCGTACCCAGTGAAGCAAAGACCGGCCAACCTAACCTCAGTTATTTGAGAGATTATAGAGCAAACCTCTTTGGGAGGCATTTCCAAAGACACAAAGACCAGGGAGCTGCTGGCAGAGATTTTCCGGCCAAATCATACCTGATCTGTCGATTGCTTTCTGCAACGAGAACTGGCCTTGATGGACATGGCAGTTAGTTGGACTTTAGCAAGGCTTTTGCCATTGTCTATATTCTTGTAGCCCGGGCTCTATTAGCAACAGCACAGCCAGCAGAGAGCTAGGTTTCTTCAGCCAGGAAAGGAGGATATGAAGATGAACTTTATTGCTGCCTATAACTGATGGAGGGGAGTGTTACAGAGAAGACGGAGCCCAACTTCTTGCTGGTGGTGGACAATGAAGGAAAGAAAAGCAACAGTCACAGGTTGCAGCATAAGCAATTCTTTGCTTTTAGAGTGACCAAACACTGGGAACAGAGAACGAAAGAAAGTTTGCTTAAAATAAACAGCTTTTATGTCACTGCAAACTATGATTTTTCCGAAGAAAGGAAAATCATTGCAGATGTCATTACTCAAAGGCCATATAGTCAGCATGGTTGTCCTGGTTTCAGCTGCGATAAAGTTAATTTTCTTTCTAGTCGCTATGTTTCAGATTTGGTATGAAAGGAATTTCAAAAATGCATATTATTTTAGTTGTTGCTAGGGGATATTTATAGTATTCAAGGACTTTTTTTCCACTTCCCATAGAAGCTGAGAAGGAACATAGACAGAACAATGGAATGGCCAGTGGAATATTCCATACCATAGATGTTGTGGTCAGTGTGGGGTTGGCTGGGGGAGGAGGGCATAATCTAAAAGGGGGATGTCAGGCATAATCTAAAAGAGAAGTGAAGGGCATTCGTTTCCATCTGAAGGTGATGCTCTCTGGGCATCAAGGCAGGACATCCTGTCCACGTGCTTCACAGGGAGTTGATGCGTTTGAAATGGGAAAGCAAACCTCTGTAAGCAGTGAAGAAATATGTTGGAGATTTTAAAGCCTCTACTTCATCCAATTATCTAGTCTATAAGACTCTGATTCTTCATAACCCAGTTTATCAATTAATCCAGATCGCTTTTTACAGTAGACAACTGCTCCTCTAGTTGTCTGCAAATTTTACCAATGACGGTTGTCTAGTTTCTTGAAGAAGGTTGATAAAAACATTTAAGAGGAAAATAAGCCATTTTTCTTGAATATAAATAGACCTCAGAACTAATAGCAGCTGGAATACAGAATCATAGCATGAATTGATGTATTACCAGACAGGTATAATAGATGGAGGTTTAATCAGTAATTATTAAGGTCACCCTATGATTTGTGCTATGAAGCATCTCCTTTTCATTTGTTTGATATCTGTAATTTTAACTACATAGGTTGAAGTTTTCTGTACCTGATGTTAGTTCAGGGTAAAATAAACTCTGTCATAACTCATACACACATATAATTTGAGTTACTAAAGCTGGTGTTCAAATAAATTGGCCATTTTCTAATTTCTGAGTAGTATTCAACCTTGAAAATGCTTTAAATCCTTTTTTTAAAGTGACAATACAGTAGGTAGTGTTTTAGCATAACTTCCACTAAGTTCTCCTCCTACTATTTTTCTACTTTTTTCACACTTTCTAGCTGGAAATGTTCCACGTTTTGTCTTTGACTGACATTTCATTTATTTTTTTTTTAACTAGGGCAAAAATTTTCCAACTCTTTGCAAAAGGAAGACTGAAAAAAAAAAGTATTCTCAAAATTAAAAAAAACCCTAAAGGTGTCATGACCTACTTTTAATGCTATTTTGGACAGGAAACTCAATTCAGCAAGGAAACAAACAGTCTGTGAAAAGTTTGCATATGCTAGCTGAACCATTTCTGAGACAAACGGCTCCATTCGCTATTTTTACTTTTAAACTGTCTTACAACTCAGGTGCTAGATCATCGTGGTAAAATCTGCTTTATACAAATTTTAAAATCCTGATGATATGCCTTTTCTTCACAGAATGGTATCGAAGTCTTAATTCATAGCTCAGAACACTAGAATTAGAGCTTTAGATTTTAGCAGGCTTTTTAGAGAATATTTTCAATCACACCACAAAAGACACTTTTAAGATTATGTATTACTAGCATTGAAAACCTGAAATTTCCTGTGGACTTCATGAAGCTGTTTCTGACAGATTAGATAGCGGCTTGCTACTAATCAGTCATAAAAAAAACCCACAACACTGTGTTTTATGGGTTTGGTTTCTGCCGTTCTTTGAGCTTCAGGAATGGCTGTTTGTTCTTTAAAGCAAAGAGCTCTTTTTTCTTTTTGTTTAGTAGAGCACAGGGTTCTCATGTAAAATACCTAAGGAAAAATATCTCTATGAATAGGATAAACTTGTCTTTTCTAAGGTAAGCTTGACTCAGTGATTTGTAATTTCTCGAGGCATCAGGCTGGCTATTTTATTCTCACTCAGACTCTCCCACTTTGAAATCAATCATAGACACATATCATAATTTGAATTAATACCTTAAAAAACAACAACACATCCTTCCTTAAATGTAAAAGAACAAATGATAAAGCAACTTCTGACACTCAAGAAATAATATCTTTTCTATTCTTTACCTAGTACAGAAATGATATTAAAAAAGAATTTTGAAAACAGCTAAATCTTTCAGTCAGGTCCTAAATCAAAGACCCAAGAAATTGATGAGAGTCTACTGACTTCAGGCATCTCTGGATCAGAGTGCTCCAGCTCAGGTGCTCAGCCCCATTTTGATTTTGCTCTTCTGAAATTCTTAAGGAATGTAGCTGAAAAATTCACTGTGAATAAATTATCTCATGGAACGAACTGCCCCAGTTCCTGGTGATTTGTTCATAGCTTTTAGGTATTGACAGAATTAATAAAAGCCAGAATATGGCAGAGCCCCAGACTGTCGCTTCAGCATTTCACTTTTTTGACTGGATGTCTGAAACTCTTTATCGGATCACCTAATAGAAAAGGACTCTGTGGCGTATCCTTGGCACAAGTATTTAGCAGAGAATTCCTAGCCAAAGAGGGAGGATGAGCTACGATGGATGACTTCAAGCCATACCCACACACCCCCAGCTCTAGGCTGTACCACGGGCCTGGCAACAGCACCAGCATTTCTAACAGCCCATGTAGGCTACAAAGCTGCATGGAATCAAATTAATACCTGCAAATATTAATTTGAGTCATATATTGGGTTTTATCCCTGCATCTTTTAGTCCCAGCATTCCTAGACAAAACAGATAAGCAATACCTTCAGTGTATTGTCAGAATTTAGGAAACAAGTTAATAAGGAAAGAGAGTGAAATCCCATAAGAAATAACGGGTGGGCAGTGGGACCACAAAGGATGGGATTAGTTGGAATACTGAAAAGCTCTCTCCTGAATTTTTTGTGTTAACAATTTTGTAAAACCTCTAATTATTACAGCACAAGACCTGCAATTCTAAAATCTAGAGTTTAATATCAGGCTTCTCGGATTTGCTTTTGTTCTCATGCCAAGCAGATGCATTTGCTATGTATTTGCTATTCGCTTTCTCTGCAACACGGAAACAGCACAACAAAAAAAAATACAAAAACCCAGAAGATGACAGAAAAGATACTGTGTGTCATTAGAATAGTAAAATTCATTGCAGCTGCAGAAATCTGTATAATCTGAGTTCATCTGCAAGTGTAGAGAATATACAGAGAAAAAAAAACCCGAAACAACCAAACCCCCTTCTTTTGGCTCAGAGACAGGTTGCACAACGTGTAAATTAGCTAGTTCTCACAGACCTATTCTTAAAGCTTACTGCTGCCATATCAGGTACCTCCTTAAGATTTATGGATAATGGATGCAAGTTAATGCAATTTAAAATTTTATCTTGCCCCACTCCAATTATACAAATTCAGCAAAGTCTATAAACATGAGGAAACTGGACTTATAAAGCATAAGTTAAAAGTGGAGTTAGAATTTTTCCTGTAATGAAGCTACTGTAATTTTCCTCCAAGACACAGCTGAGATAAACACGAAGTCTCTTCTGTAGCACAGAAGACACTGCGCTTGCAATGCGTATAGTCTCACCTGGGATATGTGGGAGAAACTTACGGTGATGAAAAGCTTCCCACCGCCCCATATCAAATATCTCGTCCAAATGAGCAGAATCAGACAAAAACATTTGTTCTTGCAAAAGAAGAAAACACAAAAAAAACCTCAAGAAAAGACACAAAAAATAGATGAAGGTCCTGGCCAAGCAATTCTAGATCCAAGTATCTTTACATAAGCCTTCATTATCTCCTTTGATCACAGTCTGCCTTTTTATGACCCGTTCTAAAGCTTAAATGGTAGGTTATCATCAACGTCACATTAAAGAATCACTGTTCCCTTTCCACCTCACACTCCTACTTTTGAAACTGTAGGAATATAATGAACCTTTTAAAATGTATAGTTAAAGGTAAAATGTTGACAGCTGTGAGAAGAATGAATTTCCCTTTATCTAAAAGCCGTGCTTTTAGAGCCACATGTATATCTAAGAGGAATATGTGTGTTCAATTTCTTCCTTGATGCAGTGTTCATATAACAGCAGCAATTCAAATAACCACGGTCAATACTGGTGAGAACTGTAGTGCAATACTGACAAAGTTCCAACAATTCTTACGCAGGGCTCTTGGCTCTTATCACTCCAAGTGATCTTCAAACACAATTCAGTAGGAACGTGTTGGTAGTGATAACATTCAAAAGAAAAGAAAAAGGATAGGAAAAAATACTACTTAAAAAAAAAATATTATTCTCTTAATGCTGTCCAACACATAAGGAACTCATTGCCAAAGATAAACTGAGTGATACCTACTGACTGCAGCCATTCCGATATGTTACATCATCTTGGTCTGTATTCAAGTCATATCAAGGGATTCCAACGATTTGAATGGGCATTGAACTTAGTGCCTGAATTCCCATTCTCTAAATCAGGATAGATTAGCTACCTTACCTCATTAGGATGCTAGGAGTATAGTTTCATAAACCCCTATCACCATTTAAAAGAAAAAAACTTTTATGAATACCAAAGTGACACAAATATTTGGTTAGATAACTACAGGCCTAAGTTAAACTGCAACAGTTCAGAATGAAACTCCAGAACTCACTTTTGTACCAAAATTTTCCACCTTTTTAAAAGTTTGTGATGTTCCAGCCCTCCTTTTGCAACAAAATCAGCCCTGAGCCGATTACCTAGAGCCTGAGCACGCCTTTGTTTCCCATATGCATTGGGAACTGTAATACTGACCCCACTACCTTCCAGTACAAATTATCTCCTGTGAAGCTGACTCAAGCAAACATCCACAAAATTCTATTCACATTCACTGTATGTAGCACTCATGACAACGCCAAACATCCTATTTTATGATATTTTGGTTTCAACCCTGTGGCTCTCAAAACTGCTGGCAGGCAGTTGATGCTACGGAAAACACAAGTCAAACGCCAGATTACTTTTAAGAGAGGCTGCAAACTGGTAGATAACACAGACGGAATTCTATTAACACAAGGTGTGAGCTGGCCTGCAGACTTAATGCAAGAATAGATTTCCCTTCTCCATTTTGTAAATTCAATTCCCGCTGCTGTTAATGAGAATTTAATTTTCTTTGCACCATATCAACAATCTGATATCACAAACATGATCAAGTTAAATGCTTCCTACTCTGAGTGTTGATTTATCAACTACACAAAAACATATCTGTGATATGAGACTAGCTTAAGTGCTATGTTAAATAACAACAATATTTTAAAAGGGTAAATCAAACAGGAATTGTGAAAGAGATTTCAGTTCAGCGATGCAAACTGAAATACGATATAGATGTGCTTAACTTACAAATTCCTGAGCTACACAAACTGATATCTATTAAATCTGCACTTTAAAATAACTGTCACAAATTGCTGTAGAGGACAAGGAGATTTCTGAAAGTTTGCAGAGACAGTTCTAATTTTGGCAAGAAGTCAGATACCTTTCCTTGCAAGATTATGATCTATCATCATATATGAAATCCCAAATGGTATGCATTCTCAGAAATAATGATCCAATATTAAATATTTCATTTACATACTGAATTACCTGGGAGAATTCTATGTGATCGTCAAAGATTATTAATCATATCAAGTTGATTAATTTTAATGTGAAACCCAATAAATCTTAAGAATTTTGGACAGCACTTCTATTTTAACACAGTGATATTGACTAAACTCTGTCCTCCACACTCTAAAAATAATAATATTGATGAAGAAAAATTCAGGGATCAATATGCGTAAGACTGAAGAAATTCATGACCCAGCACCAAAGGAGCAGTCATGCAAGAATTTTGGTACCACAAATACCAAGGAAGTATAAAATCATAGAAGTGAAACCCAAGTAAAATAGGATGTGGCTTTACTTGCCTAGAAGAACAGGTTTTTTTCTTTTTTTGATATGGACACACTAAATCATTCAAGCAAGACCTCAAACTCTGTCTTGACTATATTTTTGAGACATAATTGATTTGTGCGATTAACTTGATAGTCATACTTCCAAAATTGATGCAAAAAGCAACTAGGATTCACTGGGTTTATTTCTCTTTTTGGAACTTCTAAAAGTGGGTGGAGAATAGTATCATTCGCATGTTTGTTGAGACATTCCTCTACTTCTCATTATTAGAGGTAATTGGTAATAGTACTTTTTATGTAAATTACTACCTTTGCTATTGATTATGTGGTGGCATGATTATTGCTGTTGTGCTTAGATACCTAATCAGTACTAATATTATCATCATAATTGTGACTGAGAGAAGAACTAAAGCTCCCGTTTGGTGAATTAAAACACAAGAAGGAGCAACCTCTGTTCCTCAATCATTTTGAGATGTCAGTGTCAATCAAGCACTGCCTTACAGTTCAGCATCTGCTGGAAATATTTTCCTTTTCCACTCAAGCTCAGCTGCAGCTCAACTACACCATATGTGAATTTTTAGATTTTTCTCATTCGAATTCAAGAAATATTTCATTTATAAAATTAAAATGATTAAGACTCTCTACAGTTTCATAAGAGTTATTTAGGGATGACAGTCAGTCACTAGTGGCTTGGATGGGATTTGAATCAGTGATGTAAATAAGGGATATTCTGTAATTTGTTATCATTTCCTGAGCCAAGCACAACGATATTTTACATGTTCACATCAAGGAAAAGCATGTAATTTGATCAAGCTGCAAGTGCAAACTTCTTGGCAGAGCCTGAGGGAAAGCAATGACAATAATAAAATAGATAGGCAGGTTGTCAAGAGAAGTGAGAATACTTTCAACTGCACATTTTAAAGGAAATCCTGCAGTGGAGGGGCTAAAAATGTTGCTTACAACAGTGCCCAGAGCTATCCTGGAGCTGAAGGATTAGTTTATGAACTGCGGACACGCTCTTATTAAATGAACTCAGATAAGAGTTAAATTCATTCATTTACTTAACTCTATTGTTGGCAGTGGAGCAAATCCTCAGTGATGTAAATTAGAATTGGAGTCATGACAATTTCCAGCATGAGAGTGTCTGACCCCAGAAGTATTTATTTTGCTAGAAAAAGTAAAGACAGTTTATATGTAAATGAGATGCAGCTTTCCAGCTCTGTATAATTTGTCAATATGGATGTTAATTTCACAAAGACTGAGCAATCTCTATTCTAGAATAATAATAAGACTTGATCCCACCAAGCCTTACTTGTAGTGGTAATCTTATGGTGGTGGGACCAGAGGAACAAAATAAAGGCCACTGTCATGAACATATTCAGGTGAGTGCATGTCATATAATACTTTCTTTTATATAATCTTTGATGTGTTTCTTGGTCTCTTTCAAGATAATGAGCGATGCTAAGAGCTAAAAAGAAATGCTAGAACATCTATTAAAAGTCAGCTTTCCGATGGACTTTCAAGGAGTAGTATTTTTTGCAATTTGATCTGGATGTAGGTAAAAATATGATTTTATAGGGGAAAGCTGATATCAAAACTACTGGTACCCTTTCTCCTCTTCATTGTAAAAGGATTTATACCTGAATGCAGAAAACATTACAGAGCTTAAAGCTGTCACATGAAGTGTTTCTTCGAGAATTTCCCCTCCTGGGAGTTTCAGGTATAAATCCAGATTCTCTGATTTATTCACACTCTTGATAGCACTGGCCTCAATCTGCAGACTGTGCTTCTAAGGATTTGAAAAGAGCCTTAAAGCATCTGTAAAGGCGAGAGTGCTAAATCCATTTCAAGGTATGTCATAAGATCATAATACAGGCTATAGACATAATATATTTTTCAAAAAGGACACATTTAAAGCATTTTCTCAGACACAACACTGAATTAAATCACTTCACTTGAGAACTACCAAGAGAAAAATGCCAGGTGCAGAAAACGAGTAACAGGATATTTCATTTCCATTTTGCCTTCTCCTTAAAATATTTGAATTTATTTTGTTTTAATTTTCTTCTGATATAATTAGCATTGACTTCAGGATTTTCAGTTGACTAATGCACAGATCCATCCTGATTGTAACATACACGTTCTGAGACTCTTCCGATAACATTTTCTAATAATCTTTCTCCAAATCACTCTGTCTGTAATAAAGTTTCTAATAAAAACAATGCAAACTTTTGTGCGATACATGCATCCTGTGATGTAAGTTTAAATTACCTAGCACTCATCTCAAAATAAAGCTTAGAAGGATCTATTCTGTTTTAATAATTATTCTAAGCCTCTGTCTTTGGGGCACTAATTGGTGAATTAGTTAACTTAGTTAAACACAGAGTCTTTGATTTTGCTTTGTTTTGTTTATTCCAAGTTCTTCTTTTGATAGGTCGACATTATTTCTGTCCTCTCTGGGTCTAGAACTCTCATTTATTCATTCTTTGTATCTCTTCCTTATTTCCCACTGTCTGCTAAACACAGTCCATCCATCCCTGAAGAATGCAATGGATATTATTCAGAAACATAATAAAAGCACATGGTGAGGCTTGGCTTCTATCTACCAAAACGCCACAGATGTCACTGGAGTTTTAGCTTGTACTTAAAAATAAGAAAGCACCAAAAAACTCAAGTGCTTTTCAGACTGGGATGATTAGAAAATGGTAACCTAGGAATCACAGCAGTTATAACATTTATCTGGACTCAAAAGTCAATTGTCATAATTAAAAATAAAGGAGTTCATTGGTTGTTTCTGGATGGACAATGATCAACTTGTACCATACCGACAATATTAAAAACCGACAACTGGCATCTTCCAGAAAAAATTCTTTTTCATATTTGTAACGTTGCTTAAGTATGTGTAAGGTCATTTACCAATACTAAGATGGGTAGAATAAGTAAGTATCTGCCAGCCCCATACGGTTGCTTGAAATATCTACAAAGTGCAAAGCCAGAACGCAGGAAAACATACCATTTTTTTCCTAATAACTTTTTCCTTGGCAGCGGCTACTCCATTGTCAGAAACAGGCTACAAGGCTAGGTCGATTTTTAGTCCGACTTTGTACGGCAGTTCTTGTCCTACAAAACTGAAAGACCTAAATGCCATATCACAGAACATTGCCAAAAGAACATCACTCGTGTTCAAACCTCATCCATCAACCTTACTTAGGAAACCAGCTTTATGTAGAATAGCACATACCACATAAGTCTGCTTAGTCCTATTGGAATACGAACACATTTTAAACAACTAAATACATGCTTCATTGCTCTGCTATTATTTTCAGTAAGGATGAATTTAAGCATGGCCTCAACCATTTGCCTGAATCTGGCCCTGTACGTATTTATTTCTAACGTCCATACTTGAAACTTAAATCCGTCATAAACAGCCTTGTGCCTTCAAAAACTATAAAACGAGAAGCACATAATCAAACATCAGCTGCCTACGCTCAAAAGCTCAAAGGCAGTTTTAAATAAATAAATATTAGAAAAAGAGCTTTGTTTCTTTTCACTGAAAAAAGTGAGTTCCCCGGGGAAAATCTCCTTCCCTTTTCAGCCCTGTCTCCCATTGCCATTCCTTTGCTCCACAAATAAATAACTAGTGCTTATTTTCTCCATTTTCCTGCACACCTCTTCAGTAGACTCCTTTTACATACGGAGCCATGGGGCTGCAGAATTTGTAACAGGGATTTACGAGCCATGTTCTCTTTGATTGGGAAAATGTCAATAGCTATTAAAAAAATAAGGGAACATAAGTATCTTATCAAAGAGCATGCAGCTAGAATTTCCATGAGCCATACCTGTGCAAAAATATTATAAGGGTATAAAACCATAATTCTGGAGATCATTAAATAAGGCTATTTTTTTCTTCTTAATTTATTGTTCAGTAAGTGCATTTTTATTTCTTTAAAGACTTACTATAATGCTGTGTGAGCAGGCAGCACATACCAAATCTGTGGTCTTCTCTTGTGTAGACGTAGGCATGGGCCCACACAACATATATTTTGCAGTCACACTTACAATTTGCAAGTTGTCAGATCTCTGTATCATTTATTATTCCTGCTATCGTCTCAGAATATTTTTATGAGCCAAGACACTTTTTTTTTTTTTTTTATCACCAGGAAAAAGAGCCAGGAAATATACCAAAAGCAACATTTGCATTTTCCAAGACAGAAGTTTCACAGAACACAGATAAAGGTGCCCTTGATGTTTCCAAAATGCATATGTTCCCTTGATACTCAAGTTTCAATACCAACTGACTGGGAAATAAAAATGAAAAACCTGATGCTTCTAAAAAGACTTTTTAAAAACTGTATTTGTTGGCCAAAGCTATATTTCAGAAAAACTCTATCTTACTAAATTTTCCAGTGAATGAATAAAAATATATACCTTGCCATCACACGATGCCCGAAATATGCAGGTAGAATCATTATCCAAGTAATCACATTATACATCTGAATTGCAGACCACACCAGAATAGCACCTTTAAACCATCACATACAAACGCAACGAGCAAATAAACCATGCAACACATTTGGCAGGTTAAGCAGAGTTGCATCAATTAACTTCAAAGCTCTCTAAAGGCATGATATAACATTTTGCTTAAGAACGACATGATGTGAGCTGTCTGTTTTAAATCTCTGAGCAAGCTGGAATTCGAACTATTCAGGCAATCTATCAGAGCCTGTTCAAGCCCCACATTGGGCGCCAATAAATACGTCGTGGTTTGGGCCAGACTGGCCACCGAGGCAAACAACAGATGCTCTCCTCCACCTCTCTCTTCAAAGAGAGGACGGAGAGAGGGAGAGAGAGACTTATGAGCTTGGAAGGAACCAAAGTACTTTAATGAAATATTAATAATAAAATAATAAAAATAAAATAATGAAATATATACAAAACCGTGTCAAGCTCCCAGGATCACATCACCAGCTGGCATTGGGGAATTCCCATCCTAGACTCAGGGACGGATGGGAACTGGATTCCAGATCTGCATTCAGGATCGGGATCAAAGGCAGATGAACACACAGAATCCTCCTCAGGCATCAGCCATTGAAGAAAGAGAGCTGACCCTTTGATGCCTCACCTTTTATACTGAGCATGAGGCAGGTGGGATGGAATACCCTGTTGGTCAGTTTTGGGTCACCTGTCCTGTCCGCTGCTCCCCGCAAGTGGGACCCCTCTGCGCTTTTCCGCGTCCGACCATCCAACGGGGCAAGTAAAAAAGTTAGGTGGCCCTGGGTGCTACAGCAATAAGCATAAGCAAAAGCCTCTCTGCATACCATGCCTGGGCAGCAACTATAAACATAGGTCTTACCACTCTGAGAGCGAACATTGTCTGCAAAATATGCTGTTAATTTCAGTAGTTAGAAGAGGCTTAGCTAAAAAGTGACATTACTGAGCAGAAAATTGGTTCTGTTTTACCTCAAACCAGGACACCTGCCCTACCAGGTTTTCAGGCAATTCAGCTATCCCATTTTCTGGTAAGTGTAAATTACTCAGAAAGAAGAAAACTCAGTTCAAGAGGGACAGGGAACTGCTGGAGAGAGTCCAGCG
>RSEF01000004.1:43694453-43716092 GCA_003993805.1 Himantopus leucocephalus | reverse complement strand
CCAACTCTGAAAATTCCGTGATTCCGTGATTCCGTGAAAAATAACAAAGGAAAAAATTCCTTGGTTTATATCACACGTTTCACCAACATAAAGCTATTTGATCATCATGTAAGGAAGTGGAGCACAAAATAATGACACACAGAGATGAAAATAAAAGAAATAAGGATACAATGTAATTGATGGTGCTGAAGTTCATATTTCTGTTAGACATCTTCACAAGAAAGCGACTGACATCTATTTTTGGTAGATGGGTATGGAAATGGCTAACAGGTCTAAGCATTATTACTTTTATATAGACGTCTCTCTCTTTTTCCACAAAATAACATCAAGTCAAATGTTTGACTGCAGATGGTGAAATGTAGTTAGTACCATCTTTTATTTGATTTCTGAGAGGAGCCCAAAGTGGATATCATAGACCATATATACGCAAGACTGGATGTCAGCACTGCAATCCTCTTTTCTCCCTCCTCTCAAAGTCAGTTTGCCTAAATTTCTTTAAGTACAAGATTTTCCAGTTCACTCCACCGATTTATCTTTTCTCTTAAGTAAACACTGACCTTTCTTTCTACTCCCATCTTTTCTCTTGAGGTGTTTTAACATAGCCCTGTCCTTTGAAAAGTAAACCTGTTAATTTTAGCCAGAACAAGACAACCTGGCATTTCCAAATTAATGATCTAATCAACCAGGCCTATAATGCTAAAACAGTGATGACAGGTAACTTGGTCATTAGTCTAGCTGTTTGCATTTTGCTTGCATTTCTTCTGGCAGGCATTTCAGATCAAGTTAAGAGGCATGCAGCGCTCTCAGTCTGAATAATACCAGTCAGTTCTGTGCTTGGGTGGGGGATACATGAGGAAAATCCGAACTGCACCACGAGATGGAAGGCTGGTCCTCAAATGCTGTTTGGAGAGAGTTAAAAGTATAATTTCTAGCACCAAATTTGCACAGACATACTTTAAACAGCACTGTGCACTAACTTTGCACTTGCACCACATTTTACTGTGTTGAGCTACTTTTCTACTGATGTTTACAACTTACTTTTGAACACTGATTGCTTCAGCTTACTAAACAGAATTTTTTTTCTTTTTTTGTAGGTGGGAGGAGACTATGTTTCTAACAAGATGTAGAATAATGACTTAAGCACAGCAAGGGGGTTACAGCTAGCAGTGAAAATCTCATCTCCAGAACTTCGATATAGCTGGGGGCAAGCCTCTCTCACAGTACGTCTGTGCATCAGGCTCACTCGAATGAGGAGACAGCTTCTGTGTCTAACACCCTTCCTGAAATTGGTTGTCCATGAAAAGACAAGGCCGTCATTTCTGATGAAAAAAAGATTTTTTCATCCTATTTCAAGTGGGTGGAGAACATCAACCTCTTTTGCACAGGCTGCTAGAAACCCATCAAATAGTTGTAATTTCTGCAGCAGGGCCTGAGCCAGGATTTAACTGTAGGCTAAAAGAAAAGCTCAGGTTGACATTCCATCTCTAACATAAAATCCCAATGCACAAGCAAAATGTTTACATTTATTTCTTGGATACAGGCTGCCTCTTATTTAATCAGTGTAAAACTTCATGATATCTCTGGCAGAAAATACTCTAAGTACTGTAAAAGGACAGATTTTACATCTATATTATCAATAAACCTAAGACAAGTTTACACGATTGCAGTTCTGTCTCACAATGAACTGTTTTCACCCAAAACTATTTAAGGAAAATATATACAATTCTTCATCTACAGTCAGACAAATAAAAGTGCTTCTACAGTAAACAGGCAACATAAGATATTTAACAGCAACTCAAGAAAAGGCTATAAAACCACCACTTTCAACTTTAATGGAGAAAGAAACACTGCGATTTCGTGATTAGCCATAAATGCCATGCAGCATAGAGAGTTTCCTTTACAAAAAAAGATGACTCAAAATCAAACACAAAGTAATTCAGACCACAGCTAAGATGGGGAAAGATAGCATAAGAGGAGATGAGAGAAGAATCAGGTATACAGAAAAAAAAAAGTCATTTAGAAAAGGAAATGTAGATAGCAGTTTGATCTCAGGACAAAACAATGAATTTGCCTGCACAACATCAGGATGCTTTAGGACAAGGAAGAAATCACAGCAAGTCTTGCAACAGGCATGTCCACCATGCTGGAAGCTGATAGGAACCATCAAAAATGCTGCAAAAAGATGGGGTCACCCCACTGCTCCGCACTCCACAAAAACCTGAAGAGCTAGCAGGCAGCCTCGGCTGCAGCATTATAAAACTAGGATTGCCACGTTTCTCCCGTGCTGAGATGTAACATCCCTCTCTTGCCAGGGAGGGTCTTGCCTAATCCTATTCTAGAGTAGCTGCCAGGCACCTGCGGTTTTTTCAGCTTATACATTATCTATTTTGGGTTGTCAGGTCAAGACTTATGGACAGAGCTATAGTTGCACCTACTGCATTCCTGCTCCTCTTCCTCAGACTCCGAACTAGTCACTGCTACGCTGCTTCCAGCAACCTTTCCTTTTTGGAGGTAGTAGCAGTGAAGCGTGCATCTGGTGGAGCTGAAGAGTATTTGGCGTCTAGCTGGTGCCCTCACTTACCTTGCCCTTCCTACAGCTTTGCTGTACGCAAGCTGTACAAATCAGCATAGTACATGGACTGACTTCTGAAGAGTTCACAAGTAAAAACAGTCTTACACAGTAACTATTTTTTCCACACGTGGTTATCAGTGCTCAGAATTAAATCCTGTTATTACTAGTGGTATGACAATGATTGCTGACCACAAACGTGTGTTTGTGCACACAGGTGAACACGTCGGTGGGGAGCAATGAGGGAGAATAAGTGAAGATAAAACCGTATAGTAAGAAATTAGGCCCTGTGGAACATCAAATTTTGCAACCTATCAGATACGATTACAGAGGGATGAAGATCTTTGAAAAAGCAACGCAAGTATAGTTGATAACTATATTCCATCTTGCAGCAATACAAAGTTCTTAAGGTTGTGGTTTAATGTATTTGACTTCAGTCAACCATAAATACAGTGGTAAAAGTCTGAAGCCAAATATTACATTTATTACTTTTGTGAGTAGTTTCACTGATTTCAACCCCGGAAAGAAATTA
Source organism: Himantopus leucocephalus (assembly GCA_003993805.1). Classification (NCBI taxonomy): domain Eukaryota; kingdom Metazoa; phylum Chordata; class Aves; order Charadriiformes; family Recurvirostridae; genus Himantopus; species Himantopus leucocephalus. The sequence continues at coordinate 43,712,991 of RSEF01000004.1, read as the reverse complement.
AGATAAACAAATGAATGCAGATATGTAAAAGGGATTATTACACTGTTACACACCTACTTCTCGCCCTACTTTATTAATTCTGATGTGCTACATTACAAGTCAGTCTTAATCATTAGGGGCCAACAAAAATAACCAATCTTTCAAAGTAATTTTAACTGAAGTTTACATGAGCGCACATGTCCATGCACATACACATACAGATATATTAATACACGTTTGATGATCATGAGAAAGTCAAAGACCTGTGCTTACAAACATGGCCACAGATTTAGAGTGCATACATTTCCAGATACTCAAATTTGCACAATGTAGACCTGATTTTTATAGAAGCTTTATGAAGAGACAATATCAACTGAAATCAATGCCTCCTTAGATCAATCCTCACTGTGTAAAACAATTCAATCATTCTACATCCAGAGGACAAAACATACAGCTTTTTGACCTGTAAAAAAACCCCGAACATCTCTAGCAGCGTCCACAGATTTGTAGTTCTAACTTTATCTAGAATAAGCACGGAACAAGCAAGACACAGCGCATAGGTCAAGTGAACTTGGGAATATGGTATCCACAGAGACAAGTTTCTCCTACCTTTCTTCTACCCATGTCAAATAGGCGGAACTCACATCCAGGAAATAGGGAAAAGGAAGAGGCCAGGTTGTCAGTGACCAGAGGAAAAAGAAAGAGATAGAAAGATTATTCCCTGCCTAAGCATTGAGGGAGGTAAAGAAGAAATAATTGAAGAAGAAAGTGGAAGGGACCTTGCAAGGCCACCTAACTTCAGCAGTTTTTATAAGGCAAAGGTAATTTTAACTATACAAACTTTAAAGACAGACCTTTGGCTCATAGGAATGTATCAAGTCATCATAGTCCCATGCAATGTTGGCCAAGCAAACTGCAGTTCATCATCAGAGTACAACAAGATGCACTTTATTTTAAAGCTCTGTATGACCTCACTGAAAGAAAGGGTTTGCTTCTGGCTGTTAAAGGCAGACACATCAGCTTTAAATGCCAACCAAGGGAATTTCAGAGCATTCTGTGACCGGATACACTGAGCAGTAAGAAATTTTTTTTTTTTTTTCTACCTGGCTGTTTTTTTCCAGGAACTTTTCACACTAAGCATCAAATCTGAAATGACTGTATTTGTTTCCTCCTATGAATTAATCTGTTACAAAAATCATGATCAAAACCATACTGGGCATAGTTCCTTCTCATACAGCACAATATTCAAGTCAGATGAATGGAAATGTCTACATGAATCAGGCTTGCTTATTAAAATACTTCATTCAGTTAACAGGAACACATTACTTGATTTAGTATAGTCCCATAGCACATCAGTAGCCCATCAGTGCCACGTTACAATATTTAACAAAAGATATACTATTAAACAAAGTATTTGTGAATAAATCAGCAGCGATTTGTCTGCAGTGTCTAACTATGAGCAAAGTATTTGGCTGATGACTTTTTTCCTTTCGGTACAGGATGAAACTGAAAAATACATTTTAAAATCTTCAATTACGTTGCAAGTTGCAGAGTTTGGCATCGGCATTATTAGTCTGACATTTATCCTTTTGTTCAAATAGCTCTACCTAATAGAATGTCCATATCTTTTTTTAACTACATAGCTTTCCTATACACTTGAGGCTTTAAATGCATTTTAAATATTAACAAAGCTTTCATTAAAATGCAGAAACAGGGGTTGGGGAGCTACTAGAAAAGGCTTTACTCTGTCTCCTTTAGTTTTATGTGGAAGTATTAATCAAAACCTTCATTAATATTGTATGAATTCAGAGCCTTTGCACAATTGGAATGCACATTACTTCTTATTTGCATTACTCTTACTTTAGGGTGCTCCATTTAACAAAAAATTTAGGAGTCTGAGGATATTTATGCATGTCTAGAAAGGGCTATATTGCAGAACTCATGTTCCAGACAAACTTCTGGATTTATGAAATGGAAAACTGAAATTCAGTAGGAATCTCAAGCAGCATTTCCAAAAATATACATTTGATATGACAAATCCAGCTCTGGGAGAGACTGATTATTGAGTGCTCAAGATTTATCGTTAAGGTTTTGTTCTTTCCTTCCAAGACTTGGGGTGAAAAAACAGACAGACAGAAACATCCATAGCCTCCAGGAAACTGGGAGAGGTTAAACAGAATTATCAACTGTGCTGCTAAATACAGAATTACGGAGGGAAACAACATGCCTATTTTAGATTAAAGTCACAAAGAGCAGAAGCTGTCATGGCATGTAAGGGAAAGTCCTTTCTTAGATAAACAGTGTTAAAGGACAAAAATGATAAGAAGAAAGGAACAGTTTCACATTAGCAGGATATTACTAGTATCCTGGTATCTGTACTAATCTTCTGGGATCTCTGCTGGTTGACATATTCATAACATGATCTAGAAAAGCTGATGAAGAGCAGAGTGATAAAGTTTGCATATTGTACTAAATAATTCCAAGGAGTAAACATGAAAATGGATGACAGAGAATTCAGATAGATCTCATGGTACTGAGTGACCGTGATACAACAGATGACATTCACTGTTGATAAATGTGAGGTAAGGTACATTACAAAGAACTATTTTACCTATAAAAGGACAAAGGAAGGAGGGGCAGGGGTGTCCCAGATTTGCATGAATATCAAAACCTTAGAAGGCTTCAAAAAGCATAAAGGAAAATCCATTAACCCATGTTCCTTAAACACAAAGGCACTATCTTAGTCTAAGAAGTCTTTAAAACTTGCACTGCTGGAAGGCATGATGGTTTATGGACGGACTGAAATGTTTTTCTATTCTTCCTTAAGCACTCTCCATCAGTCTTCAACAAAGCGTGTTGGACTAGAGAGGACCTCCCCAAACCCTTCTTATATTATCTGAAACCGATTTGTTGGAGCCAAAAATCAGACCTCTCTTATTTATTATTAAATACTACCATTATCTTTTTGTGATAGTAATATTACACTGCAAAACACAAACAATATGTGCAAATACTCCCATTGATGCAACTCTTCATTCCTCTATAATACTGCCTCCCCTCCCATGCCTAGAACCCTTGCATACCCATACAGAAGCTTCAGAAATTGAACAGTATTTTTATTTTGACAACATTGGTTCTACTAGATTATTCCAGCTCTACAGATGAAGAAACCAACAGAAATTACTAGTTTTGAAAAAATGTAACCTGGAAAAGTGACATCCTGTGGGAATTCTGGTACTGAACTTCACTGAGATCAAAATTTCACTTGTGGATTCAAACAAGTAGTTAAGAATTTCACTAAAAGGCTTTTTGGAATCCAAGGAAGGAGAGGACTTGGGATCAGGCTTTAAATTGAGGAAAAAGATTGCACAACAGACAATTTCTACAAGATAAGTAGAAAGCAGCAAAACTTAGGTGAAGTTACATAGATTTTTTTTTTTTCCCCCAATAAGACTTATTCGTATCTTCTGGCTATGACATTTTTAATTCCAAACAGCAACACAAAAAAGAATAGATAGATATGAAACCCAGAACAAACCTGTGAGGCTCCAGTCAATATTATGACTGTACTGAGTGAGCCAAATGGTATAAGTAAGCATGTTAAATTTATATTCATGGTTCACTTGTACGGTGGAGACTTATCATTATTCAATACGTGAATTTTATAAACACATCTCCAGTTATTTGCCTCTGCTAGAAACGCACTTGAGCATTTTCATTATATGTATTAGACCCAATGAAGTTAAAGGAATTTTTTGTTTATTTTAAGTGTCATCATATGGGGATACAGAGCTTCTCATTTTCAGTATTTTTACTTGCTTTTGTCAATTCTCTAAATACACAAAGTACAAAGCTGGTCTATATTTACACTGGAGGATGTAAGGCAGCTGCTTAGCTCATGTTCTGAGATTAAAAAAAAAAAAGGGAAAAAATTGCCTGTGTTAGGCCTTCTCCAGGGCTTTTACTAAGAGTTTAAATTTTACTTAGTTTGGGTTTGACTGCACTAATGTAGCACACGGATATTTTTCAGTTCAGAATGAGTTTATATTTTCACACTAGACTACGCTGTAAACATAATGATAAAATTTCCAAAAAGGAAACTAACTTAATAGTGGTTTCTCTTAAAAAACTGAGCTATTAAGGTAGTGTGAATAAGATGATTAAAGGAAAACTTAGAACTTAATAAAATTTTTTAGATTTATATAATTTGCCTTATTTTACAAAAGATAAATGAAACTTTCCCACACAAAAGCAGCACCACATTCTGTAAAACTTGGAATACGTTAAACCCACTTTATAATTTCTGGATTACAGCTGTCTTTCTCTAATGCAGATGCCCAAGGTGGTAAATCTGCATGCAGCAACTTTAAATTTTAGTGTAGGAACATGGCCAAGAAGCACGCATGTTGAAAATGAAACTGAAAATGTCTTAAAAAGCACATTCGACTGTGAAAAATTTGCAGAATTTGTCACTTGAGATTGATTTTGTAATCTTCAAACCAGAGGTTACTCTACTTGAAGATATACCCAACTGCTGATGTTTGGGGTGGAAGGGATATGTTTCAAGAAGGGACAAGACAGAAAAGCAGCTTAAATTTATTCTAATAAAACTACTCACATTCTGTACATGCAAAATCGGAAGGAGTTTGAGGCAGTCACTTGTTTGAAGAAGCTACAAACCTTGAGGGGAACAATTAGTGTCATGCTCCAGTTCAAGCTCCACCCTTTGCTTTGTTATGCCCATCTATTTAGAGTTAACTATTTGGGAACCCATTTCCTGGTGTCTTTCTAACTACACATCAGAGGCTCCACCGTAATATGCATACCAATTATGCATTTAAAAGCACTTCTGCATTTAGCAACAGCCTAGCAGGCAGAGAAATGAAGTAAAAAAAGAAATGTGAAAGAGAGAGGTGCAATGTTAGGACTCAGGAAAGTAGTATTACACTAAAGGAGAGGCAATTTCTTTCTCCAGCCAGAATAATAATACATAAAAGTATATTCATATGGTAAATAAATGTCAAATGCTATAAACACTAAGGCCAAGGAATACGAAGAGATAACCTTATCTGTCTGTGTGTGTGTATATATATATATATATATAAACTAGTTGCAGATATCAATGAAGAAGCCATGATATGTACGAGTCTGATGCAGTAAAGTTCATATTGTGAATTCTGGGAAGTGCGAAGTCTATGCTACCTAAGGAGTTTCCAAGCTTCCATTTTTTTGAATTAAAGTACAGAAAAGAAATGTCTACATTCCAGGCTGGAGTGCTACCTCAACCTGAGGCTGAGGATGTCACTTACATCATTTGGTACCTCCTTGCCTCTGACACTGCTGTTTAGGTACTAACCCCACACTGTAGACTTACAAATTTTCCAGTTCTCTCTATACAACAGATGTCTTGCCCTGTCTTTACATCCCATGAATGGCATAGGTGTATAGCTGACCTTCTTTGCCAGTTATTCAAGGTTTTACTATATGTCACAACAGACTTAACACGTAACAGCTAATTATCAGGCAAGATAGTTCAGACAATCAGCTTAGTTCCTTAAAAAGAATAATAATAAGAAAAAAGATGGGTTTCTATCGAGGTGTTAAGCTGTACAGAAATTGTAGTGCAATAGAAGGACAAGAATAGGATTGATTAGAAGCTATGATATGTTCACAGATCATGCTGGGAATCTCTAGTAAGCACAATGCATCTTTAATGCAAATCAATATAGACAGTCTGACGATGGCCCTTGAGAAGGGAAGCGCAATCAAGGTGCCGCTCCGAAAGACAGAGCCAGTCCAGCAGTGAGCGCATGGGTTCTCTCTTCCCAGCATCAACAGGAGTGAAGAATTCATCTGGTAATTATGGCTGTTCAAATGATTTTCACTATTAAGTAGGCTGCAAAATTCAGGAAGATATTCTGGGTTTTGCCTTCTAATGGCACAATTACTCATCGACAGAGCACAGTAGCACCATTGTGGGGAACAGCTAGCAAACATCAGCCTCACAAGCTGTAGATGATATATAATTTGAACAGAAGTTGTGAAGTTCTCCCCATATTGTCTTGGGAGCTTCAAAAACCCACTCTCAAAACCATAAAGTTTTGCAGTAGCTTTTTTAAAGAGAGAAATTGCAAAATGAAGGCACATACGTACCCTCCAATCCCCCCACCAATCTTATTTTCAGATGTTCAGCCATAATTGTGTAGGCCCTGTTCACCAAAGAACGGTAGGTGGGCAGTCATTTTTACAACATTTACTCATTTATTTCAAGACGGTGTCTAGAGTTATACTTCTTTCTATGAAAAATCTTCAACAGTCTCACTAAGTCTCTCCGAAACATATGGTCCTAACTCCACTGTTTTTAGTGACAAAACGGAGCGGGGGTAAGCAGTGATACTCAGCAAAGGAAAAAAGCCTTATGTTGAAAACTCAGTAAATTTCTAAAACGTAGTTTACATTCCACATTAATTCAGGACCTTGAGTTAAACGTAGATTTAAAAAATAGTTTGAACTAATTTCCCCTATCCCCTGTTCTCCATAAACTTGTATGTAATTGAACTTGCAGGATCTTTAAGTTAAAATTGGAGCGGGGAAAAAAGCACACTGCTCCCCTAACAACCACATTTCTGTCTGAAAACACTGACTTCTTAAAGGTATATCACTGCCATTTGAAACGCTAAAAACTACGCATAGTTTGCTGCCACTGCTGGCAGCAACCTCTGCTCCTGCAGACCAAATGCATAAGGAGATGAGAGGGCTTGCACTAGCCCTTGCGAGAGGTGGCCATGGTGATTAACTGACCCCAACCCCTTTGTCCCTCTGCCTGAATAAGTGTAGTGGGGGACAGGAGTCAGGAGGGGAACCTCTGAGATCACTTCAGGCAGGTCCAATGCAAATGGTTTGAATGAACTGCTTGTGCCCAGGCCCTTTGATCATGAAGAGCTGAGTGAAGAGCAGCACAATCCCTGGAGCAGCTGAAATGAGCAGAAAGCTTTCCAGCACTGCACTGCACGTATGCTCTCTCCGCACCATATATCTTCACTGGAGGAAACACGCCGGGGGAGGGAAAAATTAATTGTTACCTCAAGGAGTACAACGCACTCCATGCGATCTTTGAGACTAGGGGCCACAGTTTCCCTTTGTTTTTTCCATTATACTATACCATCTTTCATCTGGTGAGGGATCTGAAGATGTTGGATGACGGTAAGTTAGGCACTTGAATTCACAGAAAATAGTTTTACTACCAGAAAGCACATTCACTTTTCATGGTAAAAAAAACACCAAAAACCAAACCAACAAAACCAACCCCAGACAAGTAACCAAGAAATCACAAATTAATATATAGTGCTTAAAATTCACATGGATAAATCATCCTTGGAGCTTATTTGACCATACAGTTCTGAACATTTTGTTAAATGACTTAAATACCTGTAAAGTTGTAAAAATATCTTAAACGTTATTGCTTCTGCACCTAAACTTAGGAACTTAAATCTTTAATTGGCCATATAAACCTAAGTGCTTTCATCTTCCAAGATGCTTAAGACTCTTAGCTCCCATTAACTTTGTAAATTTAGATCTCTAACCCCTACTAAGCAAAAAACAACTCTCCATGCTTCTAGCTTTTTCATCAAGTATACTTTTAGTGTGGGATGATATTTCCCTCTCCGAGGAACAATTATGTAAATAAAATTAACATATATGTATTTATTTACATTATACACACTTAAACACACAGCTAAAATTGCTTTTAAACAGTTTACTGTTTCATCTTACAATCTTACAGTTTAATCATTAAGGCTTACATTTCTTCTCCTTTTTTTAATTACTGATGTGTTAATTATAGAAATATTCTGCTGTGAGAAAGAATGGGAACTTTGGCTACGTGGGCTACTTTATTTAGTGTATATTCCACCACACCATTTCTAAAGTACTCTAAAGGGTCATAAATGAAAATTTATACCTAAAGGGATTCTAACATATCTAAGGTATTTCAAGCAGCTTTTCTGAAGGTAATTTAGTCTTGTTGGAAGAAAAAAAAAAGAAATTAAGCATTTCAGCAAAAAGTATATATACACACGTATGTATTTGTGTGTGTGAAGAAGAATTCTATCTAGTCTACAGGAAGATAAAAACAGCTTACAGCAGGGAAGATCTATCACAAAGAATAACTCAAGCCAATAGAAAAATCAATCCAATATACCACAGATTGAGCATGCAGTCTAACAAATCCACTAATGATTGAACATCAGGAACAAAATTTGAAGAGTAAACATTAAGGAGTACCACATGGCAGAAAAAACAAACTTGAAACGAGATAGAAATAACCATAATAAGTGATAACCAATCATGACCAGAGACCATAGCATGACATAAGATAAAAGCATAAAATAAAATAAACTCCTCATAAATCTCTTGTCAGGACTCACGGTAGCTCTAATGAACTGCTCCATCGAAGTCTAAACCCAAAAGTAATGGGCAAGTGACCCTCTTCTAATTCCCCGTCCAAGTCACTTGGCTGATTACACACTTACATTAGAGTGATAAAAGTCTGGTGAGTCAGTCATTTGGCAGAACAAGAAGAAAATACAATTTGATAGCTTCTCTGAATCTTTCTATCATCACATTAGGGAGGGGCAAAAAGAAGGAAAAAAACTGATGACAAAAATATTAAGAGTTAAGGACAAAAGTCCTGGACATTAAGAAGAAAAGAGAAACCAAGAAATAAAATGGCTCCCTGTAAAGCTATTATCTCAGAAGTTAAATGCCAGGCACAATTTCCTACGACTGTCTCAGGCATAATGTATTCATTTTTGCTATAAAGAATACTGTGATGGCAAAACTCTGAATTTACCATCAGCACGTGGGAAGAGAGGAGATAGGGTGACTTTCCATTCAAAGAGGGGTCAACAGAAAGAACAGGAATAAAAAACGAGAGGCCAACAATATCTACTACTGTCCATTATCAACCCATGAGTCTTTTGCAGACTTGCCTCAAGTGATTCCTCCCAGGATCCTAAGCACCCTCTGAAACAGAGATTTCCAAAAGATGTATGATCATCAGGAGGGAAAAGCCTCAGGGCTTTAGAAATAGAAAGACCTGGAGTCAGAAGTCCATCTCACCTTTGGGGCATTCAGGATTTCTGAACATCCTGTATTTGAGGCTGGGCAATCTATTTTCACACAGAGAGCTCTGTGGCCTAGGGCTTTATAGGAAAACTGTAGGCCACCAGCTTTTGTGTGCATGCACCTATATGTAGGTATGTGTATGTGCATACATATTAATGAGCTTCTGTATGAACTTAAAATGAAACTGTGCTCAGCCACAAATTTTTCTCAGATATCCCAGGTCTTCCTAGTGCTCTGTGCTTTAAGAGAGGGATGCAATTTAAAGGCATTATCACTATTTCTACATAAATAAGATATACAAATAATAAATTATGCAAGTCTTAAAATGACAAGCAGGCACAGCATTGGGAATTATTTTCATTAGTTGAATTATGGGCAGAAGTCTGAGGGCAGTGGCAAATGGCTAAAAAATAAATGTTTCTTTACGATTAGTTTTACAACTTACTAGGATATCAGTAGTAAAAGCCAGACAGTGATCTTCTAACTGTAAAAGGGGAGCAGAGGAAGTATCTGTAATCCAGCTTTTAGCATTTCACACTGACTGCCTGTACTTGGAACCCTTGGACGGCAAAAACAAAGCAAAAGAAACAACACAGAGAGCCTGCATAGGAAGCAGCCATATTCATTCCCTTCCTACACTTCTCCCAAAAGACTGTTTCTTCCTCAAACCTCTTCTGTTGCCACTTTGACAGGGGCAAAGGAATATGAACATCCTTGTTGTTGTATCACCCAGTAATACCAGAAACTAAAAATAATGAGGAAAAAAAGATGTCTTGCCATTCCACGACATTATTGAAGGGCCTCTCCCTACCACTCACCTTGGTCTCCTACGTGCCCATACTCATGTCGCTAATTTGCACCAGTTCTCAGCCTAAAACTCACCTTCAAGTGGCAATCGTCCAGACTAGTCAAATCCTATACACGGGCTATGTGGAAAAATGCACCAGCCAGCCAGGTTTGTACTTCCAAGTGTTACGGTTTGAGAAGCCCATGACAATTTACTGTCGTTCAGACAATTATTCTGTCACCTGATGACCCCTCCCCACCCAGGAAGAGGAATCGGTGAAAAACAAGGAAACCTGAGGGTTGAAATATAAATAGATTTAATAGTATAACACTAAATAATTAACACTAATAATACTAAAGGACTGGTATTGATCCCGACACCAATATAAAAAATAGGAGGATTATACTCAGCCAATTCTATCCATAGGAAGCTGTGCCCTCCCAGCAGTGGGCAGCAAATGTGGGACACTGTGAGTGCTATGGCTTCGGGAGGAAGGGAAGGGCTCAGGGGTCTGGCACTGGGGCAAGAGGTTCTCAGAATGGCAGCCATCAAGGAAGAAAGAGCACTTCACAGCAAACTAATTTATATTGAATGTGGTGCTCATGGTATGAAATAATCCTGTTGGCCAGCTTGGGTCAAGTGCCTGCGTCTCGCTCCTCCTCATCCCTGCACCTGGCTAACTCGAAAACATTGAGACCTTGAAATCCACATACCATAGCTGGCTATAAAGTAAATATTTTCACAAATTCAGACACTGGAGTCTTCTAAAAGTGCACTTTTACCAATCATTAGAAGAGAAATTTGTCGCACAAACCAGGACACCAAGTTAAAGTGTTGGCCTTTCTACTAATACAGAAATAGGCAGCAGAGAATACGAGCTAGTTGTGAATCTGTCTTTTTCAAAAATGCAGTAGGGGATGGGACACGTCCCACAAGACTGACTTGAAATAACAGCTACACAAGAAAGAAGGCAGGGAACTGTGTGGCAGCCCTGAGGCACTTCACAACACTGTGTACCAAGATTGCTGCATCAAATACATGGCATTTTTAAAACGTGTCATGATTCCTCTTTCTCTGCTGTGTTGAAAGAGATATGATTGTTTCCTCTTTCAGTAGAGACACAGACAAAAAATTAATAACCATCTCTCAACCTGGTTCTTGAATTGTTTTTGCTCCTTCTAATTTCCTGCCAAAGTGTGTAGTCAGTTTGCAAGGTGACATTTGCAGAAGCTCCTTACAGATTGATTGGCTAAACTGCTGGGGAGCTGAGAGAATTCATATAAAGAATGACCTTCACTCGTTATAAAGTCAGACCTGCTGATATTGCCACATGCCAGCAAAGTCCACCCGCTCCCTACTCAATGCTCAGAGAGGGCCGCTGCTGCATGCAGACCACAAGCAGGTCAGCAAACAATAGGCTGGATGATCTACAGAGTTCCTGATAACCCTCTGGTGAAAAGTCAGGTCATGGTGCTGCCTGCTGAATGCCAGGTAGGAAAGGAAAAAAAGCAAACTTTTCTTGGAAGACATCCTGCAGAGTAACAAAGACTTACTTGGAGGGTAAAAGCAACTTCAGGCAGTAAACAAGCAAATTCCTTCTCTTTGTGAGCACCTGCAGGCTCTCCTTATCTTCCCATCAGGATTTGTCTCCCTTTCAGCCTTTTCCTTAGAAGCTGCCGCACTCCTGGTGTAGGTCAAAACTTTCTACCACTGACATGACTACTCCTCTGTCCTTTCAAACCAAGCAGCTCAGACAGGGGCACTTGCCAAATTTGCATTTGGTACAAAAAAAAAAGTCATTGCTCTGTATAAAAACATCTAACACCGATTAATAATTTTGCTGTGCTATCGACAATGGCAAATTGTGTTTTAATATTTCTCGGTACAAAGCAGCACGCCTGTGCTTCGGCAACAGAATAGACTCTGAACTGCTTACATGTCTCTGGGCAGGTACTAAATTTCTGTTTTCTTTTACTTCTTTGGCTTGAAAAAACACATTGGCAAAAGACAAGACGTGTTGGTTTATTTTTGCCCATTTAATCCTTCATAAATATTGCCATAACGTAAACCTCCTGAAATAGATGGCAAAACATAACTTTAATCAAAAATGATCCCTTTGGGAGCTGCAAGCTATATATATACAAAGTCTGTGGCATTTCTAAATTATAGTCCCCCCTGCAATATAAATTCACAGCCTTGCTGAACGAATAATGCTATCACTGAAGAATTTTTTTGATTACTTTGAAGTAAAACACAGAATTGACTGAACTTTAACTACAGTCCTTGATTTAATTTAATCAGATTTAATCATGGCACAGAAATCGAAGCTCATGCTTTTGTGATGTGCTTCACAAAACCTTTCATAATAGCATATGTTTAGGAAATTGGTCATGGTTTAAGGCTCCACATGTAAGGGTCAGTGCTCCCAAGTATCAGGCAAGGAGCATGGGTTCAGGGGTAACTCAGGGAGCTTGCAAAAGCTGATCTTTTTACAGAGATTTGCAGGACGAGAAATGTTTATAGGCTTTGAAACTAAGTTGTGAAATGAGCCAGCTAGTATCTCCGGATACCTTTCACAGTTTTGAACTGCCTTTTAGGGCAGCACCTCCCTCTATGTGTTTTAGAGGTAGATTACTAGTTAACATATGCACTTCAATTAGCAGTCTATAATTAATAGGTTTTTAATAAAATAGTGACTAGTTCATTATTCCAGCATGCAATTAAAATGTCATTAGCTTTTTCACCACTGACAAGACACACAGACTTTAAGGTGTTTATAAAATATTTCTATACAACTTTGGAAAGTGATCTATTGTCATGATGTTTGTATGAGGTTGAACCACACAAATAAACAAACATTTCTATATGCACAAGTCCACACATAGACCAAACCAGGAAGTTCACTTACAAACTTCAAGCTGAAATAAACAGTAAAACCATCACAACTTCATGGATACCTGTTAATCCACAATATCCAACTTGCTGTAATTTCCTAGAAAATTACATTTGCACCAAAGGAAAAATCCTTTTTGCTCTTGGGTTAAGGTTTGTGAAAAGGAGACCAGTTTTAACTCTCACCAAGAGAGGGCAGTGAAATATCTCAAATTATTAGAGGATCCCACACAAGAGCCATATACCTTTATAGCAAGCATGATAGCAAATAATCTCTGCAGACATTTAATTTTAAATTCTGTGGAGCATTCAACTGATGCTGTATTATTTTTAACTAACATCCTCCCACCCCTAAGTAAGTGTACTGTTGTGTTTGGAACTAGAAAAAACAGAAAGAGATGATGGATAAAACTATGAGTCCTTATGAAGTAAGATTTTGCTTTTTTTTCTCCTGTTTGAAACAGGTTTTTCAAAGCAGAATACTAAGAAACACCTGCCTTCTAAAGCCAGGCTCATAGCAGTGTATAACTTTCATTTTCAGTATCAGCTGATTTCTCCAGAATGTGGGGACTTCACCGTTTAGCTCTATCCCATACTTTCTCTTCTTTCAAAACTCAAATTGGCAAGTTAGAGGGCTGCTTTTGTTCCCAACTCTTAACGATCTTGTTACAGGTAAGCAGCTGAGCTATGCTGTTCAGGATGATTGATTTTTTTTGAAGAAGGCAGTACATCCATTTTTTTGCCTAAGGTTATCTCAAGACTTTTAGGTTGAGAAGTTTAAATTGTCCTACTCCAAAATCTTTCATTAAAATAGCTGTCATAAGTCTGCTATTTGTGGTCTCCAAAGGACTGCAACACCTTCACGTCAATGGCTTCTTGCAAGTCTGACTCTACTGCTATCCAAAGTGAAAAGTTTGAAAAATAGAGCTGGCAAAAAGCCAGAACCTTTCTCTTTTTCACACCCAGGTGAAGATTACTGTTTTGCTGAGCTAAGATAATGACCAACAACTGAACGTGTAACCTTTCAATGGATAGATGTAATCCACAGGAAAATACTTTGTCTTCTGCAGAAAGACTTTGGGGTTTATGCTCAACAGGATTTGAGAGATCACAATGATGACAAAACCTGGCCAATCTGGCACATGATTATATATGATTATATTTGCACTTCCCAAGGCACCTTGCAAAATATATGGTAAAAAGTGGTTAAAAAAAAAAAAAAGAAAAGAAATGGAAAAAAAAGAGGGACAGAGACAGAGAAATACACTTCCACTTCATTTTATCAATGGCCTTTGAAGGCTTAGAGCAGTTTTAAGTCCATTTTAAAATGGATGTAACTAGACCAGGCATTTCTATATGGGCTTTTCCTCTCATTCTACGGCAAATGGAATGAATAAGAAAATACAAAATAAAATAATGATGAGGACAAACATTTCTTTAACAAGGTGTCATAACATTCTCTGTTTTCTTTATTGATGTTTTCATTTTCTCTTGCAGAAATGATTTGCCTCAATATGCTAAAAGTGGCACAACAAACTAGAAAGCAGCTTCTGATGACTAATGGACTGACTGACAATTTAGATGTTATAAGGCTGTTAGAAAAGAGCCTAATAAAACTTAGAAGGAACATACAACCAGAACCAAAAAGAATTCAGAGGAATCAATCTGTAAGAAATGTGGGGTACGATGTTACATACTGAACATATTAAACAAATGGAGATGTGGTACACTCTGAGAAAAATAAGATCAGAATTTCTTATTGGAGTTTCCTATCATGTCTGTCCTCATGCCTCCCAAATAGTAAAAGCAGCATGACAATCTTTGCCATGAAATCAGTTTGATGTGAAATTCACTCCCCTTTGGACTGAACAGAAATGCTTCAGTATGTAGGGATGCTAAAAACATTTGTATTCAGTACATCAATCCCTGTTTAATGCAATCTGTTGGTGGCCTACAGTCACAAAGCGACATAAAGATTGTATTCTCATGTGGGAAGATATCCATCACTTAGTTGGTCTTGTCATGTTTGCTTTCCTGCAGACACAATAACTGGCAAAGCTAAAAGCAAGCAGGGTGTAAGGTCTTCAGCAGTAAAGTTAGTAGCAAGAGAGGACAGTAACTTCCATATGCCGTTCAGCGTACAACAAGCCCCACGGCCAAACAGAGAAATCAATTTAACTATCCAGAATCAAGCGTATCAAGAGACTCATTATAACTTTACTGTAGACCAAATTAGCTGTGAATTATTCTAGTCTTTCAAACATATTTGAAAAGGTAATTTGTGAACAAGTAGGTAACAAAATATTGGGGAAATACAATTTACCTTAGTCTACACTGACCAAAAGGCTGTACTTTAAAATCTTTCTGCTAGCGACCAGACATGTTGACTATCCAAGTACTGTAGATTGGGCTCCTGCATAAAATATTTCCATATATCATTACCATTGTAGAATAGAAAGTCCACCTTATCTGTTTCTTCCTCTGCAACAGATTGTTACAGAGATAACAAAAATCCATCCATGTGGCACTTCGTTTCCCAGGTTGTAGCCCCACTCTGAAGCAAACTCTGTGGAATTACACCCATCAACCCCCATTCACTACCTAAAATCCACTGTGTGAACAAAACCACTCTGACAGTGAACTGGACCTACTCTCTGATTCACAGCTTGGACAACGCCATCCGTAACCTTTTCTGAGCCATTTTTTCCAGTGTGTAAATGAACCTGTCATGCATTTTATGCCAGTTCCTACATCCCTGCAGCAAAGCATGGAAATTCTCAGATGTGATTCTTTGCGAATGCAACATTACGCGTGACGCACTTCGCATGGCAAAGCAGGCTCACGCAGTCAGAAGCGGAACATGTAATCTGAGGGAAAAAAAGATGAATGAAGCAGCAAGAAACATAGGCCTAGCAGCAGGCCTGGGTGGCTGGTCCAGGGATTGCAAGGCAAAGTAGTTGTTGCAGAGAAAAGAGGAAGATGAAGATAACTCTTAAGGTATACAGGAATGGATACAGGGAAATGAGTTTATAAAACTGTTTAACCGCTGTGGCATGGGTGGGACTGATACCCCCTTTAAGAAGTTAATAAATATTTTAACAAAATTGCATTAATTGACACTGTTCCAATGAGTGGTAAGTGCGGTTTAATCATGGGTATATGCTGTTTAACTAGATCCTAACTAAAATATTTATTTTCTTACTTCCTATGCTTATGTCAAATATTTGTCTCAAGTAACATAATACACAGCTTAAAATCAATTGACTAATGAGATCTCAGACATGCACGTTCAATGGGGAAGTCACATTTTATCAGTAGTTAATACATTTAGAGCTAAAAGTACCTGAGTACTAATTCAGAATACTAGTAAGTTTAGAGTACTGATACATTATAGAGCCAAACTGATGCAAAACACCAGTATCAAGGCTTTCAAATACAATCTATCATTTTTAGAAGCAATCAATTTATAATGCAAAATCAGCAGAGGTGTATACAAACTGCACATTGCATGAAAATATTCATATAAAACACTTACAGCTCATTATTAAGGCACTCCATTAGAATGCGTACTTTAAATCAGAACTTTATGAGCTATAAGTGCATTAATGATTATAAAAGTGCATTTAAAAAAAAAAACCCACCCAAACAAAACACAGAAAAAACAAATCCAGCATTTCAGACTAACACCTTTATGAGTATATAAGGTGCAGAAGCAGCCTGGTTCAGCATGGACCAGGAAAATGCAACCAAGATGAGACTAGATCTGAGCTTCAAGGGACACAATGAGGAAGCAAAGATGAGATGGAAGAAATACAAAGAGGCAAAGCAGCAGGGCAAATGAATTGGAAGCACACAAAACTGCCCAAGATAATACACCTAAAGGGTAGGACAATTAGCACAGGAGAGCAGGGTGTGGTAGTAACAGAGAAGAGATAACTCTCACAGTATCTGCGATAACACTGGGATTGCTTGCGAAACAGTGAACAGCCCAGCCATAGCAAAACCACCCTTACTTCTTGCTCTAGCCATGGCTTGGATCCTAATCTCTGGTTTTGCTTCGGCTTCTTTATCCATCTCTCCCAGATAGAAATATTGGATAAATCCATGAAAAAACAAGGGGGCTTTATTTCCAAGGGTTTAAGGGAGTCACCATTTCCTGTACCACGCACTTTACTCTCAATGTATGTTTCTGCTGTCTGCAAATATGTTAAAGTTATTAGTTATAGTTAGTAAGTTATTAGTTTAAATCCAAATGTTATTAAATTCAATTTTTTTTAACTCAAACATGCACCAGTTTCGATACATTATGCTACATTTTCCTAAACCAAATCATAAAATGCTTTACATATATGACCAAAATTAAAGTTAATTTGAGCTCAAATTTCAACAGAAGGCCTTTTGTAATTTATCCCATCCTATCCTTTTCTGTTTACTCAAGAAAAATATTCTATTCATTGCTATGCTTGAGACAGAAATGTCCATAATAAGTTTCACAGGTTTTGAGAAATGGAGAGTATTAGTATTGAAAGTAACAATGAGACTATTTTCTAACAGACATCTCCCACAGGTGCCAGACACCTTGCCAAATTCCTTAATACATAGTATTTCCCCCATTTAATTCTAGCCTAAGAGTTTCAAAGCCTTCTTAGTGCTTACAATTTCCTGAAAAGCTTTACTTTTCAGAAAAAAGGGTTCTATCAAATTAAATTCATTCTGTTCACTGAGATGAAAATATACAGTATTTGAGACTTAAAACGTATCATTTTTTCTATTACTTTCGCTGTGCATTTTAAAGCAGGAATACACCATGACAATAGTATTTATTGTTAATTTTTATTGCAACTTACCCTTTGATTACGGCATTACATCATAACTTCAGAACATGCAAAAATCTGAGCACTGTAATTTCAAGGCTGAATGATAAAAATCTTTCAACACTATGAAAGAACTATAACTATTCTGAAGTCATCAAAAGCTCCATCATCCTTGTCTTTATTATTTGTAAAGAACTCAGAAAGTGCAAGAAGGTGGCCCTTACCAATTACAAAGATGTAACTTTTTATCTCTGGAAATCACTTTTAAGATTCTTTTAATTGCAGGATACAGCTATAACCACTTTATGGGAAACAAATCTCAGTATTCCATAAATGCAATATCGAGAGAAAATGACGTATCACTTCTACTTATGAAGTTCTTTTGGCAGAGAAGAAAGTGTAATTGAAAATTTTTACTTTACAAATGATGATTTATGCATAGTAAACTCTGCCATATTTTGAAAAACACGAGCTGAGTAATTTAGCTGGAAACTACAATACATTATAAACAATGATACAACATCCAAGTAGAAATCACAGGGACACTTCTCTTTGTCTTCTCAAATATCGCTATTAGTTTCTCATCTGTCTTAAAAACAACTCAACAAACAAGGATTTACTGTACTTTCAGCTGTGTTGTGCTAACATCAGTGGAAAACAATTTCCAAAGTTTGACGTGCCATTTCTCCTCTTTCTCTTTAGCTATCCACTGTATCAACATGCAATTTCTGGTCCAACCCAAACATGATACTCCCTGTTGACTCAAGCTGTTTTCCCTGGTGGGCACCACTCTACTCTCGCCAGGGGACAGCCGACCCTATAGATGCCTGCATCCTTCTGATGAATTTGGGAGCCTTTAGCAGCTCCATATCATTGAATCTCAGAATGGTTTGAATCGGAAGGGACCTTAAAGATCATCTAGTTCCAACCCCTGTGCCAT
>RSEF01000004.1:43680122-43694353 GCA_003993805.1 Himantopus leucocephalus | reverse complement strand
CTTATGTTGGGGACTCCAGAGCTGGACACAGTACTCCAGGTGGAA
The DNA here is from genome assembly GCA_003993805.1 of Himantopus leucocephalus. NCBI lineage: Eukaryota > Metazoa > Chordata > Aves > Charadriiformes > Recurvirostridae > Himantopus > Himantopus leucocephalus. Next base: position 43,694,308 of record RSEF01000004.1, on the reverse strand, counting down.
GCAGAACAGACGGGGAAAATCACCTCTCTCAACTTGCTGACCATGCTGCTTTTGATGCATCCCAGGATACGGTTGGTATTCTGGGCTGCAAGCACACATTGCCAGCTCATGTTGAGCTTCTCATCAACCAACACCCCCACATCCTTCTCCTTAGGGCTGCTCTCAAGCCATTTTCCACCCAGCCTATATTTGTGTATTTGTTCATGGATGTTTTCACATTCCTGCCCACTCTAAGTCTACTCCCACAGCTGTGGAGGCTGAGGGTGGTAGATATTATATATCTCTTTCTATATATAGATAGATATACAGATATATAGAGGGCGTTCTCAGTGGAAATCTACAGGCCCTGTATTTTCACTGAGTTCAATTACCAGTTTCCTAATCAGCTCATGACTTGGCTAGCTCCTTTAGATCCCACAGCCCATGAAGGGAGGACTAAAGGGATTAAACATTTGGGTTTGGGTTCTCCCTGTCATCCCAGTATCACAGTAAATGATACTGAATACTCTATGGCCGCAGAGGCAAAGGTCATTGGGCTTATCAGGGCTGCTTACCCCACTGCAGGAAAATGCTGCCTACTACTGTCAACAAAATATCATTGAGCATCATGCTCAAAGAAATAGTCTTTAAAAATAAACAAAAAACCCCACTCCCCAATAAAAACTAAACAAAACTCAAATCAACTTGCTTTCATCTCTGCTATACACAAATATTCAGTGTCTAATAAGACACGTTTTCATATTGTCCTGCTAATAGGCTAGCTTGGAACAAAGAGATCTTACTGCGAAAGACGACAGTTCTGCCTACTTTAAAACTTGTACCAGCAAAGTTTTGATCAATATGAGCCTTCCAGGCCTTTCAGATGTACCATAGGGGCTCACCCGACATTAATCAGCCTACAAGACAACACAGCCTTCAAGGAGAAGTCCCTCACAAAATGTGCAAATTAGAAACAATTTATTGAAAGATTGGACCAGATGATCTTTGAGGTCTAACCTGGGCTGTTCTACAATTCTATGATTCATTATTGTGGGGAGACATGGTTAGCAGGACATAGTGGGCCATCTAATTGTGTCAGTCTTGACTTGTGGTTCTTGAAGAAAAAAGCAATTTATCAAATCCTGTGAAATATGTGTAGATCTACTTCCACGTATTATGGACTAAGACCTGTGTTATAACCCTTAGATGTATCAGCCTTTCCAAGGCTGTGCACTGAGCTCTTAATTCTGAGAAATGAACAATGCCCTTCACCACCCTCAAAAGCTAAAGCTAAATGACCCATTTCCTACTACCATCTCTTCATGCTTCCTGTTAAAAGCAGCTCAATTTTTTATCATCCCTCTCTCCTGTCTACATGGTTTTCCAATTACTATTAATTTTTGACTAGGATACCCAATTTACATCCAAATTTGAATGGAAATATTTAACTTACTGAAGATATAGTTATTATCTCCCTCTTCACATGATAAATTTGCTACAACACCCCCTTCTTTTGGATGAATGGAGAGTTAAATACACTTATTACTTCTTCCTACTACTGGAAAAAGTATGTTTATTTCAGTTACAAGCAATTTTCATCAGATGATAGCTTTGATTGAAAACAAACTAACTCTAAAGAGCAAAAGACCAGCATTGAAAACTATTGAAAGCTTTATTTCTAAAAGGTACCTATAATTCATTGAGAATCCCCACCTTAAAACAAGTAATTCCAAGTTAAGTGTTTTATCCTATTAATTTCAAGGATGATGAGCCACATTCTTGAAGCAGCACCCACTGAGTGCTCCCTTAAAGGTGAAGAGAAGTCCCTAATGGGATTTCCAAAATCGCATAGAAGCATTACTGCCTGAGAGGTCAATGAAGCATTAAGTCCATTCTTAAATCATACGCAGTTCCTTCTGACATTATTCAAAATGTCAGTTTTGAAGCACTTCAAAGTTCCCAAGCACTTCAGATCTCTGAAGTGAGTTACAAAGCTAATTTGCTCAGCTGAAGTATTTGAGGATAAAAATTCACAACAACTTGCCAGCCAGTTCTGCAGATCCTTGTTCACCAGGAGGCTTTCACAGCTACTCGAGCAGACAAACCAGCTATATAACTACAGTAAAGGTGTTTCAAAAGTGTCCCAACCAATCATACCAAAAACCGTAAAGGGTTACTAACCGCAAACACTGAGTTTGGAAAAACAAAAGTGATGTAATCCCTCGGCCTGGTTGACCTGCGGCCAACTGCGAGCAATTGAAGAGGAAGAGAGGAACACAAAAATGAAGGAAAAATGTCTAACAGATATGAATCAAGTTACACACGCTACACTAACCTGAACAACATTCAAATCCAAATTCTGTTTCCCAACACAGTTATTTAAAAACCACCATGCTATTTCTGCTATTCAGAAATTTTAAGGACAAAGAAACCTCTGCTATGAAAAAGAAATGAATAAAGTTCTGTGTCGTTCTTTGCTCTTATTCCCATTTTGAAGCACAGAATGACGACAGAGGCCACTGTGGTGAGAGGCACTTGTCTCGCAGCATCAACAGAAAACAAGAGTTAGTGATACAATTCCAAGGTTGTTTGTTTTTTGTTGTGTTGTTTTTAAATTATTATTTTTTTGACTAATCATTCTCAAGTTTCCATTGTCATAACAAGATATTAAAGGAAATTAAAAACACAACTTCGAAAGTGGAAAATATTTCTCCTGTTCTTTGCTGTCAAGACAGCTACATTTTCGACAGGAGATGGGTAAAACATAACCTCTTATCCTGATGAACAAAAAACTGAATAAAACTCATGAAACTATATAATTTAAAGTGCATAAAAAAGATTTGTCTCTTTCTAATGAAAGCAATCAGTCAAAATAGGCAGTTCCCAATCCATTGAAAGCAGTTTTCAGTAAGAACATTCATATCCGTTTTGACAAGAATGGAAATTCTGAGCAGAAGAGGACTCATCCCTGCCAAAATTGCCAAGAGAAATACCACAGAGCACCAAAGTCCCAAGGGGAATTTCTGTTTGACATCAGTCCTTCTCCCCAGGGCCCCATTGCACTCTCCGCTCCTACCACCCTGCATTTTCCCTTTTTCCCCACTGTTCCCAATACAGGAGCAAACCCCTCTTCATTCCAGAGTGTTGCAGTTACTCAGAGGCTTGAAAGATTTTTTTGGAGGTTCAAATCCCACTCCTCTAGCCCTATAAATGTCACCGCTAAAAGCCATCCACCTGCATGCTGAAAACTGGATAAACCTGTACCTTAATTATTTGAGTTGAATTTTAACCCAGGCACTTAACCTTATTATTCTAGGCTGGGAAATCTGGACACCCACTTGTCTTACCACCTAAAATCTCCTCTCTGCTTTACAACAGGTCCTGCTATTTTCAAATGCCTGAGCACACTGGAGCTTGGCAGACACGGCTGACTGTGCTGCTTCTAAGGAGAAATAGGTGGAATAATATGTCTCTATTGCACTATGCTTTCCTTGGCTTTGTGAGCATTAATTTAGAGTTTGAGTGTTTGTGTTCCGGGTGATTTTGCTCATAAACCTGATCCTGGCTCTTATATATTCCTGGTGGATTTCCTGCTTCACAGGTGAATAATTCACATGGAACAGGTTTCTACCTGTAGTAGCAGCTCTGCTCTGCATTTATTAATGATCACTAGAAGAAGGACTTGAACCTTGGTCTTTCATATTCCTATGGTAGAATCCCACAAGCCACTGAATCCCTCTCTGGCTTCTTTACTTTGCACTTGTAATGAACAATGAAATACTCACTCATCCAGACAAACAGCCCAGGGTCAGGGAAAGCACCTGGACAGTCCAGCACCAAGATTTTGATTCTCACCGCCCCATCTGATTCAGAGTCTCCAAAACCTGACAAGTTCTCCAGATGGTACACTATTGATTACTTTGAGTCAGGCTGTCTCTCTTTCTGCAGTCTCAGGTTATAAAAGAACATGCTTTATACAAAAGCAAAGAAAGGAAAATTTTTTAAACTTTTCCATTTTTTTAAAAAATTCAGGAATACAATTATGGATAGAGGCATTTTTTCCATTTCCATTAGACTCAAATATGCATTTAGTTTGACTTTTAAGCTAAACAGAAGTGCACTTTCAAGTAAATCACAGTTCTCTACTAACACTAGTTTCATTGTGATAACGTGCAAATTCCCCAATTAAATTTCACTGAAACTTCACAAAAGATTTGCAGAAGCTAGCAGAAAGTGAAGAATCAGTCACCATATCTTCATCTATTAATGATAAAGGAAGGAAACCATACTCTTCAGCAGGTTTACAGCAGATTTAAGTACTGTGCTGAACTGGAACAGCGGGTCCTAGTTCACCAAGGTATTTAATTACCTCTAACTTTAGTACTAAGTAGTTTAGTTCATTTCTAGCAGGCTGCTTAAGCATTTAAAGTTGCTTTTCAGAGAGTATCATCTTAGTACTGTGCCAGGTCCATCTTTTCTATCAACACTAAAGGCAAAGCAGTCAGACACAGCAACATTTCTTTTCAACTCACTAGAAAATAAACCATCAATAATGTCTCTGTAAATTGCAAGTATATCTTTCAGTCACATCATAAATTGCATGTCAGCCTTTAGAAACAGCTGAAACACATCACCGCTTAAAGTACCAGGTGCTGATATATATACATTTTTTAAATCACATTACAGAGCTCTACCTTTGATCGTGATCACAAAGGGAACAGGTGAAACCATCATTTACCTCAAGTAGCTAACCGAGACGAAAATACTTTGTCTGCTCTTGTTATTACATAGTGTTAGTTAATAAGTGTCAGCAGAGCTATATAACTTCTCTTTTTATGTAATGGAGCAAAAGGGAGTAAGAGATAAAAGATGCAAAAAATAAGTTTTAACTTCATAAGAAGAGGCAGCAACTTCCCCAAGATCAAAATATACACTTGGACTATATGTTGCTTTGCGATGCAAATGTAAGAAAAAATTATATACTGGATAACAAAGCAATACCACTGTTGTAATCAACAACTGTTCTCAGATGAAGTGGAAGTAGCAATTATTTTACTAGAATGAAAACAAAACACGTGATACAATTTTCCCATCTCTGAACAAACAACACAGCTATAGAAGGTTCCACGTAATGCTTAATAATCTGTGAAATAAAAACCTGCATGCATTAACTCCACAGGGAAGGTCCTGCCATTCGCACTGGCAGAAAGAGAGAGGAACACCACATCGGTCAGGCATTATGGCCAAAGGCCTTTGGTCGCATTCACAGATAACTCTCAGATCAAAATAAACAGCATTTCCTCTTTAAGGTCATCAAATTAAAATCATTTAGGACAGAGCCCTACAATCCTACCGGGCAAATGAGGAGGGCTCGAAGCATGCTGGGTTACCCAGCTGCCCCACCCAAGGTGTCTGTTTTCCTGCATGCCCATGGATCTATCCTTGCTCCAAGGCATCCCCAGGTGTCCTGAATGCAAAGAAAGCCTTTTGACATGGACATCCTGGTGCGGAGAGGAAGAGATGCAAGAGCCTGGCATGCCATCTCATTTCCTGACTGGGAGAAAATGACAGAAACCATCTTCAGAAGAGAAGAGAAACGTACAGGAGGAAGGTGTATGCTAACAGTGATAGGGAGACAGACCAAAATGCACCATGATCTCCAAAAGCCCACACATGGTGAGAAAACCAGTATGGGAACAGGAAGAAAGTCCACTAAACTTCAAAAGTTGTAGCACATGGCCTTTGAGCACAAGCCCATTCTGAATTACAAGGAGAACTGGAATAAACATGAAAACCACTTTATTTCTGCAGTGCTGTTTTCTACACCACTAAGATATAACACAGTACTCCTCTGAGCCATCAAATCCCTTTTGTTCATTTGTTTGTTGGATGGTTATTCACAGGAATGGCAGCTTTTATTTCAACAGTATAGATAAAAGTATTGCAGTGAAATTTAAATGTCAAAGAATACATACTCAAATGTCAAATACCAACAGACAAATGCCAACAGAGAAATGTCAGAAATACACCCGTCTCTCCTACTGAATATAACTATATCTGCACAAATGCAAGACACAGCATGATGTGTAAAAGCAAGAGTTTTTCTGCGGTTCCTTTGGGATGGTAACGCCACTGGTATCAATAAAATCAGTATCTGGCAGCAGTCTGACTGTATTACTCCAAATACATGAGCCTGGTAACACATATAGCCTAAACGATCCATGGTTGGCAAGGTGATGGACGGCATTTACAGACAAAACGGTACAAAATTTTTATTTCAGGTAAGTCCCACTCCTGAATTTGCTAAGTCATCACTAGATGACGGATGCCAACACAATGAACTTCCACAGGAATGCTCCCACTGCTTCCAGGTATGACAGTAGCCCATGAAAGTTGAAGGAGTGGACTTGCAGATAGTTTCTGCTAGGTACATGCTCAATTTGACCAACAAAAACAAACACAAAGATAAATTCTTGGGTTTCCTAAATTGTTTGTTTTTCGAGTCCTAGGAATATCAACCTGTGAATATAAATGAACTTCTCAGAAGTAACCAAATGACTCTGGAATCCAAACAGAACTGATTTCAAGCAGAATTTGGACTCTTGAGAAATCTGAGTGTGTTTTAAAATTTTACTTGCTTTAATGAAAATCAATTGATTGTTCCTCAGGAAAAAAAAAAAAAAAAATTCTTTACACACTTCACTTGGTGTGAACTTCTGGTCCCAATGACTTCAATGGGCCTTTAGTCATGATCTCACCCTTCATTATCTCCTATAAAAGTACTTGGAAACATGTTAATTAGGGAAGATGCGTTTGTTTTGAAATTTCAGTCAGTCTACTAATTGCAGCTGTTTCCACTAGAGTTGAGAAATAAAAATGGTTAGGTAGTTCTGTAGTCAGACCACTAAATACATGAAAGACCACTAAATACATGAAAATCTGAAGTGCACTTTAATTAGCGTAGCTAACAAAAATATATCTGACTCGTGAAATTATTGTGATTTGCTTCCAACAGTAGTGGCTCATACACTGTAAAGTAAAACCTAATCAAAAACAAAATACGTGAACTTCTGTCAAAAAAGTAAAACCAACATATGGCATTTACCCCTCAAAGTTTCTTCTCTAGCTCTGTAAAAGTTTTTGGATCCCCAGCTTGTTTTTTTTTTTAACTTTGTGACATTGACTATAAATATCATATTTATTTAAAATCCTTTTACTTTTTAACTTAGTGTAAAAATATAAAATAATTGGAATGATTCTGAAAAAATTTTTTAAAGACTTTTCCAGGAGCAATTATCACATTCTCACAATATATACAGAAATTTCTTTCTAAAGAAAACTCATTTCTCTACACCAGGACTCTTTCTAAAGCTTTCTCTGGATCACTGAATGCTGTTTAGGAAAAAAATTGGAACAGATTAAATCTGTTCTGCTCCGGACACTTTCTTCCTTTTAACCAGCTGCAGCGTGTCACAAAATTCTAAGGACAGACATTTATAGTGCAACCTTCAACTGGAAAATTTTCTTCTAATCTCTACCTTTAATTTTAAATGCTCATCTCGGCAAACGTAAAAAAATACATGCTTTCAGTATCTTATTTTTAGCTTTGCTTTTCTCCTGAACAGGATCTTGTGACACCGAGTTTCGTGGTCTAATTATATTCTGTGCAAAACTCTATTCCCTTTGACCAACTTCAAATCTATTTCCTTTCAAAGACAGTGAATGTCTCTTTGTCCTTGAACTATGATAAGGGGTAAACAAGGAAGACTCAAAAAGCCTGTTTGTACTCTCTCATTGTTTTGCACAATTTACGTGTACCCATGGTCGTTAATCTCTTCTTTAAAAGCAAACTGTACCATAGTTTAAATTTGTAATATAAATCTGAATTAAACCATCAGAAATAGTTGGAAACGCTAGGAAGCCTTTTTATACTTCTTTATTTCCAACACCTTTCTGTGGGTCTCTCTCTCTCCCCCCTATCTTTTTGTGAAATGGAAGACAACAATTTAGTGCTTCACTCAGGCATTCACCCAGACAGCCCTGAAGACAAAAACCAGCCAAAGTCAACCAATTAAACTAAATGAAGAGATACAGATTTCTCTTAGGACGGACTACCTGGGGTCTCTAAAGAATAAATAGCTCCTCGATGCATAGCACGGGAAATAAATCAAGTCAAAATATGTTGAAACAGACTGAATTTATAGGTGAGGGAATAAGGACTCATCCAACATTCTGGTCGCCTAAAGACTTTGCAAAGCGCATCCCTAAATATCAAGATCCAGTTCCATCTAGTTTCTGAAGCATCTGTCAGGATCTCTGCTCAAGGTGACGTAGCTATAGGCACGTGTGTACATTAAGGTATTGACAAGACGAAACAGCAGGAACAGAATCACAATTCCAATGAATAGCAAAGGAGACATGTCAGGAGTTTGGAGCCACTTTTAACTTCTTACTTCTCTCCCTTCTTTCAGAGCACTTATCTATTACTGCAGAAGGTATGCAGACAAATGATGTACTTCATCATATAGTGACACTGACACATGGAACCAGTTTACCTATATCAAGATAACTTTCTCCATCATTTGCTTTCAATCACTTCAGGTTTCTCACATATAAAAACCAGTGTTATCTGATACACTAAATGAAAAGATCTTGGTATTATCTTTCAGGAGATGTGTCTTTGAAGGAGAGTTGTTCCTGGAAGAGCCTGTTAGTCTTTTATTTTCCTAAAAGATAAGACATGATTTTTTTATACTTCTGCCATCCTAGATGGGCAGTTGTCCGAAGTGAAGGATATGCTTTGCAAATATAGATCTGCTTCCACCACTCCTTACACAGGACTTAATTTTATTTTTTTTTTCAGACAAGCAAAACTGAAATGCCAAGAAAAAGTAATTTTTCTGGAGTTGTACGCTATTTCCTCAAACAATCTAAGTCCAAGTATTTGGTCTGTTTCTGGCAACTAAATACATAACATTACACTTATTCTGTAGAAGTTAATTTCTACTAAAACATTGTGTACTTGCTTCATGAAAACAAGAGATTACAGAAATTTTGTCTATGTTACAACAGATTTTCTCTTTCTGTAACTATGAATTTTAATCATGTAACAGTTGAAGCATCTCACTTTGACCACAAGCATCAAGTATCAGTCTGGGTGCTCTAAACATAATTCAGTGTAAAATTTGCTATTTTGGAAATGGGTTGCAAGGGTTACAAAACAACACCTTCCATTGGTCTTTTGGGACAGTCAACCAACAGCTTAACACGTTCCATATTACAAACAACACCTTGATCAACATGACTTACTGCAAGGCCTCTTTGCAATAATACAATAGATGGGTATCTAGAAGTTCAAGACTTCACTCCCATTTCTCGGCCTCTTAGTGATACACAACACCACGTTATCTGCCATCAAACACTTTTCTATTAACATGGAACATAAGAAAGGTAATAAAAAAATGAGTAAAGATAGTGTCTTGTTTGAATAAAGGTAGCCTCACCTTGCGGATGCCTCTGCCAAGATCTTCTCCATAATTTGTCCCCAAAATTTCAAAATGCACATTGGGATTCCCCCCATTTTCTGCAAACTCCAGTTCTCCAGTCAAACCATTCACTCCACCCTATTGGGAAGAAAAAAAAAAAAGGAATGGAGTGAAAACTCAGAAGTAACCAATTTTAATAACCTTTCGTTTCTCCAGGGGATCTGTGCACTAACCATGCAGAATAGATAAACAACTGCCAGAATTAGGACAGTTTTCCAGAGACCACAGTTCCCTAAAAATTCTGAAACCTAAATTGTTCCTGCGTCATTTAAGCTCTTCACAGAAGAATCAAATTCAGCAATACTAAGCAGATGCAATATAAGCAATAGTCTTAGTGTATTTGCATTCCAGTTTTTGTTCTTTGACCCATCAGTATATATGTATAGACATTCTCGTTCCATTAAAAGAAAAAAAAAAGTTTTACGACTAATTTTAGTGGAAGCAAATCTAAAGACAAATGTATAAAAGAAATTGCACAAAAATTAGTTTTTGGGGGAAAACAGCAAAAATAAGCAAGTGTTTCTCACCCAAAAGAGACTTCCACATAAAATCAGGTTCAGTTTTGGATCAAGTTGGGTGTTTTTTGAGCCCAGCATAAGTGATTTGCACAAATGAAGAGGGGCTTGTCGAGCTGAATATAGTGATTTTTCTGTTTTCCTCCACATCTCTTCTCTACTACTGATAATGCATGAGATGAGCAACAATGCAGCATAATTCCAAGCCAGCTTTTACTATTTTTTTGGCAGACAGGGTTAAAATACTAAAGATGAAATAGTGCATATTTACTGTAAAGAATCAGAGTTGAAAGGGCTATACATGCCACAGCAATACTCAAAATATATCCAGGGTTAATTCAACATGACACACATTTCATCTTTGTATAAGTACTGCGATGACCTGAACTGTAAAATCAACAGAGCCACGTGAAATGCCTACAATAAAAACCTTTAGCCTTAGAAAAATTTCTTCAGTTCTCAGATTCAGAGAAAATGTTTAACCCACTCCCTCAAAAAAAAACTTGACCAGTATTTTAAATATGTACAAGCAAAGAAACTGCCTCCAGTGTAAAACCTTATGAAATGCATAGCTTTTCTTCAAAACATAAGACAAGAGTTTTGAAGTTGTGATAGCTCTTTCAGTTAAGAGCTTTATTATTTGAACTGAAAAAAATGGAAAATAAACTCTTGCAATATAAACTACCTAGCTAAGCACGTGAGCCCTGCTGAATCACGATTTTAAAAGCTCTGTTCTCACATCATCAGTTTAGAGAAAATCCTGGAAGGAGTAGAAAATTTGCATCTCCATTGCAGATTAGTATGAACTAACAAAATGTTGTCATCCTTTTATAAGACATCAGTATGATTGTAATACAAGTAAGGAAGTGGATCATTGGCATAATACCTTTAAAAATTACTAGATACTAGTATTGTCAGGGAGTAATACATAAATATATCATGAAGTGCCATATTCAGTTAAAAACAAGATAATACTTTGTGTGTGTATATATTTTAATATTTTCTATAATATTTACTTTTTGGATGAGATACTACAACAAAAATAAAGTTAAAAAAAAAGGAAAAAACAACATCCTGATTAAGGGTACATCTGCACAGTCTTTTGCAGGAAGACCCCAGGTCATTTCACCTCAGTGAGAGGCAATTTTGATCCATATCACTATGGTTAGCATGACACTGAGGTTACTTATTAACTTGAGCATAGTCCTGTAATAATCACACCTTCATGGTTTTTAGATTGGGGTTAGCACACCTCTGGCTGGATCAGAGTAAAGACAGAACAAGCTTGTGTTTACCTGCAAAATCATTTGAACATATCCTCGGGTAAATAACTGAGTTTCACAAATATAAACCTATTCTGCTAACTTAAATGTGACTGCATCCTATTGACAAACCAAAAATAAAAACCTGTTCCACATACCTTTTTTCTCATACGGTCTCATCTGGCTTTTTGATTAATTAAGCCAGAATTTCATGGTACATGTGATGTAGAAATGCCTGCAAAGCATTACAGATTTGCAAGGCTTGGGAACCCCATCTGACCCCTGAAACCCTCCATCTGCCCAACGTGCCCTCCCTGACAGCATACGCTTGTTTCTAGTCCTGCACCACTCTGACCCCTTATGATATAATGCTTTTATTGCATTACACTTCATATTTCCTATATTACTTCCTAAAACTTTTCCCCCCACAATGTGAATTAAACCTGTGGGTCTGAGGTAGGTAAAGTGTGAAAATTATTTAAACTGTTATAGACCACCTGAGCTGCACAATGATTTCAAGTGAGCCACAAGCAAGGTCTGGAAAAAGGAAGGGAAAACTCTGGAACAAAATTATAAAAGAAAGGAAATATTCAACAAAAAACCAACTCTGGTAACACAGATGCTTTGAACAGAAGAACGTTTTTTCCTTTTTTCTTATTTTGTGAAAAAGTAGTCTTAAATTGGGAACTTTGAATACAGAAAATTAAATTTACTTTATTTTTCAGATTGAGAGAGCTCCCAGTAATTTATGGGACATGAAGACAGAATCATGTCTAAAATGTAAATGATTTTTTGAGACTTGAGACAGCAATTTAAAATTTTAGTCAACTTTTAAAATTTTTTTTATAACCTTTGTCCTTATTTGAGCAAATATGATTAAAAAAAGCATTTGAAGAAGTTACATTTGAAGCAATGAAATCCACTTTTTAAGAAAACACAAGATTCTTTGGGAAAACACAGCGCCTAACATATAGTACAGGTTAACAGACTTACCTACCATATTTTGGAATTGAATCTTTATCTAAAACCATTATGTAAGTTTATTTACCTTGATTTTTAAATGGCTGCAACTGTTGGGGCAAGACACAAGCTGTAAGTCTCTTAGTTATTTTTATTTGCCTGAAATCCAGCAGTAACCATAACAACAATTTTTCTCATTCATCTATTTTTGCAATTTTAGCATGCTTTGAAAATTTCTCCTATAAGAGGGTCTTTGATTAGAGTTTTCTTTCCTAGAATGAGTACATCTGCAAAGAGTGTAATAAGAGCTCAGATTAGATGGGAATGCTCCTGGCTTGGAAAGGGCAGGGGCAGAAAGACAAAACTGTGAAGAACCGCCCATATAATACCAACAACAATACTAAACTGATTGGAAACTTCTTAGATGTCCTGATGCCTCCTCCCTATCTGGGACCTACCTTGCTGGACCCTGCAGGCCAGACAATGCTGTTACTGCTCCCTACAGAGGGTCCAGAGAAGGACAACGAAGCTGGTGAAGGGTAGTGAGAAGAAGTCTTATGAGGAGCGGCTGAGGGACTTGGGGTTGTTTCATCTGAAGAAACGGATGCTGAGAGGAGACCTTATTGCTCTCTACGACTACCTCAAAGGAGGTTGTAGAGAGGTGGGCATTGGTCTCTTCTCACGAGTTACAACCAATAGGACAAAAGGAAACGGCATCAAGTTGCACCAGGGGAGGTTTAGGTTAGACATTAGGAAAAAACTTCTACTCTGAAAGGGTTATCAAAGACTGGAACAGGCTGCCCAGGGAAGTGGTTGAATCACCATCCTTGGATGTATTTAAAAGCCGTCTGGATATGGTGCTCAGGGACATGGTTTAGAAGTGGGCCTGGTAGAGTTAGATAACAGCTGGACTTGATAATCTGAAAGGTCTTTTCCAGCCATAACGATTCTATAATTCTACTGGTCCTCATTGTCCCACACAGCCTTTTCACAAGGCTTACATGAGCCTGTTTTATTGCTTAGGGCTGATGGAGTGGCACAGCGTACTGCCAGGAAGAGTTTCAAGACACTGCTCCAATTTTTCTGCATAGTCTTTCACAGTGTGGATTCCCTCTAAAACACTTACTTGATTTATGGCATGTGTTCTATCCCTCTGCTAATGCACAGTGGAAGGAGATCACAGAGGAAACGGCCATCTGTATGACAGCTACTGATCCACTGACTTCCTGATGAGATTTTTCCGAGTTATTTTAGCGTTAATTATGATAATAGCATAAGAGTCAAAGAAATTTTTCATTCCATTTAACTTACAGAAACAATGCTATTTGGGGAAAAATGAAGACACATTTATTATCTACTCTCTCAAATTCCTCTAAGGTTGAGCTGCAACCATGCAATTTCCTGACACATTTAAAACTGGAGCAAAATGTCAGTTGTTAGGACAAAAATGTTTTACTTATGTTTCCGATCACTGCTCTGGGCTTTGCAGAGCTGTTATAAAGCTTGGCAATATAGTTAAAGCCTACTTCAGTCCCTTCTAGACTGGCAAGATAAACTACAGTTTATATATGCTTAGGCACTACTATACTGTAAGTCCCTGGAGAAAGCACTATTTACCTAGCAGTCAGGACCTCACTTGGGAATGTCAGCTTGCCAATCATCAGTTATAAAATGTTGTTCTTGCTCTCACAGTTCCTGTTCAAACTCCTTTTTTTTTTTTTTCCAAAAATATGGTTATGCTCAGTCACTAGCTATTTTGCAATTAAGGAAAAGGGCCACCAAGATGATCAAAGGACTGGCAAGCCTGCTACATGAGGAACAGCTGAGAGAACTGGGTTTGTTCAGCCTTGAGAAAAGAAAGATTAGGGGAGACCTAATCGTTACATTCCAGTATTTAAAGGGTGGCTACAAAGAAGATGGAGACT
>RSEF01000004.1:43654901-43680022 GCA_003993805.1 Himantopus leucocephalus | reverse complement strand
CCCCCCCCCCCCCCCCAAAAAAAAAAAATCTGATATTGAAAACATTGTTGAGTTTTCAACTCAATACACCATTTTTAAGCTGCTATCAAAACCGGTCCAATCTACTACCTGGAAAACAATTTGGCATCTTTTTCACACATCACCACTGAACATCACCTACATTTCTGAGATCAGAACTAGTTGACAATTCCACCCATGACTCACGAAACAGCACGAGGTATGGCTCATTTTCCGCAAAGGAATAGGCTCTATGTTGCTGCTAGCACTAAAAATTTGCTGTTTGTTAGTGAGCTAAAGAAACGTGACTGGGAAGAGATCAGGTAAGCGTGAGAGAAGATACATGCAGTAGCTTGATGTCATTTTCCTCAGTTGATCCTCCATATAATCCTACTTACATTTATTCTCAGGCTATTTGGGAAGATTAATTTTTCCAACAGTGGAATTATTTTCTAGTAATACTTATTTCTCTCAATGAGAAATAGCTTTACTGAGAAATAAACAAGTGAGCCTGTGTTTGGGGGTAGTTCCTATTACAGAAGTGAATTCAGAACTAATTGCTAGAGCTGGCCAAATTCATTAGAAGAATTGTATTTCCTGATGAATTTAACTACTTATTGAGTTCCAGAATGGGTAGAAGCAGATATTAGATTTTAATAATTGTAGTGGCCTTAAAATGATTTTTTAGGCCTTGTCCAATCAGCTGAATTCACCCAGAAAAAACCAGCTTTTGGAGTTGTTTGTAGAAATAGCGATGCAGGAATCAAATCAAACAGGGGAAAGTAACAAATGACAATAGGAAATGATTCAGACAGCTATTTTGCATTTCAAGAAACGTTTGAAACTTTATTTCCACCTCATTCCCTGCTCTTCCCTATTAGCTCATTAATCATAAAGAAATCAGGTTTTTTACCACCAGAGTTCTAATTTTAATAGGTGCTGCTGCAGCTAGAACATCATCATCCCTTTCTCTTACCCTCTTCAGTGCGTAGTTCATAGAGATTTCCCCTCTCTTCTTATTTTCCCCTCTAGAAATCAGAGAGGTTCCCTCTGCAGCTAAGACACTGGCAGATATTCCTGTTTCTGGATCTCCGATTCTAGAAGATCGATTTTTCTTCTAGAAAAGCTTCCTGTAGAACTAGTTTTCCCTGCTCTTTTAGTAGCAAGAATTCAGTGGCACGCAGCAGTAGATGGCAACATCACCTCCACTTTGGTGCTGCTAGGACAACGGCTACTTCCGTTGCTAGTCCTTTTCTAAGGCAGGCAGGCTGGAGTTAGGTGTCTCTTCCTTAACTCTTTTCCCTACCACCACCCATACTTGCCTACGTGACACCCACTGAAAACTACATTGAGGTGAGGGACAATCTGGGACAAGACGGTGATTCTAGCTCTGTGATAAAGGTCATTATGAAGGTGGAGTTAAAGTTGTGCAGAAGCTGGAATTTTTTTTTTTTCTAGGAGTATTTAAGAAATCTCAGAATCTATCTTCACCCTGAACTATAACAATATCTTCTTATAATACTCCATTATACACTACATCTTTGAAACAGTGGTGATTTCAAAATGAAAATGCAGAACCTTTTATTCAGAAACTATTTAAATACCACATGGTAACTTTTTCCTGTTTTCTTTCAAAATTAAGGAAAACTGGTATGTTTTCCAGAAAAACTTTTTATTTCAGTTGGTTTTAGAGGATGTTCCAAGATGACAGGAGAGAAAAGATATTTAAAGAAAAAAAACAAGATGGGAAACGGAAGAATTCTCAAAAAGAGAGATGGAGTGTTTTTTATCTTTCCTTTCATTACTTTTTAATTTTATGTTTTTTCTGGTACCTCATCAGACATTTATCTATTTCAGCTTTTTAATTTCAAAAGTACACAGCTGTGATCCTAAAGTTCTCCTACGTAAGTGCTTTAGTGAAACAAAAGGGAAAGGACTACAAAAGGACTGCAAAACTAAAGCAGAATTCCTCTTTCTTGTACAATTCCATCTCAGCTGCAATCTTTAGCTTTCCTCTGCCTAGGGATTGAAATGGTACAGACATACACACAGAGGAAATTTCTGTATTTCATTTTCGATTAAATTTTGACTTTCAATTTTAGCACATTACTTCTAGAAATTCATGTCTGTCAGCACAAGGCAGTATAAGGAGTATTTGGATTATTCAATTTACACAAATAAAATGGCTTCTTATCAAAGCCATCTCATTCAAATAGCAGAGAAACCCAAAAGCAACGGGACTCAAGCCTGGTTAGCTGCACACGTCAGGAATTTCCTTGGGTTTTGATTCATTTTTTAGCCAACTAACCACAACCCTGAAATTTCCGCTTGCTCCTGCCTTCTTGAATGCTTTCATATCTCTCCTGGCCATTTCTCTTCATGTTTCAGGGTTAAGAGCTACATAAACTGATCTTCAACACAGTGCAACTCTTCTGTGAAAGGTCACAGAAGGAATTTGTTTTATTAATCACATCATTTTAGGAGGTGAGAATTGGAAGACAATAAACTGGATAGCTAGGACGATGTGGCAAAGAATGAAATAAACTCTGTTTGAGATGCAAAGAGACAAGATGATGGTAAGAAACAGCATAAAGGATGTTTATGCAGGAGAACAGGATCAGTCTGACATCCACAAACAACACAAGCAAGCAAATAATCATAATGCAAAACAGTCAGCAGCCCTTTCCACAGTGGAGTACTTCTAAATTTAGAGATGCTAGTAGGGCTACCAGACTTCGCCTGAAACTCCAGCTCAGTAATTTCTGATTCTAAAGTGGAAGTGGGTATTTTGACTTTTTAGGCTCAGGCATCCTATTTGGATTTGAGAAAGTAGAAATAGCTTTTAGTTTATTAATGAAAAAGCGTGCAATGGTATTTGCAAAATGCAATTTGAGAAGAGAAGTTCCAGAACCTGAAACATAGCTTAAAATACATGGGTCTGCCAAATGTGAATTTGAAATTGCTTTGATAAGTTAAGAGCAATGCAGTTTAGAGTCCCTAAAAGCCGTATCCTGCCCCTGAAATAAGCAATGTGTCCTGGATTATTCTTGCAGTCCCATGACTTCAAACTATTAGAACGGAAACTGGAGACAGCCACCAAAGAAAGCCTTGAAGTGTTATTTTGGAGATAATGCAGATTGACCCGGAACTGGGGAAAAAATAAGCAGTGTTCAAAGCCGCCTTACATTTTGCCTGCATCATCGTAATTTCTGGTGTCGTTAAAGACCTAATGCAGAACAGTAACTTCTTGAAATAAAATTATATTTTAAGATTGTTTTATGCCCTCTTAATGAAAACCATAAATAAAGCACCCTTTTTAAAAATTTTTCATTTTTTTTTACTGTCCTGGGTTTTTTTATATTTACAATGTAGGCACTGCCACCACTTTAAATGTAAGCACACATTACCAGGAGGTACATGCACACAAATGAGAAGGCAGTTTTATGAACAACATCAGTAACATAAGGAGACTGAACGGAATAACTTACAGGGAAGGGTAAACTACCCAGCTGTGTGTATTTTGACTAAATACTGACCCGGAAGGCTGTGATAATTGTCTCTAAGTAAGCGGCGACTGTAAACGTCATGAAGAAAGGGAATAACTAAGAAAAATTATCTTTAAAGACTGAAGAACACAGGAAAAACATCTTGGGCATGAGCATAATTAAGGTCCGAAATAATAATCACAGGAAAGTAGCGAGAGCTTAACATTAACTAAAGCACTATAGAGACTGTTATAGGGAAAAGTTCTGCAATGGCAGGATATAGACTAGATGAGTTAGGGTTTTCCTCACCCTCATTTCTATTATTTCACTATATTAGGGTCAATAGCAGTGCAACAGAATATTACCCAAGTGTAATTCTGCAACAATTTTTTCTCTTTTACAAATAAAAGAGTAAATTTATTTGCTTTACCTCCTAACCTGTGATGCTTTTTCAATAGGTTGTTATTCATACTCGAAAATTCGACTAGTTTGGTAGTCTGGGTAAACAAACTCATTGACTTAATTTCAAATATGCTCAGTATGACACGGAAAAAAACCCAAAACAAATTAAAGACTATTTTCATTCCGAAAGTTTAAATACATCAAAACTATTGCTTTGCAGAGACCCTGCTGGTACAGGCAAGAATAGTACGCACCTCAGAAAGAAATACTGCCTGATGCAAGTATTTTAGAAATCAAAGACGAGGAAAGACAGGGAAAAGGTACCTTCTTAATGGTTTCTAACATGGATCGTCCTCCTTGCCAGGGTTTAGAGTTCTTCCTGATGCAGGTGAGGCTGGCCATGCTGTGCCACTTCCTGTCCTCCAGCTTCTTATGAAAGGCATTCGCCAACAGGAGGACAGTGTCATATATATACAGGTTTGAAATCTGCAAAGACACGAAAAGGAGAGTATTAGCATTATTATTTGCGGTCGCCTGCCAGCAGCCAGAATTTATCATTTGTTTTGCCTCACGCATAATCCTCTGGTAATTAAACGACTTATTTGGTATTAAGAAGAAACCGTAAGAGTCAAAAAGTCATATCTTTGGCTCTGGTAAAAACTGCAGCTAAGGGCTGTCACTCTACAAGTGATTTCTAGCAACAAACTGCACACATGTGATGTACAGGCAGCCCAATCACTGGCACAACTCCACTTGCAGGATTTAAAGCCCCACTCATGAACGTAAACAGACTTTCTTTTATTTTTAACCAGTTGTCTACAACTTTCAGTTTTTCAGTCATCAGATATTTGGGCAACATCACATCCTCTCCAAGATTGTTCTGCTCTTTTAAAAAAATCAAACTCTGAAAATTTAAAATAAATCATTTCATCATGGGTTTTGTTCCTGATTTTTGCAGTTAATTCTGATTGAAGCGATTTCTGGAATGAAATATGACCCAATGAAATCTTTCTCAGTGTGCAGTCGCATGTCGATTCTGCAATTTATAGTGTTTCCTGTCAGAGTATTTGGCTGTTAACTCCTTGCAGGACAAAACTCTTCCTAAGTAAATGTGTATATGCTTCACTGTGAGCGTAGCTACGCACATACGGTGCAAGGAAAGTTCCGGTTTGGCATCAAAGACAGAACAGTTGAACTCAAGAAAAGAAATGACTTCTGTGCCAGTTCCACTTACCCATGTACTATTTCTATACAAGTACCTTTAAATGCACACAGTACAAAGTCAGATGTGAAAGATACAATTCAACACAAAAACCCCAGAAGCTCAGAATTCATAAACACTTCTGAAACAAGTAATTTACAATATAGCTGTATTTCAGTCATTTCTGTCCTCAAATGGCAGGAACATTTAAGTTGCTAACAGTATCATAAAGAGAACCCTCAGCTTTCCTGAACAGAGGTTCTCAGGAAGTGAAATGATGTTCAGAAATGTGAAGGACCTTTGCGAATATTATTTTTAGGTTACCTATTGGTCATTTGAAGCCATTGGGCCTGAAGTTATTGAGAGAAACTCAGTTTCCTCAGCTGCACTACAAAGGTGGCTGTAGGGCATTCTTAGTGCCTGAAAACAAATTAGCCAGCAGCAATTTGCTAACTGAGGCAAGGCTGTTCTTTTTTTTTTTTTTCCTCCATCAGTCACAGACAAGCCAAAAGACATTTCCCAGATTTGTGGAATATGTTGACTGCTCTGCGTAAGGATTTCTTCATACAAATGGTCTGCTCAAAACCTTAAAAGAAGGAAGTTTACAATAGGAAGTATGTCACCTTTGTGGAGAATGCGCCTATTCTGCCTCTTAAAAAATATCCAAAGACTGGGAAATCCTGCAGCTATTGGGAGGTGATATATGCGAAGGAAGCACAATAATGCTGAAAATCTGAGACAGTGATTGGCAAATCTACACATCACCTTAAAAAAAAAAAGGAGAAAAAAAAGAAATAAGAAAAAAAGAATAGTATCATCCTGCCTAATTACTCCTTTCCATACAACCTATTTTTTATGTTTTTATTTTCTTTATGCTGGCTTTGCCTGTGTCATCCGCAATCTGCTCTATACTGTTCTGACAGGAAGGTTTTGTGACAGGCTCCTTCCCTGCCTAGCATGCAGGAAAGAGGTCGTCTCTCTCCTTACCTTGCCAGAATTGCGTGGGGCATTTTGCCTTCCGCATTTTATTGAAGGAGATCTAATGGTCTGCTGCTTTCTCTCCTGATAAACTCCCGGGAGCCTCTATTGCCTTTACAACTCTACGCTGTTAGTACCACAAACACGCAGAACTTCTGATCTTTATTTCCCTCTTTCTTTAAATGACAATGATCCTTCACTCCCTCTTTCTGGAAGACAATTCTTTATTCTTACTCGAGCTTCTCCTGTGATTCCAGTGGCTATGAATATTTCCATTTCAGTATTCACCCAGGAACTAATTTACTTTCTGCAGATGCACAGGCCAGGCATCACTGTGCATGACAGGATTAAAAGCATGGATTGAGGATCTGGGTTCAGATTAATCAAGCATTTTTAAAATAACTTGGATGATTTGTCTGTGTACTGTAAACCTACAAAGAATTCAAAGCATTTCAGCTAAAACTGTATTTCCCAAAAGAAGTCAGCACCACAGGGACATTTGTTTGGGGAGGAGAGAAGGAATAATTACTATGCTGTGAGGCAGGTTTATTTTACATAAGCCTTCTCAAAGGCAAAAAAACCCCAACCAACAAACAACACACCTCTAGAGAGCAGAGACAATAAGGTCACTAATGAGACTAAATTGGTACATGAAGGGCTACAGTTGCCAAGTCATCATTTCCCAACAAAGTGACATTGCTTTCAAGGTAGCTTCCGTAACCTAACATCATCGTGGGAATAGGAGACTATTGTCACAGTTCACTGGGAAGGATGCGCTCACTAATCCAAGAGTAATATAGCTGGGCCTCCATCAAGTATTAACAGGGCTCAGGAGTACAGAGTTCAGCAATTATTAAGCATTGCTATTCCTACACTAATAGTTCGGCTTAACATTCACAGTAATCAATCACTGATAACGCAATGATAAAGACACTATGATTAATTTCTGCTTCTCAACATCACCCTTCCCCTGTCACTACCAGAAGTATGCTTAAATAGTAACCGTCCCAATGCACTGAGTGGGGCTGTAATTTAAAGTCACTTTACACTTTTATTCATTTTCCATGCAAATTTACTGGGACATTTAATGCGTTGCTTGGTATCCATGACTGATCCTTTGTTTATTCCAAGTCTTAGACTAATAGCTGGACACCTGCATTACCAAGCAGTATCTAACTGTACAACCTCCTATTGATGCAATTCAGAATTCAGATGTGATTTTTTGTTCCCAAATGTAGAAGGTATTTAGCAATCAGATTAAGTACGAGTGATTAATCTGGATTAACAGTCTTCTTTTTTTATGTATACCTAGACTATTGAAGAGTTTTTAGACAAAAGGGTTATGATACTAAATACTTCTGTGAATCCAGTTTTAACTTCCTGTCTCCAAAATAATTAAAATTTATAGAAGTTGTTGTTTCAACCAGGACAATCCCAGAGACACAATGAGAGATCTTCACCAAAATATTTTTCACTGTTGTAATAAAGATGCTGAAAAAAAATATTAATTACTCACACAGACTTTAGAGGGAGTAATTCAGAAAAAATAAATCAAGAAATCCACCCTTATAATTTCCAGAGAATATTTCTGATTAGTCACACTTCAATGGCATTAAAAAAAAAAGGCATTAGAAATTTCAATTTATAAACTGTTCTGACTCCCCACTGGAATAGAAGTTAATTTATAATATTGTTGGGGAGAACAAAGAAACAGCCAACAAACCTCACAGCTACTCAAAGGTCTGTGCATCGTATGAAGACACAGGGGAAATTGTGTCAGTTTTTCTTCCTTTCATTTTTTAGTGTTGTCTCACTCAGCTACTAATGAAGTGCAGCCATCTCAGGCAAGGCATGAAAAAAGCAACTCAACTGTGCAGAGCAGTTAAACCAGTCAAGCTTCCATCATTCATTTGAACCAAAACATTATGAAAGCTTTCAATAGGAATATTACAGCTCTCCGAGCTATAGGTTGATCAAGAAGCACAGGTTAAGGTATAAGGTCCAATCTAACACATTAAACGGAATTTGCAGAGAACAAATTTTGATTTCTAGAAATTTGTTTCCTAGAGTCAGTTCATTGTTGAAGTGAAAATGAAATGAAAGAGAAGTTGAAGAGAAAAATAAATCAAAACGTGAAGCCTCCCATCGATACACGATTCTTGTTTTCCGCCTTGCTGTAGTTAGTAACTTTGCTCACGAAAGCTGCTCTTTGCAATCTCTAGTGGCTGCATGTAATCACACCCTCAGTTTTTACACATTATCCATAGACTACCAAAGTTTCCTTTAGAATCACGCTGCCATATGAGAATGGCGCAACCTAAGGAATTTTCACAGTTCCTAAAGAGCCTCTAGAGATATCTTATGCATCTATTGACCTTACACAGCCCTGCTTATTTTAAGAACTCTAATGGGATCACTGCAGTGTGCTACAGCCAAAGTTTTTCATGTCATCAATAGTTGCTTACTGGCTGCTTTGTGAACAATTAGTGAGGTAAAGGCTCTTACAGCTAACCTGAAACAGGGCAAGACCAGCCACACTTCTCCTTTTCCCCTTACATATTTTCATTTTAAGCAAGGACGCTCTTCAACGCCTCCCCATTTCTCTCCCATTGTTTTCTCTCACTCCTTTCTTTCAGCATCACAGGACGACTGCTCTTTGCTGCTAAGTCAGATGTGCTCCTCCTGCGCCACTGCCAATGCAGTCATCTTTCCACAAGTTCATAAACGACCACACAAAAAACCCCAAAAGTAAAATCGACATCTTAAGCCAATTTCACACTCCTGATTTGCCTTAGCTTTGTCATCACGAAGACTAACCTGATATATGAGAGACGACTTGCTCTTGGAAAAACTAAGTGAAGTCAGGAGGATAGTGACCATGACCCTGTTGCTGACTTCATGTGGTAGGAAGGCTCTCATAGTTTAATTGTGATTTGTAATTAACGACCCTGAAAATACGGCCTCTTTGGAACACGGGGGTAGATTTAGGTGCATACACCAAGACACTTGAAACAGATGACGTGGGTGGCCCCCTGGAAGGCTTTCCTATTCACCACACATTTGAGGCTTAGAGAAGCATGGCAATTCAGGAGACATTGGCTACAGGGAGGAAATTCTTCTCGGTGAGATAACAAAAAATAAAATTTACAAGGGCAACAAAACAACTACCCCACTGCCTGGAGATCAGGTGGATCTTTTGGACTTTCTTCTCAATTGCTGTGGAGTGAGTTGTTCTTGTTCATCAGTCACACTCACACCCCCCACCCAAGTATTTTCTTGTCATGCCATGAGCCATTAAACAACATGTCAGAAAGGACATGAAAAATAAACATTAAATTACACTAAGCCCCTGGGGAAACACCTTGAACATATCTAGAAAGACAGTGCCAAGGTGGGAATAGACTGGTATATGAACTACCTCCATGCTTTGGGAGAAAGGGTCCTTCGGATCGCACAGTGATGAAGATATTCTGTGGTTGCCACGGAAACAGCGCTGACTTATGTTTTGGGGGACTGGAAACGTCTGTCGAATAATTGTTAACCTTCCAATTGACCTTCTCACCAGCTCCTGCACATCCACATCATTTATTTCCTGGAAGATAAGGCAAGGGAAACAACATGCATAAAAGTTAAAATACAGAAATCTTACCATCAGCTTATAAACAAAAAATAAACTGAGAGGACCAAGAGGCGTGTAATTGCTACACGACTATCGTCGAGCTCTGCCATAGCCTCAAAAAGAACATATGCATGCTCATTAAAACAACTGACATACCGCCCTTACAATAATTGTAAAAGTTTAAGATGTACTGTGCCCAAACCTCACTGAATCTTTGTAAATGTAATTGGGCTTAGTTGTTTCAATTTTGGGTTTTCTCTCCCTCTCCCTTTTACCTTTGACCTTTTTAAGTAAAGTGTTTCACAGCATCCTTGGCAGATAATGTGTAAATCAGTAGGAAGTCATACCGTGATGTATTTCTAAGTGTAGCATTACTTAGGAGCTGTGAAGGTACAGACAATTATTCAGACCTTAAGTGTTCATTTCCTTGAAACAGAGTATCAAGAACCTATAAACAATGTGCAAGTCAGCAAACATCATTTACCAAAAGGGCAAAGAAAATGCATTAGAGCATTCTAGGTGTGTATGTGCTAGCTTATAGCAAGACTTAATTTAAAACCAACTTTTTACTCCATAGGGTACCTATTAAGGCTTACAGCTGAACACTCAGCGCTACGGACACACACTTTAAAGAGAAAAATAACTAAGTAAATACATCAATATGTGAAATAGTAAGCTTAAAACATTAACTTTAAGGCCGGTTAGGAAAACCAGAAAAACAGTTCTTTACATAGTATAAATCCCTCCAGTTTGGAAGCACGGTGTTTTACACCACTGAATGATGAGGCCCTCGGGGAACATGGAGCAAGAAGAATGTGGGCTCACAGGCAACAGCAACTGACTCCAACCTTCACATAAGAACTTGAACTTTAGTTAAACATGGGCTTTTTCTGATGACTCAAATAGGGTCAGCTAGTAGCTTTCAAGGCAATTCTGTGTCTGTATTTTTCTGTAAAGCAGGTGAAATAATCCACAAAATTGCTCAGTTTTTTTAATTAGAATCTATTTTTCATCATGCTGAACTGTTTGTTCATAATCTGTCTTAATTACAGAGGCTGATGCCCCAAAATTTCTAGATGTTTAAATCTGTGGATACTCCCACCTTACTGGGGGTGGTGGTGCTGGAGGAGCTCCTATTAGCTTTTGACATACCCTTGCACACAGCCACAGTTTATTGAAAATTTCTGATTCTCATTTGTGTATTTATAGATTTTATTTTTTTAAAGGATACAGCACATCTGCACTGTTATACCTGTAACCAAACATCATCTCTTTTTTGCCTCTAGCTTCCTGATCTATACCCATAATCAAGAATTGAGGAGACACCAGGAGACAAACTTGAACTCAAATTGCAGAATCTTTCTTATGAAAAGGAAGCTAAGCTTTTTGAAAATGCAGTTCTTTAAATGTTAAGACAACTATCCCAGTAATTTTGGGCGTTTTTTGGAGCTTCAGATAACATCCTTTAAATCAATTATTTTGAAGCAACTTCTCTGGACGTACTGGCATTTGCTTATTTCCTTTAAAGATTGGAAGAAAAATACATGATGTAAATTTTAATTTCTACTCTCTTGACTACAGTAAAAGTATTTTATTCTTCTTCACAGATTGTCATATTTTTTGACTTCATCTGTTATTAATGTTCTTTATGAAATATAGATTTTTCTGCAAACAAAAATAACACACAGCATCAGCTGCGTCCAGTATAATATCTTGCATTTCTGGTCGATTAATCCTTAATGTACCATAGATAATGGTTTCTCTCAGCTTAAGATGCCGTCTTTTCATTTAGTCTGTATCATTTCACTAGCTGCAAGGTAAAAAATAAAATAAAATGCTGTTTTAGCAAAATGCATGTAATTTCTTTTTATAATACTTTCAATATAATTGGAAAGGAGAGCTCAAGAAACTTCTTATCTTGACTTTAAACTATATCCTTTCTCAGAGGATTTATAAAAGGTTTGCCTGGTTTCATTATACACCGTGCCCAAACAGTAACAGCAGGACTATTAGGCTTGTTCTAATAATGTAAAAACTGATACCTGCATGGCCACGTTATATTGCTAAATAATACTTTAAAAGAGATTTTGACTTTCAGCTGCTCAAACATTTATCTTCTCTGCCTCAATAGAGTATTTATTTTTTCTGTATTCAGCATTTTTTGGTGCATTTTAATTAGAGTGTTCTCATTTGAACCTGTAGGTTACTACCTCGTATTTTTATACATCACCTGGGAACTAATAACAGAATCCAAACACCAAAGAAATTTTTGTATGGTTGCCAAGGAGATATACACATCAAGAGATTAATGACAGCTATTATTTTAAATGCTGTGAATTCCACCGATCATATCATAAATTCAGATTTCAAGTTAACAACAAAGCAATGCCATGAAACCCCAAATTCAACTTTAGTCATTTGCTGTATATTTCTTTGTCTTTTTTTTTAATACTTGGCATTGACTGAGTGACAAGCCTTTTATATAATGACTCTCCAATATCATCTCTCATTCTTGAATTTTGGATCTGACTTAAGAAAACTATATAAAGCAACTATTGTATGAGAGGAAACAATTTTCATTTGCACTTCAAAGGAGGATACAGTATAATGATATAAGGATGGCAGATGATCTGTTATACAAGCACCAAATGTCAAAAAAAATTACAAAGTTGGCCAAGTTGAACTGAGTTGGCACCTGTATAAATTTAGGCTAGGTTATGTGCATTTTTTTTGGAAAAATCAGAAGTTCAGTATATAGTTCCAAAACTTTCTTTTGTTGGTCTGAACTTGGAATAAAGGAGAGGCTGTCCTATTTCAAATGAAACAAGGATAAAATTAGATGTACATTTCATCTGAGTAGGCAAATAAAGAAGGAAAGAAATGCTGTTTTAAATTAATAGCTCTTTACAGGTGAATTAGGAAAAGGGAACTGAAGAGGGTCACCTCAACATATCAGGCAGAGACTCCAGTGGGAAGCAAGACTATATACTGGACACCTAATATACATTGCCGTTCAGCTTCGTCTCATTATTTCAAGATAAGCAACCTAGGCAGAGACTTACTATTCACCACAGAGCAACCGCACCAGTAGTGAGGGACATGGAGGGAAAGAATTTATTCACATGCTCCTGCAATAAGGATCAAAGGCAGCAATACCTTCACTTATGGAGACATCTTAACTTTGGGCCAAGAAGATAATTCCAGTATTTATCATATACTGGACATGCCCTATTTTTCCAGTGCATGCCATGTCTTCATCACATCCTTCACGGCACTCAGAGCGTTTCTTCCTCCTCCAAAAGCCAGCAGCAGTGAGCAGGGGACAGAGTGGGAAAATATGGCCACTGCACAACCCCTTGAAGCCTCTGGGCTGCCACTGCCCATTCCATAGAATACTTGTGCTACGCCCTTCCTGAATTTCTCAGCACTTTCCACAGACAAGCAGTTGAGGAGAACGCATAGCTAGATAAAGCTCCAAGACAAGTAAAGGGAGATCTTGAACTGCATAATCGTTTGCTCCATTATCTCTCCCCTAGGTTTCTTAGGTTCTGGGGAGGAGAATGAAAAAGAGAAAAACTGGTAGGACAAGGAGAAATCAATTTTTAGCTTTCATAGAGAAAAAAAAATCCATGCGTTTTGAGAAAGCAGGGCTAAGTCACTCTGTCCACTGGCTCACGCGTGTCTGAAAAAAAGAGCTGGCAGCTTGATCCCCAACCTGCACCAAACAGGGTGGCATTTCACACCTGACCTGCTGTCCCCCACTGGAAAATGTAAGCGTTCAAATGAACCTCTACTGCTACTATTAATCAATTATCCATATTAAAATGTAGAATTACTTGAGCTCCTGGAACTAAGCTGTGGTTTTGAGACCTGCTCTTGCTACTCAGGGTTTAAAACGTAGTCATGCTCTACGCTTTTCTTCATGGCGGAGTGCATTGGGCTCAAACACAATGGAACAAGCTGAATGCATCAGCCAAGGACCAGCCCTCTCCTAGGAAAAACGTGTTCAGCTGAAAGTAGCCTTTGAATACAACCTTGGGGGTCTCCCCCGGTCCTCTCTTGTGCTATGATGGGCAAACCTGTTGGATCTTTTTCCATGAACTGTTCTTTAAAAGAGTTCGGGTTTTTTTTTTTACCTTCTCTCCTCAAAGGAGTTTTTCCAGACTCTGATGTCTCTGGTAATTGAAACCTTCTACTAACTTTTGCCCTCAATTTATTCATGGGCAATTGGAACTCATTTGTTCTTGCGCCAACCTTGTCCTCTAGCCCTTAACAACGCTGCATTTATTCACACTCTGTATGTGTTTATAAACAGAGAGCACATCCTCTTTCAGTCTTTGTTTTCATAGGCTAATCAAGCCAACCTTTTCAGTCTCTTCTCACACAAATCAGCTTTTCTGTGCACTCATGCCATTTTAATTTTACCAGAGCTGGTCATAATTGTGCATATTATTGCAGAGGAAATCCAACCAATCCTTTGTACCGTACCATTAATGTTTTCACCTCCTGTATGGTAACTGTAGGCAGTGGAAAGTGTTTTGGGTTGTCCTTGAGTGAACAATAGTAATAGAGAACTGATGGAAGCCTTGGGCATAGTAAGATGACCATGACTATTTTAACATAGGAAAATGCTTGAGAGACATGGATTTAAAATAAAAAAGGACATTTCTTTCATTTAAAAAGAGCAAAAGAAAGAAAAGTTATGAAAAATCATACAAATGCCCCTTTTTCAGTTCTACTAAATAAAATCTAAGCTTACTATACACTTGTGATTTAAGAGTAATAAAAGAAATATAATTTTACTATCCTGGCCTTTTTCAGCTTATATTTACTATTGTGCAGAGGAAAAGAAGCAAGCAGAGACAGACAGACAGACGGGGAGAGAGAGAAACACATTCTTACATTTTGTTAAGGCATATTTTATCATGACTACATTCAAATCTATGACTCCTGCAAATTTTAAATAAAGCATTGCACCATCTGCTTTAAGGCCCTGAAGAAATAGGAACATTTATTTGGAGAGTGTTTCCTCAGCTGACTGCACTGATCAGATGAGATTTGTATTATTTGCAAAGGACTAATATGATGTATTATGCTTTAGCAAGTTATGAATCCTTTCATTTTATGGGAACAACCCCCCTCCTCCCACACTTGCATTTCCATTATGATACACAGTCGTCAAGCAAATTTGCTGTATTACATAAAAGAGCAACTAATGGGACAATAAAAATTAAGGAACTCTTTCCAGGCATTATAGCATTTAAGACAAGCAATTAAAATAACAGATGTTACCTCACAAAGCCTAAGCAGATTCCTGATCACAAAACTGAAGGTAGTATTTCCTTTTGTATTACTATACTTGGCACAGTGATGGAAAAGGAAAGACAATTCCACCTTATTTTGGTATCTCAGTGCAAGGAATTATCTGAATCATATGTGGATTTTGCAAAACAATGCATTTTCACCGTAATAGATCATCTTAGAATTTCAAATTAGGAGGCCAGAGAAGCAGTGTTACTGTTACTTAGTTGACAGCCTGATTTAGCCAACACAGGCACGCAAACACAGACGTCTTAAGTTGTCTCAGATGTCACAAAAGATTTATGTAAGCAACAAAACAGGCAGAGCTCTCAGATCATTTCACTGTCATATGGAAGTCCTGTGGTCATCAACAGCTAATGGACAACCATATCAAGTGGACTTGGATGTGAAGATAGCTATTGTATATACACCACACGCTAAGGAGCCCATAAATCACTGCCTTTCCAAATCTTGCACTGCTGGAGACGTTGCGATCTTATTACTGAATGGGTAAAATGTTGCAATAAGAAAGTATTGTTATGCAACATTCATCGTTCAGGAAATATTTACATTCCTGCTGTAATTTGAACATAGCGATAAGGAAAAATAGGGCAAACTATGATTCTTGCCATAACATTTATAGAAATCTTATTTATTGCTAATCTGATTTTAGTGTCCTCAAAATATTGAGATTATTAGCATTTTGAAACAAACAGAGCTTGAAAGTAAGTTACTTAAGTGGGAATATGGATTTAGGTCCAGCAGCAGATCAAGCTGAGATGGCGTTAAACATGTTCACCTTTAAAACCAACAGCAGGAATGACTGATTGAGAGACAGAGATTTTAATGACTATAGTTTACAGCACAGTTTGTCAGAATGAACTTAATCGAGGCTTTCACCCATTTCACATACAAGACTATAAAACTAAGAAGGGACAACGTACGTTTCCCTGCATATATCATTCAGCTCTCCTAGCTATTGGGACCACAGCCCAGAGAAAGAGTTTTGGAGTGGAGAAGACTGTTTAAAGCAGTAATCGCTTCGATCGCTCTGCCGTTTAATCTGCTGCAATGTGCAAATAACAATGCTCAGAAAGCAGATTTTTTCCCACAGAGACACTAATTTCTGAATAAAAAGCAAAGAGAAAGCACGTATGCTAGGAATGGAACCTAGGTTTTATTTTGCTTTTTGAGGGTGGACAGGTTGACACAGCTAAAAGCAAGTACCTTCTTTTGAACTTTTCAATTCAAATAACATTTAAAATGAAAAAAAAACAGTGGCAGTGTCTTTAACTTGAATAGCAAGTCAATATCTGGACTCTGCCTAAGAACCTCTTGTCTAATCTATTGATAAGACAGGTTAACGGTAGACTGCTTTAGATTTAGTTAGTGCTCTTTTTAAAATAGTAAGTGTTAACTCTAAAGAGTAGAGTTGAACACTGTACTTCAAGATTCCACTCACTACAAGTGAATTGTAGTTTAATATGAAAGGAAAAAGAAAACACGTATGTTGTTCACGTGACTGCCTGTAGCTTAAAGCTGGGTTCTCAACCAGTGAGACCCGTTCAGTGCTGGAAAACACACACATTACTGGTCAGGAGCAATGCAGAGCCCAGGCCAATAATTTTTGCTGGACTTGGGCTGTGTTCACAGCACTTTGAGGCATAATTTTCTCCAGGGAAAAGTAGCTAAAAATCCACTGGTTTAAAGGAGTAGGCCAAAGTACAATCCCACTGCAATGTTATATCTTACTATAACCTTGAAAAAAAAATGCTTTGGATTTATTAGCACACTGTAATAATGAAAATCTAGTAATGAAGTATGAAAACAGAAGGGCACAGTAAATCCCAGAGAGTAGACCTGGAATTTACACGCAGTATCTCCAAGCAATCTTTTATCCTGAGAATATACAGGCATCTCATGATCTACACGTTAGGTTAGAGTTATCTCCCCAGGGAATTCAGCTGTTCTGGACCTAAACTGCTTTTCATAAAACAAAAGAAAAATCGGAATGTCGTCAAATCTAAGAACAACTGCATTATTCAATGTTTTATATGCAAAGCTACTTCACATATTGACTTGTCATATTTTAGCTGACAAGCATTCATGGAAGAACCTATTTCACAGTTTAAAAACAGGATCTCAATTTAACTTTATCTTTTTTCTCTTCATGAACATTCATATATAACCTGATCCAGAAGTCCTCCAAAAAGCCTCCCACTAACATCCATAGGTTTGGGTACCAACCATGACAATTATAGGGGAATTCTTAAAGGAAAGGGAAAGATAGGATTTTATTATTATTATTAAGAAAAAAACATTAAAATATAAATGAAACACAAGCACTCCACCATGAAAGATTACGTATGAAAGAAGACCTTAAAAAGATCCTCTAAAAACAGTCTGGTCAAGTCAAATGTGAAATCTTGAAATACCCAGAAGGAAAGGGGTTTTTTTTCCACTTTATTTTCCATTTATTCATTCAAGGACTTCTGTTTAAAATAGGCAAGACAGAACAGCGAAGTCCAAGAACTTGTCATTCAATTTTTATTAAGCAACATCCACTCCCCCAACATGCCTGAACTTTGTCGTAGTTACTGCTTCCTGTTGGCAAAGTCAGGAGCAGCATGAATATTGTCAGTAAGCCTGAAAACAGGAGTCATGGTTCACAACAATGTTCACTTGACAGTTACCTCATTTATAATGATCCAGTGACAGTCAAAAGCAACCAAATTAGTCTCCACGACCTGAAATAGAGAACAAACCAGCTATCAGTCAGCTTGCTTGTGAAAGCTAGAAAAAAAAATTAAATGGATGCTCTCTGCAAATGACAAAAACCGAAGCACATGCTCTCAAAGACCTTTGTTATTCAACTGAGGATAGAGAACCTTTAGCAAAATTCTGCAGAAGCATTTGTGTTATTGTTTGACTTGCTAATTAAGCTTGGAAAATACATTTCATTGCCGGCATCACAGGAAAGAATATGTTTCAGTTGACTGAGGAGAAAATGAAATCGTTTTTGCCATAATATTGTGTGTTGAGAGGGTGCAACAGAGAGGAAGGCAGAAAATGAATATCAAGTAACTCTTGTTAGATTTCTGTAGCTCCTGCCTCCAAGGCCTTTCCAGTGTACCCTTATCCTGGAAGCTTGTGGATTAAAAAAACCAAACCAGACCCGAACAAAAAAAACCCGCACAACAAATACTGGGGTTCATAGAAATGCAAAGAGCGGGGAGGAAAGGGTTCTCTTGAGAAAGAGCGCTGTCACAGGGATGATGACTGGTGGCCTGTCCCAGGCTCCACGCACAGAGGGCCTCTAATCCTCCTCCCACACATCTCCTCTCCTTTGATGAAAATTATTCCAGGAGCTGTCTCTGTGCTGGACTGAAAATGTACTTCCTAACTCATCTTTCACTCAGCCCTATTTTTTCCCTCCTTGAATCCACTACACTTTTGTGATGAGTCATGTCTGATTCACCTTCGCACGGGAAACAAAGAGGGGAAAAAATCCATTTGGTCTGCTTTCATTAGCTAGGAAAGAAGTCATCGACAGGGGGGAGTCCAGAAACAAACTACAGAAAAGGCTGGACACCTTTACATTTTTTTTCTAAATGAAATTGAATTAAGAAACTGAAATAAAAACCTGAAAGTTTTAAAACCAAATTAATCCCATTTTATTTGTATAATTCACCATGCTCATCTTGATTCACAGTTCAAAACTACTGGATACTTAAAACTGCATTGACTCCCAGAAAAAAAAAACGAAGACAAAAACTGAAATAAGGCTTGGAACTTACAAAGTTTTAACGTTCAAGTAGATGACTAGCACTGTGCGGTTATTACTTGGACCACTGCACAGCAGTCATGTTTGGTTTTTAATGATGACCAACACAAATAATGGTTGCCAAGGATGATTGCAATTTATACTGTGCCATTTCCAAAGGAGAACAATTTAACTGGCCACAAATCTAAAAAGCAGCAAAAGACCCCATACTGATAACCTTCATTATTAATTCAAAGGCCATTAGAATTGGGTTCACTGCTTATTTACTAGAATGATAGGTAAGATTGGAAATTCTGATCTGGAGAGACTGGGGGAAAAAAAAAGCAAGAGCAGCAGTGTACGAACTGTTATTTGAAACTCTCACAGCACCAATAAGAAATGAGGGGAAATGAAAGCCATAGCTGCTAATGTGCTCCTAGAAAATGTCAATATTATTAGCAGTAGGAATCATGGTCCTGACTTTACATGGAATTTAGACTCACTACTCTTTCTCTGTGGTGACAACAGTATATTTTGTGATAGNAGAAAAAAATTTTTTCACTGAAAGGGTTATTCAACATTGGAATAGGCTGCCCAGGGAGGTGGTGGATTCGCCATCCCTGGAGGTGTTTAAAAAAAGGGTAGACAAGGTACTTGGGGATATGGTTTAGATGTGGTTTTGTCAGGTTAGGTTAATGGTTGGACTAGATGATCTGAAAGGTCCCTTCCAACCTTAACGATTCTATGATTCTATGATTTTGTTGTGTTGCTTTGACATTTTCTTGCATTCTCCACAGTAGGCATCCACATGGCACATATAAAAGACCAGGATAGAAACGGAATAACTAAATGGTGGGAGGCATCACAACAGGCCCAGCCAGGATGCTTGAAATGGAGCACGGCTGTTTTAATCAGATTTCTCATATCAAACCAGTTGGAAGACAAACACATCCAGGAACAGAGAAAGGTTAAGAATGGACAGAATAGTAACAAAGTTCTCAAGGGAGAATTTGCTCCTTATATAAAGTTACCAAGCACAGAAAATTTATGCCATTTACAACATACGCAATGCCACTTAAATTTTCTGTAAGACAAAACTAATCAACACCTTACTGAAGCAGAAACAATTCTGCTAGCCAATCTACATACATTTCTGTTAAAAGCAAGTAGAATTTAAAAAAAAAAAAAAGTCTGACATATTTTCTGGTTTCTGTCAGGTTCCTGGCAACCTTGTCCTTCCTAACTTCTGCCTCTAGGATGTCCCGCTGGGAATGTATGCCCTGCCCTAATTACTCTGGTCAAGATGAAGTCTCCCGAGGCTCCCGTGGCTCTGAGGCAACCTGCCATTGGAGTCAAGGCTCCCAGTGGTGTTAGGGGAATGACAACAATAATTATGTTCCACAAAGGGCTTCTAAGCTCTTTCTCTGCTTCAAAATGGCAGTCAACCAGAACTTCAGAATGAAGGAATTCACA
This sequence comes from Himantopus leucocephalus, assembly GCA_003993805.1. Lineage (NCBI taxonomy): Eukaryota > Metazoa > Chordata > Aves > Charadriiformes > Recurvirostridae > Himantopus > Himantopus leucocephalus. The sequence continues at coordinate 43,659,803 of RSEF01000004.1, read as the reverse complement.
AAATGAAAATTCACATTTTCTGTTCAGTTTCTAATAGCACAGTAAAAATGGGGTTGATCACTTCTTTGCGCCTGCAGCTTTGGCTGATCAGATTTTAGTGCACTTTATCTTCCATTAAAACTTTGGTTTCAGTTCATTTAATTTCTTTATAAATACTTGGTTCTGTGTATCTACTTTGCCCAGGCTCTCAAATTTCAATTAGAAAAGGCCTTTTCAACAGAGCATGGTTCTAACTGTCACTCTTTTTATTATTTACAGCTCAAAGACCACTTAAGCTAGACTATGAGAGAGGCTTACTGGTCTCACAAGTCACTCTTACTATTTCAAACAGCTCAGGCTATCTGTGACAGATTTATTCACAACTTGCAAATAATAAGATGAAATGCATCCATTTTTTAGTTACAGTTGAAACTCCTCAGCAGAAAGATCATGTTTTATCCATTAAAGTTTATGCATTCATGAATCTACTTAATATTAAAGCCATTTTCAAAAAGCTTATGTCAAATTGAGATGAACTTGTAATGTACTCAGAGACACTCAGTCTAATATATTCTAAGTTTAGATGGGCTGCGAATAGCCCCTGATTTAAGAATTCACTTTCCCTTTTAGTCTGCCAGAAGCTGCTTTTTGGCATTTTCCTTAGCCCGTCCACCCAAAGCTTGTTCTAGTATTGACAGTGGTTTATTCTAAAGATGACTGATGATGCCTTGAGAAAGCGGTTGATTTTTTTTTTTTTCATTTTATTTTATTTGAGGAAATACAGACTCACATCAAAATGGGGACTCAGCATTAGAGTGGGATTTCAAGGCCATCTTTTCATCTTTGGGTGATTTGATCTTAGTCTCACCAATATCACTCACAAAACAGCTGTCCATTTTAGCAGGATCAAGATGCTGTATCTCAGTCCCTCACCTTGAACACCTCTTCTCCCAGTATGGCCTATATTATCCATTTAATTGACTTTAAAGTTGGGCAGTGCACATTCTGCCTATGTCTGTATGAAGTGCAGAACACTATACTATTATAATCATCATTAATAACCTTCTGATACTTTCCAGTTATTGCATTGCTTACATTTGTCAGTGTAGAAGAATGCACAGGCACATCCACTGTTTTACAGAAAATAAATAAATATAATATTACGTAAAACTTCAGTTTTGATACTTGAAGGAAAAAGTTGTTCAACCCTAAAGTTTTCTTCAAACACTAACAGTAATCATGCATAATCTCACAGTCCGAAGATTCTCTCGATCAGCAGTTATTAAGCACAGGTTTACAAGTTCGATATTGTATTAAATCAGTAAAAAAAAAAATTATCTAAAGCCAGCAGCAACACAACCTAGATCCAATTATCCATCAGTAAAACAGTCATTACTTGGGCACAGCAAGGCTTTAGAGTTGTGACACAATGTTCCACAATGCCCTTGTCTATCTACTGAGTTTGCTGTTTTGTTTACTTAAAAAAGCCGCTGCATTTTCACTTGGAAGGGATGATAACAAGTAAGATTAAAGTAAAAAAAAAAAACCCAAACCAACAAAAGAGCATGGCTGGTTCCACTTAAAATTGATCATAACCTAAAAGGACATATAACACAGTTTCAATAGAAGTACATAATGCAGTTGTGTAGAGGGTTTCTATGACTAATATGCTCAGAAAGTTAAAACGTATTTGTTATCTGAGCGATGATCTTTTTCTGGTTGAAATTCACATCTGCATGCATATCAAGTGAGCTGGCGTGAACTTGTGTTCTGTGCCAGGGAATAACGAATGTACAAAATAATGCTTGCAAAGACACAGGGGCAGTAAGGAAAAAGAAATCTGGTATCCTGTATATTAGAAGCAATAAAACAATTTGACAGGGGCGTGTAGGAGGTAGGGGCTTCAAGACCCCAAGCATCTGAATACAATGCAAGTCTCAGATTTAGCGGCCGGTTCTGCTGGCTCTGCAACAGGAAGCAGCGCTGTGCACTCCTGAAAGGCAAGGGGCAGATTGGGAATTTCCACACAAGACAGAAGGCAGGTGAACGTATTGTTTACGCAGCTCACCTCTTAAGCTAAAACCGAGAAAAACTAGAGTGTGCATTCACAATGAGGGCTGAACACCAAACTCCTACACAGATAGTAAATGCAGGAGAGTTGACCATTTCCAAAACAAAAAAAACCATGCACATATTTGACAAATTGTCTGTTCATACCTCCTCTAGGGGAAATCGTACAAGAATTCAGCTGTGGGTTACTAAACACACAAAGCTATACTCAATGAAGAAAGCTCGCTCAAGCTAAACACAGCTGCTAGCTGGGAGAGTGTTAGGAGACAGTATCACATATGCCTACTCTGTTCTTACTGCTCCCTCAGGCATTCGCTTATGGCCACCTTTGGAGACAAGACACTGAAACAATCTTTGGTCTAACCCAAGATGGCTGCCTTTGTGCTTCCAAATATATTTTGCTTGCTTAACTGTGATGAATCAGACTAGCGGTAGCCAAAAGATTAATTCTGTATCAGCTGTTCAGACTGTTTTTATTTACTGAAAGGGTAAATACTTGAAACAATACTAAAAAAACCCACTTTGTGGTGTTGAGATGGCATTTCTGCTATGCCATTGAGTACTTCCACTGTGCAGGAACATACATAAGCAGATGAACTCCAGTATGAACAGGGGAGCTGCATCCTCACAGTCTAATGCCCATAGAAACTCACACATTCCTGTCTTACCCAACTAAATTGGTGTCAGAAAACAAGCACAGGACAGCCAACTCAGTCAACAATTTCAAAGAACAATTTTTCTGAGTTCAGCATTTTTTCGTCTGTAGGCTGTTAGTATTTAGTTATTTTTAATGCCATATCACATAATTCTCCAGTACTAAGAATCAAAGCAGCAAATTGGCAGGCCAGTTCTGAGACAGACTTCATGAAATTGTGGAAAAACTGAAAAGGAAATTCATTCTACCCACTCAACCACTGCTCAGACTGAGAGTTCACAACAGAGTATTTGAAAACATTGTGTCATTAGTTGCATAAATCCTGCAGCAAAGGATACAGCCTGTTGAGTACACAGTGCCATTCATACACAGTCATAGAAATCCACAGCAATACATATAAAAGATCATTCTTAACATCTTTGTAACTTTAGAAATGTGTTCGTGTCAAACTCCAGCAGTTCTCCTAACAACCTATTAAAATAAATCAAACTTCTGCTTCATGAGGAAGGTGTTCCACTTAGTCAAACACGGATGCTACTGAATCGATGAGCAAGAACATGGATGAAGCAAAAAATAATTTTCTTTTTCTAAAGAATTCAACTACACACCAAGGGAGATTTTGCAGAGAGCAGAAAAATGCTGTCAAGAAGACAAGTGATGAGCAAGGACAAACCATCTGTCATTGGCAGTAACTCCAGAACTTCTGAATCTTGGGAAGAGCCTGACAATTTATCACAACTATTTCTATTGTTCACGCTCAAACCTTCAAATTGGCTAAATGCAAAACAATCTAAAGCAAATAAAGTAATAGTAGTGCCAGCATGCAAGCTTTTCACATGTGCAATAATAAGCAAGAAAGCAAAATAGCTTCCCAACAAAAAGGGCATGTAATTTAATGGAAAATGACATCAAAAGTTCTCTACATCTCTTCTTCCTTATAGATATGGGCCCACAGGTGGGGGCGAAAACTACAAAATACGGATCAGAACCCTTACAAAGGAATCCCAGGAAAACTGTTCTGGATCTTCAAAATTCATCTCCACACATATGCAACAATTTGGACAAGTCTAGCAAACATCTAATGAGTAGTAATGTTGCATGTATGAAAAGATTCATACAGAATCTAGCCATCTTCTCCATCTAGTATCTTGTTTGAAATATAGGGGAGAGCTCCTGGACTCCAGTTTTACCCATGCTACAGTTGGGACTGCTCTACAACAAGCCACCCAGATGCCACGACTCATTTCTCAAAATGTTGAAGAGTGCCTGCAACTAGGGCTGGCCTTCCTGATAATTTTCTGCTCCATGAGGAGCTGTGGTAGTGACTGTGAATCTCTTTCTGCTGGATCACCACTGAGGTAACCACATTTTCCATTTGACTTCTCACAAAAGAACAGATGGCATTGCATAATTCCTTGTTTTGGAACTGGCTGGTATGGAAATAATTTAGACAGTGATTTAGAAAGTTGGTTTTCCCAAGAGTTGAGCTGGGACACAAACTCCCTGCTAACCTCTTCCAAACATCCTCGGTCTACAATATGTCCCATTTATGTGGTCTTGTAATCTGAACTGCACGCTCTTTCAGCTGGAAGACTGGTAAATTGCTTTTGTCCAATACCACTGGATTTGTTGCCCGTGTCTTCTCATAGACCAACCTCTTGAAGTCACCACTGCCAGTTTATAGGTAAATATATGCCTCGACCTAATTATTTCTCAAAGGGACATGTTGATCTGCTGATCACTAAGACATGATAAAAACCAGGCTTCCTGTACCCATGTGAGAGACAGGAAGCCACCCCANCCCCCCCCCCCCCCCAAAAAAAAAACCAAAAACCAAAACCAAAACCCAAACCACCCAACAACCCCAACCCAGAAAACAACCACCAAACAAATAGAAGTAGTCAGGGGTCATTTCTTAACATTTTCTTTAACTGAAGAGATGTTATTTGACTAGTTTGGGCATCTAGAGCAGCTTCCTGTAGTATAGATGGCTTCTCAAGCAGTGATATGCAAAGTAAAATATGAAAGTTAAAGACTATTAAATAGCTAGTACAGGTAGTACTAAGAAAGTCAGGCGATAAACTGAAGACTACCTTAATTCATATGAAGTTTGGAACGGCAACTGCACGGAGCTGTACTATTTAGTATGTTGTACTATCTTAAATACTGCCAGACTTGTGCATGGAAATCCTGAGCTT
>RSEF01000004.1:43630443-43654873 GCA_003993805.1 Himantopus leucocephalus | reverse complement strand
CCCCCCCCCCCCCCCCCCTTTTTTTTTTCCTTCTAGCTGCTAGTTCATTAAACCACCAGCATTTTATCCAGCTATCCATTCCATTTCTTCCTGCTGGTGCCACAGCAAGACCTTTTCTGTGTCTCTGCTCTTAGACTTTGAGCTTCTCAGTAGGGAAATCAGTTGCTGATTTATAAAGCTCATTCTTGCACACCAGAAACTAGAGCTCATAAAAATCTCTCTTCACCAAAGGCAATATTTTTGGAATCTAATTTTAATCTCTACCCATTTCCACTCTTGAGAGGGAAAACACCCACACATGGAAATACTTCTTTTTATTCTTATGGAGCATATTCTTTTTCTGGGATTCCTTTCCCTCAAGTTCCTTCTAAGCAAAAAAAAGAATACATTGGATGAAACCTGATAGAGAAATCCCTAGGCCACTAGTCATCTAGTTACCAAGGATTAAAAAGCAAGCTTCTACAGCACTTGGCAGGGGAAAGACATCATCTAGTCCCCTCCTAAGGACAGGTGAGATAGCTGACACGGCTTCATTTGTTTGTCTCATGAAAGCACATTTCTTTGAAAAAGAAAGAAGTAGTTGAAATACTTGATCAGTTTTCCCTTTTTAAAGATTTATTTCAAAAGATGATAGTTCTAAACTAAAAGAATTAAGTTATTCCACTAAATAATTAGTTTTATATTGACTTGGCTTGCCATCCTAATTATATTTGAAACAAGTCAAGCTCCAGGGAAGATTTCATCTCCCTTGCCCTAAGATTTTAAGAGATGGAGGCAATTCAAGTAGAGAAATCAGCCCCATGCTAAGGAAAACAAGTCAACGGTTAAATGCTCAATAAAAGTAAATAAAAGCAGCATTAATACTTCAGTGAGTATGACCATAGGCTTGTATTGAGAAGACAAAATAAAAATGCATTCTGTATGGTAGAAATGTCCATTTAAAATTTTTCGTTTCCTTCATCATTGAGAAAAGTTAATTTATTTATTTTATAGGAATCTAAACACATGCATCCTCCTCTGAGGTCAGCCTGTAGACTATAGGTTTAAAACAATACCTAGAAATAATTTAAGCATCTTTCATTTTAAGGGTTATTTTATCCTTACAGTCTGTTTTGCTATTTCCAAATTTATGTTTTGTTTTCTATTCTGATCTGTTCTGAAACTGCTTATTTTTAACTCAGAACCATGAGCAAGTTACGCTACCTGCACTAGAAGACAGTTGCTAGAAAGTAGAACAGTATTCTCAATGACCAATAATGTACCTCCCACCTAGAAACTGCTTATTTCAAACTAATGAAGTGATTCAAACCCTCATGTAAATTCAGAAATTCAGATTCATTACTGTTGTACAATTGCCTGTACCTTGCTTTCTTGTTAAGAATTTCTTATAGTCTCTTTTATACATAACTATATTTTGTTCATAGTGATAGTACTAAATTGATGCCTGAAGATCTCTTGTTCTTTATCTGTTAACTTTTTTTTTAAACTGAGTTCCATTTGGAAGTCTGAAATCTAAGCAAAAAACTTGAGTATTTGGGTTGAACACAGGCTTTGAATCAAAGTGGTTGTCATCACCTTTGTAAGTGAAGAATTAAACATAAGAAACCTAAATCTACGCTAGTCTCAAATTTTCCTCCTCTGTATGGATTAAGAGCTGGAATCAGAGAATTTCTCCCAACTGTGGTGTTTGTTTTAAACACCTCACCATCTCCCACACTCAAACACATTCAGGAGCTACCCTTTGAGTGACCACGCTCTGGATTGAAGGCTGTTGAGAAATCCTCTAATAGAGGGAAAATAATTGCCTTGCTGATCTCGACATCTTTGTAACCGACTTCACCAAGGCCAGAATTTCCACAACAGAGAAAGTTGAGGATTAACAAAGCTTTTTCATAGATTTAAAATCATTCTATCCACAAACATAAGTTATTTTTCTAAGCAGAAGGAAAAGTTCAATTCCTACTTTTAACCCTTTGCAGATTTTACAGGTAGCAGCAGGTTCATGCCAAACCTTACTGATGTGAAGAAATCTTTCATTCCGTTAACGTGACATAAGAAGCTCAGACAAACAGCCATTAACTCTAGGCTTTAACTTGTAGAGCAAAAAGGAACATCAGTTTGACAATGGATCATTCTTAATGTACGCTTTAGGTAATTAGGCTGCTAGTGAAGAGAGTTTTGGAGGCTGCAGGAAAAAATACAGATGATAAAATGGTATCTGTCATAATTTCAACATATGCTCTTTTGGTAGCTCATATAAAAATACACAAATTCATATTTACAATCTCATTAAACCCGTTGCCAATACTGAAGCATATACACAACGTTTCTAATTAGGACTCACGATCAACCAGATAAAGTTATCACTTTAGTAAGGCAGTGAACAGTTAAGACTGAAGAAAAATAGACTCGTGAGGCACAAGATTCCTTCCCAGTGTGCATTAGTATGGGTTGACTGCACTCAGCAATAGGACACTGATTCAAATAAAACTTGTAAAGGAATCATGTAAGGGTGGTATTTTTAAATAACCTTGCCCTTCTCATCCATATCTGATTTTATACCTGAGTAACTCTACAGATTGCTGTGTAGTTACTCTTGCATTACATGAGTTTAAATGGGAAGAAGAACAGTTAATTAGGATGGAAACCACTGTCAGAAGGAGGGAGAAAAACACGGGGTTTGAGGAAGAACTTGAGGGAAGGAAGTGAAGAACAGCAATACAAGATCAGGGTCACTGATTCAGAAAGCTATTTGGTAGTGTGAACAAGTACTTTTAGACTGCCACTGTTTAAAAGCAAGCAAATTAAAAAAACAAAGACAAAACACCGTTTTTCTTAATAGCAGCCAATTTCCGTAAAAAACTTCCTATCCACCAGCAACACAAATTAATAAAAACCAGAAAAATACCAATTAAATTTAAAACAGTCAGTTTGGCTGATTTTGATTGATGGTTTCCTGATACTAGGTGTGGGTGCTGTATAGATTGAATTTATATCTTCAAATGGAAAACGCAAGGCCTAGTTCACCTTCTTTTTCCAAGAGTATCAATGGAATATTTTAGGGCCAGACCTTCTGAATTGCTCAGCGTCCGTAAGTTAGCTAGATTTTCTTCAACAGGGGCTGCAGGATACTGAGTGCTTTTGAAAACTTGCCTGTGCTATTCAGGGTTTTAAAGGTAAGTTGAGTGCCTTGAAAATCCAGCCCTGATTATGCTGGCAGTATGTTTTGTATTTTATTAGTGATACAGAAATGTGGTTTCAACTCCTTTTGCATCTGTTAGCAAACTCAAGATCTAGTCTGACTGTGTAACAGGGAAAATGTGAAACATCATACACTGCAGAATATCATGATACTGCTCTTTTTTCTTCTTCACTGTCCGTCTTAAAAGCATTTGTTGCCAAGCATCAGATTGACATTACTGAAACAGAAAGTATTTCATTTTCCTACCAGAAGTGTTATTAACAAAGGTCACCGTTCAAGTGACAAAATATCACTAAAGCCATCAGCTCTTTTTGCTTTTCAGCTTTATGGTGGTGCCTCTCCTGTCATTTCACATATCTGTAGCGAACAACAGTGGCAGAGGTTCAAGCGAGATAGCCCGCATTTCTGACTTGCGCATAAACTTAGCATTCAGCTCCTCTCCAACTATGCAGGCTGAAAGCATTTTTTCTGGTAATAGGAGTTCAAGAATCAAGAGTAGTTTAATAGAGTTCTAACTGGCTGCAGGCTTGAAGCTCCCTACGAAAAAAATCCTCTCAAAAGCACACATACTAAGACCAAATCTATCCTAAACATATTGAAAATATTCTGATCACCAAACTGCAATATCAAATGCAAAGCCCATCAGCCATTTTGGTTTCTGTGCTTCACAACAAATCAATAAAATGGATCATTCTTCCTAAAGGTCCAAAGGCATTGCAAGTCCAGAAGATCTGCACAAGGACTCAGTGAGTCTTAGAGAGGACGTGGATCAAAACATCAACCTTTTTTCATAACGGTTCTAAATTTTCCTGATAAAGTACCTCTGTACCTCTACATTTTTGGGAAATTCTGCTGTTATCCTACTTTCAGCCAGTCAACTAGATGAACCTAAGCCATAATTTAAAGATTTTTAATATTACCATATTTATGACAAGCAATGTCTGTCCTAACATTGACCATACAACAGCTTCTCGCCCAAAAAACTGCTGCCCAGGAATATATTTGCATACCTTAGATCTGAAATACTTCATATATATCATTGAAATTTACTAACAAAATAACGTTCAAGGTGACTACAAAGTACTCTTTTTATTACCATGTTCCTATAGCTGCTAATGGTTAAGCGAACAGAAGTGCAACAACTCAGCAGAAACTGATAAACATTAAATCATATTTCAACCCTAAGAAGAAAGAAGATATGTACATTTTTTCATTGTTGTTTGATGTTGGTTTACAAGCTAGTTCCACAGGGTAATTGCATATAGATCCAACGCGTCCAAGCAGCATCTAGTTTTTTGAAGGACAGATATTGGGGATACAAACATGCCAGAATTGCAGGCTCAGGCACACATGAAATACAGCTGCAACTGGGACATCAGCTTAGCTCTAATATGGGACAGATCCTAACAGATTGGAAAGTACTTTATCAGAGAAAGAATAGCACAAGTGGCCAACATGTGTTCATTTACAGAAGCAGATGAAACTTTCTAGCCGTCAAGTATGGGTAAATATTCTAAAACACTCCTGCTTTAGGGTATTAAAAACAAAATGCAGAGGTATTATAGGACAGGCAATGGGTGCTATCATAAGAAGAACAGAAAACTATCAACATTTAACATACACAGTGTAATTTGAGCCATTCTGTACAGTTCCTTAATAATTTATGGGGATTAAGTTGCTAAGAATTGTTTCTCGAATTTTCATTGTGGAACAGTTGCCCATTTCTTTTGGCTTACTGAACAAAGAGGCTTAAATTAGATCCTTGCTATCATCTTTTAAAAATAAATTGGAAAGCTTTGATGGAGAAAAGTGAAAAGAGTAGGAGAACTTTAAGAGGATTTGAGCATTCCAGAAAAGGAAAAAACAGCATGCATTTTGTTAAAAATACAATTAGTTCTGCATTTTAAGTTCGTGAAAGTGACAATAGCCTTAGCAAAATGAGTTATAAAGAAAAATGAAGGCCTTTTTAACTTTTGCAAGAAGTAGTATCAAAGACCATTCTAGTCTCAGCTCGGATTCCAACTGTATTTTTTCATGGAAGAGAGGCTAAAACCATAATTTTTAATTGCTTTTTTTGAGTTTAGATCAATAAACATCAGTAACTTGAATCATACTTATGGTAACAGTCCCTCTAAAGTCAGTGTAATTACTCAGTTGATGAAATTACTCATGTGAGGAAAATAATTCATATGTATAATAGATTACCAGCACAGGTACCTTGATGTAAATTATGAAAGGCACATTACAGAATGTCATAATTTTTCTAGAATCACATTTCTTTTTCCCACAGGTACTGTCAAACATCTTTTTACCTTTAAGCACTGCATTTTCGTTGCGTTCTTTCAATCATCCTTTTTGACTAACCTGAACCAGAACAGCAATATATCTCTCCTGTTCCAACTATTAATATTATGGGCACATGGTCTTTGCTTTTGGATGGTGATAGAAGCAAACTGACAGACCCAATAGCCAGACAATCCTTGAAGTGATACATGAGCTTTACACAAGAATGATCAACAAGATAGAACACTATTCTCTCCAGACTGATTGATAGTGAAAAACAAGTTGGCTATAAGGCTGTATTTTCAGCTGGGAGCAAGTACATCAGAAGTCCTCTGTGGGCCTCCAAGTACACAGAGTGCAAATCTGAACCAGTCAGAAGAATAAAAATAAAGAGAAAGGAAGAAAGGCAGAAAGAAAAAAAAAAAATCACAACGATCTAGGAAGGCCATTATTTGGTCTATTATGCAGGGAGTAAGAGAAATACACATCTGTCATGAAGTAAATTATAGTGAAGTTTGTTGTTCACCTAAGCAAAATTCTGAATGTGTGAGTGTAATTATGGCCCATTTCAAGTCCAATTAAATCCCATCTTACTCAAGGCAGACAGGCTGGCACAGCCCAGTAGAGCTGCACCAAATGTCAGGCGACTGACATTTCCCAAAGCTACGTCAGGGACAGGATGAGGGAAAACCCTCCTCACATCCCCCATCCCTTCCCTGTCCAGGAACCTCGCCTGCGAGCAAGAAGGGACCGTGATCACTTCAATCTGCTGTATAATTAAACATATCTGCTCAGACAGTGCTAACTAACTGCAACTGAACACATTTCTATAGCTTCATATATGGCACTGCCTACTCTGATGATGAGCAGTTATGTCCCTGCCAGCCCCAGACCTCTGCGTGGCATCACCACACTTTCTCATCTGCCAACGCCATGTTTTATGTCCACCACTGAAGCACCATCAGGATGAGAAGAAAGACTTCAGAGGTGGAGGAAAACTGCACCAGCAGAGCCTTTGCTGGGTATTTTATTGCTTTTTCTGGGTCTTCCCCTCCTGTTCTTTCAGCCTTTTTGGCTGCTGGCCCCCTACTGAGCAAGGGGCCTTCTCCCTGGCTGTCACAGCAAGAGAAGCCAGGGAAGCTGTGACACATTTGCTCTCACTTCTTGTCACTTGGATAGGCAGTGCCTTCATACTGCATCTTTTTATGGCACTTTTTCTTATGTGCACACTAAACATTTTTTCTAGAGGAGTCAAGAGAATTATTAAAAAATGAAAAAAGAGAAAAAATTAAAAGTAAAATCTCTTGTGCTATCAACCAGAAACTTGGAGAAGGGAAAGAGAGGGACTTTCTATAGATATGTACTAAAGTTCCTGAAAGAGAGATACAGATTAAAGCTCAGTGAGAATGACAAAAGCTCTAAGGAATCATGAGAAATTAAAGTTCAGATAATTTTCTGCACTGGCATCCTGGAAACACATTAAAAGCCTTCTTTACTGCAATGTCTGGTGCTCTCAGCATAGGCTACAAAAATACAGCTACCTGAAAACATAACATGCTGACTAAACAAAACAAGCTTATTTTCCTCTTGTTCTACAACACACAATTCATGTATGCATCTATGCATGCACCACACATTTATTCCTATTGGTTTAATCTACTGTGTCTTGTCCTATATGCTGTCAGCTTTTTCTGAGAGATCAGAAATGTATCTTTGTACATGTGAAAATGTCCTTTACGTGAGTTATAATCCAGCCACTAAATTTATTACCCAAACCAGGCATTTTCCAGGATTCTGGAACAAAGAAGTTTTTCCTCATAAACATCATAGAAAATTTCTTCTACTGAAAAGTTTCAAACTGATCCATGACCCTCTGCACACCATAACATGTCTCCAAAATGGAAAAGAGGCCATCAAAATTGCTTAGTGTGTATCTATTTCCCTCTCCCCTGGGCAAAAGATAAAAGCAGGGCAGTACCATATTTCTGTCAAAATATGAATCTTCCTGAATGTACATTTCAATAGCCAATAGATTACTTTTTAAAATATATATATTTATGGCAATAAAAGATATTTTTATTACTATTGTTCTATACTTGTATGATGTCTAACAATGGCATCCTGGCATGTGACTAAGCAATAACTGAAACAAATGAGATAACTTCTTGCTAGAGAAGGTATCACCGTTCTTATGATTATACTTTGACATTTTGAAGAAAGGACTATAATTTATACCTTTACTTTGAGGACAAATGCAACAAAAAAACCCCTTGGAATTAAATATGCAGTACTGTATCTCCCAACCTCAAAGTCAGACTTGATCTGAGCGTAGCTAGGATTAGAGGTATCATGACAAGAACTCCTGCTTTGGTTCCGTATGAGGAGGCATACGTGGAAAGGAATGAAAAGTCATACTCCTTCACCTCATACAACTAAAATAAGTGTTGACATCTTGGAATATTTCATGCTGTAAGCATGAAACCTCTTTTTGGAGGCAGCAGACTTTTCATCACATTCCAGGACCCACTCCATTTGTAGTATACGATTATACACGCACCAAGGCTCCCCACAGCCAGGTTTCGCTTGTTTAAAGGGCATCTAAAGTACAAATGTACTTGGCATCACCTAGTTGAAAAAAAGTGCACAGACTGCCTCCTTTGGAAGTCTGAGACTTTGTTCAGTCTGTGGATATATGCTTCTGGAAACCCTACGGTGGTTTTTTTTGCACGTGCATACATATTCAGGGAGATGGAGGCACTGAAAACATTATGCTAGGTTAATCAGACCTCTAAGTTAAAGTCCCTACAAGTAAAATTATTGCGACTATGGGTTGTTTCTTTTCCCTGCACTTCCTCTGGTCCTAGGGACAAGTGGAAAACAGAGGCAGGTGTCACGCCATGCTCTCACATGCTGACCAAGCCTATATTTCATGTGCAACAAGTTCCCATCTGTTGCGCTTGAGACAGGGCAGTGCTTTGCAGATACGCAGGCACGGTCAACGTGCACTGCACCCCCGCATATTAGCTGTGGGTGTTCTTTCGCACCGGGGCATGGAACTCGGGCTTTACACCACTTACAACTGTCACAATTCATTACTGAGACACTCCAAAAGGCTCTAAGTAGGGGTGCTAGTTCCCCTCTGCTCACTTCAGATTCTCTCACATTATGCCCTTAATAATGAGGGCACATATAAATGGGAAAGAGGAGGGAAGATGCATGGCTGTACCTTCCTTTCCAGAGGTAGATAATACTGAAAGGAACAATTGTGAAATGTGCTCCAACAGTTACATGGAATGTAATGTAACAGGGAATGGTTTTTATTAAATTAATAAATTAACATAATTTTGTCCTCAATGGGATTCTGGTCCTAGACTCGGCTGGAAAGCACATCACTACAAATAAATTATAATAACGGTGAGGTAAAAACAAAAAGACTGAATTTTCTGAAACCAGTCTCCTGCTTTGAAAATCAAGAAAGAAGGTATTGCCTATCAGCTACACGAACAAAGCAGGAGCGTTCCCAGCTATATTCACACTAGCGAAAGTAGTATCCGGTTACCCAGCACAGCACTGCTGCAGCTGAGATGGTGGGTGCTACTGAGCACTTAAACAGCATTCAAACCTTAATAATGCTGAGTGAACACTGCCTGAGGGCTGTCTATGTCAGAGTGTGTGTTCGTGCTAGTACGAACCCACCTACAAAAGTACTAAATCAGATAATAAAGTGACCAACATTGATGCAATGGTGATGAGTTTTTCTATATTTTAGTCTGGAAAGCTTCCTTTATAATCTCAGACACATTAATTAACTGGTATTTTACTATATCTGCTGTGTAAGCATGGAGGAAACCTGAAGGAAGCCATAAGAAAAAGGATGAGGAAGAAAATGGACACGGAGTCATCACACTGCCTCTGGATTAAATGTACACACTAATAAACCCCGATACCTGTTCTGGATAAGCACTATTGAAATATTATTACTCAGTAGCTACAGTCAGTGCCACGAACTACAGACATGAAAGAATACCTCCAAAAAAAAGTATATCTGATTTTAAAAATGTGACCTATGAAATAAAGCAAAAATGTCACTCTCCTAAAGGGAAGGAAACATCAGGAAAATTCTGTGGATATTGAGTTGCAGAGCAGTGACCCTCAGACAAAAAAAAACCCCACAAACCTCAGACAGAGAAGAACCATTTGCAGTTTACACCTAACTTGGCTCACTTTGCATTGTTTCAGTCTCAGGCAGGGAATGCAAATCTTTCAAAGTCTGCACCTTCTTTTTCAACCCTCTACCTTCCTCTTTGCTCAAAATGACAATATAAAAACAATAGAAACAGGATACATGGCCATATTAAATTTGGCCCCAGTTTATATCCCTTCGAAAGATAATATTAAGAAGCTTTTATTCACACTAAAACAAGTTATATTATTTCCATGACAGCACAGAGAAACCTAGTAAAAGGAGCTTATAGCATTTTATGTGACTTATGACAGTGTCCAAAACTTAGTAGTGAAGAATGTATGTTGGCTAGTGAGATAATGAAGCCAATATTAATTGACTCGGCCTTTGTCCTTACATAACCTGGAAAACTGCTGCGTAATGTTCATTTAAACAAGTGACTTCTTGTTACCACAGTTCTGTGCTGTAACACAAGTCGAATAAGCTAATGTTTTACCATCTGAGCTTGTAGTCCTCAAAAAGAGAGCTAAGTCAGCACACCTCTGCCAATTTATACTTGCTGAGCTTAGACACCTAGATTTTAATATGCATAGTTAAAATGAGATAAGATTTTATATTTTTTTAATACATATATTGTGGAAACTAGGTGCAAGGAAATACTTGCCTAAAGGTGTATTTGCTGCCTCAATCTTAAAGGTAGGAACAAACCTTTATCTACAGCGTCAGCACCTTTGACCCTGCTTCATGCAGTGGCAGCTGACTGTTTTCAGTCAATTGATGCTATTTGCCAGTGCTATCACTTCATTCCCAGAATATCGTGATAATATTAGGGATTTATTAGGGCCAAAGCACAACTTGCTCGTGGGAATTAAGAGAAAGTGTCCCTGAAAATAATCATCTACAGATACTTTTCCAAATAATTTTGAAAAATATAGTTTCCTTGTGAAGGGCTCTCATCTGCCCTTGCTTTTGTGACAGTGACATTTTCCCACGCTGAGATACAGAGAAACTCACCTTCCTTGTGTTAACTGTGTCTTTTCTTCATAGATGAATACTGATGCAAATGACTAAGGACAGAGGGGACTACAATGAATTAATTTCTTAAAGCCTCTCTAGCTCCGTACTTAAGGCAGGTAAAGCATGTAGCAAATACTGACAAAGAAAAGTCAGCCTCTACCAAGCTTATTTTTAAATAAATAAATAAAAATCAATCCCAGGCATACACAACCCCATGTGTCCATGTCTCATTTTATTAGGTTTGTGCTTTTTCATTGTTTATCCAGTTTCATTGAAAGCACCAAATTCCTGCAGTGCGATGCATTGAGACAGATGGTGGTACAGTATTCCCCCAACCATAAATCACGGATGCTTATTATATTTAAACCAGATCACCTGTAAGTGCTACAGTGAAAAAGGCAGCATTCCTACAGTGACCACAATTACCCCGAAGTTAAGCCCCTCAGATCGAATATGATATTCCCTGTGAATTATTTCTCGATGAGATTTGAAGCCGGATGTGAACTTTGAATTCAATAAGCAAACTCTTTAGCTCATGGATTGCGGGAAGTTGCACATCAGAGCCCAGAAGAGTATCAATATACCTATTTAGATCTCACAAAATAAATCAAGAGTACACCTTCTCCTTCTGAGGACATTAATTACTGACGTACCATGGCAATGCTTGGGAGACACAGGGAGAACAGAGGTTTGGGCACAAGCTGTTTAAGACCTGTTGATTTACTTGCAGTTATTTAATCCTTCCTATTCAATCAGTTACTGTGCTAAACAAAGTCCTTGGGGTGAAGCATTTACAGTTAATTATGGAACTGGTATAATCCGTCTTGCTTTCAAATTAACAATTTATCATAGCAACAAATTAATTCTCTCTTTTTTTTTTTTTTTAACAGCATATTAGCACATCATCCATAGTGGCTAGCCTCATTTCACTCCCATTATTAAGACAGTTTTTCCTTTTAATTTCAGGAAAGCATGAAATTTTACCACCGGATCTACAACTCAGCTATGAATAACTTATTGAGAAACTTTTCATTTCAAATACAAGATGAGTTACAGAAACAAATTTAACCAAGGCTGAGCCTCTGTACATAGTCCTGGTGATGAAACCATTAACTTATTGGATAATAGAGGAGGTTTTTATTTACTTCTTGCTTAGTTGCTACTTTCACACAGCACTCTAGTGATTCCAATAAATAGACAATTAACAGTTCTCCTAATAAAATGTTGCAGCATGGTTCTTTTCAAAAATTCATTGCCTTCAAAATCTGTAGTGCTCACTACTCATAAAAAGAAAAGAAATAAGTAATTACAGCAAGCAAGATGCTTTCATGTAACAAATTGGCAGTCTGATTGAATCAAAGAGTGAATAGAACTAAATTCAAATTATTCCACAAAGTTTTGAAAAGAGTTTTCTTCAGCAGTAGTTGATTTTCTGTTCCCAGGATTTGACTGAAGTTAGGTTTTAAAACATACCCAGGCAAAATAGTTATTCTTGTAGCATTTGTGATCTTGTGAGAACCCAGGAATATTACAACAGTTATTGAAAACAGATTCTTAGGTGTTTTCCATACTAAAGACTACCTAGTTAGCTGGACATGCCCTCTGATGCTTGTTTTCACCCAACTTTGGGACTGTGTGTGGTTTACCCAGTCATATTACCACATACTGAAAAACACTCTGAATAATCTGAGCTTTATTTCTAGGTTCTTCTCCACTGTGATAATTGCTTCTCAGAGTACTGCAGGTGAATCAACAGGGTCATACTGCTGAACACAACGGCTTCAATGTCAGTGGCTCTGAGCGCTTAGAAGGACCAATGGATAGTTGGCACTGCAAAAAAATAACCAGGCTATAGAGAAGTACCTAAGTTATCCCAACTAAATGCAAACATATTAACGCTAATTATGTTTGCTAATACAAGCATGTGGGTATTTTGTCAGAAACTGATTCTTTTGCTCATAGGCATTATGTACACACATCCTGTAAAATGATGTTTGAAGAAGTGTTTCCATATACAAACTAAAATATTATGTTTTTAGGTAATATTGAGAAACTGAGCTTTTTTCAGGATAAATTATAACTATTTTGTCTTAATTTTATAGCTGTAGGCTTTTGAAGAAAACCTTTCAGCCACAGCATATATGTACACGTAGATGCATTTCATGCTAAACAATCTATTTTCTGTAGTATACTTGCAGCAGAAATAGAGAAAAGTCAGAAGAAAGCAAAAAAAGTAACTGAACAAAGAACTATTTGAATGAAGCACAAAAGAAAAAAAAATCTCACATGCATCCATATATCTTACTATTCAGATGTCTCTCTGGAGCCTTGAGCCAAAATGAGTTATACAAAGAGTCCTACACATACTCTGTAACTTCCTTGAATTCTCATGGCGGTTGGTTAAGCCGCATACAAGAATATATTATCTGGGGAGTTCATTTTAAGCTTTCTGACAATTGAAAACAAGAAGAGAAGATGACAGACACCCTTCTTGGCCCAAAGCCTGAAAAAAGACTCTATTAATTACATGTAATGACTTTTGCCTTAGCCTACTTGCTCTTTTATAATCACAAGGCTACCTGTGGCTAAGCCCCTCTCTTATTTGCTCCAGCCGGTATGCTGCACTTTCATGTCAAATTATATATATAAAACAAAAATTCCGTAGCACCTACGGGAATGATTCCCCGTGGCTTGAATCAAGGATAGCAATGCTGAGATCTTCACATATATGCTTTCAAAGGGTATCTTAAATAAAGCTACTTTCAAAATGAGAAATGAACTAGTATGAAATACATACTTAGGTAGTTCCACAACCGCATGCAAGAATATGGGCACTTGCCTTTACTTGCATATAAAACATCTAAACTTTCAATAACAAAGCCATTGGAAAACATTGGATGTACGGCCACTACACCCTCAAAATGACGAAGTCCCCCACCCTCTCAGCTAGCCTAAACAAAATCAAATACAAAAACACAGGAAAGGGCAAAGGAAGCAATGACTGATAAGATAGATAGATATAGGTCACCTGTGACACTGACCAACCAATAAGGAGGAGGACCATCTTCCCCTTATATTACCCACTCGCAAGTAATAATTCCCACAGGTTTGTTATTAAAACAAATGCTGTTAGATAATCCACAGCGACACATGTGAAAATACAGATTTCTGTATTTATGGTGATGCTTACTAACTGCTAGATGCCTTTAGCCACTGCAGCGATGCTCCCCCCCACACCGCTGCCTCAGAGCTGATGCTGTCAGAAACAGACAGGCAAGCAGGGGAAGCTCAACAGAGATGAGCATAATTGCATGGCACCTCAAAGCTCCCCCTTATACCTTCCAACCTTTGCTCTTTTCCTTCCAGTTTTCTATTAGTTTCCCTTGCTGTGCTTTTCCTGAACTCCAGCTCAGCATAAAATCCCATTACCAAAATGTCAAGGCAATAACCATATCTTTATCTCTCTCCTTCCTTTTTTTTCCCCTGCAAGATATATAAACACTGAAGGTGTTATTATGGCTTTATTATTTTAGGTAATTAATAGTTCCAGTTCAGGGTCCGAATCCATTATGCTCCATATTCTGTAGTGCATTCTGGAGAGCTCACAGTCCATATTAATATACAATATGCATTACCAATTATATGTAAAATGTATAGTTGGTATTCAGTGGAGAAATATGGAAATAACAGTAGGTAACTATGAGGTTACTTAAGAATTCTAAATCTTATATAAATAATAGCAGATACAACTCCAATGCTTAAGGATCTGTAATTTTATTTATAGATTAGAGAGAGTTACGAGAACTGATTTCTTGTGCTTTGCCTTAGACACTCAACGCAACTTGACAAAATCCTGTAACAAATCTTTTTTTTCTTCTGGTGGTCAGTGGAAAGTTCTCGATCACTCCTTACACACATATCCTGCTGACTGCAATTCATTAAACCTCCAAATAAATCCCCAATCTTTCTGTGATACCACTAATTGATAATTTTGAAATGGCGGGGAATCCCATCTGGCTGCTCTGTCTTAGCAACAACACTTGCCCCTGAACCTACCCTCTTCATCTGTGAGAAAGCCGCCTCCCAGAGTGCCTCCTCTCCTGTCCTACTTTTTTTGGTGAACAGGCAGAAGAACTGATCCAGGTCTAAAAATATCACAGAACTCTTCATGTCCAATTTCTAAGCACTCATTCCTTGTTGCTGCCATTGATTTTTCACATCTTTTCCCTACACAACAGGTGCTTGCGGGTCAGCAGGCAGAGACTCCATTGGTCAAGAGTACATGGAAGAACAGACAAGGCCCGTTCAGTATATATAGATCTATGTTATGTACATATATTCGCAAACTCCCACTAACTTCTATTGTATCATGAACACATAGTACCATTAGAAGTGAAGTATATCAAAAGCAGGAACCCCACAATAGATATGTCTGTCCATATGGAATAAGTGAGAGCTTCTTCAAGTATTTGAGACCCCACCTGGAGTACTGTGTCCAGCTCTGGAGCCCCCATCACAGGAAAGACATGGACCTGTAGGAGCAGGTCCAGAAGAGGGCCATGAAAATCATCAGAGGGAGGGAGCACCTCTCCTATGAAGACAGGCTGAGAGAGTTGGCATTGTTCAGCCTGGAGAAGAGAAGGCTCCAGGGAGACCTTATAGCAGCCTTCCAGTACTTAAAGGGGGCCTATAGGAGAGCTGGGGAAGGACTTTTTACTAGGGCATGTAGTGACAGGATGAGGGGGAATGGCTTCAAACTGGAAGAGTTTAGATTTACATTAGATATCAGGAAGAAGTTTTTCACTCTGAGGGTGGTGAGGCAGTAGCACAGGTTGCCCAGGGAAGTTGTGGATGCCCCATCCCTGGAGGTGTTCAAGGCCAGGCTGGACGGGGCTTTGAGCAACCTGGTGTAGTGGGAGGTGTCCCTGCCCATGGCAGGGGGGTGGGAACTCCGTGATCTTCAAGGTCCCTTCCAACCTAAACCATTCTATGATTCTGTTTCTTTATACCGCAGCTTTCAGAGCTGAAACAAGAGACAGAATACAGCCAGTTTTCTTGATCATTAGACAGCTGTCCAGACATCAGTAATGAAGACATTTCAGGTACAGGGTTTTTTTTTTCCCCCCTCTCTTTCTTTTTTTAAAGTAACAGATATGTCCCTGAACCCCCCCAACACAGGTTACCTCAGTCAGTGGAAGGAACCAGCATACAATTCTACTTGAAAAGACACAGACACACCATTGTCAGGGAAGGATCTCTGCTGCCTCATGGGAAAAAAAAAAAAAAAGACAGAACACCCAAAACAGCGGAAAAAAGGGACAAACTGTTAATGAGGAGCAGCGATAATATTTTTCTGGCTTGCTTTACAAATTATAGACAGAGGGCAAGTCCCTTCACCCTTTGAAAATGACAGCATAAGCGCTACCTGGCAGAGCAGGGCAAAGAGCCAGAGTACCAGATCTGTCTTTCCTTATTAAAAAAAAAATCAAATAAATAAATCAGGATTAAACCCATATCTGAAGAATTTCAGTTTTTACTGTAAGACAAGCTTGCAGGGTTGAGATTGAAGCACTGTTCTAGGCCAGGCTACCTACTTGCAATTACTGTAAACAGTGTCCATTGATACCACCACCAGTCCCCCAACCCCCCCAAATATCAGTGCCAAGAAATGCTGCTCTTGAAGGTCTAACCAGCAGCACTGCAATGTGGAAAAAGAACAAAATGCACCAGTGATCCACCTCTCCTTTCAAACCCATGGTTTCTTTTGCTCTGCCTACAAAAAAAGGAACCATTGCTGTTCCTACAATGCAAAATCCCCGGTGCGTGGCTCTGTCCCCTCTGTGGGCTGCGGAGTCCCACTGTCTCTGTGACACTCACTTGGAAATGCGTCCCTCCCTTGGGAGGGCGAGGGAGAGCGAGGGCTCCCAGGGCAGCGAGAGCCTGAAGTCTCCACTGCCTTCTCTGAGCACTGTTTGTATCTTCCAAGAATCAAATGCTGCATCAAATTTGTTGTGCAGAATGACAGCTGAGCAGCTCCTTTCCCTTCACTGAGTTAATAGCATCAGACACATACGCCACTGCAGAGCGCAGCCTGCTTGGTGACCAATTTAAATCTCTTGCTTTACACATTACCTGGATTTTTAAGGTTAAAAGGCTGTCACAGCATAGGGACTATGTCATTCTTTGCATCTTGTATAGAAGCTAAAGTTGGCAGTAAATTAAGCACAAGACAAGGACAGGGGCAGGATGTTGACAGCTACCTGTTGTCAAAAACCTCACCATAATAATAACCTTTTCTGCTAAAAAAACCCTGCATATTTTTAAAACGCTTCTTTCCATTTCCTATTATGGTCTTTAGAGATCATATACATCTTGGAGCCTCATTCTGTCAGCTAGCACGTTCCTAATAAGACTGCTGATGCAATCCATATTGAAACTAAATTGTTTTAAGATACCAGGAAAATAAACAGAACTGCCAGCTGGGGATAAAAATAGGCCATGAAACTTCAAGGGACCAGCAAATTTCTGCCTCTAATACACATTTATGAAAATTCACCTCAATTCTCATTCTCTCCCACCTTTTTCTTAGTACACCGTTTGAATCGTAAATGCCAGCAAGGAACATAACTATCCTGAGAAATAAGGAGCTATCCTCTGTAGCAACAGTGATTTCTTTCACTTCCCTGGCTCATTAATTAGCAAATACTTTCTTCTGAATGCCCACAGACTATGTCCAGGAGAGTGTCTAAAAGGAGAGAGTTTAAAATAAGCAATGGCAGAGCTGTTGTGACACCAGCTAATGAGGTGCCATGAAACCTATATGTGAACAATTCCCACTGTCTGCAGTTTGAATTTACAATGATTTGTTGGATCAGACCTTCTATTATTACAAACCATAAGATATTAGCATTTTGAAGAAAGTAATAGCAAACAAAAACTTTCAAAGGGTTTATTCTCCTGTTTCATCAGGCACTGATTGTTTAAACTTTATTTTAAGGCCAGTGCATCTCAGAAGCCCTGTCGCCTGGCCAATTTAAAGCAATTGTGAAAGTCTGTTGCCATATTCCCAAGAACTTAAGTTCACTAATTCCTAGGTGTTGCAGTAAAAGCAAGATGGGAAGCACTTCTCTAAAATGCTTAGAAAGCCGAGTGGAAAAAACTACTGGATTTCCAAAAGGAGGCCAGTGTCGGTCTCTATAATGCTCCAGAATGAAAGAAGCAGTTTAACAGCACAAGTATTTGATAGTAAAGTTATAAACGATAAAAAGAGGAAGACAGGTATTTAGAAAAGCAGTATTAAGGAACTTATAGGAAAAGTTTGGAACTGACATCAAATTTTCATATGGGATGAGGTAACTTCATGTGCACTTACACTGATTAAGCTGTCTCATGTACAGGCATTAGTCTCTCCTATATTCTACGACTCAAATTATGTTTCCATAGCCGAAGTCCTAAACTGACCCAAAATTAAAGTTCCTTTCGTTTTAAGATAACTTGACCCAGCTCAATGGAATGAAATAGACAACCATGCACAAAAGTGAGGTCCAGGAAAAAAAACCAAACCCTCAGTTTAGTTGAATTTCAGGTATAAATAATATTGGGTTCAAAGTTTTTTAAAAAGCACAACAGATACTGTGCCTCGGCATGGCTCTAAGTGTTAAGCCCAAGATAGGTGTGTTTTCATCTTTGGTTTCAACAGAAACCTTTGCTTTCACAGAGAACTAATTTGTAACAGAATAAAACATTCTATTTCAAGTGGAAAAGTGGATTGTAGAGAAATCATTCTGGAATAGCTTTTCTGGAACAACTGTATAGATTGAAAAATCCTTACTCTTCTCTCGTACAAAGTACTTTGCTACCTTACTTTCAAATTTTCAGTCACAACTGAGTAAGAGAAATGGAATATGAAAGTAAAACTAAGCAAAGTGGCTTCAGATGTAAATGAGAAGGTAAAAAAGTCTTTCTCAGCTTTAACCATAGCTATACAATTAAATAAGAAAGACAGAGGGAAAAAAAAGAGAAGACAAGAAAGAGGTGTAATTTCTGTAGGTTCTTGACAAAACCTGGCAATTCCTTTGTTAATCAGACAGAAACCCAGAGTGGTGAAAAGGGCACTTCAGTTAACAAGAGGAGGCTCTTGCGTTCACTTTACTAAACTGATGTCCAAGGAGAGATAGGGAGACATGGCGAGTGGGGCGAAGGCACGCTAAACACAATATCCCAGGACAGTATCCTAGTTATGTCAGGCACAATATCATATTATAGCTCGTAGACACTCGACTACCTCTGGGGTAGATCTCTCGCTTGTGCACTTCTTTTTTCAAAGCTGTATCCTGGATTTTTCTAAAAAAGAAAAAAGCCACAGAAAAACCATCACCCTGTTCTCTCTATTCTGATCATAACACAGAATTTACAACAGGACAGTAAGAAATAAACCATGTATGACTAGGCCAATAGTGTGAGGAGGATGATAAAGTCAGAGTGCTCATTTTCTATAAGTATTAATAATTTGCATCAGTATTTATGGGGGTGGCCACATTTTCTAACTAGGTTGTAAATGCTTTGCATACAACTATTTCAAATGGTTTCATGCAGCAACTCATTCTGTGGTCTAGGTACTTCTCATTACTCTAATTCCAGTGGTCTAATATTTCAAAGTGATTCGCTCCTACTCTGTCATGAGGTGTTTATTATATATATTTAAATTTCTGCTGAGATTTTCTTGTAAACTATTGCCAAATTCTGGGCATAGCTTGGCTCAGATGCTGCAAGTGAAGCCAGGAGATCTCAGAGGAAGATGCATTCATTTTGGCATTTCTCTCCTGAGAATCTGACAACCAACTATTTTTCAAGTGCTTTTCAGAAACACTGAGCTTACCAGATAGGGAGAGTATTTTTTCTGTTTGGTGAATGTAGCAAGCTGTTTGCATCACCTGAATTGCCCCTTCCTGAAATAAGGAAGCCTCATGAGAACCATTACCTAATTCCTAAGGCCCCTGGATTTATACCATAATAATATAATCATTCCCAGTTTACCAACAGTTCAAGACGACAATTATATGAACCTGATGTTCTGATCTGAGTAAAAATCCATTATGTCCAAATCTATGCAAAAGATTATTTTTTCCCCTTGATGTCTAGAACAATTCTGCAGATAAAATCTTTTTAAAATGCCTAAGGACAGGATTAATTCAAAGAACAATAGAAATCCCAACTTTTTGAATGGCCATTTGCATCTACATTGCTATTTTTACATCTTAGTCTCCAAAATTATTTGAGTGGAATATGAGAAAGTAAGAAGTAGTCTCAGTGTCCTCAGGGCACCCGATTGCTGGTGCAGTTCTTCCTTCTCCACTGCCTGGCTCTGCCAAAAATACACCCAGCTTAAATTGTAATTCATAATAAAGCCAAGCTGAAAACCCTTTCCGGGGTTTTAGGTGGGTTGGTTTTTTTTTTTTTCAGATTTATTTTAGTGTAAACACAGTGTTCTCTGTAATTGCAATATATGCTTGACTGGTATTCTTCGGAGAGCATGTCAGAGCAGAAAGCTAGCTAGTTACATGTCTGACTTCTCCTAAATACACCTGATGCGTTTTTGAGGAAAAATAGCAATATATACATCAACATTCCATGCAAAGCAAATGCTTGGGTTGGTAACATTTTGACATTTCAGTAGTAGAGATTCTATACAGTAAGTATTCTAAAAAAAGATACTATACTATAGGATGATTTCTGGGGTAAGAAATAATCTATACTGCAAAAATATAGGAGGAATTTTGCTTTTAAAACGTGTATTAATAATAGTATCTCTGCAGCTTTCAGAAGCTTCTTATGTGACTACTGGTAAGGGGATTGATTTCTTGCTCTGGATTTGCACGTTTCTGTTCTTCTGTTTTCTCCAAGGAACCATTAGTGAAAGCTTCTTTACATGACATTCATTGCCAGTTTACAGGATTTGTTCAGGGTATTTAATATGCATATAATATAATATTGGTCAGAATTTGGATTATACACAGAAACAAAATGCAAAACTACTCAGCATTTTACTTTTGCATAACTACACTTGCTAGCAGGAATTGAAAACAATGGTTAATAACTGCTCAAATCACTAAGTAAAATATTTTTTATTACCCAACATGAACAGCCAGATTAGACAATCCATTGATGCAGAGGATGGAAAATGGAAGACATACGGAAGAAAGGAGCAAAGGACTCGTTCTGAAGAGACTGTTGCAGTTCATAGCCCTCAGTTGCTTGAACACAGGCAAGATAAGATAAAAGAAGAAAGAAGGACCTCTGCACTGCTCCTTTATTCTCTGCCTTTAGTGGGCACTGGTGCAATAGCATGACCTTTCCTTTGATAGTACAAAGGACAGGACTAAATTCTAATAGCTTATACGCAGTACTTGATACCAGTAAGAAACAAGTACTGTTTTAATTTCCAGTTCAATTTCCCCCACTCCCCAAAACAACCCACAACACAACAAACCACAAAGAAAACCCTCTGAGAGTGATTACAACTTGCTAGAACCATCCTAACACATTGTTTAGGACAGCAGGGATTCCTCTGCCCATCACAGGATCATACTTGTGTTTCTTCTCACGCAGTGTCTGAGCATGTCAAGACCATTCCTGTAGTTCAGTGTGATAGCTACAATCAGGTTAAAAGAGAGGGAAGACCCAGAAGACCTTCTTCCCCTTGTTGCTTAGCTCTTCGCTCCACTGTAAGCGGCCACCTTTCAGATAAAGGCACAGCAGGGCTTTCCTTCACCCGGACCTTCCACTATTGCAGCTCAGCCTTTTCTAAAGGTGCAAAGAACATTAAATGGAAAAACAGTTAAGCCGCTAGCACTGTCTCTTCCAGGCTCTCAGCTTTCAACTCCAAATGTGTGTTTGCTCTAAAATATTAAGCCCCTACCAAAAAAGGGAGCTACCAATCTTCTACTTCCTACCATTTCTGAGAGGACCTTCAATTGCTTACAGGAGCATGAGCCCTGTGTTTTTGCTGTACAAAAACAGAAATAGAAACACAACAGAAATGCCAGAACAGGGCCTAAGAACCCTCCTTTGTTTTTTTCCCACTTTTTTGCCTGCACTATAGTGTAGAAGCCACGCTGCTCAAAAGAAAAGTCAGAGAAAGAAATGGAAGGGACTTTTCCATGGAAGTGCTGGACTTCATTCCTCATTCTCTCACCACTGAAAACAGAGACTAGCAAAACACTTTCCCTTTCTGCAACATTCTAGCCTGAATCCCCAAGTAAATACATTAAATGCTTTTTACACTTTGGAAAATTACATTTTTCAGACACCAGGCTAATGAGACATTCCTCTGGGAGTTTGTTAAGATGCTAGAAAAGTTCTTGAATTACAGTGTTGACTTAAGTTTGTTAAAGCATATATTCAGTAACTTTCCAAATACCAAATGATTGTGCTGTCTTCTAGCTAGAAGCAAGCATTTACTGGTGCATTTGTAGTACACACACAGTTCTGACTACAAAGTTTTAACAGTTTTTTTCCTGATTGTTCCAAACACTGTTTAGGGATCTGAAATAATAAAGATGATATATCACTAAATTGCTTCATTTGAAGCACAAATCTTGAAAACAGCGTGAGAAAAAGGTGTCAGATTATCTCACAACAAATTATATTTCACATGTTTGTATTATTCAAACACCTGAAAGTGTAAGACAAGCACACTTTGCCAGAATGCAAAACAGTTTTTGTTTTAATTTTAGTCTAGTTTTTTCTGCGTGACAAAAAATTGGGACTGAGATCCATAAGTCACCTGTGCCAACGTAGCTAATTCAGTGGGAGATACAGCTGAAGGTGTGGCCTTCAGTGGGGTTGGAACCAGTCCAATTTGAAATTAGCCAAGCAAATGTCATTTAAGATCAATCTACCTTCCACACCTTCAATTACCCTTGAAAACAGAAAACACACTTCTACATTTCACAGCAGTGAACAGCTTTGGTATTAGATCATTTTACCTGGACTAAACTAAGCCAAGTAGCTAAACTCCATAGCAAAAGGATCCTTTCCTATGTACTTGAATTTCAAAAAGACAAAGGTGTGGCAGCCACCAAGTAGTGAAGGGACTTGTCCACCTTTACAGAGCAAGTCATTACCAGGTGTAGGAGTTTAGATTAGCAACCTCTACAATTAACACAAGAGGTCATCATATATTTCCAAGGTTTCTTTTCTCTATTTTATTATTAAAAAAAACCAAACCACCCTGATTCCATGATGAAAGAAGTTTTCCATTTTCCTTGGAAACAAATTTTAACTTCTAGTTTTACATAATAACCCTGAAAGCCAGGGCTTGTAAATGGAAACATCAGCAGACCCTGAAATGCAGCAAATCTATAATGCTTCTCTAATGACTTCATCTTGGCTAATGCAAGGTATTGCCAGTCAACAGAGGGTAAAATTTCATTTTGTTAGTTATGCAATATGGATAAAAAAATAAATTAGTTTTTTGCTCAATGGCATAAAATGAAAGTGCTGAATTTTAAAGTCAGCAAATCTCATGCGGATTTCACCTCAATTCAGATATTATACTGGTGTTTGGAAATATGAGCCTTTCTGTGAAATTTCCATAAAAATCCAATTTATCTACTTTATAATTTTAAAGGCTTAAACTATAGTGCATGGTTTACGTACTCTGTAGCCTTGAAACTGATTTGGTGTTTTCCTAAGCTTTGTTGAATAGTTTGTGACCTTCCTTCTCTCCTCCAAATGTGTCTCTTTAAATATTAATACTCAGAAGTCAAGGAAAAAAACATGCACGTATGTCTAACAAAGAGATGAGGACAGTAGACCATGGCTTTTAAGACGAGAGAAAAGAAAAAGACTCTTGGGAACAGCTTTAAAACATATTTAAAAGTAAAAAAAGCTACCTAAAGAGCAAACGTACTCAAAAAGAGGCTTCCCCTACTCTCTACATTATGCAATCGCCCAGCTTGGACTTGCAGCATCACTTCAAGATAGAGAAGTGATCTGGGGAGTGGGGGTGAATAATGGTACTTATTAGGCAGCAGAAAACACATACATTAAATGAAATCGTGGTACAGTCCATTAAGTATAAAACCTTCTAATTACGCCATTGGATTTCCAAGCTTTCCTTTCTATTTAACACATTACTTCCCAAGACTATAACCATTTCTGTAAATACAGATTAATATGTATTACAAGAATCAAGACTTGTAATGTGTTCTATTCGTGCAAAATGCCACTGAAGTTTCCATTATAAATACACTGGTTGTGCCCAGAAGACAGATTTAAAAACCTGGAGCAATTGTGATCAAGTTTTAGCTCTGAAAAAATAACACTACTCAAAGATCCATTTAATCTGATCATAACCTCAGTAACCCAAAGCCACATGTACTCTAACAGTATTTCCAAATGGTATTTTGATTAATTTCAGGTTTTCCATCTACACAAAATATTAAGAAAAAGTATGAGCTTACTCCACCCATGCTCTGACCTGAATGAAAGTCGGAAGCACACACTCCATATTAATATACCCTTCCTGTCAGCAGAGATAATTAAGTGACGCTCAACATTATACCGTCTGAACTCGGTTAGCTTCCTACCTGCGGACATAGAAGGCTCATGTCTGCCTAAAATGTATTCCATAGGCACAACTCATCAGAAATTCATCTGTTACCAACCTCCTGTCCCAAACACAAAGGCAATTACCTGCATTAAGGAATCACGGAATTTTCAGAGTTGGAAGGGACCTCTAG
>RSEF01000004.1:43487994-43630343 GCA_003993805.1 Himantopus leucocephalus | reverse complement strand
TCTCTCCAGCAGTTCCCTGTCCCTCTTGAACTGGGGAGCCAGGAGTTACAAAAACTCCTATGTGCGTGTGAACTCACAGGTTTATACGAACGTGCTAGTTGTAGTATGTTCTCTCTAGTGACATGAGAACAATTTAATTTGACCGTCTCATTTCATCCACATCCAATCATCTTGATACTGTTGCTATGGATTTATGCTTTTATGCCTGTACATTTATTATTATTATTAATGTGGTATTGTATTTATACTTTTAGTTCTATTTTAGCACCATGAAAAGAAAATGCTTCAGAAAGGTTTTCTTTTCCTAATTTTACATTCCAAAATAACTTTCAAATACTGGCTTTTCATTGCAGCTCATTCAAGTTTAGAGGTCTCAAAAATGATCTTTTCTGATTAGGTTCCTTTACAGCTGAAGTTGAAAATATTCCCTTCTTTATACACACTTGAACATGTAATGGAATTCTCTTTCAGATATTCTGAATGAGTAATTTATAACGCAGACAGTTGAACCTGCCTATTACTGTTTGAGGAGCATCATTTCTCTCTCCATTCTCTGCCATCTCCACACATAATGAGCTGTTGCTTGATCAGGATGCTGATACAATAATAGAACTTTGAACGTATATCCTTGTGACTTGAGATTTGTAACCCCACAGATTTCACACCTACGTTACATAAATCGTCAATAGTGACTTTGTTATAAATGTAGCATATATGTATTACATACAAAAAATTAAATAGGTACACCAAATAAAACATAGGAGTGTACCTCTAAGAAATAGCTAAGGCATGTGTGATATTTATTGGGCATCAAAATATTATATCATAAAGCCAACATTTTTAAAAGAGTGTAGCCAAAGCAGTACCTAAGTGCACACTTGAACACTAACCCACCTGCTGGGATTCAAAAAGGTCTACATCATATAAATTTCCACTGAGGAAAACTGTGGGTAAAAATCAAAGGGAATTTTAAATGTTTACCCTCCCTATGTGTCACCAATTGATTTTCGGGTATCAGTACAGATTTAATGGCAACATTTTAAATGTTTAATATATTTAAGAATTTACACTGAATGTTGGCATGCATCTCAAGTCGTTTTGCCTTCCGATTCTGAAAGCAGATGATTCAGTCCAATTTATATGAATAGCTTGATGGAGTATTGCCATTTCATCACATCAGGAGCCTACCGTGGATGTCTAAATTTAGATTCAAAGCTTACTTCCTTGCCTGCCTTGCAGCGTAGCAGTTACCTTAAGGACTGACAGCACTGATACTGTAACCCTTACTGCTCTCTGAGGTAAATGAAGGAATATATCTTGTCCTTTTTTGGTTCTGAAATTAAAATCATGACTTGTCTTCATTTTCCTATTGCAATGTGAAAGCTTGTTGAATTAATTGTGTCTGACATTTTTAATGAGTCTTTGCTTATAGCCCTAAATATTTTCTAAATTAATTTCAAATAGCGTACAGAAAATCATATGAATGAGACATATGACAGAGGTCCTATTCATTTCCAACTGTGAAGGACAGATTCTTCTAGGAACTTCAAGTGCTGACTGGTAAGTTGATGCCCAGTTCTCCTAGGTTCTTTAAATTTGATGTCAAATTTCAGTTTGAGTCACCATATTTTTCCTCTGCAACCTGAACCAAATCAGAATACTTCTGACTTTCTGCTACATGATACTACTCAAAACAGTAGACCCCATCTCAGGGATATGCACTTAAGTACTTCTTTAAGTGCTATGCTTGACACTTAGTAAATTTTAGTTATTCTTGCTGTTCAATTATATGAAGGGAAAAGCACAATTATTAGAATTACAATAAAGTAAGTTGAGGACAGTATTAAACTATATTAATCAAAACAAAGACCATTTTACATTTGCTACTTAGATTGTATATGTTTGTATGTTAAGTCTAAGCATAAAAACCCCCCCAAAAGCTCCAGCAACTTAGTGACAAGGAACGAGCTTCAGCAAAGAAAACTGCAGGAAACTATATACGAAATATGACATACAGCCTGAGAGATACCATCAGAGTAACTGTCTCCATTACTATTTCAAACAGGCTTATGAAAAAATTTCTCTTCGATATTATTCCATGCTCAAAAAAAATTCAGAAAAATTGAAATGAATTTTTCATTTAACAGTTCTCCAAACTCACTCTGCAGTCTCCAAAAAAATTTGAAAGTCTCAGCTCCAGCCTAGAGATGAGATGTGTCTAATACAAGACGATGGGCACAATTTACTGTTGTAATCATGAGGTCTTTTACTGGTTCAAAGAGTGAGACAGGGTAATTCGATGCAATTCCCAGCTGCCATATTTGAAACAATGAAAATCTCATGTTTGTAGCTATTGTAATGAACTTCACATTTTCTAAGTATCCGCGTCACTTGTTCTTGCCTTCTTTTTACTGTCTTTTTTCCTAATGCCTCCAAAATCAGTTTCTACTATATAGCAATAAAGCTGCTACAACAGCAATGCAAAGCACTGGATTTCTTAAACTATTAACGCTTGTGAAGTATTTTGAAAATGTAAAAAGCCATGGATGTGGAGAGTAATTTTACTAAAAACAATAAAAGGGCAATGTATATTTGCGCTTTTATTAATATAAAGTATTTTCTTATTGTATGTATAATTGTTTCAAAAAAGAAGGACGTACATTGTCAAATCACTATGTAAAATGAGAACCTTTGTCAAGCCTGTGCTAAAAGCTGCACAGGTAAGAAAAGACACAGTTCCAGTGTCACAGGACACAACAAACCAAACTGTCTCTCTCCAAGAGACAGACATTGTCTGAATAACATTTGAGCACAAGGGCTCCCCATGTCAGATACTAACTGGCACAAACTAGTGCCAGAAATCGCAGTCGCCTCTTCAGTGTGAATGGGCACAGGTTAACACAGCTTCAAGTTTGCAACACCAAAAGAAGTGCGCGCTCTCTCGTCACTGAACATTACGACAAGCATCCTTAGGAAAGTCAGTTCAACACCGTGTCCTCGAAAGAATTATTTTTTTGGTATTGAGGCACCCTATTTTGAGGTCACACATGCTACCTGAATGAACTTTGCTAGCTTACATTGTTCTCGCTGTTTTTTATAACTCAGGTATGACTTGGCATCACTAATGCCACACAGACATGAAAAAGAAATGACCTCTCATTTATAAATTTTGAATTTTCTGTTATTTTCAATTTAGGCAGTAAAGAGTTATGTTTTAGGCCATCTTCCATTCTTTCTCATACTGGCAAGTAGTTCTTAAATGATATGTTAATCTCACAATCCACTGTCCCACTGAAATAAAGAAACTGCTTTAACATTATCAAGACTGATATAACTTGAAAACACTTAATTGTTACCGAAAACAAAGGTACATTCCTTGAAAATAATTTCATAAACTGTTTGGGGATTATATATACATATAGGCAAATAATTTGTTCACAGAAATGAAAGATACCCTATTGCACATGGGGTAACTGCGGTGTGAGAGAAAATGGTCCTCTGCTTTGTCACGTCACATAGACGCAGGTAGTCTGTGATACTGACTTCCACCCTCCGATTAACCTCTCCCTTAGAGTGACTTTGGTATTTGAGACAAGTCCACTTCAGCCTTGCTGAAGTTCACAAGCATAAATGCCTGTCACATTTCAAGTGAGACTTAAGGCCCTTTAACATTGTACCACTTCCGAAAATTTTTCCTGCAGTCTTACTATGCCAGTTCCACCTTGTTCATGAGACGGAAACAGTACAGAAGGTTTAACAAAGATGAAATAAATGTATGCCTCAAAATATTTGGGTTTAAAGACTGTAACTAAATGATGCCCCAACATTCCACACTACCAGAAACATTTGTTGTTGGTTAACCAAGGGACAATATTTATCCATCTGCCACACAAAACAGTGTTCCTGACATTTTATGAGGAACTAGTTGCTATGGATAATTTGATCTTTAAAAAACAAAAAATTTGTGGTTCTGTCATGACCAAAACTGGAAATGTCAACAATAATTCATCTGGGATGCAAGGAAGGAAGGAGATGAAACCTTAGAGCCAGAGATGCATTGTTATCTCTTTACAGGAATACACAAATATTGAAGAACACACTCATTTTTGGAAAATGTTAAAAGTGAGAGCACAAAAGGCTAATTTCTCTTTCCAGAGCATGTGTGTATGCAAAAGGCCAACTGTGGAGGTAATGTTGCATTAGATAAATCAAAACATATGCAGCTATCTACAGGAGACTAACAACAGAGAGAAACCCATATGTAGCCAATGTGTTCAAACTGCAGAAAATTAAGTGTTGTTACTTTTACCGACGACTTAAGAAATTCTCTCTGATAGCTTGGTTTATGAAGAACACCTAGGATTTAATCTGAACAAGTGTTTGAGGATTTGGTGTTTTTTTTTTTTTCCTTTCAGTAATTACAATGGATAAAAGGAAGATGTAGACAATAATTTTGCACCTCAGTGGCTATGGCTGTAAAACAGCAAAAGAAATTAAATTAGGATATGCACACTGAATAATAGCTTCTATCCAGATATAATGTTCTGATGTGTACAAGTAAGGCAAACCACGATTTAGATTGAAGCCTTAGAGCAGAGGTATTTTATCCCTCCTATGTTTTTACAGTACCTAATGCAAGTAGGCACTCGGCAGGACTAGTCTACAAGCATTACACATGAAATTGTAACATGCAATGTCTTCTGTCTTCCCCCCAGAGGAATCAGAATTGGCAGAATGTGCTTTTGGAAGATGAGAAGTTATGACCAGGTCAGGTACCAGAGAGGTAAGTATCAATGAACAAAATCTTAGTAAATTAGAAAAGATGCAAGTTGCATGGTGCAGTCATTACAACTGCACATACTTATACATTCAGTATTACTCAGCTCTTTTAAATATCATTGTTTATGTTACAGTATATTTGAATGCATTAACTATAGGAACCAAAACCTCATTCTTCCTTCACAATGGTACAAGAATTTAATCTGCTGGTTTTATTGGAATTACCTTTCACTTTTAACTATAAGGGGTTTTGTCATAGTTTGTGTTACCTGAGATGGTTTTTAATTATCTATTTTATTTCCAAGGTTTTCTGTAATAATTTAGTTTGAGTTCTACACACATTTTAGTAATTCTTTGTACTAACTGATTCATATTAGAGATACATTAACTATATTCTTATTTCATGGCTTTATGACAACATAAAGAAACACTTCATATTTCAAGTTTTAATTGGAGACACTGATGCAGTAAAAAAAGGCATTTCATCTATTTGAAGACTGTTAATAGAGGGTAACATTGTAGTCATCTTACATGAGAAGTGGATAATTACCTGCTGGGTTAGAAACATAGAATCATACAGCACTTTGGGACAACTAAGCACACAGTTGAACAAGCGAAACAGTTGGCACAAAGAAGCTGCAACATGCATTTAGGGACAGAGAGGAGGGTGGGACCACAGCAGCCAGGAAATAAGGCTTGTGGGGGGCCCCAGCGCAATTCTTAATAGCGTTGCACGAGGAAGTCCTATAGGTCAAAACCCACCTGGGCACAGAGAACCTGCCTTCTGGAAGTTAGTGTGGGAAGTGTAAAGACACAATAGATAGGTTATGCAGGTAGACAGATAGGTAGACAGGTGGACGAAGAGTACAAAGAAGCAAGGGAATATTAGTCACCACAGTAGGCAGTTGTCTCAGCGTAACAGCTGTCTGTACACTGTCAAGTTAATCACAGGCGAGGTGACAGGAGTTCTGAGGAAAAGTTTGAAGCAGGATAACGAATTGGTTTAGTGTGAATTAGTAGCGTGCTCTTTCCACGTGCAAGGGAAAGTCATGGCACAAGCAAGATCACTGAGAAAGAAAGCAATGAAGAATAATAGATGGGCAAAGCAAACGACAGCTGACATCTGAACACCATTTAAAATATAAAAGGCAACATTCAATACTTCAAAAAGGCTCTGAGAAAAAGCAAAAGCTTTGTGTTCTACACCACTAAGAAGGCAGACCCAAGAGCAGGCAGATGATTAGAGCAACAAGCTAGAAAAATAACCTTCTGTCAGTATTTTGAATAGCTTCAAATAAGCTGGGTGAGATTGCATTTATCAAGACTAGAGAAAGATTTTGCAATTGCAAGGAACAAATTGTAGCTATGCACCTTTTATTGGGAAAGTCTGCACCTCAAAGTTACTCTATACAGAATTAGCTATATTTAAACACTGGACAGATGTGAAGAGCCTGAGAAAGGGCAAAATTGAGCAATAAGGGTTGGATGAGAATGTAGAAGCTTGCCCATAATGATTAGAGTAAACAAAGATTACAACTTGCTTAAGTTTAGGTGATTAGAGATCGAACAGATGTCTGAAAGACAGGGAACACATTTAAGTTGGACAAAGATCCAGAGAGAGGGTAAATCTGTGAGTCATCAGCACAGAGCAGATCCTGAATTTATGTTCACAAACATAATTTTCCAGACATTACGTACATAGAGAAGACAGCAGGAAATAATTATGCCCAATTGCAAATCACCACTATCTGTACTGTGAGACTCATGCATATGATGAAAG
Source organism: Himantopus leucocephalus (assembly GCA_003993805.1). Classification (NCBI taxonomy): domain Eukaryota; kingdom Metazoa; phylum Chordata; class Aves; order Charadriiformes; family Recurvirostridae; genus Himantopus; species Himantopus leucocephalus. Next base: position 43,623,784 of record RSEF01000004.1, on the reverse strand, counting down.
CTTGGGTTACTAAGAACTAGCCGATTGACAAAATTCACCATAGCAATCTTTGAGAGGCAAGGACTTACTGATGCTGAGAAATTTTGTCGACTAATAACTATCACCATAAAAATCTTTCCATACAAAATGTGATTTTTCATATTTTAAAATTATCATGCAGTGAAGGGATGATGTGAAGACACATTTATACCTTTGTTACCATTAATAAACAGAGAACTTAAATTCACAGAGAATTACCAGTATGGGAAAAAACATAATACATATCATAACGTAGAAAAAAATGAAACTCCTTGTGCGGAACATGCAGAAATGTGACAGAAGAATCAAATTCTACACAATGAAGAAGAGATATTAACAGCAATGTGTTGTGTCAAACAAATCCACCCTACAGCTATCATGTGAGATACGATCTCCTTGAAAAAATAAGCACCACCAGGAAAAACAGTTAAAAGTCACACAAAAGGAATCAGGGAAGAGTCTTTGTGAGAAACACATTAATCGTGGAAAAGTAGAAAAATGCTATTTATTTGTACAGATATGCTTTGGTTTGAAATATGCTCTTGTGAAAGAACACTTAGTACTCTATTTGTCTTAAATTCATCAACTGTCTTCTACCTCAGAATAAACTTTCACCACTATGTGCTGCATTTTCTGGCAAAGTTACGAAGTTTTCCTTGCTGAAAATCTGATATTTTTGTATATCACATAATATGAATTCAAAATAGCAAAACCCATCATGACAAGAAGTGAAATCTTCGAGCAAGTAGAGGTGCAGGACTAAGCAGACTGCAGAAAGAACTCAAGTCAACACGGTAAAGGAGGAGCAGGCTGCAATGGAAGTTGAACTATGAGCTGTGAGGAGGTTACCTGGTTCTCCACAGAGTCTCAAGGAATATGAAAACAAATATGAAATTTAATAGGTGGATCAAACAAAGAAAACCAAAAATCTTCAAGCAACAAGCAGCTAAAAGTCCCAGTTTAGTCTTACTGGGTGCAGTAGGTGTGATTGCATCGGGCAAGCAGGAAATGCGCACAGAAGGCAGACAGCTCATTATCTTCAAATCCCAAGCACTCTGTCCTGAGGTCAGATTGACTGAATTGGATAAATTAAAAAAGACAAAGTAGCATCCTGATAAAGTTTGCAGGGACATCACAAAGCAGTCATATCTCTACCCTAGCAGGCTGTGTGCTACTAAGGAGGAAGGGCATCTCAAGTCAGCAGGGCATTAACTCCTGGCAAGATTAAAAAAAACCAACCACCAAACCATAAATGGGACCTTTGTGTGAACACCACCAGACCATCACACAAAGGAGGATCTGACATGGTCACTCCACGGAAAGTAAGATATCATCTGATCAGAAGGGACAAGATATGGAAAATTCTATTGTCAGATACAAAATAAGTGGGAGTCACATGCCGATTTTCCCTCTGACAGTACGTGGTAGGCCCCACAGAGTGAGCTGTTGACTGTGTCAAAGGGAGAGGAGGCAGAATTGTGCAGAAAGGGATCTATCCAAAGCAATATGGAATCAAGCAATGATCCCTTAAGACTGAGAGGCTGCAAATGATTCCACAGTTAGAGATGAAGACAGACAAACTCTGTATTCCTAAGAATAAGGTGGCAAAAAACTTCTTTAAAATTGGTATACAAAAGGAACGAGACCACAGCTGTACTCTGTTTCCATGCAAACCTTAGAAAGTCAACAAGGCAAGAAGGATGAAGTGGCACACCTGATTTTAAGTAATAATTGATGTACAGGGCATCTCAAAAATCTTGCTCAATGGAAAATTTGCCAGGCTAAACATCAAAGGGATTTCCTAATATATCGTGGTAAAGGGAATACCCACTATAATAAGACTTACCTTGAAAAGAAGAGGTAAATATATAAAAAAAAAACCCAGTCAAAAGAATAAAATGCTCTTAAGTGGAAACTATATGAATTGTATTGAAACTATATCAAGTGTTCAGAATGCAAGCAAACTATGGAAATACATTTGTTTTAAATCTATTCACTTAAATTGATCCTCAACAATTGTTAATTTTCCTTGCCTTTCATTGACTATTTCCACTTTCTCAAGCCTTTCTGCAACAGAGTACCTCATCAGAAAAGTAGCTTTTCACATCAAGCACTATTACTTCCCCGTCCTGTGAGGGGATGCACATTCGTACCAGCCTTAAAATTGTATTTCACACTCTTAATACATATGTGCATATTTGAACTCAACAAATTTAATTCTGTCAAATTTATTTTAAAATCCAAACAAAAGTATTTGTCAAAACTGAAAGCAGCTCCAACAATTTCTCCCAGGGGAATTCTATGCCTCTATTCCTCTTCTCCCAAGGGAAAACATTACGCAATTGAGGCATACCTCTTTTCCCTATTTTTTGCAACATACATTAGAAGCATCAAAAACCTTGAGAATACACATCGTTTTAGTATCGTACAAACATAACAAAAAATTCCTTGAGCAAACACTAACAGTTACCCCTCAAGGAACATCACTGCACTGATAGACATACAGACAATATAATGTAAAGCCTCTAATCTGTCTGCTTGATATAACAAGGATCGTGAACAGAAATGACAGTGTGAGATAAGTTTTAATTTTGGATTCAAATAAAAATTCAGTTAATTTCATATATTCTTAATACTGTTTTCTGAAAATAAATCTCAACTCGCCTCTCATATCTCCAGGCTAGAAAAAAATTTTAGCACAAATAAAAGCATCTGTAAGTTATCAGAACTGACCCTGTACTTCATTACTAGTTCCTTCACTGAACTTCTGTACTATTAGTATATATACCGACACGTATTATATGTAAGTTTGCTTGTGGCAAAATAGCTGTAGAAATCAGATACTAACGTCCTTCCTTCTACCTATCAGTTTACCTTTAGACCTCAGGCCTAAACAGGCACTTTCATATATCTTTCTTCAGTTGATCGTTTCCCTCTGATAATCTGACAGAAGTCAGATGATGGCACTGATTTTTTTGGATCCGTCAGTCGTCATTGATGTGGTTCACCAAGTTTCCCATGGTTCATCTCCACGGGCAGTAGCAAAGGTAGGGAATATAGTCTGAGGGGTTTGTCGTTTCACACACTTCAGGTGTGATCAGACAGCTGGGATGGGAAAGTGGCAGTACATTATGGGGTCTCTCACCCTGTTCTGCCTTCTCTCTTGTTCAATGTATGTGTGGTGGATCCAGCTGCACTTCAGTATGCATAAGTCTGTCAGCTAGTTTGAAGACAGCCGTTAGCTTTCTGTGTCCTCTTTGAACACTGGTTTGACAGTCTGCTTGGATTCACTGTTGCAAGCCTAATTAGGATCCTCAGTAATGGCAGGCTGGCAGCCACTATCTAAACAAGATTAAAATGAAGATTGATGAAACAGACAATGAAAAAGTACTTTCAGCCCAAACTTAGCACTTGGCAATACGGATACTTAAATGCCCTAATACGGATGCCTCAACAGCAAAGACAGTAATGTTCTTTCTGTAATGAAAGACCCATGACCGCAATACACCAGGCTGAAATGTAAAGCGCTCGGCTTGGAAGTAAATTTAAAAGCTACTCGGGAGAAGAGTTGCATGGAAAAAGGTCACGTAAATCTGCAGAGGATGTAGATATTTGAAAATCTGGTTTTATTCCAGCTTGGAATGAAACCCAAGAGTTTTGAAATTCTATGAAAGGTATTTCAGAGCCCAGGCTCTCAGGTAGTCTGCCTGACTATCTTGGAACTGCAGACCATAGGAAACTTGAAATTTTTTGATGCAAAAAACCTCTTAGCTGGCTTCAGTCAGGATCCAAGCTCTTAAAGTCAATGAAGTTTTTCCAGCATTTAACTAATTTACAGAAGAGAAACCACAGGCTTTATTCCTTAAATATTGATTCCAACAGCAGCGTACTGCTGGCATGATTTCTGCACTAAAAGCAAACTTTTTGGCTTATGTATGTGTTAGACGAATATATGTGAAACAGTATATAAATAAAACATGTTTTTGTTTTATAATTATTAATTTCTACTTCCTAAAATTAAGGCAAACTGTTTAAAAAAATTACAAAAATCAAGGAAGCACAAATCAGATCCACATTTACATTGCTACCACGATGATGCACCAAAGAATTAACAGACAATATGAAGTGTGGTGTAATTCACACATTTTAAGTGTACATTTTAACCAGCTGAGTGTATTTTGCAGGCTTTTGTCTGTGCTGATCTGCAGAATAGGGACAAGTTCTGTGATTCAGCTTTTCCAACACTAGCTAATGCTTTTAGCTCCAAGGTGCACAGTTCAAACTTGGCTGATGGTTATCAAACACTGGTTCTCCAAAGTTGCCCAGTTTAGAGTCTGACAGACAACCACATTGATAAAGAGCAGAGCATACACCACCTACCCTCTAGACTACCATCTAACTTCATCTGAGACCAAACCACCAGAGCATTCAGAGAAACAGATTTTCACTGAGAAGGCAAAATCGAATCAGGTATTTTATAAAGCACAGAATGGTTTACAGCCAGGCTGACAAATTAAATCAAACTCTGAAGGGGACTAGGAGCTACTGTACAGCTCAGGTTTGAAGAGTTCACATCAATTTGAACACCTAAAGAGATGGACAGTTATATTTTGCCCTCGACAGAACATCAAAGCACCTGGAAAGGTTCTGACCCGAAGTATCCTGAGTCTCCTACGAGGTACATGTCTACCATGTTATCACCTGGAGATGCCATGGGTCCCAGCTACAGGGTTCTCCATGAAGCAGGAATTCTGTAGATCCAACAGCCTCTCTCTCCTGAGAGAGGAAAATTTCAGTACTAAAACATTTATTTATGAAAAACATATCTATCTCTGAAAGCTGCAAGGGCTTTCAGGACACATTATCTCTCTTTGTTCATACATACCCAGGCAATTCAAACATGAACTCTGTTTTAAGGAGATCACACAGGAAGCTTTCATTCCTCAGAGCATCTCAAAATGCCAAGTATGTTAGTTTTGAAAGTCTCTTTTTAAATTAGAGCTTGTGGGAAAGCTGCTTTCATCATTGCTTGATTGAAACTGGAGAAAGCTTGAATCATCCAATTCCTTTTCCCTTCCCTACTTCAACTTCAGCATATCTCAACTTCTTATTCTATGCAAAAATGGCAAATAACATACGTAATAACCTGTGGGATTTTTTTCCACTATAATCCCACAGAGAAAGGCCCAGTCACCTGATGAAAATCAGTCTAATTCCCTAAGCTAAAGCAAGCTGGCACTGCCTGAAGGCCTTCTTGTGGCTTTTCTCCAACTACCTGAGGAGGAGTTAAAAAGAGCCCCTGCTCTGGTGCCTTTATATCTAAATTAATGTCACATGTGAACCACTGTTTAAGGCTACTTCATTTGCCTAATTCCTAAAGAAAGCTGACAAAAATCAATCTCTTCATTTATTCTCTTCTGAATATGCGTCCATCTAACTCCTCAGCATTGCTGGCTCAGAAGCCAGATGAAGCACAGAAGACCAAAGAAAACAGACTTCTTTCCTCTTTTAACACAGCAGGCCAATAGTATCTTCTTGCAAATTTCCTTTTCCTCTTTTTTGTTCTCCTTGTGTTTTCATGTCCAGCCACTGTTTCTTAAATTAATTTGTGCTGACAGCATAAACTCCCATACTTCACATCCTCTGAAATACAGCAACTTCTGTAAGATAAAAATATTTATCTATCTTAAGATAAGCTTTGATTCCCTTCCCCAGCAAATCTCATGTAGTTCTCAAGATTATGCTTCAAGAAAACCTAACAGTCTGGAATATGGTATCATTTTTCAGACTTTATTTCAGAAAATCATAGAATTATAGAATGGTTTGGGCTGGAATGATCTTTATGATCATCTAGTCCAACCTCCCACTGACCATTTCTTCAATGTTCAGCTTCATTGATTATCATGTATCACAGCTAGTGCCAGACCTAACTGGTGGGTCACCACTGAACATGCCAGGAGGAAAAGGATGCGGTCTAAATCCTGAAGAAGGGCACTGAGCAACTTCGTGGCAAGTTCTGTCCTAGATGATCCTGTAGAGGTAACTCTGAATCACGCACTAACTACTTTTTCTTATTACCATGCTTTTTTTGTATTCATCAGAGGACAAATTTTCTGGCAGCTTACACCAGAGAATCTGATCTCAGAAGGCTTATGTTACCAACATCCCAAAAGCAGGTTAGCCTGACACACACACTTTAGTACTTGTGTAATTAGCTTTTTCATGAGCAATAATCAGAGAGGTCTATGGTTTCTTTCACTGCAGAATTTTGGTTTACTGACAGCTCTAGTAGCTCTGACTGCCTAGTCACTTGTGAGTGGAGATAAAATGACTAAACCCTCCAATGAAGCATAGGGCTCTTATTAAAAGATAAGGCCCTTAGTGTGGATGACATGGGAAACCAGTAGATAACATATTTTTACAAAATGCAAGTGAAATTTTTTACATCTATTCTCACAAATCAGCAGAAGCAGCTGTTATTTTCATTTATGGAAATTTTGAGATGAATCACAACCATTAATTAATTTTCCATTTGAAATGAGAGCATCCAAGACAAAACCCCCAAATCATTTGAAACCATTTATAAATAAGCTAAATAATACAAGTCCTAACTACGGAAAAATTATGTGGGGAGGTGAGAAACTAAGACCGCCTAAACCTAAAATCAGCTCTTGATATCAGCAGTCCACAACTCCTTATGCTCTGTGGAGACTACGAAGTCAGCTAATGTCTACTAGGTACTTCCAAAATAGAATAAATTATCTTACAACAGTCTTCAAAAAGATCACTGCTGATTATGAAGCGTCCACAAAAGCAAGCTGAATCTTGAGGTACCCATCATTATAACAATTGTTTCTAATGGTGTACTAAGCATTTTTATTAATGTGCTGTTAATCTATTTGCAGATAATTATCCAATTTTGTTGATCAAATTTTAAAAGAAAGAATTTAAATTGACACAAAGATTACTGAAGTGTATGTGGCAAAAACATTACAGCCAGAATAAATCTACAACATATATACTGAAAAAAGGAGAAAACATGGGAGATCCTGCTCAACTAAATTTCATAAGCAAACTCGAGCAAACACTGTGAAAGGGGTGATAGGGTATAAACTTCTATCTATACTTTAGAGCAAACTAATGAGATAGCTTCATCAGTGCCACAGGGAATGTTTTTAAAAGAACTAATGATTATTAGTTCTCATTTCAGTCTAACAGATGGATGAAACGATTTAGATAATCATTGATGAGTCAATTAATAGGGCTTCAGGGTTAGAAACATTCAACACTGAATTTTCGTAGTAGCTAGATTCCCCTAAAATATAACTGATTTCCTAGGCAAACTAATGCACTGGCTATACCTCTATTTACTGGTGGGAAGGAAGGAGGCAGGACAGTTCTGCCAATCAGACAACATTACTTTGGAGGAAGAATTGGATTAGAAATAGTTTTGTCAGATCTTATCTCCACTTTAAGTTAATCCTCTCTAGCTGTCATTTTATTTCAAAAAGACACTCATCCTGTGGCAGTCAATTGCATGTTAGTTTTGCAGATGTTCAGAGTGGGCTTTTTATAACACCTACATGAATCAGCCACCCTCAGCTCTGTGGAAAATATGTACTTCAATACACTGACTGTCTCTACCAATGTGTATATAATAGCTTTGTTTCATTAATGTGGGGGTTTTTTTATTTTTTTCTGTTTGACTGGTTGAAGCAATTTGCTCTCAATGGGAACACATTTGTCTCTCACAAGGAACACAACAGAGGTGTTTATAGTGAAGCTATAAAAACAGGGAGCAAGGATAAGCAGCAACCAAGACTTATCAGATCCAGTTAAAAATCACTGGTGTAACAACAGGAGAATATAATTAACTATGATAGCAATTTAAGAAAGCAGGACAAAGAATAGCCAACACAGAAGAAAAGAATTACTATGTCTTTAAAGATCCTGGGAGGTCAGCCCCTGTTACTTGTTTCAGTCCAGAAAACAGCACACCCAGGAAGATCCCAAAGATGACAATAACTAAGTCATTAAAAGCCATGTGGAGTAACAGAAAGAAATTTATAGGAAAGCATAACTAAAGAGTTGTCTGCACAACAGCAAATATCACGAGATTCTCAAAGTACATGCTACATTGTCTGCTCAGTACTTCATCACAAAAGCTCCTCTTCTTTCTAAGTTGTACTTAGACTCATGACTCTGCATTCCAAGTTACAGATTAGGACAGAAAGAGAATTAAGGGTAGAAGAAGAGTCTGAAATGCTCATTAGGTAGTTCTGAAATTTGGAGAAGAAAGTAGGTTCCAATCCAGACTACTGGTCAAAGCTTACATATAGCAGAGCATTGTTCTTGTTTTATGATACTCCAGGATTAAGAATTTTATTGTATAACTACAAAAATTCTGATAGTGTAAATATTTGTAATTGCTCTGTGTCTTGTTTTCAGTATAGTCATGCATACTGGCATGCATGCATCTATATAATGAATGTATGGACATTTTTTATTAACAAAATAAGTTTTGCTTTTATAAACAAAAAATACACTACAGCTTTTGCTGTTGACACCAGAGAGGTAGAGCTTGTTACGCATAGCAATTGTGCTACCCTCAGGCATAGGCCAGAAACCAGCATCATGTGAATATCCATGTATGACGCATGTCACATCACTGAATACCATAAATCCGAAATGAAGAAAATCCAGAAAGAAGAAAAATGCAGAAATATACTGTGACTTTCTTATGTTGTAAAACACACAGATGCTCCAGTTCATAGTGCCTTTGGACAGAAATTCAATGAGGGTCCCCTTATATCACCAAAATCACAGTAAAGGATGTAAAAGCATAGACAGCCACGTTATGGATCCTGTCCTGCATACCTCAGGGCATATTGGTACCACCAGACTTGTAACACCAGGCAGGCCTTTGTCTCACTTTTCACATCACAAGCATATGAAGCATGGCTGATTGCAAGATGAGCATGGCCATATCCTACTTCTCCTCAGCTGCTGTCATTAGCAACCTTAATTAAGAAACAAAACCAACACGCAGCCAACACAAGTGTACCAGCTGAGCTACAGCCTACTGAAATGCAACCTTACTTTTCAGGAACAGCAAGGTACAGCCCTAGTTTTAAAACTTGTATTAGTGCAAAGGACCTGCAGACAGCCACCGGCTCCTGTTCTTCTAGATCTAGACCTTCTGTGTTAGGACAGATTTCCCATGATGTTTCCTCTTCATTTTAGATACTAAAATAAACCACCTTAGCTACAGCAAGCACTGCATTCTACCCCAAGAACTGCATCACTACATTGCAAACCTGAATTTCACTCTCCTGATACTTTCCTAAAAATACAGAAACAGAAAAGATTATGATTACTTTAGGTTACAGTCACAGTAACGACGCAGATGATACAAATCCCTTTGAAGCTGACTTAACTCACCACTGAGACTTAGTTTTCTCTATTATTTTTCTGTAATTAAGAAGTTTTATCTTTGAACCTGTACCCTATAGTAAGCACGTGCATATAAAATCTATAACATAGCTCCATTCATCAAGTACAAGAAAATAACAGGAATTTTCACATCCATCAGCTGGATGGCCTATACTCAAGGTTGCAAGAGCATAAAAAGTCAAGGAATTAGACTAAACGGTAAACCCAAGAACTTCATCAGATTTTTACTGAAAGGTAAAATCTAGAATTCTCCAAGGACCCTGCTTCCCTTCTTGCAGGTTAAAAAAAGTCAAAGAGACTTTTCTGCTACATTTAAAGGATGAAATTTTCAACTTGTTCAGCATTCGGAACATGTTTTCTGAACATCCTTTTACTAGAGATTTGGATGATTTTACAAAATAAAAAAACCCTTTAAGCTTATAGCTGCAATCTGAGCTAGAAGGTCTGTGGTTTAATGCCGGAGAAAGAAAAAAAATATTTCATTACGTTGTCATTAACAACAACAAATTACAGTAGAGCATGCTGAATGGGATTTATTCCACTCAAGCTATGACAGACAGAATGGACTCAAAAAAGGCAAGTATGCTCTACAGGAGAGTTCAGGTCTAAACAGCTCAAACACTCTTCCAAAAAAATTGTTGAGAAAGATGACCTTAAAGATTAGAGCATTCAGCTTACTTATAAGACAGACAAGAGGAGCATAGTCACTGACAGTGCAAGATCTGATTTTAGCCTCTGAATACCACCTTTCCTAGATAAATTCCAGTATAACTTCATAATCAACAGAAACAATTATGATAAAATGATAGGAAAAGGAGATAAAAATAGCAGTAGCAAGATCATACAGCTGCTGCTGACCCTTCACCTTCATCACTGCCACCTAAAAGAGAACTGCTTGAACAACTGTTGCCTTTAGAGACTTTGGACTTGTATTATATGTAAATAGGATTGTTTAAAAATTCCCAGATATCATGAATAAACTTTCACAAAGAAAACACTGAAAATCTCTGAAGGAAATGATCCTTCATATCTGCATGATGAAAAAATTACCTTTTTCATTATTACCGTCAACTACCTGCTAGCTACTTCTACATTCATCATTGCCCAGAAAACTATGATGTACATGCAAACATGATAAACTATCAAGTCACTCCTCAGCCTAATGGGAAATCCAACAGGCTTCCCATGAGACCTGTGGATGCTTTTCCAGTCCATCACTGGATCAGTTCATCACTGCTGAATTCAGCTGACAAATCCTTTCTCATCCAATCTCCATGTTGCCTTGACAAGAAGAAAACATAAAACCCAGTACGGGCTTTAGATGGCAGATCAATATACTTTCACTTTTGCAGAAAACATATGGATGTACACAAAATAATGTTACTAATTAGCTATTATGTACTATAGACAGGTATGCAGGCATTACTTTTACTTTTTATCAAGTGAAGTACTGAAGTGTTACATGTTCAAAAGTCCCATAGCATGTGCGTGGCAGAAGATAAGCCACCTTTCCTAAATGCCAATCTGGTGCTTGTTCCTGAATCTACCTGGGACTGACAGTCTATGACACACATGTAAAAGGCAAACCAACAGATTTTTAAATGGCAGAAGATCAAAAATTCAGATTTACAAGATTTTAAAGAGGCGTCAGTGGCAAAGAGTAGCTACTAGCTGAGCTACAAATTCAGCTGTGCTGCAAATAGACACAAGGTACCACCTAGCACATGCAGTTAAACTACACAATTTTTGCTACAGTTTTCAGTGGGAGTAGCACCCAGGTGGCATTGGATCCTTAACTCCTATTTTCAGCTGCATTCACCTCACCTCATGTCTGTTTATCATGCTTGTGACTAAAGAAAAGATAATTTCCTTTATTAATACAAAGAAAGAGAAGAACAAAACAGATGGAAGTCGTCATAACATTCCTTACGATACATGTAAAACTCAATGAGCATCGCAGAATAAGTTTAAAAAAAAAAAAGACTGAATAAACCTTGCAGAGAATAAGTTGAATAGACTTCCTAATTCACAGCAAATAAGCTGTTTAAAGAAATAAGTCCATTTAGAGTGTTATGTAACACTACAGCAAATCCCTGTCTTCAGATCTAAAGAATCTGTGATTTGCTGCATGATCAGATCTAAAGCTGAAACCTGGTAAAATAACTATGTCACTATATGAAAAAAATGTATTTTTTCAAGTACTTAAGTTTAAAATGACCTATTATTTTCAACAGAGAAATAATAATCATATATAACAAAACCCAGGACACTTGCCACCAGGAATAATCTCATTTCTCAGAATAAATGTTACTTCTCATTCTATTCACAGTAACCATTAGAAAAAACACAGTGAAGGTTCAATAACGTAAGGCATTTTTAAATTACATTTCCTCCTTAAACATTCACTTTTCTTTTTCACTTGCCCACTACTTAGCAAGAAGTCTTCAGTACTTCATTTATATGGTTTATTCTATTTCCCCTATCTATTTCAACCTTTCATTTATAAAGAGTTCTTTTATTTATGAAAGTAGTAGAGTAGCTTCTCTTCATCCAAGGTAATGTTATTTTAGTACTATCCCACATCAGCCTGGGGTAGGAAAAAATACATTTTAATTTGCAAAAATCATGTGTAGTAGATCATACTAATGCCTAAAAGCTACATAATTTTAGTTTCCTTTGAACATTAATACAAACAAATAAAACAGTACCTAGAAAGTTTGGTACAATAAGCATGTCTGCATACACACTGGTCAACATCCAGGACTTCAGCAGCTACTAAATCTGAAAGTTGTGGCAACGTTTTGTTGGATATACATTTTAAACAATTACAACCCAGTTCTGTGATGCATGCGAGCTTAACTTTAAATAGATGGTTAACAGTAAACAATTCCAACATCTGTAGCATGATCACTTGCATGCTTGAAGTCCTGACATTATGGGGCTCAGTAGCTTCAAGTTTATTGCAGAGTGGAGCCTTTGGAATAATGAAAAGTTAATATTTTTAATTAGTGTACAGTGAGCCGATAGGCAGTACTCTCTCCAATCTGGGAACTGACAATGCTCACTGTATTGATGGCTTGAAATTGTCAAGCCCCCACAACAGCTTTGTTGGCTGATACACGTTGCCAATGCACTGAAATTTTTGCTGGATTAACTGCTGAATCTTGCTGCTGCCGTTAAATAGTGTTCTCACCTCTTTCTGTAAGAGGTCACTACCCCTGCAACAGAACCAAGAGAAGGGACCTGGCAAGGGGCAGCAAGTTATACAGTCACATCTGCCAAGTTTGCTGCTGGGGTGGTAATCCCTCTGTCCAGGGGAAGAACTGACAACTGGAGGTGTCAGTGTCCTCAGCTCCCAGACCAAGGCCCTCCTGAGCTTGACTGTCAAAACTCCAGCAGAATCCCTGGCTGAAGCTAGGGCTCTTTCACCCACGGCTTACTGGATTTTCAGTGTAAAATCCTCCACTTGTCGACATAATTTTCCTCTATATCTAAAATACCGAATCAGCTGCATCATCCCTCCCTTGTTATCAGTCTTGTTATCAGCTCCTAGAGTCTTTGGACAGAAGAACATATTCATATTTCTGCACACAGTTGATAAAGTAGTCTCCTTAGCTAAACAGAAATAAAGTCGTAATCAGAGACGTACCGACAGCATTTTGGCCCCACTGAGGACACCTGGTTTGCTCCCTAAAATCTTGCTTCTCAAAGTTGCTTTGTTATCCCAGAATCTCCGTTGCAACCTGAGTTTCCTGGCCTGCTCCTCCTCCTACCCAGCCTTCTCACACTTGGCTTTACAAGTCCTTGCTTTGCAAGGCAGGCTCAGAGGGGTGGTTTCTCTCTTCCCTTTCCCTAAAGGTTTCCTACTGTTGTTCTGAGATGCCTTCGTGCCAAAACTGACATGGTGATAGAGACTTTCTTGGCCCAATGAGTCCCTGCTCTTTTGCTAAAGCACCAGGTGATTTCGTTCTCTTTTTTCTACTGTTTTTTCCTGCCACTTGACAGATGCTTCACATGCTGAGGTGGCAAGGCCATCCCATTCCTTTTCCCCTATACAGCTTTTCATATCCTGCAAGTTCATCACAAATCAGAAAGAAAACCCCACCCCAAAATAAAAAGCAAACAAGTGGCACACAGTTCACAGTCACCACAGTCACCAGTGCTGTCAGATAACATAGCAAATTTTGTGCAAGGTGGTTAGTTCTGAGGTGCTTTTCAGTAACCACAGAAGTTTCAAAGGGAATATTTTGCATGACCTGTGGGACCTGGGTGATTATTTGAGGTTACAGAAAGACCTCACCCTACTGAAAAAACCTGAACAAGTCACCAGTATCTCCCTGGCAAAGGGTTTTCCCAGGTACTGACACAAACTGATCTGGGGAGAGGACTCAATCTCCTCTAGCTCCATACCTCCACTCTCCTTAGCCCCCTGAATGTCACTATTTCAGCAGAATTTTTTGCCTTCCGCCCCTGCGTCTCCAGCCCAAAGCAATGAAGGACATTATAGAATTTGGCTGCCCTCTCCCCTTCTCTTTACATTAGTCCTTTAGCCAGTACAGAGAGATGCTGCAAAACCTGCTCCCAAGTCTTCCCACTTCTCCATGCCCTACAGAGGGCAAATTAATACGTAATGGTTAAAGAGAAGATGGAGTTTTACCTCCATAGCCTGAACTACGTATTTGCATCTTAATCTCCATTTTCTTGAGTATATAAGTATAGATCTCATCTCTGCAAGCTCTAGAGATACAAAAGCTGGAGAGAAAGAAGGGATCTAACATTATAAAGCAATGCTGCTTTAAAAAAAAAATAAATTGAAACCCAGAATGTTCTTTCTTAAAAATAAGAATTTCAAAGAGTCAGAACAAAGATAAATTCTACCACAAGGAATCTCCAATTTACAGCCTGCTTATTTACATAGGCCAGTGTCTGACTGTTTACCCTGGAAAAGTTGTTACTTGCATAGTAATCAAGCCCACGCTTGGTACAGCTGTTGCAGAGTGAATGAACCCTCTTCTCAGGCAAACAATGAGGGGCTTCAGCCAAATCAGTCGTCTAAGAAGGGACCAAGCAGCAGAGACTATGTGAGGTCTGGGGAGAGAGACAGACAGCTGAATCCAACTAGGCAGCTGAAAGCATCTCCAGGGCAGAAAAGCCATAAGAAAACCCAAGGGCTTGTCTACACATGCAGTTGTTTCTTATTAACTTCATAATGTTTACATGCTAAGTCCACTAGGTTAAACCAAATTTCCAAGTTAAACCGATCAAGCACAAGGTGCAGTCTTTGGGATAAGCACACTGGAATTATTTAGCAATATCTTAATCCACTGGCAGTCCATAAGCTTTATAACTTGTTTGCCCATACAGTACAGCTGCTGGTTCAACTGGAAAAAAAACCAGTTTTTAATATCTATTGGCAAAGCTATCCCAGCAAACTTCTCCTTGCACAGACACTGAGTGTTGGAGCGCAGTTGTTGTGTAGTTCATTCCCTCCCAATAACAGAAATAAAGTATGGCAGTAAACATACTTCTGTTTGAGTAACTCTTCCTATGGAGAGGGTCCTACTGTTAGTTTTACCAGTCACACATCATATCCCAAACAAATGCCGTTACGCTGGCAAAACCCGTAACGTAGTGCCTGATGTGAGACTCTTTCCTTGAACGCCACTCACAAAAGATAATGACCTTTCCTGGTATTCTTACAGTCCCCAAGAAAGGACAAATATTGGGAGTTTTTTGTTGTTGGGTTTTTTTTTTGTGTTTGGTTTTGGGGTTTTTTTTTGGGGGGGGGAGGAGGATTGTGGGCTTGGTTTAGTTGTTTTTTTGTTGGTTTGGGGGGGTTGAGCGGCCAATGCCAAAGTAATAATTCTAAAATAGCTTTATTTCTTTGACAACTTTTCACTTTCTTGACAACACATATATGGCAACCTCAGAAGATGACAACGGCTTTGTTACTATGCTCGAGTGTGTAAAAATAAATGATAAAGAAAGTATTTTTTTAAAAAAGAGTATTTCTCTTTAGGAACAATACAGGAGTTTTGTCTCACTGAGTTATTGTAGTTAGAGCCCTGAACCCTGCTGCTTTCAGGTTGAAATGTGAAATATCTTACAATGCCACTTACTGAAAAATAAAACATTTGTGACTTGGGTGATGAAAACAGTGCAGAACAATCTAAAACATTCCCACAAATTGTTTACATCTTATAAGGCACTGCAGACATTTGGATAGAACAGCAAACCCTCATTACTCAGAATTAGCAAGCTTCAGTGTTATGAGGACAGCAGAATGCCTAGCCAAAAAAAAAAACCCATTCAAAAAGAAATGAAAAAGCCCTCTTCCAACTAATGTTCCTAAAAGGCATTCACTTGAGAATGCATATACAGAGTTAGTTTTTAAGCCTCAATTTCTGAAGACCTAGACAATAGGAAAGTATAAAGGAGAAGTAACGCAAGTTATGAATAGATCCAAAGAGAAATTATTGCACAAAGAAAGTGTATTTCTATGGAACAGAAAACAAATATATTTTTAACCATTGATTGATGATGAAGAGTATACAAGCATGCAAAAACCACATTTGAAACAGTACAGTGCTGTGTAAAAAGAACCACGCTATTACTTTAAAAAAATTACACAAGTCATAGTTGAATGTGATATGCAAGTCTTCCGGCTCTAAATCCTGAAGACCTTTTTGAAAATTCTGTCCATATTGCTTGCAGTTTTTGTTTAAATACAGAAGCATAATTTTAGCCTATTGTCTTGAATTCCTCATTCAGATCCAATCCTTCATAAATTTCATTACCTTACTACTCCTCAGTGGTGCACAACAGATCATTATCAAACATTATTTTATATAAAAAAAATGAAATGCCAATCTGGTAAACACATTTTGTCCACAAATACATATTACATATATCTAAGTAATAATAATCTTTTTGTCAGTTGTAAAGATTTTTTAGTGAGGGACACAATGAGCAAGGAAATAGCAATTCAATATCCATGAGCTTCAAACACTAGTTTGAAGGCTAGTTCTTCTGTATATTTCCTAAATGCTTTTGCTCAAGCAGAATATAGTTATACTGTTCTGTATGCATTCATGAGTGTGAAAAAACATCCTTGCACGATGATCTTGGAAGAGAGAATATTTACATTTTTAGTTGGGGTTTTGGGGTGGTATTTTTTTGTTTGATTGTTTTTATGAAGTCAAATAAACTGAATCTTTTGACAAACAGCTGCAGTCTTGGTCAACAAAACAAGTTACCAGCAATAAACACATACCTCTGTTATGAATGACTTGGCTGTTGAGGGGTTCATTACAAGAATAGCCCGTCTCAGAGTGTCCCGGTAGCGGTTCAGTTCTTCTATTCGCATAGTGGCAAAGAGCCCCGTGATCATTTTATTGATGTTGTTTTCTACTTTCTGCAATGCTACATCCATCCCCTGTTGAGATACTTTGTCCAAAAACTCTTGTATTCCACGGATATCTAGCAAAATCAAAAGCCAAACAAGATCTTTATTGGTAAGTGGAAAAAAAGACACAAATAACTGTTCAGTTCATCTCACAGAAGCATTTTGTTCAGCATCACATAGATTCTTATGGGCTTTCACTTAATATTCATTGGAGCTCTTCCTGAGCTGTGCTCATGGCATTTCTCAAAGTGGTAAAAGAGGAGTAAGAAAGGCCACACTTCAGCTACTGTCCAAAAGAACCACTAGAAAACAGGCCTACAAATATTTCTAGCAACTTACCTAATTTGGTCATTCAGTCATCACACTTGTTCCCTATTTTCTTAACAGACTTCATGCTAAAGTCCATAAAGAGCAGCGAAGCTATGGTGACTGTAAGACACAGGGCTTCCTTTGAGTAAGGGTTGTCAGAGAGCAACCGAGGGGGAGGAAGGTAGGAAGCAGATTGTTTTCTTTTGCGGGACTCAAAATTATGTTATCCACTGCAACACTAGGTAGCTTAAAGTTTTAAGTGAAGTTTGGGCTGTCCACTCATCAAATAGTCTTAATGTGGTTGTAAACTGCACAGCTACTTATTTCCTTCAAAAACAAAACAGAAGCCAGACATAGTTGCAATGGTACTGCCTGCTGTCATCCGATTCTGCTGCTGATGGCTGAATTTAACAAGTTCTTCCATAGCAAACTGCTCTACCAGAGCTTTCTGGCTCACTCCAAGTAAATCCTTCTTTAAAAATAACTGGGAAAGGAAGACTTGATCAGCAAAATGCTAACTGTGTTTGCTACCTATCTTGCAATATCTTTAATGCCTCTCCCAAAGTAGAATGCCTGGGTACTCTCACATTGTGATGCTACCTCAAGTTGGTCCAGGCCTTTGAAAGGCCTTTTCCAGTAGTGAATTCCACAAGAGAGCAAAAAGCTTGTTTGTTTGTTTTTGTTTTTCCTGACCTTTTGAATGGCTTTATCAAAAAAAAAAAAAAACACCCCAAACTTTGAGCTTAAAATTTAAAATAATTCAATGACTTCGCATGTCAGAGCAGGGCAGAACCTCAGGAAAATCCCTCCAGCCTCACCGAGTCCTCACTCTGACTCCTAGTCACTATTGCAGTTTCTCAATCTTCTTTTTGGAGCTAAATCACCAGTTCCCTGATGCGGCTCCTCTCCCCAGCAGTCACTCAGACCTGCGCTCCCAGAGGACATTCACCAAGACAACCTTCCTTCCCTGCTGGCACACCAGCCTCCCAGACATCCATCTGATCTCATTTAGAGGAACAAGACATAGCCTTAAAGCCAACAAAACAGACACTGCCTGACACAGGCATTCGTTATTAAAAAAAAAAAAAGGAAACCAGTAATGCAACATAAAGAAATCTTTCATCATAAATTACTTTTTGAAAACTCACCAAAAAAATATTTCTCCCATTAGAATACCAAATCTGGGCTCTCCTAGGTGTGCAGTGTTCAATCCCATCCCTGTTGGATTGCCGTTCCTGCCTTGCTTCCCTCCTACATCCCTGGTGCTCTATCTTGTCTTGATCACTTATTTTCCAGGGGAATGGTCAGACCTGAGGCCAAAGGCTGATCATGCAGCTTTCTTCATGAAAGCTATTTGAGAAAGCTTCCTATTAGATTTTCACAACTGCTTGGCTACTCTAAGATCTTTCATCCTCATCTATCCTCTTCCCCTTCTCCGTGTCCTTCTTATATGGGGGAAGGGGGTGTGGGGCACACAGAAGGCTCTGTTTAATCCTAACATGGGTTGAGTAAATATGGGATGCAAGATCTCAAAAGCGTTCATATTACTGGAAGCACCTTAGATGCCGTTCACACGTGATGCAAGAGGACAGCAAGAGGCTGGAAAAACCAGACTGAAAGCAGACTCTAGGGGATGCCTGAGCATGAGAGGCTGTAAGTGCTAGAAGAGATGTTACACAAACAGCCATAAACTCTACCAGGAAAGGGCTCTTGGCTGGCCCGTAGGGTGTTCTATTTTGCAGGTGATACAAGTGACACCACACTGGTCTATTGTGATAACAGCCCAGGGTAACCCCAAGACAAGCCACAGAGAATAGTGGAGCACGTAGTTGTTGTTTTACTTTATCAGGACTGCAGTAGCTACATTCTCATAGGGGTACACTGACAGGTGATGGCTTTTAGAGGAACTAAAGTTCATTTTAAGACCAGGGGAAATAATGAAAATCACTCCTTTTGGGAAAAACACAGTGAGGAAGTCCTCTAAAATTTTCCTGTGAAATTGCCTAGACACCGGCACCCTCCGCTAGCCATCATGAGAGCAGTACTACCAGCAGTCAGCTGTGGTCAGTCCTGTAAACAGGAGGCAAACACGGCCGGAGGTCCAGGCTGCAGGGTGGGGGACTCCCCACCCCCAGCAAAGTATCAGCAACATGACAGAGAAACCTGTGTGACATATCCCTAAGAAAATTATGGAGATATCACATGTGGATTTAACACGGGAACTGTGACTGTGAAAGTGTAAGATCAATGCAACTAAGGTCTGGCTAGGAACCATGGCAGATGAATGCGACACAGCCCAGAAGGAGCCTGGCAGGAATACGCCAGTGTCCAGATCTGATGGACCTTCAGGGAAAAGCTGGAAATATCTGAGGTAGAAATCTTAATGTTGACTTTGCTGAAAAAAACGTACCAAAACTAAATTCAAGTTTTCCTCTTTTCCAAGTGTAGTGGATACTCTTTTTACTAAGCTACACATTTGAGAATTTGAGGGCCCCAACTTACAGGTTCTGACAAACGCAGATGATTTTTGCATTTGACTTAAGGTTATGGCAAAATAAGGTATCTGAGAAGTTCTGGGTTTCACAGAAGTCCAGCAGCCCTATCAAAAAGATCTGAGGCTTAGACATTCACACCTTGATCTGCTTATTTTTGGCCACAAACAGTAGCATAAGGAAAACAAAGTTCAGTCTTCACGGTAGAAAAAACGTTCTGCTTGTCTCCCCAGCAGACGTACTAACTAGAGAGTATTACAGATAGCCATCCTCCTCTGGCACCAGATCACCAAGATACTTCAAATTATAAAGAAATAGCCATATAACAGCTAATAATCAAACAGTCCACAAAAATAATACAACAGGGTTAGTCCTGGAAGTTGGACTGTCACAATCAGCAAGTTGGGTTGCTTATCTAGAGCTCTAAAAAACCATGAACTGGAAAGAAATGGTATTTTAAGTGTTTAAGCTATTTTAGACATTCAGCACCGCAACCCCATTCTTCAGACACTGCCGAAACACCAGTATTACTAAACACTTGAAGAATAGTTTAAACATGAATAAAATACAGCCTTACCCTAAAAATAAAGTTCCATAAGAGAATCAGATACTAATTACAGCTTCTATTTAATATCTAAATCAGGAAAATTAAATTCAATCTAATCAGAGATGTTAGAATTTTTTTGGCACTTTAAATACCAATTTAAGATGCAACAAGATCATTTGAACTGCTACAAATATGCCTAGTTTTATGCAAATGATAAAATAACTTCTTTCTGCTTTAACCCCTTAGTTCTAAAGTTCCTGAGTCTCACCCACTCAGAGTTACTCACAACATCCAGACAAATGGAATAAAAAAAAGGGTAATACTGACCAGTTGGAGCCAAAATTATTGAAGTACAAGGAACATGTGCAAATGGGATCTTGATACACCATCAAAATATCAGGGGGAAAAGTTACTTAGGCTATGAAAGCCTTTTAGAAAACTTCAATTCTATAGCATAAATCCATATATATTCTTCTCTGACACCAGAACAAGGCAGGCAAGAACTGCCAAAGTTTAATTTGTCCTTCCAAAACAAGAAAGTAATTTCACTTGACCTGAATTTATAAATACACTGGAGTTATTGGTTGATATTCCTTGTAATCTGTGTTGTCCCATAAGGCAGATTATGGGATCAAATGGCTTTGTTCACCACAAATATCTGCAAATATAAACAATGAAACAATTATATTGAATCTTCACTAAATGAAGGGCCAAAAGGGGCAGAGATCCAGTATTATTATGCTGTTCTACATTTATTAGATGACCATGCCAACAGTATGGTACCTGTGTGATAAACTTTTCGGAAAACAGCACCATTCTAATGGAAAAGATACTAAACCAGGATTCATAAAACTTTTTTACCACTTCTGCCCTTGGCATTGATACAACACAAAGCTGTGGGCAGGAAATAAATACAGACTTTGCTTATACCTCAGCTTACCCGGTAGAAGAATGGAGATATTGGTGATGCTCACATGCTGCTATGAAACAGCAGAGAGCACATAAAAACACCCTGCTATTTAAATCATGATGGTGCTTCCAATATTTCAGCAGCAAGTCACTAGCAATGATCATATTCAAAGCGTATGCCAAAGAACAGATGCTGCCACTGAATGGGCAGCATTATCTTTCCTGCGTGGATTGTCTCAAAGTGGCACATATCCACACTGCACTGTGGAATCATCTTTCTAATAGATAAACTCCTTCTGCAGAAAAATCTGGCAAGCAACCTGTGGCACAGATGGCTCTGCTGTAGAGAGACAGGACTGTTCATGTCTGGAACACAGGTGTTTCTCGCCCTGAATTTGCTAGCCAACCTGTTGCCCAGCCAAGAAGACGCATTTCTATTTTCTATTTAAATCAAATGAGTCACAGTCATTTCCAGAAATGCAGAAGAGCCGCTCATTATCACCAGTATTAATTATCCTCCTTACTGATGAAAGCCAAAGTTACCACATAGAGACAGACCAATGCTACAGCCAAAGTTGCTATCTCCTCTCCCAACTCATGTCACTACTAGTTAGCATTACATTTTCTGTTTGTTCACTGTACAGCCATCACTTCCACTCTACGCATGCATGCACGCAAACACAGTACCATTCTGCAGTCAGACACTCAGCCTCAGCTATAAGGTTAAACCAGGCTGGAAATTTAAATGAAACATTACCAAACATTCTCTTTTTAACCAAGATTGTGGCTGATTAAAGAGATCGCGAAGTTGGCTCGGAACATCCAATAAACAAAGAGCAAGGCAAGCAAAATTTATCAAAGACTGTTGGAAATGACCTTCCCTGACTACCCATACATAACCATGCCATCACAAGGTGGAGGTCTATAGGAAGGTCTTATGCTCTGCAGTGCTGGTGCACAGAAGGTCCAACACTGGACAAATCAGACTGGCTGCAGCTGAGGTGCACATGCAGAGCATCCTGCGTGGGTGAGTGCAAGGCCCGTGGCCTCCTAAGCTCTGAAGACCTGACTGATATACTCAAATGCAGGTACTCAGCATGACATAACTCAAGCTGAGATCTGAATTCAGACGCCAGCTTTACCACAGACTTTTCATTACTGTGTCCGTTGTTGTGGACCTGACCTAAAAAAGAACTTAGGAAATGAAGTGCTAGTCAAATTGGGCGCAAGCACCAAAAGCCACACCGTCTTTTCATTGAACAATCTTTTCAATACTGGGGAAACCACAAGAGACAGGTTAATGTCTTAAATGCTGCTGCAGAGCATGCTCAGAGCAGAGCTAGGCATCCTTCACAGACTATGGGTCCTATACCTAAATCTCCTTAAATGACCAACCCAGCAGGAACACTCAGACCTCCCCTAACACAAACAATAGCACCATTTAACGGAAAGCTCAGCAGCTGCATGGCAGAAAATATGCCCAGGCAGGTGATAGGGAAAAGGAGCCAGTATTTTCAGCAGATCAGGAGGACTTAAAAACCACAGCTTTTCTCAACACCAAATTACAGGAGAGATTGTGTATTTGCTCTCTTTTCAATGAGGTCTTTATACTGTATGTGTGATACACCTCGTACAAGAAGATTCGTGACTTCCACAACATGATCTTGATAAAAAAAATAAACACAGACCCTCCACAAGAGGTTTGTTTTTTGTTTTTTTTTTTTTTTTAAATCACTGGATCAGATGTTCTTCTCACTTCTTTGTTCCCTCTGCCCCTACGTAAACTTTCTTTCGCCATCTCTGTTTCTATGTAGAGGAATAATTTCAGAGGGAGCAAGTCCCCTAATTCATCTTGGGGGATTCTAATGATCAGGACATCCTAGAACAAAATATGCTGAGGGCCAGGTATCTCATACAGGAAAACCAGTATGTATATACAGTAAAGATTATATAAGCCATACAAAATGAACAGTAAAAATTAAATAAATCACTCGCATGCTAAGCACCTCTTATAGCCTTATTAAAAATGAGAAATCTACAGTAGATGTAGATGCAAAGTTTCTAAAAAATTTTCAGATCGTACTATGACCGGGAGAAGAGAAAGATGGCACTATTCACCAATGGCAATAAATTAATCTATCCACCCCTATCATTGTATTCCACCTAAATTACAAGGCACTCTCAGTTACTCAGCACTTTGGTTATCTCAAACCTGGTTTACAGTCATTAGCTCATCCTCCCTCTGATACCATTTCAGATCTGAGAACATCTTCCTCACAGTATCCAGATGATAAATACCAACTGATTCAGCTGTGGCAGTAAAGGTGAATGCACCTGTCATAAATATTCGCTGGCTGATTTACACAAAAGACCACTTTATTTGTACAGTTGATGAGAAAAGCCATTGTATAACAAATTACACTGTTCAAATTCTTATCAAGAAAGCTTTATAAGTCTAGCGCAGTGATTGTTCCTTACACAGTGATAGCTAACATGACAGCAACTATTAATTACGGAAATACACTGCACACAAGGGAGATGTGCAGCTCTGACCAGACTCTGCTGGTGCCACTGCTCTGCTTAAAGCCTTGAGCAAAGCGTTCGCATTCCTGTGCACGTGTTGGTACTTATTAACACGGTTCAGATCTAGACAGAGGAAAACAACAATTTAGCATGATGATTCAATAACAGTCCTTCATCCTACTTTCACAGCAGTGGGATTCCCTCTCATTAGTCAGCTTACATGTAATTCAGAAAACCTCCGAAGTAAAATAAACAAAAAAAAACATCTACATAGCTCTTTCATATCAGCATTTGGGAACTCAGAGGGAGAAGTAACATCAACTGTTTCAGTTAGCTTCAGAGAATATAGTGCTAGGTCAAACTCATTTTAAGTAAATTTAAGCTTAAATGTTCAATTACATATGAAATCTTATTTATATTATCAAAATTTCTGGAACCTAGCCAGTGGGGATGATATTGGGGTAAACTGAAAATTTCTAAATGGTAAGAGTGACTGTAATTTCCTCCCCCGCTTGCATTTTTCTGAAATTTCACATATCCAAAAAGAAGAAAACAAATTTTCTCAAATTTCTTAATATCATCCAGTTGAGCGAAAGGAAGAATATACTTATATATGGGTTTTTTTGGGGGGAAAGATGTTTCCATTTCAAACCATAATTAAAACAGTAACTTCAATTTTGTTGTTTGGTATGAACTACTGTGGCACTACTGAAATGTCTACATAATCCTTATTTTAAAGGATCAACCAAATGTCATTTATATTAGCCACTTTTTGTTTCATGCCATATATCAATTACTAGACATTATCCTTTAAATAACAAAAATCAATATAGATAGCCTCAAGTAGCTGAATCAATGTTGGGAAAGAGATAACAACTTTTCCAGTTTTGAAATCCTGCAAGACTTAAGTTTCCAACCTTATTGGTGACTGACACAAGATTTTTCCTTTGAGTTTCTCAGTTTTTTAGCTGGAAGAAAGGGAAAAAAAAGCAGAGGATAAAAAAGATAAATAAAATTGAAACTGGAACTAATCCTTAGGAGTATCAGCTGCTACCTTAGCTTCTCAAAAATAAGAAAGGGAGTCATAGATTGTGATCGCCCCTCACCCAAGGAGGCTGACAAGCCAATAAATTCTATAATCACGTACTTTTGACTGTGTAACCTGCTTTCTACCTCTTCATTCAATTTCTTTTTGACTACAGTTTACATTAAAGATTTCCAAAAGGCTTCTAGGAGTTGTCTTTCAGAAAAACAACCTCTTGCAAAGACATAAATTTTTCCTGCCAAGTGCCTCCAAACATGATAATGGCTTAGAGCCTAGCACTGTTTATCTTCAGCATTTACTCTCCTGTTAAAAATCACGCCAAATTTGAAAAAATTATACTTAAATCCTATAAAACTGTACAACAGAGATCCATACCTCTGCCTAGATATATGCCTTTATTTAATAGAAAGTAATCTATACTTATGTCTGTATGATACACCAACTCTCTCTGTAGGTCCCTACTGCTCCCTGTTGGTTTTCATAAGCATGAGGAACTATGCATCCCTTTCCAAGGAACAGTGGAAGTGACTGTCCTTGCAGTGCAGACTTCCTGGTAATAAACTAAGTGTGACTATACGTGTTATAATCTTACTTAAAACAAATTGTTCTCTGACTGTGCATCAATCTGCTCCTCAATAATTTTTTCAGTCAATTAAAAGTTTCCACTAAGGGAACAGGAATATTTTACGAGTGGACTGGTGCTGTAAAGAACATAAGCTACAAAAACGACGCTGATAAACTAAGATTTAGAAACACTGTAATAAATATTTTCTAGCTTTTTCCTGTCTCTCTGCTTCCTCTTTTTCTTGACAGGTTAAAACCCTCAGAGAGAGGAGGTTTCTTTTTAATTTATGATACTACCTGACATTTACAATGTTGCTATGCCTAACTCACGCCTTTTTTCCAATGGTGGTATAATTTTTTCCATTCAATGTGCAAAGTACTTTGCTCAATAGCTTCCTTTTTTGATAATTGTTTGTTTATTTATCTGCCAAAATATCAGTTTACAAACTCAATTTTAATAATTCTGAAAAGATATTAAAACAATGTGTTAAGAGTTGAAAAATACTTAGCAAACAGCAGTGGAGATCAGTACGAGGTTCAGGTATTCAAATCTTAAAATAAGTCACTCTTCTGACACTTGCAGACTGTGCATATATAAAAGAAACCTCATACCCGCGTAAAACCTTGAGCTAGCACCTCATTTACAGCCGCTACCCATTGCACAGATATCAAGAGAACATCTTAAGTTTTATTTTGACCTCAGCACTGAAGTTACAATAAAAAATTTGGCCGGCCTTCCTTACTAACACAATGTAGATGGCTGACAGGCCAAGCCTTCAACTACTTATATCCATTCCATCTTTAAAGAAAGCAACATAAGCGAATGACAAACCCTCTCTTACCTTTCTATATGTTTACTTATAGCTCCTAGAATGCATTTCCCCAACTATTATGTGGTTAAAACGCAGAAGCATGGACACTGTTCCACTAGAGAAGTTTTATAGAATAGTTCAGTTATCTCAGAAGTTGAATAATTTCAGGGTCAACCAAAATATATATTCAATTTCCAGTGGTAAAGTCAACCAGCAAAAGCAAGCTGTTACCAGAGTTCTCACAAGCAACTGCTAACTTGCAATATAATTAAGTGACACGTTAAAGTTACACAGATGAAAAGTACACGTTCCTTTCCTTATCTGGATGACATAATAAATACTAATGGAAAAAAGTTCAATAATAAGCTTGAATTAATTATATGTTTATTGAAGCACGGTGAAGTAAATGAGTACGGGAAGTTGGCAAAGAGCCAGATGAGTAATAAACAGTTTTAAGACTGTCTGGAGGCAGACTTGAGAATATTATAGTCATCAGGCAGCTGAAAACAGCCTCAGGGTAATTACAAGCATTTGCAATCGATTAAAGAGAGTATGATTCTTTTATGAATCTTTATTAAACTTGCATTAAAACTTTAAATGATTTGAAAACGTTATGTTTTCAAGCACATCTTTGTCAGTGGTCATGACACATATAACTTCTGGAAAATGTGTATGCAGGAAAGCGTCAACGGAATTACTTACTATATATGTTTTTTAAAGGAGATACTAGGAATCCAGGGCCCACGCATACAAACAGGCTCAGAGTATCACCCCTCTTACGAGACAGGGGGCAGACTCTCTGCAAGCAGCTCAGCCTTTCAAGTTCCAGGTATAATCCCTTCTTTTCCAGGATCTTTAAAGAACAGTACTCCAATCCTATAGCATTACACACAATTATTTTTTTTAAAACAACCACCTTTCTGGGGCAGGGATGTGGACAACGCACTGTTTTATCTTCATAGTTTCACAGACCTCTTTACTTAGGCCGGTATCCTGACTAATACAGATCTCACTGCTCTCCTCCTTGAGATCATATTTTATTTTGTGTCTTTCTCTGAAATCATAGAATCATATACAATCATAAAATGGTTAGAGTTGGAAGGGACCTTAAAGATCATCTAGTTCCAACCCCCCTGCCATGGGCAGGGACACCTCCCACTACACCAGGTTGCTCAAAGCCCCATCCAGCCTGGCCTTGAACACCTCCAGGGATGGGGCAGCCACAACATCTTTTTAGACCACTGCCTTCATCGTTTCCTGGTGCTCAAATAACCTGAAACCTCTGTGTATGCTGAGGAGCAAGAGGAGAGAACCATGAGGAAGTTTGTGATACAGATGCCCTCTAAACTCTTCTCTACTACCAACCTTCTCTTCTCTTCCAGCAAAATCTTCAATTACTTCTTCAATCTCCTTTTACTATGGGAATGCCTCCTTTAGCCTCACAGAGCAAATTCCCTTCATAGCCTTAATGCTTCTTTTGTTTCTTTTCTTTAGAAAAGTTAAAATTAAATTACCACCTAAGGGAATGTCAAACATCCATTGCCAAATATACGTAGTATTAGTAGGAAGCTCCAAAAACTGTAAGCAAAGATATCTTAGTCCTGGAATCAATAAATATAGCATAAATCAACAGTGATGGTTGCATATCAACAGCACTTTGGGTTGAAAAATACAAGGTTAGGCCAGAAATTTGGCCAGAGAAGTGGGTTGGTTTTTGGTTTGTTTTTTTTTTGTGTTTTTTTTTTTTAATATAAAAGTACAGAAGGGTTTTAAAATATTACTGCCCCCGCCACAAAAGGGAACAGGAAATAAGACTACATTCACTCTCCAGAAACAATCTTATTCCCCTAACCTTTCTAGATAAAGTGAAGAATCTTTCCATCTGCTTTGGCACCAACAAAACATTAAAAATAAATATTTTCAAACAGCTAGACTTTCTCCTTTTCAGCTTCAAAATGTAGAGATCCCTACACTGTAAATTGCACAAAATTCACAATTATGTTCTTGCAATGATTGACTGGTTTCCTCATAAAGAATTTACTACTACAGAAAAGTATCTATGTATTCCTAGAAAATACAGTGAACTGTAAACTACCTGAAAAGTAAGATATGAATTACAAAAGCTTGCCCCGTGTTGATACACCACAGAGATAAAACCCAACAATACACTGGGATTCTAGGTCAATTATTCTGTTTATATCGCCTGAACTCACACACTCAGATCTCAAACGACTATATAATTTGTTTTCCTTCTGTGTTTGAATGCGTAAGTGTCTTTTTCATGTTGCTATTTGGGAACTGGCCATTGTCAGATGCCAGCCTGTGGGCGAGGCAGGATTTGCTTTTTCAAACTGCTTTTCGTTTGCTTTGAATTCAAACCCATAAACCAAAGATGTAATAACTTGGCAAAGCTTGCTCAAAATGTTTACAGATGTCAGTGGCTCTTTTCACAAATGTAGACTTCGCAGTTTCCAAAGGTGTAAGTTATACGTTTACAGTGTCCATTCTGAAAATGCCTTCACTGAAAAGCGTGCTGATGGTCCTAAGGAAGAGTTCAGAGACCCGGAGGAACTGCCCAGTCTCTAACACCAGCTTGTAAGAATGAGATGCACAGCTACCCTCTGCAGCACAGTCATCCTACGGTTTGAGCTGAGCAGTCAGGAATAAAAAGAGTAGGAGACGATTTGGCTGCTTGGACATACTGTGTAGATAGTAATTTTAATAGCAGGTTGAGAAAGGCATCAATCTACCACATAATTTTGCTGCATTTCATGACGCCTACTCTAACTGTGTAAGAATACTGTCCTTAATGGTATTTGAAGCAGCGCAGAATTGTCCTTGAACACTTTTAATATCCTCATATGAAATTTTCTTAAACCAAATCAGATTTCGTGTCCTGGACAGGCCTTTATCTTGTTTTATCTCAAGGAACAAAACACACTGCATACAGGGGGACTGACTGCACTATTGTCACTGGGACTTTGATCTAGATCATCCCAGCAGTGAGCAAGGATGGGGGAAAAGACAACTCATATTCTGATTTTCACAAGTTCACCTGAGTTTATACACTAAAGGTGAAGATATAATTGTAGTAAATGAAATACAAACACTACCTAAGTCTGCCCAAGTTAAAATGTTCTCTTTTCTTATCTCCTCGTTCATTAACTCTTACTGTGTGTTAGCCTCACATTTGTTACTGTCAAGGCTCTACCATGGACAAAAGACTATGGCTTTACTAAAATCTTTCACTAGTTAGTTAGCTTAACTAAGTCAACAGCAGAAAAATACTTTTTTTAATTATTATCAAGGTGTCTTTTGTTTCACTTTCCGTTAGAATAGTCAGCCTACATACAATTTTACTCGGAAAAAAACCCATCAGTTAAAAACTTAGATGTCAATTATTTCAGAAGTGCATTTCTACATCACTTCTTCAACACCCAGCTGGTTATGACTTAATGAAAGGATTGCTTCCTTCAGAGACTTTAACTTTCTTTGTTAGTAAAGAACCTTTAAGTAGACTTGAATCTTCTAGCATTTAGATAGAAGTGTTAAAATGTTAAAACTGAATACACCTGTCTACTTACATTCAAAAAAAGAATTTGGCAGTTTTAAAAAAGGATAATATTGGAGAACTAACTCTCAGCCCTGCAGAAAGACGCATTTCCAATTATAAATAATTCTCTAACTCTCTGATAATGAAAAGGAATCTGTCATAGACTGCAAGATAAAAATCAAAAGCAACTCAATTCATAGGATTAAAAAACTATTATATTGATAAATTAACACATAAATGGTTGCAGTCTCTTTTAAAGGTGCAAGTGATCTGGTTTAGCACAGTATTTACTTTGGAAATGAGCCCAATTTTACTGTAGGAAAATTTATTTTAAATTTGAAATACATATTTTCTTTCACAGAACAAAATTATTGCTGGAAATAATTTCAGTAATACAACTAAAGTATTTTGTTACAAATCTTTAAATTAAATCACTATACAATATAATTTCTCAGAAAGCAAAGTATTGGAATTCTGCTGGTTGCTGGAACCAGTCTAATAGCATTTTCATGTTTTCTAACTTACAAAAAGATGGCAATAATGGGAAAAAACCCAAAGGATTAACACACATCAGAATCCATATTCCCATTACTTCTCAAGTGCCATTTACTGCTATGGAATCCTCACTTAAAGTTATGATACACACCTTGAGGAGGAAAGATCACCACATACAAAGAAACCCCACTGGGGCAAGGAATTGCTCTGTTTGCACAAGTTTAAGTTCTGCAGAGGACTGTGCAGAACCTATCAATAGTCTCTTCCTAATATGAATTTAATTCTAATGCAAGTGTTGATTTCCCACCTACTTTAATGTTTAATACTAAATGTTACATTAAAATGTCTAATATTAACTGCTGCAAGCAGTTAAACTGAACAAAGCTTCCAACCAGAATTTGATTTTAGGTCTGTATGAACCAAGAAAAGAAATAAGTCTCATACTGTGGCAGATCCCCTCAGGCAAGCCAAAGAACAGAACTGGGATCTTCCAGAGGGAATTGCAACCACCCTTAGCTGCACCGACACTTTGACCAAGGGGTTGGCTTACCCCCAGACCTCCACCCCACGTCTGCATGCCCGGTCTTGATTTCTTTCTAAAACAGGCACAGAAGCTAACGGTAACGTTCCCTTCCTCAATGTCTTCTGGGCTTCTTGGACCAGCTCTCTTTTATAAAACCCAAACTGATGCTGGGATTTTATTTCTTTTTTTTAAAGTATTTCTCATCTATAGACCCATGTAAATGAACAACTTCAAACATCACAGAATCATAGAATAATTAGAGTTGGATGGGACTTCGGGAGGTCACCTCATCCAACCTCCTGCTCAAAGCAGGGTGAATACAGAATTCAGACTTCTCCACTCTATGAGCCATTATCAAGTGATTCCAGCTCCTCTTTTCACACCCTGAATTTCTCCAGCCCTCCTTCTGTGCAAGCCCCTCTTTGGTCAATACAGAACCTGGGAAGAGAATATGTGCACTGCTAGCATACTGGAAATGCTTTGAGTATATCAATAAAATAGCAGGAAAAGGGGAGAAAGCAACATAACTTGTTAAGATTTATAATAAGCTCCTGGCAAGATTGCTCTCCAGGGACTGCTAAGAAAATAATGGCATCATGGGTAGAAGGAAAACTACTGCCATAGATCAAAAACTGGCTAAAAGAATTAACAACAGGCAAAATACTGTCAAGCCTAATGATTTCACCTGAAACAGGGTAGCGAGGAATTAGAGAGGCATTTCCAGTATGAGCAAGAAGAGGGATTGGAGAGAGGGAACAACTCTCACAGTAATGGAAACAAGAGAGGCCTCAGGTAAGAGATGGTGATCTGAAACTTCTGCTCTCTTGTTCCTTATTAAAAGTGGAGGAGGAGATAGTCAATGAAGTCAGCAATGTAAAATTTTATAAAGAAACTGTAGGAAGCATAAAGAGAATACAGAAACCGCTTGCTGCCCTAGCATGGCTGTTGAAACCAAGGATTAAGCACAATTTAAAGAAACTTTATACCTTTGTACAGATAATAGCCCTATTCAGAGTTGCAGGTTAATTTAAAACTCAGGTTGCATTAAAAAAAACCCTTTCTATTGATGGTGTTAGTCGCAAACTATCCACATACACACAAACAACAACAAAAAAAGACAAGACAAAACCCAAAAAACTTCACAAAAGATACACCCAAAATATCCAAACCACACAAATGGTTAGAAAGGGGACAGACTGCTCAGTACATACAAATGAAGACTTTTTTTCTTTTTTGCACCTCTTCCTGACGTACACAACAGTGATCACTGATCAGAGTCAGATTACCAATCTGTCTTTGTCAGTATGGCATTACTTGTAGACTACTGAAGTCAGAACACCATAGAGGCTGGTGGAAAGACTTAATATTTGCCACATGTCACGTCCGGGGATGATGTGTCACTGAATGAGCTACTGGTCTGAAACTTATTCCTCGCAGGCAGGCATCTGTGTTACGTAAGTCACACCATAATGAGATTCTTACCCAGAAATCAAGGACAAAGTGACACACTGTTTGAACTTCATTCTCAAATTAAATAATGAAATTTGAATAATTTAAAACTAGTATTTACAAATATAATTATTCAAAAATATTAATTATAAAATTTGTTCAAGGTTTTTAAACCCCAAAATACCTGCAAAAATATGTTTTAGCTGGCAAGATTATGGTCATCTTCATAGGTACGCTAGTACTTAAATGCACAAACTCATACAACGTGAACAAAAATACTCTTTTCTGCAAGCTTTTTGGATGGGTTTTTAATGTGTGTTCCTCATCCTATGGCTGGTGCTTTTAGGTGCTGCTTTTTTATAAATAGGAACTGTCCTATTCATCATTTTCTATCTTTCTAATTTAAGAATTTATTATGTAGCCAGGGAACAAAAATCAATAACACCTGACCTGAATGAACCAGATATTATGCACAGCGAATCGCTGAAGTGAGCATTTTTCCATAACTTGAAGATTTAACTTTGAAAATAAGTTTTAAAACGTTCTTCCAAACCAGTCATGATTACTGATGAATAATGGATGCATCTGAAGAAAACAGGTCTGGTTTCAAAGCAATTTTCCGTAGGAAAAAAGATCATAAAATTAGTTAGATAAGGCATCTATACTACAGAAATCTGTCCAGCTCTCCTCTCAGCCGTAGAAAATATCTGTACTGAACTCAGCTGAGTCACTGAGCTGGATGGCACAGTCTTGTGATGCCGCCGCCTTTGTCGCACTTTATTACACAACAACCACCAATTCAGCACCTTTCAGGAATGCTGAATGAACTCAAAAGAAGAAGGAACATTGTCTTCTCCAGGCCCTCCTCCTCAAGTTCTTTGCTCTACAGAAGTTCTCTCTACAAGTTTTACATTTATGAAATTCATTTTACATTTATTCATTCTTGCCCAGGTCTCTGTCCTCCATTCACCACTGCTTCAGCTTCTGTCCATCAAATATATGCCAACAAACAGAACAGATTCACCACGCAAGAAACAATTCTACAGAAAGTAAAAACGTTGCCCCTTGAATTGTCATCTTAGATTTCCATAGTCCAAAAAACAAGAGACCTCGCTAAAAGATTTTATGGTTCAGAAACACTGGCAGTACAGAAAGCCAGGCAAATTCTCCATTTATCAGCTAACTCTAACAAAGAAATTATCAAATAAACCTGTAAACGTTGATGGATTTTAGAAACAGATTTCTCTGAGGTGCTGTGAAATGCTGACAGAACTATAAACGTTCACAAGCAAAATGTAATCTATTGGAAGACTATAAAGATGTAATGTGACCGCTTTCAACAGAATTATGGATTTGACAAAAATCACCCTGCTAAATAAATACTTACCATAGTCATTATCATAAAAAATAATGAATTTCTGCCAGGCATATTCCGTGACCACCCTCAAGATGACATCATTTAAATAGACAGGGGGGCGGACGGAGAGCGTGTAGTCATCGTTACGGTTGCTCCTGGTGAGCCCGCAGCCGCTCCTCGGCGTTCCTGCCGTTGAGCGCTGGATGAAGAGGTGAGGGATGTGCATGGCATCTGCCAGCGACTGCAGGGATCCTGCTGACGTGCAGCCAATGGAGCTGACAAGGGCCAGGATACCTTGGTTCATCAGGTCACAGGCTGCAAGAAAACACAGCGATATTCAAGATGAGAGCGGTTCAGTGCATAGGGCCTATTTTGCTGTAGAAATGCGGACACTGGGAATTGAAACACAACATGTTCAATCAAGTGAAATATGGATAAAATTTTTTGCACATTCAGACCTAAAATTCATGAAAATCATGAGGCTTCTCTATTCATTTTGAGCTGCCTTGTAGTGAAAGCTGGAAGACTGCCCCATCCACCTGGCCCAGAAATGAATTATCCCTTGAAAATGAGACCGAGCCCTGGGCCTTCTGGGGAACAGCAAGAACTGATTCCAGCTACCAAATTAACATGACCACCCAAGGAGATAAGCACTCTTCAAAGTCTAACACAACAGCTCATGAATAGGATCTTTGCATTCTATGGAGAAAACTTGAAGAAATAACAGCTCAGGCGTGATGTCAACTTTTGAAGACAACTGAACATAACTACGTACATTAACTCGTCCAAGCAAAACCAGAGTTGCTTTTGGATTTTGAGAGATATATACAATAATCTTATGTAACTTCTTTTTTAAACAAAAGCTAGTCTTATAAATAGCAAAACATTTTCAAAATTCAGTGAACAGCTTATATACATTTACTCTCGTCACTTCCCTAAGAAAGGCATGAAGTTGTTTATGCAAAAAAAACCACCTTGTAAACTAACAGTCCTGTTAATGAGGGCTGAGTTACAGCAGACCGTCTGTAGTACGATACCAATGACATCCACATTAATACCAAAGATGTTTATCATGATTAATGTTAATGCAATCAATAAATACAAAGAGAACTAATAATGATTAGGTCTGTAATTTTGAAGGATTACCCCGTGAAATAAAGCAGAGGCAAGCGGGTATATTGAGTTTCTAACAGACTTGAGAGCTTGAATGAAGAAACAACATGGGCTTGTAGCATAATTCCCCAGAGCACACCCAAGGCTAAATTTTGAAATACTCAATTTGCCACTGGCAAAGCTACACATGCAGTTAACCTGCATTTACACATGTAAATTAGGTAACGGGATGGGAAAGAGTAATATGTATTTACATATGCATATCTAATACTAAACTTTGCAATTACTTATTTTGCAGCAATATTCCGCACACGCGACAGGTGCAGCCAAAAACAAGAAACCCACATGTGAGAATATATTCCTCTAAAAATACAAAAACATATTTTAGCGCCAGACCTGTTGTCTCATATCATATGGCTCTTACTCACAGTGAGTAATGTTTTTCTCCACAAACACTTATTGATCTCAATATTGAATGGGAATATTTACAGTGTGGGGAACAGAGTTCCGCATTCAGGCCCATGTGGAACTTGACTTTGTAGCCAAAGGACAGTACTGGAGGTCATGAATGCAGAGAACCACTTTCTCCTAAAGCCAGTGTATACCACGTTCTCCTAAAGCCAGTGTATTACTCTCGTTAAGATAGAGAGATCTGGAACATGCTACAGTGGAGTCCCAGGGTGTACTGATGCCACTGAAGCTCCGTCTGATAGGAACACTTCTGAATTCCTTCATACCAATAAATACGGGAAGGGCAACTGTTCCCACAGAGAGGTTTCAAAGTGTTTTGGCTTAGGATAAAGTGTTCCCTCTCTATATACTTTGAATATTTCTCAGCTTTTGGGCCAGCTTCTGGGCTTTGGGTCAAAGGTAATACATTTCCATAAGTATCCTTTTTCAGAAAAGTACCAAATATCTTTGGTAATTGGACAAAAAACATATCAGTATCTCACTAGTTTCTAATATTCAGAACATTTCAAAACAGTCTTATTAGCTATTCTTTTATGCGGCTTGTTTATATTCTTCATCATCACTTTCAAGAAGGATAAAAGGCTTGTCAAGTTATCTTTTTAGGGAGATGCTGGATCTCTTTCTGGATATGGTTCTCCTACACCAGGTACTGCAACATCTAAGTTGCACATACCAGTGAGAATGCTACTACTTGAGAAACAAACTATTTTTAGTGACATATTGATCTATCTATCAATAAATACCTGTAGTTATTTATATGTCAATAGATAACTTTATAGATAGGTAGATAGATGAACAAAATTGATGTTAGATTTTTGCAAAAGCCTGCTTTTAATTCAACGAAAATTTAAGTCTACGTGGTCCCGATGCCACCTGTCCGAATAAAATATATAGTGTGACCCTCCACTCACAAACATGTTTTTTAAAAATATAGCAGAGTCAGACTGCATTATAAAAATTGCTTGAAAATATCTAAATTTCCAGGCACACTTTCAGACTGAGAATAACCAGCACGCTCCCTGCAATGCTATGAAGTGGGAAACATGCTTTTTGTGAAAATTGTTATTGAAACATGAAGGGGAAGAAAAGAGCACAGAACATTTAGCTCCACAGGGCCGAAAGCTAATACTGGCAAACAAACTGAATAAAGGATTAAAACCAACTCTCTTGACACTGCACCACATTTGTTACAATAGCCTCAGGACTGAAGTTGCCCATGTGGCTCTTTCTTCCATGATACACTTATGAGAATCATGTGCGCTGGGTTGGGGCAATATGCACTTAATTATGCTCGCAAATGAACCTTATTCCTCTACACTTAGAGACTATTTAATACACAGACAATTAGCTGCTGGAGAAAGGGCTGTTATCTCAGAGGCAGCTTTTGTAGAAAATGAGCGCGTGAGTTGCAGAGTTCCCCTCTGAGTCAGTCTAGCTGGATTATTCTTTGAATAGAAATATAATTTCTACAACATATCCACGTACAAAGTTAAGGCTATACGATATGTCAAACTGTCACGTATGATATTCACATATTATTTAGCCAAGCAGAACTTCTTTTGGCTCCAGTGGAAGAGTTCATTGGTAAAAAGCATAAGACTGAGGTCTACTTGTTTTCTTAACCCTTTTTCCCCCCCCTCACCACAGTTCTACTAAATCCTTTTCCCAGAGATCCAAATCTTTTAACTGTATTTTATCAATTGACTAAAAGCTCTAGTTCAAACATATTTGAAATCCTGGTTGCATTCCTTCTTGAGCCTGAAATATCCAAATTATATTTTGTCCCGTGTGTGCTAAAAAAAAAATCCACACACTCACATATATATAAAAGGACTTAAATGCTTCCTTGCCATTCAAAACTCTGTTGCAATTTAATTTACTATGACTGCCTTAGAGATTGTACTTCCAAGCTGGTATTTAGTCTACTGCCAATATGATCAAGGAATATTAGTTTACCATTAACTAGAGAAAGAAAAATATTGCTGTGTCTTAAGACATTAGAACAGTAGAAATGTCAAATTCAAACGGACTTGCACACAGATCCATTGCAAGTTTAACAAAGAAGGAACAGAAAGTTAGCAATAGTGTTTATAGAGCATTACAGTTTCATAGCATCAGTTATGCTTAAACATAAGCTGTCCAGCCATTAATTTGCCTTCACAACCACCAGATAGCGGATGCTATTAAAAACTGGATCTTCACCAGCTAAAGGAATAAAAATGATCACAGAATTTTACACATTGCATAGAGACAATATCAGGAATGTCTATAAAATAAGACAATTTAAAATGTTTCTCCATTGTAGATATACACAGAGGCTATCTCATGTATAGCACACACTGGCATGCACCCAACAGTACGTTTAACTCTTCAGCTTATCTGGTCTTTCTGAAAAGGCAAAGTTACTGAATTTCCAACACTGGTGGGCCAATCGCCAGTAACAAAAAAGCGATCTTTTAGAGTAAAACCTCTTCTGAGTTAGTTTGGCATGACATCTAAAGAAAATAAAAAAAACCCTTGATTTTGTGTTCACTGTCCTATTTTTTAAAATAAAGAGCATAGCCAATGCAATTTGAAATAAATAATTTACATCTAGGCTATCAGCTTGTACAAGCACTTCCAGCAAGGCAGAATTTAAATGGCTATGGTTACAAATGTGTCCTTTAAAATGTGTTCTGTGTAAAATGGAAACAATTGTAGGTCCTTAAATAACTACTAGTTGCTGTAATTTAGAAAAAAAATATTCTATAATTAAAAGCAAGTTTAAAAACAGATGCAGGAATAAGAAGCACCAAAAAAAGAGGACTACTGAGATTTAACAATTGCTATGAATGTGAGCATTTTCTTACTTATTTCCCCCCTTTTTCTTCCTGATAATAAATCATAACA
The DNA here is from genome assembly GCA_003993805.1 of Himantopus leucocephalus. Lineage (NCBI taxonomy): Eukaryota > Metazoa > Chordata > Aves > Charadriiformes > Recurvirostridae > Himantopus > Himantopus leucocephalus. The sequence goes on along the minus strand of RSEF01000004.1, from coordinate 43,585,857 downwards.
AGTCACCCTCATACACCACAAACTGATGAGCCAAAGTGGAAAAAAAAAAATAGTACAAGATCTCTGGAGATTTCAGTAACAGCTTAATTTTGCTCCCATTTAAATTGCTGGTTAAACAAAGTCAGACCAACTCAATGTTTTTTTAAAAAATGTGAAATATTGTGCATAAAGAGTGGGTAGTATCCCTTTAAATAATCAGAGATGTATTCTAGGGTCCTTTTCACTTCTATAATTTAGAAACTACCAGGCTCCTTCCAGAACAGTAGTGTTGTTTGACAGAGTATACGTTGAGCGAAGAGAAATTAGAGCTAAACCCTGTTCCCACAGTTCTGGTCCCATGGGCCTGACTTGAATACCCCAATGTCATTCCCCTGGATGTCCTTTTCAAAGCTGGCATCATTTCAGTCCCACTGCTCCTGGATGTTTTCCACTTATTACCCATGCGAAGTAGTGCCTCAAAGCTATTTCGCTGAATGTGAAGCTGGGGGGGGGAACTCGCTTCACCGGTATCTCTGTTTCGGGATGGAGAGTGAGGGGTTATAAACAGTATTTTCCCTGTGTATCTGCTCTGTGGTTTAGAAGTGCTCCCAGGACTCTGAAACCAGGAGGGCTCCATACAATTGGGCCGAATTAACTTTGCCTTGATTTCTGTAGAAGGCCAGTGTAGCCTTGCCACAGTAACATTTTTTGTCTTCTTACTCTCTTTTGGGGTCTGTACGGTTCACCACCAGATGGATCACAGGTTACCTGGAAGGATACTCAGATTCCTCCCCCATTTCAACAAAATAGCCAGGAAACTACAATCGAGTCAGAGGTCAGGGAGAAAAATCTAGTCTATAAGAATATCGGATTTTCCCCATATGTTAGCCATGAAGAAAGTATTTACAGATTTATTAACACATTCTGGGAATTAATCATCCCTTCCATCACCTTATTTGTACTGATCCACATCCAAATCAAGATAAGCAGATGATTCAAGGGGCAATACGCAACATCACACCACTTGAGTGCCTAATAAATGGATATTAGGCAATCAGAACTTCTATGCGGCTTTGAAAACAGAGAACAGTCTTTTTTCGGTAGTGCCCAGCAATAGAACAAGAGGTAACGGGCACAAATTTGAACATAGGAAGTTCCATCTTAACATGAGGAAGAACTTCTTTACTTTGAGGGTGGCAGAGCACTGGCACAGGCTGCCCAGAGAGGTGGCGGAGTCTCCCACACTGGAGACATTCAAAACCTGCCTGGATGCTGTCCTGTGCAGCCTTCTGTAGATGACCCTGCTCCGGCGGGGGGGGTTGGACTAGTTGATATCCAGAGGTCCCTTCCAACCCTGACCATCCTGTCATTTGCTCCTCAAATCCTTAGTTTTCAGGATGCGGATGAAGACTGAGGGACCATAACATGCAAATTCCCTGTTGCAAAGGGTAAGAAACATGACTGAAGTCTGGATTTCTTCCACTGAGCTGTTCTGTTCCCTCCCCATCAAGTGGCCATGCTAACCACAATGCAATTTTTTGGGGTCTTCATCTGTCACCTTTAAACAACAGTCCCAAAACATTCATGAATTCGTTGCAGAAAGGTAATGTATTCTCATGAAAAAAGCCATGAAAACTTACAATAACTTTAAACATGTAAACTACAGGTCTTTTTGTTTGGTGTTCATAATCTCAGATGCAAGAAGTAAGGATAAAACGTGGTGATGAGACCCATTATCAAGCAAGTCTGGCCTCACATTTCCTATAAAACTTTTTAGTCACTTTTGGATAGCAATTCTGCTCTTGGAAATTATTTTTCCTTCATAACACAATGGTTCATCCCAGACTTAGAACTGAATTATTTCGAGATGAGTGACAGCACATTTTTAATATATCCCGAAAACTATTCAGAAGGAAATAAGGGTAAGATGGTGAAGGGAGGGGGGAGGCAGAAATTATTGACTGGATTTTAAAGAATATTCTCCTCTGCAGTGCAGATAAAAGTCTATCCTGTTCCTTTTTTGATAAGGTCATAGAAAGCCACTTTATTTACATCTTCTCTGTAAACATTAGCCAATCTCCCCCTTCTTTCCACTAGATTATACACAACTCAGGCTGCTAACAGTATTTTAAATTCACTTGTAATTAACCTTTAAGGGATTTTAGTTTGTCCTGACTGTAAAACAAACTTGTGTTTGAGTCTTAACAGCTGTGCTTCCTAAGCCTTGGGATTTCTTTGTTTGGGAAAAATAATCCAAACTTCTGATATCTAAGAGTAAAAAATATTACCAGGGAGCATATTTGCATCTCTGTTGCACAAAACACAGCAACTACTTTTGGACGTTTTTATTGAAAAGCATTTTGTGAGAGTCTCTTTCGGGTCAGATTTCTTCCTGCAGAAAGGCCTTGCCGATTATGGTAATGTTAAATCCATCATATTAAAATTTAATAATCCACCTAAGCCTTGAAAAAATAAACTAGAAGTCTCCCAAATTTGGAGGGAGGCAAGATTTATAGACAAAAGGTGTTTTGACACCACCTCTTGCAGGATACAATGGGAGAACTTGAAAGAAGCGCAGCTTTCAAAGCCTACCAAATGGAAGGCTCCACAAGTTCTCCTTTTTGGACAAAATTCCAGATTTCTTTCTTTTTTCCTGCAAGCCAACCTGCAACTCTTCAATTCTACACAGGCACACAGAAGGCACTTGTCTTGCCAGATTACACGAGGCCGAGAAACAGCAATACAGCTTCTTACATTTTTCAAATCTGGTTGCACCTGGTATTCAAAAATTGCACCCAGGCTTCCTCTCAGAGGTGTGATGGCTCCTAGCCCTTCAAGAAGCTTGAACTGCTTTGAAAAACATTTAAAAACCTGCAAAATTTTAAAGAAGTGACACAGCCACAAATCTTCAGCTGAAGAACGGCTTTAGCTGCATTCTGCTCTAGCATGTGAACTTGAGTATACTCCCAATAAAGTGCCACAGCTTTTCAGGGTGCCTATGGTTGAGAGGTAAAAAGAGGCTGTAGTGCTGACAAGACCTGGAAAGATGAGACTGTGCTAGCCAGTACTGTCGTAGAAAGGTTCGATACAAGTGTTAATGGATGAAGAGGGGCGAGGGAAGCAGGTTAAATTAATTAAAGCCAGGCAGTAACATTCATTGGAGAAAGGGCTAGACACATCACAAAATTGAACTCCAGGATCCTGGCATCCCAACAGGGATGTCAATCTGCAAAGTTAACGTAGCCGATTGGAAAATAGGAACGCAGGGAAATCCAGGCCTAGATTCCAAGAATGACTCCAAAATCCTCCTTTTTTTTGTGCTGATCCCTCACTGACACAAGCCAAATCCCACCTACTGCCAGCATCCTTGCTCAAAGTGTTGCATGAGCAATTTCCACTCATCCATTCAGCAAAATGACAACTTTTCATTTCATGTGTAGCCATTGGTAGATTACACTTGATTAGCTATTTAATGATGAAGCATATATTACTTTAGTCTACTGTGCAACTTCCTCCATCCCTTACTTTGTTCATCCTTGCCCTTGCACTGTTCATGAATCTTTTCATTTCCCTAACCAGCACTGTTTGAGAAGTTATTAAGCAGCACATAGCGTCTGATACCCTTTTTAATAGCTAGCTTGCCTGCTGCAGAGCAGACAATTGCTGCATAGCAGCAATTACACGGAAACAAAAAGGCTGAGACTTAAAGGAGCTTAATATAAAATTAAAGACACTTTTATCAAAAGATAACATCCTGATAAAAACACAGGGATTTACTCTAGTTCTGTTTTCTCTGAAAGTCAGCGTAGAAGTGCTGAGGAAAAAAACCTCAGCAACAAAACCTGTTTTAACCTTGAGGATCAACAATTCTCATTTTATGGACTTGCTCAAAACAAGCCAGGGCAACATTCTTGTTACGAGAATAAAACACTGAACTTGATGCCATTTGACAAAAATCACACTTTCCTTGCCACCTATCAGTCAGATTGTCAGGCAATTTTCCCTTCCAGCCTTTCTATCTCGGATCTAACTTTACCTTCCTATCTGCTTTTTCTTCCCCTGAGCATTGCAGAACATTGGGTTTCATGCTCCCATTGCCTGCTCTCCCTCTCACCTTAGGTTCTGCTCCAGCCAGGCAAAGCAACTTGCTCTCCCTCTTCATGTTTCCTCCTCCATCTCCTTTTTTTTTTTTTATTTTTTTTCCCCACCTACTTCACCCCATCTCCTCCAATGTCAAGGAACAACAATATCTAGAGGACTTGGCAGTGGACTGAGAATCTGAAGGCTCATATCCTGGTCCCACCTCTGCCATTACTTTGTTGCATGACTAATTGTGAATGAGTAATCCGATTTCTCTTATGCCTCGGCAATTAGGACACTTTGTTACCTTTGTAAAACACTTTTCCACGATCTAAACACAACGGTTTACATTTGTGTTCTGCCCCAACCATCTTTTCCAAGGTTAGAAGGCCCATTTCTTAGCATAATTCACATTGCCAGAAGTTCCTTTACATCCTCTCTCTTTTCTGAATGCTCATGTTTCATAGCTCCCTTTTCTTACCCAAACTATTAGTATGGAGACAACAGGCTCTGCTGGAGAGATGCAGTGCGAAGCACAATACCACAACCTAGTCCAGGGCAGACAAAAGAACACACAGCTGGTAGCATTAGTTTAATTGGAAGCCCTACAATGGAAAGAGCTGCCTGTGCTGCCCTGGATGAGCTTGGCATTCTCCCAAGTATATATATTACTAAACAATACCGCTCAAAATAAGACCAGCCCCCAAAGGAAAAGAAATCTGTGAACGACATTCTGGGAGAGCTTTCTTTCCTACAGTGCAAACCACAAACGTTCAGGAAATGTTCTGCTGAAGGGACAGTAGAGCAACTTTTTTTTTTTTTTAATGTGCCATTAGAGAGAAGAGTATTTTCATAAGCCAGAAAGGCACACATTTATTTTATTTTTTTTAAAAGAAAGGAAAGAGGCAATTCTACTAGACAAGTGAATCGAACAGAGCAATTTGAAGAGCAAACAATACTAAGGTCAGATCTTGCATTTGCCATGAAAGAGGGAAACAGACTCTACATCAAGATAAAAGAGCTTTGTATGAGAAGAAAGCAAGGAAGACAGTACATCAGTTGCAAAAAATACATGGGTGTGAAAAAACTGAAAAGTATGTAGGAGTTCAGAACATCAGTTCCATTAGCAACTTAGCCATTGAAAAAAAACGTTAGACGAGTCAAAACAACTATCACCATTATTATTTGCTAAGAATAGACATTGTGCTTATTTCACTGACTGACACACAGAATTAACAATCGTGATAAGAATAGAAATATCAACTACCTTTTATAGACCACTTTATCTGTAGCTTTGAAAACGCTTTGCAAAGAAGCTCAGCATCTTCATCTCTATTTCACAGAAGAAAAAAAAACCAAAACAGATGTGGCAAGGGGAATTACTTGCCCAAGGTCAGAAAGCAAAGCAAGGAAATTGTTTTCCACGCCAGGCTAAAACATGCACAAAGACTGAAAAGAAAGCCTTTTGTTGCAGCTTTTCATTGTTTGTTTTGCGCATTAGTGTGCCATTGGAATTGTTTTATGTTCTGAGCCCAATGTAGCTAAGCTTTATGAAGATGAAAGATTTGAAAGGCGAGGCGATGTGGCCTACAACAACAGGATTAAGTGACAAAGAGTTCCAGATGCATAGCAACCCCAGAGCAAGAGCACTGTTGGTTATGAGGGATGGGGGGGCGTGTACCACAATATTGAGACACAGGCATGTACATAATGGGGAGTGAATGAGGCAAATAAAACCAGAGCTGTAGGTGAGAGACAAAGTCTTGGCGGATAACACAAAGTACCAGCAGACTGGGGGGAATGTATTGTAAGTAGAAGCATTCAATACAAGAGTAATCATTTCACAAGGAAAATTACAGATACAGTGTTCAACTGAAAGGAAATTGTAAGGTACTGAGGTAAGGGGAGGGGGGGGGAAACCCCACGCACGGAAAATTCAGCTCCTGGGAAATACACACTCATGATTAGGTGTTTTGGAGAAAGGCATATACTTGTATCAGACTGGGTAACTGGTAACAGCAACAGAGGAATCCAGCATCTCAGCTCATATTACTTACAAACATCCTTCAACGTGGTTTCATATCTGACATGCAGCGTGATGGGTCTTAACAACCTCAGGTAAGCTACATATTCACTAACAGCCACATAAGACGGTGAAACCCAGAAGAACACATTTAAAAAGGGTTGAGGGTGCAATGTTTACATAGTGAGTATATGAATTCAGTAATGTTGAAACAGTACTAATGGAAGGCACGGGGATAGCAAAAAAGAGAACCCATCGGTTTTCACAAGGAACAACAATAAAGGAATATGAAGAGTAAAGGGATGTAATCACAGCTTTGAGGTCACAGAGAAGGATGTTAAATGTTAGCCCGTAAGCGATGAGGCAGTGAGATTTGCAGATGGGAAGTAATAAATCCATTTAGACATCAAGGAGGAGGATGCGGGTTGCTGCAATGTGGGAGTAATGGAAGAGAGCAAAAGATACCAGCAAGGAGACCAGTGACAGTGATAGTGTAACAGCTGAAGCGGTAGCTAGCCAATGCATTGACAAATGTGTCAGTTAAAAGGGCATTGAGGAAAAATCAACTGGGTGCGTGTTATAGACAAAGCAGCAGCAGGGCTTGGCAGCAGCCTCAGCATGCGAAGAGGAGGAGAGAGAAGACAAAATGTGCCTAAGTCTGAGAGTCTATTTTTGCTCTCTTACTCCAGGAATAACAATGGTGCAGTGTTCCTTTGGTGCCAGTTGCAACCTTTTACTGAGATTGCTTTGACTGTAATGGTTGCAAGAGATGCCAGGAAAAGAAGGTAATGCAGCTTTACTTTTCCCTTGACTTTTTCCAATGTCACAGAAAAAGAAATTTGCATAACTCCAAAATGGAAAATATACATTTTTCAATAAGGAGCATTTGGGTAACACTAAACACTTAACCTTAATTGGAAGCAGCAGCAGTTCTAAACCAAGCACACCATTGTAAAACAAGTGCCAGGAAATTTAAAGCCCATCTCTGACAACGAAGAGACACGTGTCCAACAAAAGACATACCCAACCAACTATCAGAAATCAATTGACACAAATCCTATTGGAATCAGAGGCAAAGCTTCCCTTTGCCTGCAAGTAGTGTTTTAGAAATGTATCTCTTCCTGACAAACACAAAACCATGCGGGGAGGAAAAAAAAAATCAAGCGGTCTCAGCTTCCAAAACTGGAGCAGAAGTAGTTTTCCATGGCCTGTACAGTGCCAGGCAGCAGTGCCACGTGCAGGAACACCACATGCATTCAAGCAATTGATCTGCTGAGTCTACTCGCTTGCTTTTCCCTCAAATGGAAGTTACAATTTTCTTCCTAGCTCTCTTAAAAACTTGTAATTGCTGTGTGATCTAAGCACCAGTGCTCACTGTGTTACTTCAGATACCAGCAACTTTATTCCTTCGTTGCAGTTTTCAGTCTTGCGGGTGCAGCATTTCACGTAGTGACTGACAAGATTTTCTCCCCTTGCTCCAGCTCTTTCATGAGACACACTGCCACAATAACTCTGTACAACAAGAGTATTGACTCCACTACAAGATTCTGCCTCCTTGGCACATTTACTCATTTTGCATTCATATCACCTCACAAGTTTCATGCAAGTTGATCTGTCACTACCGGAGGTGAATAAGGAGGGAACCAGGCTTATTGCGTATACCAAGCGCTCCTGGTTGTATATTGCAACTAGTGTCGCTCCCTTCAGCTTGCTTTTTCTACACAACGTCACGGGGGGGACAAAACTCGGGGATGTTTCCTTCAGATGATGTCAAGTGTCTCTGGGGCATCACACCTGTGCGTTTAGCTTCAGTACTGAGTTCAGAAAAAAGGACCTACTGTCATTTAGCTCTCAGGGTTACCCTGAAACTGGCACTAAACCAAAGTACTACACACTACCATCTGATCTACAGTACTACAGGTATCACGCCGTAGCAGAGCAAAGAGGCAAAAAAGAGAAAAGAACTGACTTAAACAGTATTCTTTTCATTCATGCATGTCTACTTTATGAAAGCAAGGAAGTATAGTTATTCCCATTTTACCACAATATCTGAAGTATATAACAGATTGAGCAGCACATCTGAAAAGCTGCAGTTACAAAACGCAAGTCTGTTTTTCTGCCCAGTACTTAGGTAAAAGGCTGGTCCATATATATGTGTAAGTGGCACTCTAAATGCCTAAGTCTGCTGTCCGAATCCTGCATGCACAATAGGAAGAATGCTGACGTTTCAAAACTGTTCCTTTAGGACTAAGCAAAGCACAATTTTCTTAGTAACGTGAGCACTGCCAAGGACATTGTAGTAATGCCTACACCGTCTTTCTGCCATCGGGCTGGTCTGATCAAAGACAGACACTGCCTAACTTTCCCACTGCGTCTTATTAGTGTGCTGCAAGACGCGTTCTGTGGAAAAAAGGAAGGACAGTTTTCAGAAATTTAATTACAGACGACTAGCTGCCAAGAGTAAATAATTTCAAAGTGTATTGTAATGCATGAGTTTGCATAATTCTAGTACATTATTCCATTGTCTATAAGTCCATTTCTGCAGAACTTGTATGAAACAGGAGGCTTAAGCTTAGCAAATAGCCCTGATCTCATTTCACCAGTTTTGAAAGGTGTGAAGTTTTCTGACTTTTCCAAGAGTTATGCCTGATCTTTGCCTAGGAATTAGTGAGGAGAGTACCGAGTACAGTTTGCCAGTTCTCATGTTCCATACAATCAATTATTTTCCTTCGTTAGCAGGGGAATTTCAGACTTGTATATACTAAGGCGCTGTTAGTTAGCCTGCATTTTTCTCTCATTCTCTCCCCCTTGCTGCTTTTGATACCAGCTTATTTTTAATAGAAATGTAGTTCATACACTACAATATTTTTTTTAGGAATTAGATGCAAGCATTTTCTTATTTGGTATGTCTGCAGCACCCATAGGCACAAGTATGTATGTATATACAGAAAATATCATATGACTGCCTCCAACTTCTTGTCCACAGCAATATTCTGGGACAAGCTGCATGGACCAAATGCAAAACCAAGAGAAAAAAAGACAGGCTTCAACTTTACGAACATAGTCTCCGTCATTTATGGAAGCTGTCTGTATTTCTAAGCCTTTAAGTCATCCAATTACAGAAAAAGTCTAAGGTCAGTGCTTTGTAAAGCTTCAATTAACACAGGCGCATATTTAGATTTAGTGCAAGAGATGACCCAAAATCCAGTGATTTTGTCCCCACAATAGAAAATGAAAGCCTTTTCTAGCCTGAAATTGACATTTGAATTAATGCAGCTTTCATTCCTTGTTATTTTGTATGAAGGCAGATGAGCAATGTCAAATAGCATTGACAATTCGCACAGAAGTTTGAAACACATATAAGTACTGTCAAATTACCACACTTCCCAAAGTAAGAAATAAAAGGGGAAACAGAGCAGAGAAAAAAAAAAATCCTCTTATTCTTAGTATCACTGCCATTTCTAAAGCCAAAACCAAACAGTGTTAAAATCCAGGGATGTTCAATAAAGAATGGCAAAGAGTAAGCCTAGTATCTTCATGCCTCTCTAAGATTTGCAAACAGCAGAAACTGGTAAATTGTTTAAAACAGAAAAAAAAACCCAAACAAAAAAACCCACCCAGCCCTGTTGTCAGTCTTTATTGATTTGAAAAACAAGGACATGGTCCTGGAAATGCCATAAAAAGCCCTGCTTAAAGCAATTTTCCCACTAATTTAGCAGCCTCAACAGTTTCTTCCAGTAAGAAATGCTTTTTTCCTGTCACCTCATATTTTTTTGGTCTGCTTGATGCCAATTGGCACTTAAGGCATCCCAAGAATCTGAGGTTTTGGTGGCACTCTAAAATTGTGAATACAACTCCATCAAACGCCTTGGGAATGCCCCCCAGGTCTGGCATCACGAACATGCCTTACACCAACTTCATCTTGAGAGGCCTCGTTTTCCCAAGATTTCCTTTCTCTTCACAGGAGATGTATATAGAGCCTTGAACAGACCTATACGAAGCGCTTCAGCCTAGTACCCATTTTTGACAAAATTGGTACCTACCCTTTCCAGTGGGACAAACTGCAGCCAGTTTCACCATGGAACTTGTGTGTTAACCTCACTTTTGATGTTTGTCATAAAGACAATTAGCTATATAGATATTCCTTTATCTACACCGTGATTCGCAGTATAGTCCTCTATGTGAACTTCCACAGAGAAGCCTGGGAGCTCAGTTCCCATGTACAGATTCTTGGGAAGGTCTCCAAGTCTAACACCAAAAAGCCAGATTTGCATATTTCACTGGAGAACAACTATGAAACGTACCATAAAAGATCTTATGAGGTGCGATGAAGTTTCAGAGGGCTGCAGACTTCAAGCTCTCCTCATCCTTCACCTTTTCTAGGATCCGATTCAGCTGTTTCTCAAAAACAACAAATGTGCTGTTCAAGCCATGGTTAGTTCTGAGGTAGGTCTGGAGCCCTCAGCACAGGAAAGACATGGTCCTGTTGGAGTGGGTCCAGAGGAGTGCCACAAAAACGAACAGAGGGATGGAACGCCTCTCCTGTGAGGACAGGCTGAGAGAGGTGGGGTTAGTCTGCCTGGAGAAGAGAAGGCTCTGGGAAGACCTTATTGTGGCCTTCCAATACTTAAAGGGGGCTCATAAGAAAGATGGGGACAAACTTTTTAGCAGGGCCTGTTGTCATAGGATGAGGGGTAATGGCTTTAAACTAAAAAAGGGTAGATTTAGACTGGGTGTAAGGAAGAAATTTTTTACAATGAGGGTGGTGAACCACTGGCACAGGTTGCCCAGCAAGGTGCTAAATGCCCCACGCCTGGAAACATTCAAGGTCAGGTTGGACGGGGCTCTGAGTAACCTGATCTAGTTGAAGGTGTCCTTCCAATCCAAACTATTCTATGATTCTGTACAATCCCCATTCGATCATACCCTACTGCCTTGTAATCATGCATATACTGAGTTATCACAGTATCACATATTTATATCAGCTAAAGGACAGCTCTCTTCACATGCAAATTTTTTATACCTGGGAATATAACAGAAATAAAAACTCCTCTGGCTGCAGAATACGTAAACTGCCCACTGCCTTCGGTTATTGTCTTTTTGCTGTTAATAGAAGCTGGCACAGGCTCAGGGATTCACACTAGCACATCCTGCTGCAGAGCTAGGGACTACTGTTATTTGTAAAGCGTTTTCTCCTTTCACAAAGAAAGACTATAGCACATAATGCTGTTTCAGCAGCCTGATACCATTGTTTTATTTTTAATAGATACAACTGCAAAGGGAATTGTTAACAGTACTGTTGTTATGAAAAATAGATTAGACAAAACAATACACTTTATAGAGAACGCTGCTCACGTAAAGAATGATAAAATTAGTAGGGCAACTGCTTTAAAACACAGGCTATGACCACTTTCCTGCAGCTCAAATAAAGAGGATTAGCAATTCTGCGAATCAGAAACCTGACTACTTCAAGTGAGGGGATCTTTAAATAGGACATCCTTATGATGTTGAGTAAGCCTGGACAAACTAGACCAGGGAAACCTTTATACAAAGACAGACAGCCTGGCACTGGGGAGGCAGACATCTGTGAGGGAGAAGCAGGAACTGCTGGCTGGCAAAGATCGCTTTTTGTCCGACTTTGCCATTAGTTACAGACGGCCTTGCTTCTTTCCACATTCATTTAAAACACCAGCCAAGAGGAACTCCACCTTTCTAGACTTTATTATTTTCACCCCATAACATCCATCTACAATAGCACTTGGTTTTCCAAGCTGGTATGAACAGGAAGGGGTCACTGCCAGGTATACTATAAATTATGGCAATTTAAACAAACTGAAGGGCAGTTCTTACAAATTGAACCAAGCTAGCATATACCCAAAGCAATCTAAATTACAGGGAACAAAATTCCAACCAGTCCAATGTAGGCACACTGTAGTATTACGTTTACTTTGTATGCCATGCATTTACTCTGTAATATAATATTAAAAAAAGGACTATTATAGTTCATAACAATTGCATTATGAATTTTACCAATTCAGGTCAATCAGTACAGATGTATTTAAGGCTATATGACAAAGTGGAATTGAAAGTAAAACCTTGACTTCATCTTTTCAGGAATTCTATCGCTACCTCTAGAGTTGTTCCAGGCAGGATGGGTAAAACCCCCAGCACAGACAGGATGCTACAGGATTTTAACTATTGTGCTACAGACACAGTGTTTTAGAAGACTTGAGACAGGATCCCTGCATAAGTCTTACCAGCAGTTGTCTCTAAGAGCAAAGGTCACGGTTTTTCATCCAGAAGGCTGCTGATGCCTTCAAATTCCAGAATTAAATTGGTTCACCTGAATCTGGGCTCATAAACCCTTCCCTTTACCCACTTGCTCTGCCACAGTGCTCAATTACTTTTCCTTTACGTGGTACAGCCCTTGCAACCCAAACGTAGGTATTTGTTGAGGGCCTGCAGTACTGGGAAAATTTTTGCATTAATTATAAGCTTGCTGGAAAACACGATTTTTGTTGCCCTGCTTACTTGGGGAGACTTGGCACTTGTGAGTAATGCTTACACAGATAATTAACACATATGTGATTAAAGTGATCATTCAGGGTGTGGAGGAATTAGACCCAGTTTTCTTCTTTACTTAACACCCCCACCTCATGTGCCCCAGTTCAAGGGAGTCTGTTACTACTCGGACAGGAATATATTGGGTGGTGAAGCCCCAGACTGCCTCTCTGACCATTTTGCCTTGCGTAGGCTGTCAAACACGTAATGGAACATGGACTGTAACCCAGGGGTCCAGCAGCCTGCTATTCTCCTATCAGATACTCTATCCTTACAGTACAGTGATTATGAGAGATACAAGTTGAAATCTTTTGTGGCATAAAAGAATTTGTGCCTCATATATCCTGACTGTGTGCACAAATCGCTCTGCTATCACATAAAAGAAGAAAAATCTCCTCCCTTAGGAATTCTGTGAATCTAGACTCACCTCCTTTGCTATTTCTTACAAAAACTTCAGACAAACCAGTTTGCTTCGGACAGAGCAGATATTACTCATCTACTGGAATGAAGGGTTTTTTTCTTATTTTATTCTTTTAATCTCTTCTTTTTGGCAGCCAAACTAAGAAGTCTAATTGCATGCAGGCATGAAATCCTACATCGTCGAAGCTGTCTTTAGTAGACTGCTGAGAAGGTATATGGAGCACATATCCAGCAAGCATCTTAAAGGAAAGGAATTACAATTGTCTTGCTCCTCTTAAGGACAAATGATACGGCACTCAAGTGAGATAGGGTAAATGCACATTGCTACCATTGTAATTCATGCATTTAATCTTACTCTGTTGTGACCTGTGAGAACAGTAAGGTAACTTATCCTCTTTACTGCAGATGGTCACAGAGCATTTGGCAACTCAAAAATTTACACTCTATTCTAGAGCCACAGTCTCATAGTCTTCTTTTCAAATCTAAATGAGATGTCCCTCTGAAATCCATGCACAAAACCCCCTGACACAGAATCTTCAGATCCAGCAATACAAAGAATCCTGTGGTGATACTTCACATAGATTTTGAAAGACAAAAGTGTATTATTCAATTTAATTTAGGGTAGCTAACATTATGAAATCAAAATAAGTAAAAGCCAGGATTTGATGTTCAACAACTATTTTGCCATTTTTTAGATTGCCAGAGAGAGTAATACTTATGAGGAAATGTCCAAGAGGGCTCACTTTGTGTTATTCAAATTTCAAAACAAAAAACAAAACAAAAAAACCACAAAAACCCAAACCCCAAACCCAACTAAAAACCTGCCAGGCAAACAGGAAATGCAAATAAGATAGTAATATATCTGATCATAAGAAACGAAACTAAAAACATATACTGCTTCAAGGATTATATCTTAAAATCAAATGCTTCAAAACTTTTGCTCCCATTTCAAATATACTCTTGCAGAAACTAGGGACACTTCTTGCCTTACGAAAAACAAAAATATAGATATGGAAAGCCTCACTTTAGGCACTTACAGGAACCTACCCTGAACTTCCTCTAACTCCGCTTCGCTTTTATTCTTTCCCAAACTGAAATTTCTTGGCTGTACTAGTTTACGAGACAGAGATGCTGTTAAACAGCGACCACAAAAGAGGACACACAGCTTTATTCATGAGGCAGTGATAACACATATTGAATTTAGACTTATATGGCAGACAATTTACCTCACCCACATATTTTGACATTTCAATAATCTCTGTTGTGTTGCATCTGAACAAAACCAATACATCTAAAAGCTTTGCAATCAAAACCATTAAAAACACAAAAATGACAAGGACCAACCTTCAAACCTTGTCTATATTTAGTGAAAGAGTTCACGTGAAAAAGAGAAAAGTTAAAAGTATCGGTAAGTATTTATTTTTATAGACTGAAACTGCTGCAAAAGGAAAGACTGAACCAGGGTTGTCCCACAGTAAGCTAGAAATAACTTTCACGGCACTCATCTGGGACAAGGGGGAAACCAAAAGTTCGAGATGCTGATCCAAAAATCACTGAAAACAGAAATAAGGCGGCAAATATTCTACATCCTGTCACCATGTTAAACTGTGTGGTTACTTTGGCTCCCCAAAAAAAATCCATTGTGGACCTGCATAAGTATTTCCAAGCAAGTTCTGCTGGAGCATGCACAATAGCTCTGTTTTTACATACAATGGAAAAAAATGTCACTGTAATTCCCATTAGCAATAATTAATTTGTTCTGAGTGGAAAAACTGGGTCAAATTCAAAGCTAGTATAAGCAAATGGAATTTCATGCTGTTACAGAATTGTTAAAAAAAAATCTACTGTGCTTTCATTTGCCCTCTATTTCTTTGGTAATGTTTTTCCTAGGGGAAAGCTGCCTTATCCCATAACACTTACTAGAAAGATAAGAGAACTACTAAACTTACCTGATAGTACTGCTCTATATCAATTGGGATGTACTGTTCAGTACTCTGAGGTTAAGAAAAGCACTGTGTAACATCAGGAGAATCATACTAGATTGCTAG
This sequence comes from Himantopus leucocephalus, assembly GCA_003993805.1. NCBI lineage: Eukaryota > Metazoa > Chordata > Aves > Charadriiformes > Recurvirostridae > Himantopus > Himantopus leucocephalus. The sequence goes on along the minus strand of RSEF01000004.1, from coordinate 43,570,746 downwards.
AAGTAACACCGTTTCTAATCCTAACAGAGCGGCTTCATCACTCCTGGTTGTCCCTCAGGAAGCAGGGGATAAAAACATCAAGGATGCTTTCCTCTTTACTTACTGCACACAGGCCATTTCAAGTTGCTGATGCATTGGATAGGATCTAAGCCACCAGATCATGCTTTAAACATCACATTTAATTAAAATTTTCTTGTTCCCTTACTTCTTTGTCATCCTTCTTCCATCAAATCCAAGACTGGACATGGAACTTCAGAACAGCACCGTTCTTTGCTGCTGCCAAAACTAACCCTGGTATAAGGGATATTTATGTTTCTAAGTGGCTCGGGCATGTTCCTAGCCTGAACGTACTTATAAAAAAAGCTTACAAAAAGAAGCAGCAAATTAATCTTGATTTTTTTTTATTGCCTTAAATGATTGAAAGGTACTGCCACATCTTACTGCTTCATAACATCTCTCTCAAGGAGTTGTAAAAAGAATGTTGTTAGAGAGCCACGGATCTAAACAACTTCAGCAGGTTGAGAGAAACATAGATCAGAAAAAAGTGAAGCAGTGAAGGAAATGTTTTTGGTTTTTTTTTACACTTCCTTTGGCATTTGTAGAGAGGCTTTAGAGGAATCAATATTCTCATATTTATAAGAAAAGCAAGCAGGGGGCCCCAAATTTCATGGCCTTTAGAGAAGCAGACTTCCCGTTAGCTCCACCAAGGAAATGTCAGATCACAATGACAGCCCACATCAGCAGCTACCCAAGAGCCATCACATTGACTAAATAGCCTGGAAATGGGGAACTGTGTGAGTCATCAGCTGGAAAGTGCTAAGAAGCCGCCAAAAAAAACCCCAAACCCAAAACACACAACACAAGATGCTGTGTTGTTTTTAGCCAGAAGTGAACACAGAAATAAGACTTCTTGTTATAAATTACTTTTGGTGCTACAGAGGTGTGATGTGCAAAGGTGATCTCACTAGATAACAGCCCCCTGCGGAGCAGAGACAGTGACTACTCTTGCTGTCTCACTGGCCGTGGGGTGATTGGCCATGATGTGCCAAGTCCAACTTCAGGAGCAAAATCTTCTCTGTGGGAAACAGTGACTGATGTTCGACCACAAGCACTATGATAGCATTATCACAGAGAAAGCAAACAGCAGAGATATCGTATCCCTTCATGAAGAACTCAAAGCTGCATTGATTTTTAGCTTACTTAAAAGAAAGAGGGGGGGAAAGAACTGAGGAAAAAAATCCATGTAAATGCATATTAGTTATGAATGCTCTACTGGCTCATCTGGGCAAAACCTGCAAAAATAGCAACTTGTGAGAACGGCTGTTGGCCTGAGCACAGGCCAATCAATCCATTATAATTTAAGTGCAAGCTGCTCCGATAGAGGCATTAGTTCCTACTATATCACATTTGCCAGTTTAAGGGGAGGAAAATAATAATAGAAAAAAAAAAGAGATGTTGGAATCGGAGACCTCTAGGACTGGGGCTCGCCAATGGCTTGCAGATGTCAGAGAGAACATTGTTCATCAGAAGCAATGATTTGTCAAATTGTCCCATATTTACAGCACATGAGAAATGTTCACTTTTCAGAATAAGTGATTTTCTGGGAGTAGGGGCATCTAGATTATATATTCTCATAACATCTAGGATGGAAGAAATTAAATTAAAAAAAACTGTTGCCAAGCCAACACGTACTAACTCTCATCAGAATGCAATTTTCAAACAGCACACCACACCCACCATGATGTGAAATATGTAACAGATTCCTTTCCAGAATGACAGACAAATATTTTTCTTTTAAAAACAGAATTTGGGGATGGGGGAGGGGAGTTGAGAGGAATAAAACCAAGTAAACATATATTATCCAAAAACTTCACTAAAATCAAAGTACAGAAAGAAACATCCACATGCCCAGCAGAAGATGGCAACACACCCTGCATTCATTAACAGCCAGCTTATGGCTTGCCAACTACCTGAACTTTTTCCAAATGCTTTAGCTAGCTCAAATTTGACTGCAGTCCATTTTGGCTGCAAATTTAAAAATATGTCCTTCCGTTCATGTATATTGCAATCATTTTGCGAGTGCTAAAGCTGGGCATTACAATTACAACACGCATTACTCAAGCATTTATGTGCTCTATTTGGTTATTTTTATCACATTCATGCATGCAAGCGTACATCTCAAATCATTCAGACCACATCAATTTCAATTCATTTAAAGCACAGAAAACCTCTATGTTTGCTTCAGAAATTAATACATCTAAGAGATTCCTTATTCAGGAATGGGAAGCATTTCTTTAAATGCCTTATTTTTCAGGCAATCTGTGTTTATTCTTTAGCTTAACTGGCAGTCACATTAGTTTAGAACGTGAAAGTTGTTTTCTACAATCAAAACACTTCACAGATACTACCAATCCAGGGTTATTTTCCGATACAACTTTGATTTAGGAGGGAAACACAGAGAAAAACTCATATTATTTTCATGAGACTATTTGATACTCCATGGAAAATTGTACAGCTGAACTGAAGTTGTTTCCTTGACATGGCAGTTTCCCAGTATACTTCCTAGACTGAAAAATGACAGTAAGCTAAAGAGATAGCGCCAGAAAGATATTTGTTGGCTTTTTAACACCTGAGAACTTCTCTTTACTAATTTTTTTTTTTTGCATTGATGAAAGTTATATTGCCAGGATCTACCACTCTGCATGATTTGTGTGGCACAGGGGGGAGGAACCACATATGAAAATACAAACCTAGTCCCGTGATTTAATTGAGCAACTACAATGCAGAAAATACAGTCCAGACACTTGCTTGTTTGTCAATATCCTCTGATAAATGTGAAGAAGAACTAATACTGTCATTATAAGTGCAAAACACAGTATTTTCAGGGTGGCCTGTTATAATTCTACAACAGCATGCTATCTCCATCAGCAATACTAATATTGATAAAAATACACAGGAGAGAGGAGGCGGGAACGTAGAGAGGGGGAGGGGGTGATGGAAATAGCAGAGAAGATGAAGGCTGGAGAAAGAGAAGGAGGGAAAGGTGCTCCATGGGAGACATTCCTGAGACGGACTGTGGTCCACGCATCCATGCAAGATGAACATCTGATACCCGATGGGACTGGACTGGGGAGACAATGGTCACTGCTCTGGGTATATTTGTAGCATGCTTCCTTGTAGCATCGGATTTACCACAGCACAGTAGCAGTAAACATTCATTTTCATCACGTGTATTGTTACAAATATCACTTAAACATGATTCTGACATTTTCTAGTAGAAATGCTCAGCTCTTCACAGATCTCTTCCACACCAGTAATGAGTTTCAGCAGTGACAAATGATACCCTCTGTGGTTTTTTCTCACTCATCTTCTCAATACCTATTTTCTTCAGTATTCCCTGCTGAGTACCCTTTAAAAGTTTGAATCATCTTTTGACATAATAGACAGGCCAGTGGTTCAATAAAAAAAAAAGTTAATCTTGCAGGATCAAAACTCCAAATAGTACTGGAAGAGGTAAAGAAGCATTCAGTAGGTGGGATGTCTACGCCAAATCAAGTTATCTTAGCTGAAAAGTTCAGATAGTTTGTTGTTGAAGAGAGAGGCTGAATCTAACCTTAAACAATTTAAAAAAAAAGTATTTCTAGAGGTGAACAATTTTACTTTAGAACTGTCTGTTAAAAGACATAAATATCACCCAACACAAAGCTATATATTTTGTTTTGCTTTGTTCAGTCCTTACAGGTACCTCTTTTTAGGTATAAGGATTTAATATTAGGAACCTGTTTTTCATATTTATACCCCTCTCATTCTAACAGCTAATATTGAAATGCATCACTTTTAATTTTGAAACATGATCGCAATTTCAAAGTTTGCAAAAACCATCGAACTAGTTTTGTGCATATTTACCTAGAAGTTAGATACTTACATATGTTTATTTCTGTCAGCCTATGTCTCCTTTACCATACACCATTCCAAGGAATATGTCCACCAGCTAGCAAATAAGCTTAAAAATTTGCTGCAATGTACCAGACACGATGAATATCTGTTAACCACAATCACTTAACTAAAAAGCCACAACTCTTTTCACGCAGATGAAACTTGCTGTCTAAAGTCAGCTCCCCCTTTTAACAGATAATGCTTACAAAATACAGAGCAGGCTAGAAACACAGACAAGACCATAAACAGGTCAAATTCCTCTCAGCTTGGGGCAAAATATGGATACAAAGGCCCCAATTTCCTTTCTTCTGTGTGAACACTCGCAGGCTGCCTCACTCACTGCCTGACCACCTAATTCTCCACATGTATTTGATTCAGAAAGAGTAATGTCCTACTTCCCCGGTGTCACTTTGGTTTGGTCCATGGCATACGCAGGCATGACAATAACTGCAAGCTGGAAAGTACTTGGCTATAGAGAGACTTGATAGACAAAAGCAGATAGAAACAGAAATCTGAACAACAGAGCTGTTCAGAATCTCTTTCTGTATTTGGACATGACAAACCCCATAGCAGTTCAGTAATAATAAAAGTATTAACAAAAGTATTAATATACTATTGTAACGTTATACAATTGTTTAACTTGGTGTTATTAATGATATTGTACAAACAGGTCAATTGTCATGAAAAATGCAGTTTTTCATGACTGGGCTGCAGCACTTGTAAGAAGACAAAGATCCACAGAGAAATCAGTTCTACTGAAGGCAATGGCTAAACTCTCCTCCTTCGTAAATCCTATTCCTATCAGCAACCTCCCTTTTCTTGGAAAACAAGGGACTGTTTGATTACTGTCTGACTCTTATAAAGTTTTATTTTATTAGAAGGAATGTAAAAAAATTTCCCAATCACCTACTCCAAAGTATATTTGAAATGCCAAATTCTGCTTTTTGTTTAAATGACATCAGAAATTTGACTAAGTTGCACATCAGTTAAAGGTAGAAGAGGGGACTTTTTTAAACTGCCATTGCTTCTGAATTTCAGTGGTAGCCTCTCCCACTCTACATAGGTGTAATAAATGCATACGTATTATAAACACACACAAACATGTAGTATGCTCTTGACATGTATTTATTATATAGAAGTCTGATGATTGATGAAAATATTGCAAGACACAATAAAACAGACTAAAAAGCCAGGGTGACGTGTTATTGGAACAGCCTTATAAAAACTAGAGTCAGGTCTGAAAAACCCGAAGTATTTTAACACAATGTAAATCCTTCACTTCAATACAGTTTTAGATTAAATTTTTTATACTGAAGCACAGTAGCCTTCCCTATAATGAAGAAATCTACTTTTTATATGGTATAAAGCTATGAAATATAAGAAGTTCATGGTGATGCTAGCAATCCCTTCAATACCTCTGGAAACACTCATTTACCCATTAAATAAAAATTTCTAAAATTTTACCATAATTTTCCATCTCTGTTTCTTTCCCTCCCCCTCCTTCTACTTTTTTAATTAAAGCTTCTGAGGAACACTGATTGAAAGGTCTTTTATCCTCTTATTGCTTTTTTAATTCTTTACCTCAGTCCTTTTATAGTCCTCCTTAATCATGAATGCAAATAAAATTCAAAGTGTAATCAGCAGCTGCCTAAGGAGAGCACTGAGCTCTGTTGCCATGGCAACAGCCAAGTCAGTCCTTGACCAGAGGAAGAATCACACCTACCTTTTTGCCTTATTCCCTTCACCATCCTTCACTCCCTTCAGTCTCAAACCATGCATGCTTCCCTGGAACATGCAATATCTGACAACGAATATTTACCACTGATCTAATGACAAATGATCACCAACGTGAGGGTCTTCTACCTACAAAGTGAACCACCAGCAGCGGCTTATGTGCTGGTCCTCCATGTTGAGCATCATCCTAGGGCTCAAGGGTACGGGGTAAGGGTCCTGTTTTGCGCAGTGATAACCACTCACCCAGACTCTGTGTCTCTACAAACAGCACTTCCTCAATCAGAAGCACTACATCTTTCTCACTTCAACATCTAGAGAAATTACATTATTGCCTTCCTACTAAATGTCCCCAGAAAGGTCTAATTGACCTGTTTAAATAAACTTAAAGGTCCCAAGACAGAGGAATTTTCAGATACGAACAGGAAGATTCACATGAACTCATGACTCCATTTCTATTCTATCTGAGTTTATTTGTCAAAGCATATTAATTACATCAACAGTGCTCATCACATTGTAGGTGCAGCTAGCAACTCACAATGCCACCAAAGTTACAGAGCACTGGATTTTTGACAAATTATTAACAGGAGATGAAACTAGAAAGACATTCCTGCAACGTTATAACTCAAACTTAATTTGAGAAAGATACTTCCAACTACCTTTATTTTGGTGTTACTCTATTGAAAAACAGGAGCAACATATATCAAAACTGCACAGACAGGGCCATAGTGCTGTTCCCCCCAGGTCTGATGGTGCCCTCAAGAGGTGGGTTGACCCTGGCTGAACACCAGATGCCCACCAAAGCCACTCTGTCACTCCCCTCCTCAGCTTGAGCAAAAATATAATTAAAGGCTTGTGGGCTAGGATAAGGACAGGGAGAGATCACTCACCAATTACCATTGCAGCAAAACAGACTCGACTTGGGGAAATTAGTTTAAATTGCCACCAATGAAATCACAATAGTATAATGAGAAGTAAAACCAAATCTTAAGCACACCTTCCCCCCACCCCTCCCTTCTTCCAGGGCTTAACTACTCCTGAATTCTCTACCTCCTCCTGCCAAGCAGTGCAGTGGGGACAGGGAATGGGGGTTGTGGTCAGTTCTTCACACCTTGTCTCTGCCGCTCCTCCCTCCTCAAGGGAAGGACTCCTCACACTCTTCCCCTGCTCCAGCATGGTGTCTTTCCCACAGCAGATAGTCCTCCATGAACTACTCCTGCATGGGTCCCTTCCATGGGGTGCAGTCCTTCAGGAACAGACTGCTCCAGCATGTGTTCCCTGCGGGGTCACAAGCCCTGCCGGCAAACCTACTCCAGTGTGGGCACCACATGGATCCACAGGTTCTGCCAGGAGCCTGCTCCAGCATGGGCTCTCCAAGGGGTCACAGCCTCCTTCGGGCACCCATCTGCTCTGGTGTGGGGTCCTCCACGGGCTACAGATGGATATCTGCTCCACCATTAACCTCCACGGGCTGCAGGGGGACAGCCTGCCTCACCATGGTCTTCACCACAGGCTGCAGGGGAATCTCTGCTGTGGTGCCCGGAGCACCTCCTCTCCCTCCTTCTTCATTGGCCTTGATGTCTGCAGAGTTGTTTCTCTCATATTCTCACTCCTCTCCCCCAGCTGCAATTGCTGTTGCACAGCAACTTTTCCCCCTTCTTAAACATGTCGTCCCAGAGGCGCTACCACCATCGCTGACAGCCTTGGCCAGTGGCGGGTCCATCTTGGAGCTGGCTGGCATTGGCTCTATCAGACATGGGGGAAGCTTCCAGCAGCTTCTCACAGAAGCCACCCCTGTAGCCCTCCCACTACCAAAACCTTGCCATGCAAACCCAATACACCTCAACAGCTACATCTTCTGTGTAGTGGCTCTTAAAGAGTGCCGCGGCCCTCAGCAGTGCTGGCACACTACAGGATAAGTAATATATTCAAATAAACTTACATTATATTAACTATTTATATGATTTCCAGGACAACTGTTCTAACATCTTGCATTTCCACCTGCTCCTTGCTTTGTTGAGGTTCTTTGCCATTCTTTGATACTTAGTATACTTTGTCAGTGTAAATAGCTTAGCCCGCCGTTTCCAAAAAAGGGGGAAAAAAATGACACTGGATTGTTTCTGTATATTCCCAAACAGGGCTGGTTATGATCCACTTTAGATAAACTACAAAAGATCTGAAGAAGTGGAAGTATCTGATAACGATGGCCTGTTTTTGTCTTATTTCTACAGGCTTAACCACAGCTGGAGCTTTTGCTCAGCATTTGGTGAACGACTGATGACTCCTGTTTCTTGGTAAGTGCACTGGGACTTAACAAATTGTAAATATGCTTGAGTCATTCAGCACTAATTAAACTTTTCAATAAATAAATAAATAAGAAACCCTGTAATCTCACAAATTCAGACAGAATCCTCAGGGGACAGCCACTGTTCTGAGGCAACCAGATATTTAAAGCATTTACATACATACATAGATATACACACAAACATAAATACATATACACATATTCAAGAAAATAAATGGAAACAAAACACTAAATACAGAAATAATCATTTATTTCCTTTAACCTTTATCTGGAAACTACTTTAAATGGCCAAAATCTAGAATTTCATGCTTATTTAAGACTTGGTTAATCACACTTTTACCCCTTGGCACTTGTTGAATGCATCTTCATTAAGTGGAATTCTTAGTTAAAATGTCCCAATTAGGCCACAGTCATCTCCATTCACTCTGATTATGCCAAATAAGTCTCATCAGAGATGTCCCACTGATGTCCCAACTCTAATAAGTCTGTTCTAATGAAACAAAAGTAAATCACACAGGATGCCACCACACGCATTTGGGAGAAGGCAGAACTGAAACACACCACATTCCCCTGCCGAGTCAATTTCATTCTGAGACATTCCCAATTATATCTCTGGGAACAGAGAGAACCAGCTTGCTCCTTCTTTTCAAATAGAGATCTGACAATTAACTGTACATGACTACTTTCCTATAATATCTTTATTCCTCTTTCCATCATTTGGAAGCTGAGTACAGCACACAGCATACTTGCAGGCAAGACAAAAAGGCAGGTCCTTGAACAGAGCCGTGTGCTTTCTAACACTTCATATAATTAACTGTGTCATATTAAGAAAGTAGGAGGCCCTTAGGTATAAGCAAAGCTCTACATTCAAAGTGCTTGTTAAACATTGGTTACATAAAACCTATGAAGCATAGTACGAGGTCTACTTTGTGGTTATAGACAGAATTTTTTGCTGGCAGTTGTAAACTCGGTTTGCTTTTTGAAACACCCACCATGGCAAGAAGTCTTCAAAAGTTTATTTTGAATGTTTATCTTACTGTCAGCAAAGGTGGCAACACAGAAACCATCACTAAAAGAACAGAATCAAAATAGCAGCTAAATGAAAGATAAAAACCAAGAAAAAGAAAAGCAATCCGGGAAGAAATTTCTCTGACACCCTATTGGAATGATACTTATTTTGGCACCATGTCTTCCTGGCTTTATGCCAGATGCTTACTCAAAATAAAAGTATCATGCATTGGTATAAGACTTGATGCAAATATAAGCAACAAATCATAATATGATCTTACAGATTCATCTAACATTGTGATCTCTTGTGGACAGCCACTGTCTTAAGACAGACAGATATTAAAAAAAAGAAAGAAAATAAATTAAAGGGAATGGCTATAAATGGCAATGAGGAAAAAAGAGTAAATGGGAATTATAAAGAGTGTATAACTTCATTCTTAATTTCTCTGATTGGGTATGATTCTCCAATAAAGCAAGCACAGAACATCATTAGTATAGAGGACTCTCTGATGTGGTCAGGTTTCCCGTTTTCTGGCAGAGTGGTCAAGATGGGGAACAAGATGAAATACGTCAAAAATACATTTTATCTTTCAGTTTTTATTAAAAAAACCAAACCAAAACAAAAGAAACAGTAACACACCAACCTTTCTATACATATTTGGTTTGTTGAGGCAGGGATACACTTGGAAGTCCAAATTCTATTAACATTTGCAAAAAAAAACCAAACCCAAACCCACCTATCTCAGAACAACTGGTAACCACAAAATAAACGGGGCACTCTGCCCTTCTCTCACAGCCAATGATTCTTTCCTAGATAGAACATTAGCCATGACAAAACATGATGTCTGTACCTACAATTATGCCAACACTGCCTCTGGAGGGCCCATGAGTTCTTCTTCTCTCTTACTGTTTACCATGTTGTATATTTATAATTCATGCCCTTTAATTACACTAATATATTTTATCCGAAGGTTGCTATTGTTGCTCTTGTTTTTCTACTCTCACTCCTGCTTAATATAGTCTTTCAAAACCCAACCCAGATGTTCATGTCTCTCTCCTAGATATCAAATTTTAAATCAGGTTCGCTTGAAGTTAGTTGCAAGCCTCTGTTAGCACCGTACATTTTATGCTCTTTTGAACATGACATGTAGCACACACCCAGCTCTTACAATGTCTTTTACCATCCTGTTGCTGTACCTTCTCTAAAACCAGCCTTGTGGGAGCACAGAGAAGTTACCTACACTAAAAGAAAGCTGTGGAGAATCACGTTACGTACTGTCCTCTGGAAATCACCCGAAGCTTCAATTGGATGATAATGACTAGCGATTTACTCATTCCCTCCGTACACAATACCTAGAAACGGAACCCCTTACAGTGCCTTGCGTCCAAGTCTCATTGGTTTGGGGCACAGAGAAGCACCTAAGTTGTTTCATAGTCTGAGAAAAGGAGGTGGAAACACTACTGTTTTCATTTGAAGCAATGAAGTCTCAAGACTTCACTTGGTCTTCTTCAAGAAGACTAACTCACACGTCATTTAGCTACTGATGTAGGAGCTAAACTTTTAAAAACTGTGTGTAATTAGATAAGCTAAACTTTTAAAAACTGCTCTGTGTGTAGAATAATTTCCCTTTTGTTTGTTAATTGCTTGCACAAGACATGTGAAAGAAGCAACGTTCACTTCTATTGAATACCTTCTTGCGTTCTGAAAACTTAAAATCTGTATGTGGAGCTGCTTTTAGAACACATCTGTCTAATTTCTACTAGTGCTGTGTTACAGCATGTTTCCTCTAAAAATGTCTCAAAGCTATTTAATATTGCTGGAAATAATGCACATATACAAAATGTATATTCATGATTTGCTTTCTGTGCATTGGTACGGTTATGAGGTGAATAGAGAAAAATTATTCTATACTTTTTTAAAATTTATTTTAGGCTGAAATGTATTGTGCCCTTTTTTGGGTAGCTTCAGCTCATTTAAATCTCACATACATGTTTATTTATTCCCATTTAGTTGTGTTGTTTTTTTTTTTTTTTAAAAAGAACCATCTTTTTTCCCCCTGTAAAATCTGATTGCAAAAATTCTCCATCTTGCATCAGAATGTGAGGCAGGCGGTGAAGAAAAAACAACCTTCAAAATGAAGTCCGAATGTAATAGTAATTACAACAAATGCATTTTAGTACACATTTGCCTGAATAAGACGTCAAAAGTCACCTCACCATTAATTGTTACCCATCTTCAGTTTGAACAGTTTTGCTTTCCCTGTCAGTACCAAAATAAGCTGGTTACTCTTTTAATCTAATAGCCTTCAATTTTTCTCTTGAAATAAAATGTCACTTTAAAAGCAAAGGCTAGTTTGTTGAAAAATTATTTTGTTCTATTTTTCCTTTCTGATCAAGCATGTCTCTGCAATTTCAACATGAAAGCATCTTCATCCTCCAGGAGTAATCTGCATTAAAGGAATTGTTTTAAAAATAATGTATCTATTGTTCTGACTGTGAAATGTAAAGGAGGATGGTACAGCAGTCCATTTTCCAGTGCAAAAGAATAGTGTGTAAGGTATTGAAATGCTTTAGTTAACAAATAACTGCGCTATTACTTCAGACAGCATAAACCTGAATTCAAGGTCAAATTTAAAAAAAAACCAAACAACCCACACTCCAAACGCTCAACTTCAAACCTGAATTTGGCAACTACTTATCTGACTGATTCACAAAAAATTGCACCTTTCATTTCTCTCTTATGGCTGAAAGCCGCTTCTGTATCAGACATCACTGCTGCATCGCCTCCCCCAGAATTAAATGGGATGAAAATATATTGCACTCCCAGTAACTAAGACAGCTGATAATCAACACAAGCTCTAACAATGTTATAACTCCGAATAAAGCAGTATGGGGTTTCACTGCCATTTCTGGGAGTTCAGAGCTACAATAAGCGCAGCCAATTGCAATGTAAATAGCGTAAGTAACTCTAGTTTAACAAGTCTCTTTCACTTAAATTAAAATTTTCCATTCACTTTTGGAAGTCAGAGTTGGGTGGAATTATTTGATATAAAAGTAGAGTTCAGGGACACGTCAGTATCATAAGACAAGTTTTGGGCATTTAAATAGATTTTATATACTCTACAATTATTGCTAGTTTGGTTCCATCTTGTGTTTGCATACCCTCAGAAGAGAAAGCTCTAATCTATGCGGGGGGGAAACAAAGCAATTTATTTGCATCTTGCTTAATGTGACTATAGAAACTGCTAATATTTTTCCATTGTTGTTGCCTTTCTAAGTTTCTTATTTAAGTGCTTCAGCTGTCCTCTTTAATAACAGAGTTAGTCTCTTATTCAGGAAGCAATGCCTGAATATGAAATATTAGGGATCAGATTTTTTTTAATGTAGATAAAAGCATGGCACAGTAAAATAAAAAAAAAGTTGTAGCGTCAACAAAAAAAGGAATTTCTAACTCAAAATCACTCTTTGCAGATAATGCTTCATTACAGCTGTGCTCCCTTGTTTTAACCAGAAATTAAAGCAGCAATAAAAATAAAACTTTTACAAGCTAAAGAAGTTAGAAAAGAACAAAGACCCTAATGTCAAATCAAAGATATCCAGAGAAAACACTCTCCTTCACCACCAAAGGAGACATTTTAACTTTCATCCCATTAGTAAGTTTTCCTTTGCTTGAAAAATTTCTTGACGTATCTCCGTTCCCCAAAAGCCACGTTCCAGAATATATAACTTCATAACCACCAGGCTCTTGTTAACAGCTATTGCCACAGAAAGGCAGAATTTTGCATCTCTCCACTTCACCTGGAAGCATAGGAGGAGTTTACCAGGCATAAACATAAATAAATGCTATTTATTACTAACTAAGACACGCCAAAACAATCAAAGGACACAGAAGTGAAGGAAATGTCACAGTACCATGGCCACTAACCAAAATGCAAAGAGCAAATGCAATTGCTTCACACCACAGTGTGAAAAGGAATAATCTCTGGTTCGAGGGACAGAACTGGCCCTGAGCACCAGGCACTGACTGCAGATAATAATTTTTGAACTATTTGAACTAAATGGAACTGTAATTCGCTATACAATATTCCTGATGCAGCAAAGCTTACATGTACCTGTTCGGATGCTCTGCTGGATCAGGCCCTTTCAGCACTTACAGTCACTTAGAGCACTGATCTATAAAAAGATAACAAGCATTTGAAGTTATAAAGAGCTAGATGTTACCTGGTATATTAAGAAAAAAAAAATTAATACAGCCAATGGTCTTTAAAAGCACTAGAAAGATAATTTTCTGCCAGTCAACACTCTTAAATGCTGCTGGAAGTTATGCAAATACTTAAGCACAACCAATTACCTGCCATGGAGTTCTTAGCTGTGAACAATGCAATGCTTTTCAACACTTCAAATATACCACTTCAGATTTCTTTTATACCATACCTTATATGCAAATGTATCTGTGCTCTTCTGCTATGGCATATCATGATGAAGACTCCAGCTCAGAGAAACAGCTAAATGTTTGGGTTTGGTTTTTTTTTTTTAATAGGACTGACATGTCTGTATGCTTTGGTCTATGCTGCCTTCAACAGCTCCACAAACATTTATTCATTAAATCCCCAGCATACAAAGGCTTAATACACTGAGTTCACTTTTACTTACTAGTCTTCCGGCCTCTGAAGTTTATACGTTTAACTAACCATGTCAGATGGTTCCCTTTTCATCATTTCCCACGCTGACTTTTGGCTCAACTTACCAACTAGTATCTGCCAGTCAAAATGGTCATGCTAATACACAGCTATGGTCAAGGGTGATGAGGGACAGTTTTGCCTCTCTCTGGTGAAAAGAAATTATTTTTTTGGGAGGGGGATGAGAAAACACTAAGATAGGTACTGCAGGCTTGCATTTTCCAATTTACGACTTAGTGATTGATTTTCAGCTTTTATTTATTTAGTTAGTCAATTAAGGCAAAAGATATCACTTCTAACTTTACGAACACTTAAGGCGTAACTCTTCCTCACCCCTTTAGAAACAGATCCAGCCTCCATGGCCCTCTGCAAGGGTCTGAACTATGCGCTAGAGAAAAAGAGTTTTTCTTCTCAAATAACAAAACAAGCAGCAAATCTGGTTGACAGATTTGACAACTTCTGAGTCGAAACACCTTCTCTTAGGGTTGACTTGAGGGTTTCTCTGAGTACCTGTTGGCCATCCTAGGTCAACACCTTACTCAAACACAACTGCAAGTCAACATGGTATTCACATTCTACCAGACAAAATGTAAGCCTGCACAAGCCCAGTAAAACATCTGCACGGCATCGACAGACAGTGAAGTGCTTGTGGTTGGAATGAATACCTTGGAAATTATGGGCTGGCTGGATATTTTGTACAAGACAGACTAAAACCAGAAGTCATTTCCCCTATGTACAGCATGGGGGAAACCCTTTGTAAACATTGATGCTATTATATGTACAGTACTTAATGCTTTCCTAGTTCATGTTTGATTTACAGATAAAAGTGTTCTGCAGATTTCTCCAGCTGTGCTCCCTTCACAGACTGTGAGATGCAGCAATCTGTTTGAGAGCAGCTGTTAGTTCACATGTAGTTTTATTTGCAACAGTGTAAAATAGCAGCTTGCTACATGAATAAAACATGCTTTCTTTTTGCCCTATTCTGGTAGAAAGATTTATCTATTTAATTTTGTTTTACATGGAGGAGAGCTTTATTTTTAAATAAGATTATTTTATTTTTTTAAAATTAAAAATAATTTTCAATTGTGTATTTTAAGATCCTGTAAAGTCCACGGACTCTTTTTGGAATGTGTGGGATTTCATTTTGATCTGAACAGAGTTTTAAGTAATATGAGTTCAAGGACCCAGAAGCATAACATTTCTACTGAAAGATCTATGATGTACCTTCACAAATAGATTTAAAAGGGTGTTCAGTTCACACTTTGTTTGAAAAGCCCACCTCCATACGAATCATCACAATGATCAAACGCACAATACACTTCCAGAGTTATATGCAGAAATGTGCCATCTACTTCCATCTACTGTGCCTGACTTTCCTAGGTTTTCAGTCTCTCCCAAACTCCACTGGGAACTAGGCTCCAGCCAGGAACCTAAGAGAAACGCTCCAAGCAGCAGCTCTTGACAGCTGTGAGCCATTTTCTGTGCTTTACCTGAATGTTTTCAAAACAGATCTATTTTGTAGAGAACACCTACCCAACTTGGTGCCTTAATTTCTGTCTTCTTTCTGTCTTCGGTTTCTTTCTTAACCCTGCCTTTTTACTTTTTACTATTTAGGTAGAATAATTTAAATACATAGTTCCTTCCGCGGTTGAGGAAATTGTTTTTGTCAGCAACACATAGCTTTTTTGTGCTGGGGGCAGGGGGGGATGGTGGTGTGCTTTTTTTGGGGTCTTTGGTTGGTTGGTTTTTTAACATCATTTTAGCGCTTAAGCGAGTTTGGTTAAATATAGCTTAAGACAACGCGTCCATGAACTGCTGCTGCATGTCAAGAGCAGCCGAACTCAGGCCATCTCCTGTATTTTTAAAATTCAGGGACCAATATTTTCATAAAATATTTTTAAACATATAAAACACTATTTGTATAAATGATATTTCTCAAAAGAGCTGGAGAACTGAGGGCAAAATTAAAACGTGACCTTTACTGCACCTGCATATACCTCTCCTCTAAATGTTGTAAAAGGGAAGTAAGAAGGACTGATCCTTTACATTTAATTGCAGATACACCCCTTCAGAAACACCAGGCCCCAAGGAGAAGAAAAATAAATAAAGCCGCATTTGTTTGAAAACCCTTCAGCAAACCTGCAGCCAAAACCAAAGGTCAACATCTTATTGTTTTCCATATGAAATAAATCATAGCTTTATCTGATTTCACCGGGCTTTCTCCAATGTTTCTTTTAGTTTTTAAGATCTCCATTCTGCCTCTCAGATTGCAATTGCTCTGCCATTCATGAGATTACATCTTTACCAGCTACAGCCTCACCAGCCTTTACAAAGGCTCCCAGATAGTTTCCACAGATACAGGGCACCGACCATTTGTCACTTTTCTGCAACAGCTGAACTTTCAGATCGATTACAAAAGGAAGCAGTGATAAAGTAAACAAGATATGTCACCCGTTTGGATTCAACGAACTAGATTTTGCCACTCTGACAAACAGCATTACTCTTCCCCCGGGGGGATAACCAGGCTATTCATAAAGCAAGGCACCACCTACGCTGAACAAGGGTTAAGGACCAGACCCTACATCATGCATATATGTACCACAACACACACAAGGACCCCTCCAATTAGTCAATTTCCATTCTTACTCTTCTTTTAAATTCATACAAACCATGCAGTATCTATTCCGCGCACTAGCTGGTTGCAGAGCCTGCCATCTTTTCATATGCCTCATTTGTCTGCAACTAGATTCTTGAATGGATTTTAAAGAGGCATTAGCATGCTACTCTGAAAAATATGCTAGATAGTGTGGATCTGGTTGTGGCATATAAATTGGATAAAAGCATTAACTTACTCCCCACTTCACTACCTAATGGGCAGATTTATCTGCTTTTTCCCAGTGCTTCTTTCCTCCCAGCTGGCATGGAGTACACCAAGATGAGTGCAAAAAAGCCCCACTTTTTAAACCCATAACCCACTTTTAGCCCATAAAAGTTCCCAGAGCAATGAGTTCCACTGCCTATAGACTGTTCTTTTATTTCTTTAGACTCTCTCTGAGACGGTTTCATGGACTTTTTCCCACCATGCAACCCCCATTCAAGTATAAGTATGAATAAATGAGTAATTCTTTATTCATCTTGTTTATACCTCTCATGATTTTTGACAACACAATTATGTTCTCCTCAAGAATCCTATTCTATTTAAATTCTCTGTGCCTAAAAGTTGCCGGGTTCAGCTAGTCTGAATTTCAGCTGACCATCTTTTTAATAGTGCCGTGTTTGAAAAGTAAGAACACAAAGCCTCAGCTGAACCTGACTGCATTTGTATACTGCCACTGTGGATTATACATTCCACTGAAATATCTATAAAAAGCCTTTTCCTGTTCAATCGCAGCGAACCTTAGGCTAGCAGCAAGACGTCAATATATTCAGTACCCTGCCCCTTCACTGTTTCAAAAGGAAATACACTCCGAAATAAATGTATAAGGTAGAACAGTGAACATGATAGCAACAGCCTACTAACATCACTAAGAGTAATGTGAACAAAACATATTGGTAACTTTATTCAAATTGTGAAGGATAGGCATGAATTAAGTTAATTGGAGGTGGTCAATAAATCAGAATAATATGAGGTTAAATATGAATATACATACCAAGAAAAATGACTGGAAGGCAGACAGAAAGGCTAACACAGAAGTGAGCTAAGGTTTATGTTACTGAGGACAAAGATAAGTCAAATCTTTTTACTAAACCCCTCTCTCTTACTTACTGCTGACTCTTTTTGCCATATTTCTCTACCCGCAGCATTCAGTAGGCATGAGCTGTAGAAAGCGATCTATAGTTCACTGAAGCAGACTAAATACCCAAAGACCCTGTTTTCAGTTTTCACAGCAGTTTTCCAAGTCATTTCTTATTGGTATTAAAGATATAGCTGCTAAAAGGGAATGAAAATCAGTTTTTAAAAATACCCTTCATTCAAAGTGCTCAGGAAAAATAACATCCTCAAGACCCAGACTAAAAGAAGAGTTATTGCACTCATTCCTGCTCCATTTTTCAAAGAAAAGGCATTATATTTTAATTCCTGGCTCCAAATACATCTTCTGGTTTGGATCTTATGAAGCCTTATGAGAAATGAGTAACAGGGTTTGAAATCAGATAGAAGTCAAAGTAGCAAAAATCCTGTGGAACCAGTTCACTGCACAGACTGACTGACATTTGAACTGAAAGCCACCAGAATGGCTCAAGAGATTTTTGTGCCCTCCACTTCAGATTAGACCACTGACACTGACTTTCAAACAAATTTAAATACAACTATTCACTTCTCATCTGCTCTCGCTTTTTTCCTATCTTCTATTATTCATTAGCAGCCAGTCCTGTTTTGAAGTCAGATTCCTGCTCAAGAGCAGTGTGACTCCTTAAATGGACAAGCCTGCCTGTCAAAGTTTAATAAAATAATGGATTAAAAAGAATATTGAAATGATCTTAGGAGAAGAAAACCCCAACAAATCCAACTCTTAATATCAGCCACATGCCAAAGTGTCCTGAAACAACCCAGCTTACCAGGCCTTTACTACAGCATTGGAGTTATGGGTTTTTCCCTCAGCCTTGTTAGACCTCAATATGGCTACTCTTCAAATCTCCAGCTCCTTTATACCTGAAACAGCCTCTAAGCCACTGACATCCCATCTATGATATTCCCCAGATCTTGCAAGTCACCAACCACACGATGCATGGTTTGGAAAGGGTAATGCAAAGGTAAGGTAAGAACCAGGTAAATATCATGCTAAAGCAAACCTTTGCTGCGTCTTGTCCTCAGAAATTATCTAAAGCTCTTCCATCTTATGCAATCCACTGAAATTCAAGAAAAGCTTGAAAAGAAATTCAAGAAAAGCTATTGTGGCTGTGAGACTGGAGGTGGAGTGGTTGGTGTTGACAGCAGGAAAGTAAAAGCCCTACAGAATTACTTATTTTCAGCCTT
Source organism: Himantopus leucocephalus (assembly GCA_003993805.1). NCBI lineage: Eukaryota > Metazoa > Chordata > Aves > Charadriiformes > Recurvirostridae > Himantopus > Himantopus leucocephalus. The sequence continues at coordinate 43,552,112 of RSEF01000004.1, read as the reverse complement.
CCTATAATTACGAGGCAATCTGAAATACATCAATAGACTCTCACAAATAATTTTAACCAGAGAGAGAACTGCCCCTATATTTTACACGATACTGAGTGCAGAAAACCAGACCACTTTATTTGACCTAGCACTGGCTGAACTGCTGCTGCTTTGCCCTCCCCTACTGGTTTTAGGAGAACATTTGTAGTTCCACAAAGCACCCAGCCACCACATCCCTTGGGGTGGGAACAGAGCACCTCAGTTCTGAACTCAACTCTTAAATCCATGTCATAGGTCCAGGTTTCCTCCACAGCAGCCGAAGGACATTTCCCCCTGCCGCGGCCTTTGCCATTTTTCTGCAGCAGCTAAAGTGTAAAGATCAATGTCAAAGGGAATATCTCAGCAAGCAAAGAGGAGATGATACTAGTTTCATTTCTGGTGGCAAGATTCTGCCACTCTGCATCAGAAATAATTGTGCCATTTTAGCATAGAAGACCACAAGGCCATACATAAGCTCAGGCACAGCTTGTGGCAGAACTCTGCTTTTTGGGAAGGTCAGTGAGAGATGTGTTACTGTAGGCCCACATACACACACAGGCTCACAAAATCCCCATTTACATTTTTTAAAAAGATTTCTTAGAGCAATACTCTCAAATAGAGTAATTTGCTGCAAAGGTATACATACTGCAGAGTAAAAACTATCAGAACCTGCAAACTATCCTAAAAATCCATGTTGTCCCCCAAAGCTAATTTAGTAGAGTTCCCACAAATGTTCCTGTTTGATAATTAAATGGAATATAAAAAAAATAATAAAGCCTGGCATAACTGCAGTGCTGAAATAACCCTGCATCTGCCCAATGAACTGCTTGGCAATCAGCCAGATGTTACATTTTATTTAAATGCCCGTATCACAACACTGACAATATCCCCATGTACTTTCTCCTTTCTTTTCTTTCTCCAATGGCACGGAAACTCTCAGAATACCTGCTGTGGTTGATCCCAATAGTTCAACATCAGCTTCTCAGTTGTGACTGACTATATATTAGGCCTGGATTTCAGCCAACTTGAAATTATGTACAAAAAGTGCCATACAGAGCAGCAGGAAAATGAGACAAACACATGCTTTTCACCTGAGGATATAAGGTTACGTATGCACCACTACATTTTATTACAACGTGAATGACTTTCTCAGCTATAGCACAGCCTCCTTCTCCTCAAAGGATGTAAAGACATAAGCAGAAGGTATAAACCAACAGGCCTTGATGTTGCAATTAATTAATATGTTTTAACTGCATAATTGAACAAAGCGGGGAAAAAGGTGGTATTTGAAACCAGCTAGAATCCATACATTTCCTCAGTTAGCAAATGTGTGCTATGTGAGATCTTCTATCACATCATGCCATAAAATGTACTTTCCCCCCTCTGTTTTTCTCATTACCACAATGTCATTGTGCTTTTGTCTCAAAATTTGTTTGAATAAACATTACTTTTATACTTTGAAAATGCAGGCAACAAAATCAAGCCTGGAAAAAAGGCACCTGTCTTCTCAAATAACCTTTTTATTTTCATGTACAATACAGGAATATTCTCCCAGAATTTCCTTCAAATAAGAACTGTTGGAAGACACTTATCTGTGATTCAGAAAGCTACCTGTAATGAAATTATTACAGCCAGCCACAATGATGTGTTCATACCCCAGTGAAAACTCCAAAAGGTGAGTTATTACAACGCTTAAATCACACCAACCCTTTGGCTAGGATCAAGTTGAGCAACAGTTTAACATCAGATACATCCTCTGCCTGAAAGCAGAAAACCAGATTTTATGACCTATTTTTTTTCCCCTTCTCCAAACATTTCATAATTCTAAAGGTTCTGATTCAGTGAGGTTTTCACCAAGGTTAAATATCTAAATTGAGCTATTATGAAGCGTTTCAGAAGAGTCAGTCTTCCTTATCATGTCAATAAACTGTGTATTAAAAAGGATTTATATAAGACAACACTTGCAGACTAAAGGGTCAAATCCTCATTTTGCAAGGGAAAAAGTCTCAAAACATTGTCAGATTATAACCGTGAACTTTCCTGGTCCTCAAACTATTAGACAAATTATATACGCTCTCAAAGTTGTATCTGTGCTGGTTAAAATAGGTCCCTTGTTTTGTTAACAAAGTGAGTTATTTTATATATATATCTCAAAAATCAAGTGAAGCAGCTCTTTGCCTACTGCTGACTTGAGAATATTTTATCAAATATATCTAACCTTTTTTATTTGCCCAACATCAGCTTTCATAAGGAAGCTTTGTCTTTGGAAAGTGCCAGGTATTCTATTTCTGAAAATGCACCTCCCTGGAGTTCCCCATGCTCCTGACTCCAAGCACAGCAATGAAAAACACTGGTTAACTTTTAGCTCTTCCCCACTCAGGGAGCCTCACACCTGTGCTATCACTAAAGCACGTGCTTTAACAGGCCTCATTATTGTTTGGGACTGATGCAGGTATTTCATTACAAATCCAACACAAAGGAAAACAGTGTTCTTTTTTCCCCTCAAACTAGGATCCCAACTCTAAGAAATACTGAGCACAGCAAACCTTTATCAGCAAAAGCAAGCAAAACATTTCCTCTTTCCCCTCTGAGTTATTCTTCCAGTTACACTCAGTTTTAAAATAGCACAACTTAGAAAAAGTAGAGTACACAGCTACTGATAAACAGTGTATTTCTATACTCTGTTATCCCCTTCTGAACTTTTTTTCCCCCCTACTACTTATAATAATGTTAATTAATGTCCAGCCACCCACCAGCTGATTTGAGAGCACATGAGGGAATCATTGTACCCGCACTAGACTCTCTGTAACAGTTTAACAGTTGCGAGAGAGTTGTCCAGCTGAGGTATTAAAACAACTTCACACAATAACTTTTTAAAAACAAAACCAAACAAAAACAGAAAAAAAAAATCCCCTTTTATGTTCCTCACGCTGCAGAGACAAGTGCTGCAGCTGCACACATACTTTCATCATCGCAATACAAATTTAGCAAAACACATCCCTTTGCACGTTATACGATCATGCATTAGTATAGTGATTTAAACATTCGAATATATAGCGCCCGGGACTTAGGTAACTGCACTCTTGCTGCTGACCTCTTCAGTGTCCTGGCCCGGAGGACAGAACAGCCACAGAAGGACTCTCCTCTGACATCCCTGCTCTGCTCTTACCCAGGTCTACGCATCTGCAGCTTTCACATACTGAGAGAACATTTCAGAAAACATTGGAAATGCCAAACGGCTAACGCTATACGCAATACAGAAAGGGTAACTGCCTAGACTGCCTTTCTCTTTGCTACTCTAACACCATATTTTACACACTGAGACAATACTTTTCTTCTTTCCAGAATACACAATGGCTTTATGCAGCCCAAATGAATTGGTCGATTCTGGTCGTGGTAAGACATAAAGGACCGTAATTCATTTATTTTCTCAACATTTATTGAAAACTATTTTCTCAACTCAGATACAAAGATAGTTGTTTTTATCTAATTGGTGTCCTGTCCTTTCTCATCTAAGCCAACAACGCTCTGTAAGTTATTTCATTATCTATTGTTTTCTTCCCCCCAGAATAAAGTTTACTCTCTCTCTAGTAATTCCAGCAAACAGAATACATTAATACTTCTAACTATTTAAAAACATTATTTACAATGAACTGTATGTTTTGCTTTTGATTACTCTAACAGATTATAAGTATTTCTTTACCATGCCTCTGTATTGCAAACTTCACACTAATATGTTCTTATTAAATGTGTAAAAAGATTAATTTACCCACACTCAAATAGTTCTGGATTTTCTTAAATCCATTACATTACCTGCTGCTTCATAATCCTATTTCTATACAGCAACAAATTCACAAAAAAGACCGATTATTGTAAAATTAATAACACTGTCACAGTCACTTACCTTCTGGGAAATTTCTCATCTATGAACGCATCAGAAAGCCAAAAGCCTACTACCTCCTGTCAGTTCCTTAGTTCAAAGTGGCAAAAACAAACTAAGTTGTGAAGAACCAGTTTATCTATTGCTTCATTTCCTGATACAACCTAGCACCTGATAAACCCAGGTGATAATCTTTAGTGTTGCTACACCTCTACACCTGACTCTAATGATCTACAGAAAAAAAAAAAATCAGAGGGGAGTAACTCTAATGAGCCAATAAGAAAAATGCCTCACTCTACTTGCAGCATTTAACATTTAATCGAATGTTTTCTTAATAACATGCAGCAAATAAGTGAAAACCCCTAAAATAAACAATTTAACAGTTAAAATTGTATTTGTTCACATTCACTTGCTTACGCTATTAATTTCTCAGTTATTCCACCTGTAGCATTAGCGCTGGCTATCCTGTCACGCTTTTCAAGGAGGCTAAAGAAACCGACTTGTTTGAAAGTGGCAGTGTGAAATGTGAAATTGAATTTATTGAAATGCAAAGGATGCACTGATTTGGGAAGAACAGGCTCAGCAGTCAGTGTCCTAACTCAGTGAACAACTCTTTTCAGTAACACATATATAATGTTAAGTTAAAACAAGATCATGTCATATATAAAACAATCAAGAGACAATCTGACCAGGAAAAGAAAATGTCCTCACCTTTACTAGGAAAAAGGTGCCTTTACTGATTTTTTACAACTTTTTTTTCTTTTTTACACCAATTGTGTCATATTTTGACATATCAATCGCATTGTGACATGTCAAAAACCATTGTCATAGTTTGTACTTTGGCTTATGTCATGAAACACCATACAAATGAAAAAGCAAAGCTTGGAATTAAAATGAAACTTGATGAAAAATGATCGCTTGAACTGAAATGTCATAATTTTCCCATTATATTTCTCTGAGGGGATTTTAATCAAAGTCCATAAAATGTAATCAGACGTATATGGATTTTTTCCATAACTTTTCCCACTGAAAATTTCTTTTGACAAAAATAGTCCATTCCTTTCTATTCTTGGGACATATTAAATCATGTTTTCTGCATATCACACTTCTTTACCGTTAGTATTTAGTAGTAATTAGTGTTATCCCTCCAACACCAAACATAACAATAAAACATAATACGACCAAACGTAATACATAATATATTGCATTTTTGAACACAAAGCATTTTTTTATTGTGGCGAGAAAGACAATATAGAAAACTTGGGTTTCAACCAGCATCTTGAGAAGCCTGCACAATTCATACTGTTTACAAAGAATCATAAAAAGAGAGCTGGAATGGATCTTAAGAGGTCATTTAAGTCCCTGCATCAGGATCAACTATATATAAACTATTCCTGCCAGATACTTGTCTAATCTACTCTTAAAAACCTCCCAAAGATGGAAATACTGCAGTCTCCCCAGGCAATTTATTTCAATGCTTCACAATCTTTACAGTTTAAAAGTGTTTCTTAATATCCAACCTCGGATTCCCTTGCTGCAATCTACTTCCATTATTTCTTGCCCTAAGTATGTTTGGAGAATCCTTTGTTCCTGCGCTCTTCCAGTTATTTTTGACGTCACTAAACAGTGCTACTGTCTTCAGTTTTTTATGTTAAATAAACCCGACTCCTTCACCTTGCCAAATATACTCATATTTCTAATATGGACATTCCTTTTTGTTCCTCTCTTCTTCATCCCCTATAGACTAGTTGAGTCATGGAAGAACACAAAAAAGGAAACTTCAAACTCATGCAAAAGCATTCAGCGATACAATTTACTAGACCACTAACAGAGCTGCATTTCTGCAAAAGGACCAGAAAACCAGGGATGACATATTCAAGCAAGTCTTGTTGCTAGTTCATACGTTCTTTTCACTTCTCCTACTAAAAACTTGAGTTGTGAAGGGGATGCACTAGTCAAAGAAGGAAAAATTCTGCTTCACTGAATGTGGTGCCCGTTCCTGAGGCTTCTGTGAAATACAGGCTCGACTTTGCTCTTACAGTGAACCATGGAAGGCCACCCTGGAGCAGTCTTACAGCTTCTGTGCAAACGAGAGATCCACAGTGGCAACAGGGTCCCTCACCTGGAGGACTAGCTTTATGCTTTAAAGCTTAGAGGTGTAACTCTAACTTGGAGGCTTGAATATCACAGACTCCTAAAACCAGGGATCTTCTCAACTGCTTAGAAATATTATCTTTAACAAAAGGCTCCAACACATAAACATTACTGCATTACTGATCTCTTAAATGCCCTCTAGTCTTACTATTCTGTAACAAGCTGCAGAGCATTTTTAGGTTGATAAAAGAAAGGGAATTGTGAATGGTGTATACATACTTCTCTGCAACAGTAGATACATTTCTTTAGGGTGAACTAAAAGTTCATTTCCTCCACCTCTTTTGCTAGTCTACAAAACTAGCAAGTCCCATGCTTGAGACAGCTCTACAAAACTGCAATTCAACATCCTTAACTTCTTCGTAAACCATCTATCAAAAATACTATGAAAGCCTAGGTAGGGTAATTCATTAACTGTTCTTTAGGCAGGCTGATAAACAGTTATCTGAAAGATATTAATTATAGGAACACTGTGTACTTGCACATTAGAAGCGTTCAGAAAATATATTAACATGCCAGGGTGGTAAACAAACCAAACTAAACAGTTGCTATCATTCCCAATTTCTCTGGGTTAGCAAAAACGAAAGAAATGTCAGGTGGCAGAGATTCCAGTCACTAGAGACAGCTACTCCTCCTTCATAACCTCTACTCATGTTGTTTTAGCCCTAAACCATCCCAACCCCCTATTTGTCTGTAAGTCTAATTCATTGGTTATGTATTTAAGAATGGTAATAAAAACTTGTTCTAGATATTAATTACACACTGCCATCACTCACTTCTATGCCAAAATAGATCAGCTTCAAGGCTATCTAATATCACCTTTATAATTACCCTGAGAAAACACAGCTCAGTTCTAATAACCACAGAAAAGCAGAAAAATATATGTTGGAAGACACCTTTTAAGGTCACCTCGTCAAACCCCCTGCTCGAAGCAGGGCTAACTTCAAAATTAGATCAGGTTGCTCAGGGCATCGTCCTGCTGAGTTTGGAAAACCTCCAGGGATGGAAATCCCATAGCCTCTCTGAACCTCTCTTCCAGGGTTTGAGCTCTCTTCCAGGGTTTGACCTCCCTCAGAAGCAGGATGTAAGGAAAGATGTTCCTCAATATAAAACAGGACACAGTGTGTGTGGGAAAATAGAACTCCAGCTCTTAAAACCATCTAAGTTATACAAAGGCAAAAGGAGAAAGAGAAAAATATTCTTATCAGAAATTGCTACGGGCACCAAAAGAAAACATAATACATAAATATTCCCATGTAAACAGTGTCCTTCCCTGTAGCCAGGCTGCAGAGGATGGCAGTGCCATTCATTTTATAGTGCCCTAACATCATGTTTGAATTGTTTCTTTTCTACAGATATGGCAAATGAGTCTTAGAGACATTTATCATACTCTCAAACAAGATCTCCTTCCCTGTTACATGCACTCCATTTTACACTAAATGTGATTTGGACAAGCCTGAGATGCTGGGTGAAAGAGCTGCCCTTGCTGCTAGATCTAAGAAACGCCCGAGAAGCTTCCCCGTGACTGCGCCTTTGGGAGTTGTGCCATAGCATTACTCAATAAATCGCTGACTCCACAAGAAGCACGACCCTACAAGTCAAGCGTGCTTTTTTTGTTAAAATAGCTTCCTTACACTTATTGACTGATTAAACACAGAAGCAAAACCTGTTTGCTTTTATTTCTATTTCTACAGCCTCGTTTTATGTAGCACACAAAAAAAGGGGAGCTTCATTGCTTTCTTCTTTCACTAGAAGAATGTAAGACAATCTCCAAGCATGACAGTTACCACCATGATGAAGACTAGCTAAACTGTACAAACATCGTAATAGGAAGATAGTTTCCTGAATTGAAACAACAATTATGCCAGCTTTTAGCTATGGAAATTATAGTATGCATAATCTAATTCCTTTTACTTTTCAAAGGAATTCAAGCCACTGAAATTTATATAATTAGTCCAACTGTTTTCTTCAACAAGCTCCTACAGTCGTCTGTCTTGCACATAACAAAGAGAAGACCATACTTTCCACTTCTGCTTTCAAAATTAAAGTTGCTGTAGGACTGATTTGCAGTACTCACAGCTATTACTGCCTCTCCAGCCCTCACTGTGGAGGAATTAAAAGCAAAAATCTGCTCATACACAGAGTCAACTTTATGCTCAGGTACGACATTGTGAAGCAAGCAGGCACCAGCAGTGCACAGAGGCAAAGCAGGCAACGCGCATATTCAAAAGCTGTGCTATCTTTTCTCTGAGAGAACTGAAAGTATTTCATTTAAACAGAATATGAAATCATTCCAAATATTGTGTGGAAAATTAATACTGACAGGATAAGAATGATCGCATTTACTTAGCCCCATTTGCCGATTTTTTTCTGAACTGCAGACACTATATCAGAGACTAAAATGCAATTTAAAAATAAACTCTCTTTGAAATATGATCCTTGAAATGTTGAACATGACAGAGGCACATTAACCAGCAGCCTCAGTAGACTAGTCTGCATTTAAAGCTATTCAGTTCTATTAAAAAAGATAACAAGGCTCAGGATGTATCTAAATACATCTCCAAACTGTTTGGACAATTCAACAGATATGTGGGTGCTCTAAGTATGCCCTTAGTTAGCTACATAATTACACTTAGATTTCAACTTTGTTATTGCTGCAGGAACAAAGCTGTAAGGAAATTTACAACCAAATATTTTTACCACAAACTTTCCAACACTGTAGTTCTTTAAGGCTGGGATCATACGCAGATCTCGGCAAAACTTCTTTTAAAGTGAAAGATGAGGTTATTCAAAGTAATAGCTGCAGATAGGATCTTGAAAATATACACTGGAAAGGGGTAAACTGAAAGTCCAAATGTCAATGGAGGAGGAGAAACAAAAAATACTCCTTACATCTTACAACTATGTCTGAATGTGCAGGATTGACGATACTAAGTCCATCTGTCTGATGCACGTTCCTGGAAGACTCGCCATCAGTTCGAACTTAACACAGCAAAAGATTTGCTGTCTTTTTGGGAAAAGACTTTTTTCTTCCCCAAAGCCCTTACTCGTTTTACCTGTCTTTCCACTGAGGATTCGTTGGCTTGGTATTTTAGTTATACAGAAAGCAGGAGAAAAGGTGGGTTCAAAGAGGGTACTTCGAAGAAACAGCCAGTATTGCATGCTTCTACTAAGTATCCTCTGTGAACCCACCTTTTGTCCTGCTTTCCATATAGCTAAAATTCCTGTTTATGCCTTCATCAGTATAAACTGAGGTTATTGTAACCCCTCCTACCAGGGCCTTCTCTATCATCTGTGTTGCTCTGCCTGTCCAAATGAAATTTAACTGTGAACTTCAACTTTTCTGGAGTGTAAACAGCTCCAAACTTCAACGCCTATCTTTGGCTGCTTTCCTTTAGTCCATCTGGCCATCACTAGCCAAACTCACTACGGATCTTGCCTTCCTAACAACAGGAATTGCCTAATGTTGTCTAAGAATGTTGCCTCATATCCTTATCCCCAGTATCCTTACCGTTTGGGTTACTGCTTCCAACATTTCAGCTAAGCCAGTGTCTTCTAGTTTTGGCCTGCTGCTTACACAATCATTTGGCTGGATTATGAGAGCCAGAGAAGGCAAATTAAGATTTCTGTTTTCTTCAAACAAGCCACGGGAAAACTGAAATCTAGACAACAGCAGTATACACCACTTGACTAAATCTTTCTTTCCTTAGACGGAACGGTTTTTACAGCCACAGGAAAAACCTGTAACTCTTTGGAAAATGCTGCTGAAATTGGTTTTCTACACACAGCCTTACAAAGAATCATAAAAACAACAGATAAAGTTCAGCCACTATGGTAGGTAGCTGTCATTATTATTTGTTGAGTGTAATACACTTTTTTTGTGTAAATAAGTAGTCATGAATTTGTTACACTTGTTTTTGACTGTGTGTTTTTTCATTGTCTGCGTAGAAAAGTCACAGGCTATGTCTGGAATTCCAGTGCCATTTCAGGTAGAATTTCAAAGAATGAGAACTGTGTATCATCACATCTTCTACTTGGTCTTCAGAATAAATATTGTAATACCACATCCCACTACATGTGGGGCTTGTGACCACATATTAACATCAGAGTAGCAGCTAAATATTTTATGTTTTCTGAACAGCTCATGCAACCTAAATCTATATTTAATGAGTGCATCAAATAAAAACAGAAGCAAATGTTGGCCTCATTTGCCCAAAACATCTGTTATTAATGTCATTATTTTTTCTTGAGGAAAATTCCTTGCTTGCTGTAATCAGATTCAAGTAAGTTCTTATCCGATTGTTTCCCATTTTGTTTTTAAGTAATTTTCCACACAATTTGCCATAAAATGATAAATTATGACCAGGAAAAAAAGGGACATGTTTCTTAGACCCTGCAAAATTGAGAAATGTATTTAAAAATCTTTGGTTGATGACCAGACTCTAATATGGAGCAAGCCCTGCTTTTATTTAGAGGAGAGAAAAGAAATAAAAAAACCCAACTCCTTCATTTTGCACATAGGGCTTGGAAGTTGGCATAGCAAACCTTCCTCTTGGCCAGCATGCTCTTCTAGGTCCACCCAAAACATTCTGAACTCACAAGGAAGGAAGAGATGTGGGGGGAAAAAGAAGACATGGTGTAGAGGATGAACAGTGGAAAATAAAGGAAAAGTTATCAGGAAAGTGGGATTGAAACAGATGTGAAAGTGAATTTAGGAAAGAAATGGGACAAAGAAAGATACACATACTTTGAAGAGCAAGTAAGAGGAGACAGTATTGTAAAAAAATGAAGAAAAAAAATGTCGGGTATAGATTGAAGAAGAGTAGAACATGTGAAATCATGGCAATTGAAAACCTAGCAGCCAAAGCAACATCAGGAAGAAAGAATAAGACAAAGAGTTGGCATTCTGACAAAATTAAGAAGAAACAGAGGCTGTTATACTGAAAACAAAAGGCTATGAAGCTATTGGAAAGTGCTAGGAGAGGGGAAGAAGTAGCGTGGGAGAATTGAAGAGACAGCGTAGAAACAATCTAGACTTTCACATTTAAAGTGTTTCAATTACTTTTGAAAAGGAAAGGCATGGGTTTATTACTTTCAGTAAGTGGAGGAGGAGTGGGGGAGAAGCTCTTCAGAGCGGGATCAGTTCTGAAACTAAAGAACAGCATATACAATATTCTAAGAACAATTAGTATATTAATCATTTAGTGCATCACACAAGAAGTAAAAACAGACAATCCTGCAAAGTGAAGAATCATATCTGAGCAACTGGGGAATCTAAGAATTTAATATAACACATTCAACATCAATTCATCAAGCACAACGGCTGTTTGTTAATGTAAAATAATGTATCAAAAGCTTTATGAATTTTGGCTTAGGGACTTGGAATGTTTGATACTTGAAATTTTAATAGGTTTGAGAGATGAAAACTCTCCAATGAATAAAGCTGTTTTATCTTACAGGCATCTCATAAACTGTTTAAATAGAATTTAAAATATATTAGTTATCAGAACCAAAACTGTTTTAAAAATGGACATATGATGAGTTTAGGGGTTAATTTTCCCACAACAATCTCAAATACAGCACAGAAGTATTGTGTAATGCATATAATGTGTCAGCTGCTTTTGTAGCTTTTACTAATCTATTTCTTAGCCTTTAGAGACCTTTGTTTCTGAAGCACGAACTCCACCTTTACCATAATGCCATCTCCGGATGCCAAGCACTTTCACTATGGGTGGAAGTGGTGATGCATGCAGAATTATTATGTGACTCAATGAGCTATGGCACAACGTACAACAGTAATATGGTCAGGGTTGAGCGGTGAATTTTAAAGCAAAGCCCAGACTTGAGAGCAGTTCAGAGCCTTGTCACCACATCAAGGAGAGCTCTGAGTAGACGTGGCTGAAAGGAAGGTTGGGTGCACTGTTTGGAGGTCAGGCACTGGCCACCGGCAGTGGTCAACCTAAAGTGATGCTCACCAAGTTTGACCTTTTGCTGCCAGGATGATGCATGCTTTTGGAATGCTTTAAATGAAGAACACTGTCTACTGCTGCTGGACTCCAAAAAACAGTAGCAATAGCTCTTCTTTAGGAGATGAGGAAGTGGGCTGCATCTGGCTGGGGTGGAATTAACACTTTTCACGGCAGCCCGAATGGTGGTGTGCTTTGGATTTGTGGCTAAAACAGCACTGATAACACACCAGTGTTATGGTTATTGCTGAGCAGCTTCGAGGCTTTCTCTTTTTCCCACTCTGCCACCGTGGTTAGTAGGCTGGGGGTGGGCAAGAAGTTGGGAAGGGATTTGGTTGACCCAAATTGACCAAAGGGATAGTTCATACTGTATGATGTGGCCAGCAATAAAAACTCAAGGAAAGGTGGAGGAATTCAGGATGTTTGTGGGTGTGGCGTTTGTTTTCCCAAGCAACTCATGCTTAGGTCTTGCTTTCCAGGAAGTAGCTGGACAACTGCCTGCCAATGGGAAGGAGTGAATAAATTCCTTATTTTGCTTTGCTTTCACACACAGCTTTTGTTTCACTTACTAAACTCTCTTTATCTCAATCCCTCAGTCTTCTCGCCTTCCTTCTATTTTCTCCCTATCCTGTGGGAGAGGGGAGTAAATGAGCAGCTGGGTGGGGTGCTTGGCCGCTGGCTGGGACCAACCCATCTGAGGAACATTTTTTTTATTTCTCACAATATAGCTTGAAACTACAATCAGGAACAACTTATTCCCCCCCGCAACTACCATGGGAAATGCAGAAGACTCTCTTATACCCAGATGCTGCAGCACAAATATTACAACAGGTTAATAATAATAATATAAAAGCTCTTCCCTGTTCCAAAATTCTAGACCACAAGGTGCACGGTTCCACTTTGAAAAATAGCTTTAGGCCTTTGTAAATACACTTAACTTTTCTGACTGATTTGTTTGACAGATATTTGACTACAAGAGCCGAGCTAGAGGAAGAAAACACATGGTTAGAAATTTTACTGTGCTTACACAGCTCCAAAATATGATACTGTGTTGGTGAAATTTAAGGGCTCAGACTCCCAGTAATCTATCTGGAATGCTAATTAACGCTGAAAACATACGAAGCCAGTTTAACATTCCTCCTGGGTGGACTTCCTCAGAGATAAGGATTACTACATCATCAGTCTGATATATTTGTATTGTATTTCTCGAAAATATGGCATCATCTCAAAAATAAATATCAGCTTGCTGAGCTTCTGTGAACCAGTGCAATTTTGCCTGCTGCTATTTTCCTAGGATAGGAACATGATGAAACACTGATTGGAACGATAGATCAATGTAGTACTCAGATGAAACCCGGCTGAAAACAACAGTTTCTCACCTCCACAGTATCTGTGCATTGATCTTAAAATTTTAGATCCTGGATTCAAATCTGGAAAGCACTTTAATTTCTAAATACAGCTGTCAGCAGACATCTGCCTGCCTTTCTATTGAAGACAGCTGGTGTGGGAGAGTTAATAACAAGGAAAAAATATAAAAGGAACAGAGTCCTCCATCATGATTGAGAGTCAAATATTAATATTTCCAACTACAGACAAGTCCAACAAGCTGTATTTTTTATCTCTTATTGATCAACACAGTCTTAATAAATCCTAGGTATGAAACAATGGGTATGAGATAAGGAAGGCTATAACGCTATACATTTAGCATTAGTCTACAGAAAGAGCTGAAATATGTAAATTATGCTATTTTCACTGGATCTTTTGTCATTGTTCCTTCAGTGAATATGAGGAACAGAAATGAGGAACTTCAAAAGAATAGATAACATCTGAAGAATGGACAAGCTGACAAAAGAGATTAGTGATGAGATGTAAGAGATCAGCCTGGCCAGAAAATCCTCAACATCTGCGTAAGAAATGAAGGAGAATGTGAAGGTTATGTACAAGATTACTTTTACTAGCAGGAAGTGTCTGAAGGACAACAGAAAAAAGTTTGCATTAAAGACAGTTACCATAAAAAGGTTACCATTAAAAGTTAAACAGCAGTCACTGCTGTTTTATGAAGTGGGAGCCACATGCTACATGAACAGGACTTATTACATGAGGCAAAAGGTCTGTTCCAATATGAAAAAATGCCACAAGGTGGAGGAGAAAAAACGAAATAAAAATGTACACATCAGGAGGTTGCTAGTCTTCATTGTCCCTTACTATTAGGCATCTCTCCCATCCACTAAGTCTTGGCTATATTTCACAGGCTTTTCCTATTTCCTTTCTTGCATGATTTCCTCAGTAGTCTCTGGTGCTGACGCTGACTTCTGGAATCAACACCTTACTACTACGTAAAGGCAAATTTTATACTTCTCAAGATCAGTATTTTGGGTTGTCCAGGATTGCCCAAACATCCTCAGTTAGGGCATACGCCTTTTGGTTTATACTACACTGGCTATTGCGCAGTTGTGTGAAATACAGGCCTAGTAGAAATGTATAGTTTCAGCTGTACAATGCGGCAATTGCATAAAAAGTGATCACCAATTTCCTAAACTACATTCACACACCGGGGAAGTACTGGAACTTGTCCATTTTGCCACCACCACATATCACAGTCTGACACACAGTATGTATTAACCAGAGAGAAAGAGCCACGTAAAGTGAGCAAGACACTTGGAAAAGGAAATCTTGCGATTCTGCACACGCTTGGCACTTTCATGCGCATCAGTAATTTGAGGCAGGTGTGCAAATGGATTTGTGAATCCATTAAGGAATTACTCTTTAGAAAGGACGTAGGACTGTATTGCCTTTTGTACTTTACCCAGAATAGCAAAACTTTGATGTTAATGACTTTGTACAGGAACCACTTACGCCTGGGAACAGAGATTCTCATCAGTCCCAGTACAGAGCCCACCGAGTGTTGCACATGCCTTGCTCAGGAACCTGGGTCGTGCCATGTTACTAACCCATAAATTGTAATGCCTGTCTGCCTAACAGGTTTTTCTATGACTTAACACACTATTGTTCTTAGCATCTGTGAAAGGCACTCAGATACCTTGGTGAATGCTGCATTTTAAAAACCTGAATAGGTAAGCAGTTCGATTATTTAGTGTTACATCTCAGTAATACCCAAGTGCTTTGGAGTTTCAGGGAAAGTTTGCATGCGAAGAAACCTGTGCGAGTGTTAGATGCAATGCATTAACTTGAAAAATTACTTCTGGAAGAGTCTGTTCTGTAGCAGCAATCAGATGCTGCTATATCATCTTATAGCTATCATCTCTCACTTAATTGTTGTAGGAACAGGTTCATCAGACCATCAAAAAAAACCCTTTGAGAAGCACAACTGATATATATCAGTCTAGCTCTAGTGATTTTAATAAAAACACACCAATTTATGCTAGTTCAAAGCAATAATTCAGGCCTTTTGTTATTGTTGAAACTCATACTTGAAAAGTAAATGATTTCACATGATGCTGTAACCAGCAAGGACGAGAATCATAACACATATGACAAAAAGAACTGGGCTATAGTCAGGCCCCCCACAATCTCTGGTAAATCCCACAATGCTACAAAACCTCTGAGTATGGCCCACCACCAGTGCTTTTGTTCTTTATTTGATTGGTTTTCAAATAGATTTGAAATATGTTTGAGTTTACCACTAGTGTTGTTTATATGTTAATATAATATGTTAAATGCTGTTAAGGTTTTTTTTCTGAACATCTGCAGAATTCCCCTGGCTGTAAGTAATTGCTAGTGCTATATTAACCTATTTTGGTGAAGCAGCTTACATTCACACACTAGGTCAGTTACAGATAACTTCCACTATTGATTTTTTGCCCGTGTCTGTGCCAATACCTGAAGCACAACTACAGATTCCTACTTTATAGAAATATATTTGCAACATTTTCCTCGTTAGTTGGAGCAACCTTGCTCCTATCAGCCTTGGCTAGCAACACTTTCCAGCTCTTTCAATGTCTGACTACTGCTTTACAAAGGGAAAGAGGAGGAGGGAAATCTGGGCTTCAGAAATAGTTGTGAACCCCCTTTTTCTTCCAGACCAAAGGACCATTAAAGTATTTTAAAATGAATGTCTGAAAGAAATGTTATTGATACACCTATAGCACAAGCATTAAGATAAAATACAGTGGCATCTAGAGCATCCATTGACCATATTTTCAAGCAGTTACAAAGATTTACCCTTATGGACAAACAATCCCTAGCAGAAGAATTCTTCTGCACAGGAAGAGTAGAGAATAATAGCAATGATCTGCTTTTTTATGACTAAAACTTGTGCCTGGTCATACTGTGAACCCAAAACACACTGTATAAACTCTATTACTGTTTCCCTAAAGGATCTGATTTGCCACAACAGGTAAGTATAACCTGAATTAAAGTCTCTCCTACCGGTGTATCCCTTTTTCTTACATTTCTGAAAACATCATTGACTGAACAGTATTACTGCACCAATTTGTTGCAGGAGCTATCTGTGGCTCAAATGGTTTGAAGATTTCTTCGTAATGGCTTCCAAGCACGTAAGTAGGGCAGCACCAAAGGCCACAAGTTTTTAGACAATGAGAAGCAAAGAGTGTTCCTGTAGTCCAGTATATTGACACAGGCTCATACAGGTTTGCTATGTAATTGCCTTCGCTATAAGATTTAATTCATAATTGAAAGCCTCTCTGCTTTCTACATGCTTAATCATGAATCTCTTTATAAGTGAAATGATCAGAATATATAAAAAGGTCTGTGCATAAGAAAACTGACTGGAAAAAAGGAAGTTAAGTTTGAAAATAACAGCTTTGCCTGAACACTTGGACAAATAATTTCTGTGCTTTTCATTTCCATCCAACTCTACTTTTTATTTATATTTCTTTCCTCAGAGAACTGGAATATTATCTCACAAGGGTTTTTCACAATCCCAATGATCTTCATTGCTATTCCTCCATAAACTTTTTTTTTAAAGTTGTTATTATTATACTTACTTTTTTAAAAAAAAAAATTCCCCAACAAATTCCCCCCGAGCCTTACATATTCCTTCTGTGAACATTAGTGTTCCACGGTAAACAATTTTATAAAAAAAAAAAAAATAAAAGGAAAATTATTAGGAATTTATTGTAGATACTAATTTTAGAGAGGGAAATTTCATTATAATATATATATGCTTATTGTATTTGGAAGAACATAAAGATATCAGAGAGAGAGGATGAAAGTCTTTAGACCTGTCAGGCTTGCTATACATGTGTCATGTGCTCTGGCAGTGTCATGACCTCAATTCCCCCATGATACTTCCATCAATAATACTAAGGATATGGGTAGCGTTTTCAGCCTCTTCAGTTCTTTCTGCTAATTTGTCACTCTCTGAGTCCTGGAGCTAAGAAACTCCAAGGTTTTGTGTCTTCTATTCATATTTTACAACAAAGTTATTTACAAGAGTTAGAAGTCAAAAAGCTGAATGAAGCTCAGCTGATTTTAATGTAAGGACAATGAAAGATAGTTATCTATTCTACAGCAAATTTAGTGGCATGTTCAGCAAAGGAAAAGGTTTTAAATATATATTTGAAAGTAGACATTACTTGGCCAAATACTAATTTCTGAAAATGCTCATCTGATGCAAATTAATTACTCAACCTATACATTTTCAGTATTTAGAAAATACATTTACAATGAAGTAAAAATATACTTTAAAGCGTGCACCAAAAGTTCACTACCCTCTTTGCAACCAAGTAAGCATATACTAACATAGCATCCTTTGGTTTTTTTACAAACATCTCTGATTTCTGTCATCGACTATATTGAGGTGCCACAGAGCCCTACATTTTTAATAGTCTTTCTAGATGTAACTTCAGATCTTCAAAGGTGTTAGATACCCAATTCCCTTTGATTTAAATAACTAGACAGTTAAACAATAAAATGTGCTTGAATATGAAAAAAGAAATTCTCATCTTTTTCAGGAAATATTATTTAAATGTTTAAAATATGCCTTACATAACTACAATCAGGCAAACAAAATGTTATCACAACTATACAGGAGGAAATTTTCAGCTGGTCAGGGTGCTTTCTTTACTGAATTCAGCGGATTGCGCAAATGGTCATTGACACCAGGGCGTCAGTTTTGGGGGTAAAATGTCTTGAAGACACATTTGGGGAAGGTCTGGATAATGAAAAATGGCACTAACCCACTACCTGTGAAAGTCTTCTTCCCTTCTAATCTGCCCTCACCTGAGATGCCTTCCCCTTCCTCTCTTTCCCTGGTCACCTTGTTATTACTCCTCCTTTCCTGAGTTATGCCCACACTAGGATGTGAAATGGTCCCCACGCCAGCTACCAGTGATTCCCAGTCATTGTGCAGAGGTTAAGAAGTCCCAGGGGCCATTCCCAATGGGTGTTTTTATTCAGCACCCTGATTTTTGGAGACAAAATGAATTCACTGGAATAACAATGGCTATTCATGTCAGTTGACTTAGTGCCTGGGGACACAGTGTCAGTGTCCTTTACATCTTTGTCTATGTTGACACTATTTCTGCCTGCCCAGCTTCTTATTTCTCCCATTAAGTCAGCTTTTACACATCCATGTTCTTCTAGCATGGGAAAGGGAAGGGAAAGGGAAGAGAAAGGGTGAGTGTCTGCTCCTGGGCTGCAATAGGACGGGTAGGACAAGTAAATCGGAAAAGAGTGGAAAGAGGAGGACGGAGAAGAACTAGAGGTGAGAGAAATAGAGCTTTCTCTTCTTGCTGACACTGGAAAAGAGATGACTATGGTTTCCTCAGAAAAGCTGCCCTCTGTTGCTGCACAGGACATCAGCTGGTGCTAAGGGTTAGCCAGAGGACATTCAGGTTGGTCGCTTACTTGAAACATCCAAAACTTGTCGCCTTTGGCTTCAGCCTGCTGCTGTATTCAGTGCTACTGCCTACTTCATCTGCAACCAACCCGTCATAAGTAAGGGTTGGAATCAACCTTTCATAAGTAAGGACAACAATGACGACAAAGATCTGAGGACTGCAGGAAGACTCAAACGTCAATTAAGGTAAATTCTTTCTTTTTTTTTTCCTTCCAGAAATGAGTACTGCTAATGAAATCACCTTGATTAGTCTCAGAAAGAGTCAACATCTGAATGATATCATGAATGGATGTTATACAAGAAAATTCAAAACGTACGTTTGCCACATTGTCTTTCAGTTACATAAAAATGATGTCAGTTGAATGTGAACCTTTTAATGTACGATGAATAAGGGAAAACCATCATTTGAACAGTTCCAAAATACACATTAGCACTAATTAGTCTTCTGTAATAGGATTAAAGAGCCACAGTTAAGGACAATTTAAGCTTATTTCATAATGATTTATTCATATATGGCATTTCTCCAGTGCCATTTCACCATCAACCTCTCAAGTTCAGTCAAACTAACCCAAAGTAAATCTTTACTAAACAACAAAAGAAGTTCAGTCTCTTTCTTCTTGGCATACAAGTTATATGCCTGAATGAACATACAAACTAACTGAAACTGCATTACCAGAACCTATGTACGTGTAGAAACATACTGTTAGGAACACACTTTCATAAGGCAACAATGTATAGGTGTCCTGGTTTAGCCCCAGCCGGCAACAAAGAACCACGCGGTTGCTCGCTCACTCCCCCCGCATGGCGAGAAATGGAAGAAAAAGGCAAAACTTGTGGGTTGAGATAAAGGCAGTTTAACAGGGCGAGAAATGGAAGAAAAAGGCAAAACTCGTGGGTTGAGATCAAGGCAGTTTAACAGAACAGCAAAGGAAAGAGAAAAACAACAACAATAATACTGATAGAGGAATATACAAAACACGATTAATGTACTGCCGCCCACTGACTGGAACCCGAAGCCCATCCTACCCCAAGCAGCGATTCGTCCCCCGGTTCCTGGCTGGCTCCCCCAATTATATACTGAGTATGGCCTTCATTTGTTTCAGCAGTGAACCTGGCTGCGTCCCATCCCAGCTCCTTGTGAAAATTAACCCTATCCCCGCCGGAACCAGGACAATACATCACACTGGTTTCAATTAAACTTCAGAGAAAGCATAAGATTACAGAAGATATTGTAATTTTATAAACCAGGACTAACACTTGTTCATGGAGCGGTACTCAGAAGTGGATCTAAGCAAGCCTAACTAAGCCCACATGAAGAATCTGAAAAGAAAACCCTCAGCCATTGGTGAAATCAGCTCGGGCTTCAGGTTCACATTCACTCATTAACAATGCAGGTCCCCTGATTGCCTTGCCCAAGCTCGTATACAGTATGGAAAGTACTACAAGGTGAACCATAGAAGAAGCTCATGAAAAAAATCCAGCCAGCAGAAATGACTAAAACACATAGATAAAGCATACATGAGAAGAGAGGAGAACTGCCTTCTACCATAACTTTAGAGTTTCATTTTTTGTGGGTCAAGGGCATATAAATAACATTTTGACAAATGGAACTCATTGTAATATTGGAGTCCAAGTCTTGAACTACATCACTTTCCATATCAGTTCCAAATTCAGCCTCAAATGAATACTGTATTATCGTAGTCTTTTATGTAAAATACAGCAACTTTCAGAAAAATACTGTCTTAGAATAATTTACTCAATGTTTATATACAGTTTGGGTTTTTCAGAAAAAATGTTGAACAAGACTGAGGTATGAAACAAAAATTCTCTTTTTAATCTGATCATACTCCCACAGCAATGCCTTTTTTAAAAGCAAATCTGGTAAGTCATGTATTTAAAATGTGCCTGAGCTATATAAATCCTTCTAAGACTTTGAACGACAAAACATCTAGAACAGTATATCACAGGAAGTGGTTGGGGTTTTTTAAAGATTCAGAGGAATTGCTGCCTAGCTCTTCTGCTATATTAAAAATCACAAAAATACATCAATGGTCGAGGCAGCAATATACAAATCCTGTACATTTGCATGTAAAGTACTAGGGTTTGGATGTGCAAATGTCTTGAAAAAATTCCTGGTTTTTATATCATAAGCAGCCATTGCATTTTCTGAAACAGAAAGTATGATGCTTTCATGCTTGGCTATATTTCAATTTGGGTATAATTGCATCCTACTTGCATAAATTGCATTGGCAGTTTTCATTAGGCATGATATTATTCTTTATTTCCAACCTTACATTGTTGCTATATGCTATTAACACACAGCTTTTTGTGCTTCAGCCAAGAAGCGGCTGCATGTCTGAGAGGAAAAGCCCATATATTCATTGCTTCATTTTTATTCATCCATTCCCCACTGCTCCCCCAAAACAGTATTCTGGATAAAATTAGGAAGCAACTGTGAAATCAATAATACATCGCAGAAAGTCTTTAATTTTACACATACACACACCCGCCTACTGCTGCATTTTTTAAGGTTATAGGATAACCTTAAAAAATAAATAAATTTTTTTGTTGTTTTTCAGACAATTGTTGAGGTAGTTATAAGATTTTGTGTGTTTGGTTTTGTTCTGTTTTGAATGTTTAGGTATTTGATTAGCTGATGGCAAGAGGAATGAAAAATCAAAATGGTATTCCATCAGATTTTCATCCCAAACTAAATATTAAGTAAGTTTGGAAAAACCTAAAAGCAATCGTACCCCCCATATAACATACAACATGCAGCCCAAGTCCTGATGCAGAACCTGAGAAAATCATCTCCTCTGTTGATGGACTGAAAACAATGGCAGTAAGGCTGCGTCTCCAATGCAGAATCTGTCCTGAGAAAGACCTTTCTGTTTATTTTGATATGCCTCTGCAGATTTATGTTCATTTGTAAAATTCTGCACCAAGCTAGTCTATTTCTTTACAGTTATAGCACAGTTGCTTTTGCCCGTCGTTTGCAAGTAAGTGTTTATGAAATAATGATTTTCAACTTTTCAAAGTCAATTAATTAAAAGAGTAATTAATTAGATATGCATTAGCAGCTCTTCCAAGATATTTGTTGAGAATAGAAGTCTGAGCGGATTTGGTTCAGAAAAATTGTCTGTCATTACGTAGAAAAATTCAGATTCCGGTAATAGAGTCAGGAAGGCCATTTGGACTAAATTGTCGCAAAGAACAATCTCCCTAGCTTATTTTGCTTTGTTTTTAACTCTATGGTCTCTGTAATGGAAAATAAAGTATCAAGACAGCAGCATTAGCCCCATTTGCAGCATCAGCAGCATAAATAAAAAGATAACTTAAGGATGGTGCTCAGTTGTACATTCTTCACTGCCTTTGTTCTGCCTGAAGTAGAAGTTAGATAAGGTAAGGTAGTTTCATCTTCATTTATCCAAAGATCTTGTTGACATTCCATAAGCTAGACTCTTGGAAGACATTTTTTATAACATCAGCCTTGATGAGCTGAAGACAGGAATGAATGTGTTCTCCCGTGGCTGCAGAGAGTTTTTCAGACCATCTACCACCGTTCCATCATAAATGATAACCAGGAGGAGGTTATTATTCTCTCTCTTTTCAAAAGTATGATTAGACTAGAAGTTATACCCACATCTACTGATCCTAGAAAAATATTTTCTTATATGTTAATGTATGAAACCAATAATGAATTTGGGGTAGGGGGAGGGGGAAGGAGGAAGGGAGAGGAGGTGGGCTGCAAAGGACAGATTATCCAGCGCAGTCAATAACAAAGTCTTTAGGCAATTGTACTGAAAAAAAAAATTATAAATAACACTCTAAATGGACTTCCATCAGGCCCTGAATTTTTTATTTTTTTTCAGCAACTTTATCGGATCTACCATAATGACTTAATATCCCTTGGAAGACACGTTATTGATAAAAGAGCTCCATAATGACATGATATCAATAAGGTAATTCCCAGGGTTGGAACTAACAGCAAGTACACAACATGGATCCAGATTAGCAAGACTGTGGCTGTCCACTGATTTCTTGATGGAAAAGTGAAGAAATATCTTTTCTCTTAGTGGCACGAGATTACCGACACCACAAGAATACCAAAGGCATTCTCTCATAGGTGCACTTTGCTAATTCACTATACCTGACAGCGGAGACAGACAAAGCTGCTGTAAATCCTTCTAGACAAATTTTTATCTTTGCCAATAACTCCTGAAGATTTCTACGAGATGGGGTTGCCAGTGAAGAATGGCCATCACCATACTTAAAGATTGCAGTTAGCCTTTTAGAGACACACCAAATATTTCTTGAAGTGATGAACCTAGAGAACTTAATCGTATGGCCTTATAAAGGCTAGCTAAGATGTTTACAGACTAGCAGAAAGATTGGGTATTACTGCAAAGGCTCCGGCCTCTGTTGTAAAACCAGATCAACAACAATACTCACAGTCAAAACCAGAAATCACTTCCACTGATACAGCTTAGTACACACATATGGTTAAAACAAAAGAAAAAAATGGCAGAAAATGTGCTTGCAGAGGAATGCTGTTTCATAGCTAGCAAGTCAGGTGAGCACTAAGAGTTGTGGTGGTATGAAAAGAAAGATGACTGACAGCCTGAAAATCTTGATGACTTGGTTAGCAATCAATTGCAGTGCCATTTGATCTGCAAATCATTTTTTCCTCCCAGTTCCAAGGAGGTGACCTTTCCTTTGGGGTTTGCCTCAAAGGTGATAATGAAAGAGGTCAGCTCTCATATTCTAAAGGTTGGAAAACACTTTAAAGGTGCTCAGTGTCTGACGTTTTAGATCTTTTAGATTAGGACTACAATTTTATCAGCAGAGATCTAGCATTCATAATCACAGAGTTCCACTAAGAGTTGTTCTTTTAGCAATGGAAATAAATTTTCTGTTTTTCTAAATCTTAAAACCCATATAATTAAACTATTCTACATTTAGTCCAATGCTTTCCTAAGTTTTTACTGGAAAGAAAGTTAAGCCTTATATCTTGTATTCGAACAGCCAGTGCAAGCTTCCACAGCCTCTGCTGGACAAGGAAATGAGGATGGCCAGGGTAACCCATTCAGACTACTGCTGAAATCTCTGTTGTTTGTAAATTACAGTCTGGTTTGGGTTTTTTTTCTGATAAAGCTTTCAAAGTGAGCAGAACCGCGAATATTACTCATCCTCCTGCACAGGTGAATCCCCAAGGCTCAACTGCCTCCACTGCATCCAGAAAGGATGTGCATTTCCAACATAGCTCCAGTGGATGTCAGTGGAACCTACAATTTGTTTTATTGTGTTTATTCTATTAAACAGTCTAACTCCCAGTTTTTCTATGATTTCCAAGCCATGATCTTTGTGAGGTTATAGTAAATGGCAGAACCATTAAAGTATTTTCAAGTGCAACTCTGATAATGGTTCATGGCAGCTTGAATATTATGCTTGAGAACCAGTCATACTCCATTGATTCATTAAGTCAGGGATCACAGTTCTGAACAGAAAATGCTTTTACCATATATACGCATACTACTTCTAGGATTATATGTATTCTTTATTGGGAACAAAAATGAATTCTAGTGACCTACGGAGCACATAAAAGATGAATTACTATCAGCAGACAACATCTCTACATCAGTAAGATGAAGGAGCAATATTACAAAAAATCAATGCTTAGGAAATGTTTCAGCAGCAAAACTTGAAACAAAATCCCTCCCTATCAAAGAAATTCTAGTGCGCTAAGCACAGAAATTAAATTTCACAATGAAACGGTTATGATAAAAGCCTCTTAATGTTCATATGAACTCTTAAAGCAAATATAAAATGTTTCAAGGAGACGCCTTTGTTTTCTTAGTGTTTACTTCACAACCCTGCCATAAATTAATCGATTTCACTGTAATTCCCTGAGATTGCTTAATTTAGTGGCACAGTAGACAATACTAAGAATTGCTTCTTACTTCAGGACACAAAAAAGTTCAGCGTCTTTACAAACTGGGAATAACACACTTGGATCTTTCACTACAAATTCTCTCCATCCCATTTGTTTTATTTCCATTTAAACCTCCAAGGCATACCGTCTGCACTGTCAGCCTACACTCTCGATTTGATGTTTGGGTTGAGGTGAAATTAAAAAAAACATAAAGAAGATATCCCTAAATATTGAAATGTAATTAGCCTGATGCAAATCCCCCTCTTCCTCCTCCAATTCCTAACATGATCTGACTGACCGCTCTTGAGGGTACTGGATTTTTTAAAAAGTGGGTATTCAACCATTTCAATGCACTTTTTTTTGCCTCTTTTGGGTGCCTCTAGAAGGAACATCCATCCCAAATCAGTAGCACTTTTGGTTTCTGGCTGAATGCTAGAGCACTCATTATGTCCCACAGCTTGCAATTAAGAGCAGCTTTTTCCTCTCGGGGAAACTAAACCCTTGGCAATGGATGGAACCGGAGGACTTCCACAGCTTCCTGAAGGTAACTGACCGATCAGTTGACCCGTGGCTTTATGAAATATCTTTCACCTTCAGAAGACCGTTGGGTTTAGGAAGTTTTCTTCACCAACTGTTTTGCTTATATTCAACAAAAATGAAGTTATACTAATCCTAACTAGACGGCAAACTGAAAGTTTCTCTGCCTCTGTCAAAGTTTACAACAATCTTGAACAATAGTTTTGGTTTGAATCCTTGACATTTATTAATGCAACAAGTTTTCACTAGCTGGCTGATTGAAATGCTTTGCATCCTATGTATAGTAATTATTTTAAAGTTTACTACTATTTTTTAGTTGGCCATAATAACTGTCTGTGACACGAGCACATTGAGTTCAAAGAAGGTATGAATTCTTCCTGTCTGCATTTAAGCTATTAATGCTTCCTGAGGTGTACTGGGGATACTGCAAGATTTTTTGAGACAACTCGCAGCCAAAAGAAGAGATTCAGATCTGCCCGGACTGTCTAAGCCCATGTGTATCAGTTACTATATTTCTGTCAGCTGTCGCTGTCAGTGTCCTAATAAGTGGGCAATGGCCATTGGCTTGTGCTATCAGCATCACAACTACGTGCTGCCCTACAACTGCATAAGAGGCATTGGAACTTGAGCAAAGTTATACATGGATGTAGGAGGGGATGCTCTTTGTGGATACAATTTCTTACCAACAGAGAATATCAAATAGCGCTCACTCGTTAAAGTGTTCTGGCTATCCCTCTTATCCACCTTAAAAATGACATTATCTGGAAGACTGCCATAACAATGTTGCTCTCGCTGAATGCTCAGGAATAATGGAGTAAATCTCAATCCAGATAAGGGATCGCTCTTATGTAGTCAAACACCACCTCTTTGGTTAAGCAGCAGTACAAAAGTGCTTTTTCTTCTTATTTTTAAACTACCACACTGTATCTGACAGAAACTGAATTCTAATACATTCTGGCAAGAAAAATTAATCAGACTAATATAGAAAGGATAAATACACATAAAACCCACATTTCGTCTCACGCCTGCCACCATCAGATAAATAATGTTTACTAACCATATTGATGCGTACACATTTACTATCTGCCACTGTATAAGCTGAGAAGCACAGACCAACATATGCAAGCAGCTATACAAGCAATGACAAAGGTAGACTAAAATATTTTTCAACATAAAATAGTGGGAGAGCTTTATGCACTGAATATACTACAGTTCCATTCAATTTCAAGAGTTCTATTAAGCATTGCTTTAATTGTACATCACTTATAGTTCTTGATCTGTGAAGGGGGATAATAGATGTCAAGTCATTGTGCTAGTAGCCATTCACTCAATTTATATTTTCAAAATAAAAACCATATATGAGTCAAAAATCCTTATGAGCACACTAAAAGCATCATCACAAAGCCATCTGTTTTAGGCCATGTAGAGCTCAGTAGCAAAACAAATGTTGCATTTCATTTTCAGATCTGGGTTTATTGATTATTTTATCTCCTGTGCTGCAGAGTATGCCAGAAGGCCCTGCTCTGGAGGCAAGTTGCAATGAAAAGAGACAAGAATTTTATTAGTGCTAGAAGATGCATAGCTCTGGTTCGGGAAAAATTACACAGCTCTCCAATGAGAAAAAATAGTACAAATGAATGAGGCCTGACAAAAAGCAGCAAAAAGCCTACAGCTGCCATAGAATTGATAAATGCTGAAAGGGATCTCAAAGATAAGTGTAATGATGCCTAAGTCAATGACATTTCATTATTATCTCTGTGTGGTTGTCTAGGAGAGCAGGTGAGTCCTCTACCATGCTGATCATTATTTTGCCAACCAAATTAGAGATGAATCACCCACAGGATCTGTAGAACAGTCTAGTGCAGCTCCTTTTGAGAGAACAGCTCCTTTTGACAAAGCAACACCTCCACTAACACCATTACTGCCAGTTTTATTACCTGCTAACAGCACCTAGAAAATTCATCACCTTTATACATCTACATTTTTTAACAGTCAGGAATGGCACGAGGAAATCTGGAATACTCCATGAATGGGTGCTGTTTACAGCACTGTGATATTCAAGAAGATGTGGCAGAGTCTCTGCTTCACATATTTTCTGACAGAAGAAAATAATTTGCTGGGGATGTTTTGACCCACTGTTTTCCACTGACAGAAAGATGTCTTCAGCAGACATAGCTGGGAACAGCAAACACACTAATGACCGCTGAAACCCATTCATGCATGCAGGCACACTCTCTGCGTCACCATTTGTGAAAGGGCAAAAATCTGTGTTGCCTCAGTGGGAAAAGAAAATGTATTTAGGTAAGTGGGTATATGCCCCTCACCCCCAAGTCCAAAGGTGACAGTTGGACATCAGCTCTATTTTTAAGAAACCTTGACAAATTTGTCCATAAGCTAACATTTTCAAAATCTCGCTCGGCTCCCTCTTGGACCAATTTACTGAACGCTGACTCAGAACATTGGGTCTGTTTTTCACCTACTCTCTGCATAGAGAAAGTGATTCAATTTCTTATGAATTAATTTCTACTCACTCCACAAATTCTTATATATCTTGGTGGTTAAATTACTTATCTCTAATAATAGTATATTAGCATCAATCCTGTTCCCTGTCTCCCAGGGTTTTACACACCTTGATGATACTCACCTCATTCTAGTCCCCCTAGAGCTTCACAGATCAAATTTGGCTAACATCTCACATGTTGCAGACTGTAAATTAGAGGTTTCTGCTGCAACCTAATCTCAGCAATGTCCTTCTTATTATAAGGTCACTGGAAGCGCACAAATTACTCCAAATGCAATTTTATTATTTCTTCAATTTGTGCCAAAATAATTTAAAACTAATTATAAGCATAATTGTCTATTTACAAGCCTTGCGTCTTTTTTTTTTTTTTTGCTGCCATGTAGTATTCTATGCAGACTGTATTACCTACAAATAATTGACTTAAGTTAAAATCTGCATTTCTCTCCCTTTTCCTCTTGTACTGTGTGTATTACTAGTTTTGGGTCTCAGTTTCATTGCCCTTTAAACTTTTATGTCTCTAATCCATTAAAGTAATCCAGTACTGCTTTCTACTGCCACAGAAAGCAGTACTGGATTATTTTAATGGATTAGAGACATACTGTATTTAAGGACAAAACAAAAAGTCTGAGCTATCACCATCAGCCAAAGTTTGGTTTTGCTAGTGGCACAATCTTTTTGTAATATGACCTTCTCCAAGGTCATTTACATACGGGGTAAACGTAGTCTTTTCTAAAAATGATTGATGCTGCCTAGAAATTCAGCCAAAATTTACTGGTATTTCCCCAATGAAAGAAGCAAGAACCAAAGCACTTGAAATGTTCCTATTTGTATAGCTTGATTTCACTTTTTTATAGCAGTCTCTTTTGTATTACAGTAACAAACATTTACTTGAAATTTAGCTGATGAATACCACATGAAACAGTCCTATAATGTGAGCACAACAGCAGGGCTCTGTGGAGAGACAAAAAAGGTTTTACAGATACCAGAACTGAATGATTAAATTGTGATAAAGTTTCTACAGGTTCTTTTTATGATTCTCTAGAATCTGACAGGAGGGATTTAATTCTCTATTAAATTCTACATAACAGTTAAAATATTCAGGCTGATGTACGAAGGATACTTTGAATTAGAAGTGAAATGTCTTGCCATTCATCAGCAATTATGCCCTTAATAAGTTCTGACTATTGTCAAAGCTTTCTAGCTTGTCAGGGAAGGTATGCAAGAGCTGATCTCCACAGGAAGATTTATGAATTCAAAAAACTCTCCAGAAAGCTCTCAGTAAAAGCTGCCTTTAAGATCTACCAATAATTTTTATGCAGTTTCGTGAGAATCACCCAGTCTGGGGTCAGAGTGAGTAATTCAAAGCAAATGCATATTACTCATCTCTTTAGGAAAATATTTGTAAGCAGATCACAGATTCTTTGAATGTATTCATTACCACACAGAACTGCAGTAAGCACAGACCCTTCTATTAATTTTAGTGAGCTCTGGATTAGATCCTATTTTTATTTCCTTTAAATGCTTTTTAAGTAGGATTTTATTTGCTTAGAAAGAAACTTCTATACAGAGCTCATTTACAGAGCACGGAGTATTTGCTGCTTGGTTTATTTGCGTATCACTTTGTTGCTCATGTCAACATGGATGACATGATGCCATTCTTCCCCAGTGGAGGAAAACGACTAATCCCAATGAAAGGGAGCATGTAAAGGTAATGGGATATTTTAGTCTCTCTAGAGAGGCTAAGGGATGAACTGGATTAGGGTGTTTCACAAAATTCCTACACCAAGCCAGCATCACTTATCCCTAGAAAAACAGTGTAAGTTGTACTTACAACACTATGTTACAGTAACAGTGTGCAATCTTTATATTCAATTTATTCTATCCTTGATAGAGATCTGGGGATCAAAGAGGCAATAATATAGAAGCAATGGTGAGACTATGTCATTTCCACGGTGATAGCATTAAAGCTCAGAGACAGAAATTTGGGGTCCTGCTCCTTAAGCAATATCCCCCACAGAAAAAAAAAAAAAGTTATATACTTACCCATTTTTGTCTTTCTCTGTACCATGAGCCTAACAGTTTCTTACACAGATTATCAATATGCATGAAGTGTCCTAGTTAGAGTTGACAGAGGAATACTAATGCCATGCTCATTTATGAAGTTGGTGATGTTTTCAGGTTCCTGGCAAAATCTCTGGGTGTGCCTGCAGTCCATAAAGCATACCTCTAGCCTATAAACTTTCAAGGAAGAAGTTTATGATTCTAGTCTACAAGAAGAGCTTTCTACGTTAGCATCCTGGGAACACATACAGAGTATTCACCCACCGCCACATAGGATATACTACAAAAATTGCTTCTCACTTACGTTAGTTTTGAATCAGAAAATCAGAGAGCAAGCGCTCAACTCAACAACTTAGTAAAACAATTCTTCTCTCCATACCTTCTTGGCAAATGTACAGAGACGGGAGTAAGGGCAGTGCCAAGTTATATAAACAAATGCAGTCTTGGCTATCCAATGCAAAGCTGTAAACTGGTCATTTATCCACTAAACAATTCGTAAGATCATGTATTTTACTAACTACATTGTGATTCTTAAAGATTCAAGAAACCTTCCTTTAATTTAGCTTTTAAGCTATTCGCTTATACTTTGTTATTCTCTTATATGTGGCATTCCTCTCTAGATCTCAGAATTACTAACAGGTGTTGATGTTGATTTTCTCCCATTTCTCAGTGTGTCACATTTCATCTTGTAGCAGGGTATTTCTTGATCCTTTCATCCTAAACTTCTCCCCTCACCAGTCATGGTTTTGGATATATGTATGACAGATAATCAATATTCTGCAAGCACGAGTCAATGCAAACTAAACTGCACAATGCTTCTTGAGCCACCATATCCCAAATCTCAAAGTATCTACAAAGAATCCAAATTCTTTATCTTATTACTTATCTACCAAAGCTGTACATTTGCTTCATTTGAACTTTCCTGAAGAGTTGAAGAAAAACTATGCAGAGACTAGCCGAAGCCCACTAATTGCACTGTGTTCCCAGGATGTGATTGCTGAAGTGCTGTGCT
Organism: Himantopus leucocephalus; assembly: GCA_003993805.1. Lineage (NCBI taxonomy): Eukaryota > Metazoa > Chordata > Aves > Charadriiformes > Recurvirostridae > Himantopus > Himantopus leucocephalus. Next base: position 43,521,211 of record RSEF01000004.1, on the reverse strand, counting down.
GGAGTAGAGTAGCTTTTGTTAGTTTTATTTCCATAATCACACCACCAGAGAACCATAACTAATGTCCGCTTGCATTTATAACTGAAGACGACGTTTCATATTGGAAGTCAGTAACAGCAATAATAAGGGAAAGCATCATTAAATGGATGTGGTTTGGTTTTCCTCCAAAGCTAGAGTCCAGCCATATTTCATAGCTAGATGGACAAGATGCAACCTGTTCCAATGCTCTGCAGTTGGGTCAGCAGCAGGTAGCACTTCTTGAGTTTAGGGTTTGTCTGGAATAACACTACACAGATTTTACCACAAAATTATGAAGTGATTCAGAATTGTGCAAGATTCAAATGCATGTATATGCAATACATATGCCTTTATGTCACGGGACTAAAACTGTGTAAACACACACAGGGGAACAGTGGGGGAAAAGAGAGAGAGTGAATGAAGCCCTCTGGAGATTTTGCTCTTGCTGTATGTATGAGAAGAGAGCACATGCTGAAAGTGATAATGGCAAAAGAAAACCACAAGACAGGCAAATAGCCCAAACAAATTATGTTTCAAATTCAGCAGCTCCTACTACACTTTGTAGATATATTTTTAAATGCAGGTTTACTTAAGAGTGTAAGAAATATCCTACTGGGCCTGCTCTTTTGATCAATGATCGCTCTATCCCACATGAAATGCTGATGCACGCTGATTTACCCTGTGTCTCTCTGACTGTGGTAGTAGGAAAAGCTACTTGGGAGCAGATATCTGCAGTCTGTCCATTCCCACTTCCCCTTCCCAGGCAACTCCAGGCACTCACCCAGGAATGTCAGATGGAAAAGGCTTCCTTACCCCTTCCCTGTGATGCCTACTATGAACCTGCTGCCCACAGGTTTGACTAATCCTCTGTGAACCTCCCACTCTTGCCTGTCTGCATTTTCTGCTCTGGCAACAAATTCCAGAAGTTCAATACCACTGTTAAAGAAAACAAACAAAAAAGTACTTTTTCTTCTACATTGTAAATGGATTTCCCACCGTTTTGGTGCATGCAGCCCTGTTCTACCTTAAGATTTTGTTCATCTCAGTCCCAGCCTCACCACAGCATTTTCTTCTCCAAACCAAAGAGCTCCAGTCTTTTTACTCTCCCTTTCGTGCCTCATTTCTTATGCCAAGACAACTGTTACTTGGCTCTTCTAGAGCTACTAACAGCCTTGCCACATTTTGCCTACCATGGTCCTAGTCCCAGAAAGTGTGTTTATCATCAGAACAGAAAATACTATGGTCTGAGACTTCTACTGGAAAAAGGTTTTTTTGCAAAGTCTGATATTATTTAAGAACAGAACAGCTCTGAAATATCAGATCTTTTCCTGATACCTTGGGAGACAGGGCACACAGCTTCACGGAGCAAATTAGAGTAATATTTTCTTCAGTCATGAAATGAAGCATTAAAAAGTGAAATAAGCAGAATCACATTTTCAAGAAATAATTGTTATCCCTGGAGTAACTCCAAATTCTCAAGAGCTTTGTACATTTCTCATGCATTCCAAAACAGGAAAAAAAGGTGGATCTTAGTAATCCTGGTGAAGCTGAGGGCTACAGAGAATAACTTGGTAAATTGCATTATTAGTGTCAATGTTCATAAATACATTCAAATATTTTGTCATTTTTGCTGTCTCTGTAGATTTCCCATTGCTATAGGAGAAGGCTAAGCAGACACCATATCTGTAGAAAATAAAGATTATGAAAGATACCTAAAGTGGATCATTATAACATAACAACTGTGGGTCCTCCAGGACAAGGATGTATTACTGTGGTAATACCTGAAATCCTAACACTTCAAGATTAATTTAGTATTTACAGAACACGACACAAAACCTGATCTCAGAAGACCTTTTCAAGACCTCAGCACTTTAACACAACCTATTTAATAAGTAAGAAATAAAAGTAAGTGCTAATTCTGTAAAACTTTAAAAGCAAAGAACTATGGGACAGATCCAAAAAATAATTTAGGTGCTGACTCTCTCAAAATCAATGGATCCATGTAAATCTTGGCCTAAGTGTTATAATATGGCAGTTTATCAAATATATCTTGTCCAATGTGAAATTACAGTTAGTGTTTAATTAGTTTCTAACCTCAATGCAAAGTATTTCTGTAGTCAATTTGCCAGTTTGTGAATTGAAATAAAGAAACACAAAAATGGTAATTTGGGAGAACTTTGTTTTGCAGGTTGTCAAAACTGGATACAATTTTCCTTAATTAAATCTAATTATTAAATTATGCGGTTTTAATTAGTTACAGATTTCGGATAATCTGTCTCACCAATGTTTAAGTACCCAAACCATGTCACTCATATATGTGTTCCTTAGTACAAAATTTATCCTAACTAATGACAGCTCATAATAACATGAAAGATTTTCTTTCCCTCTCCTTTTAATCTCTAAAAAAGAATGGAAATTAATTGCTCTTTCCGATTCAATATGGTGACTTCTGAACGTAACCACTCGACTGATATAATACAGTACAGACGAGCTCACGCTGTTGTTTTTTCCATTCTCATCCTCCACACAGACTATTGGGCTTTACTTAACGAAACGTCCACTATCTGTCTCTTTGTTAGCCAAGGGTGATCTTGAATAAATTAATGACAGACACTTTCCATACGAAAATAAATGAAACTCTTGAAGGCTCCAGTACAAGATACAATTATATATTTACTCAAGAAGAAATGGTTTGTTTCACGCCAAAATTGAAAATGAAGAGTCCAGAAAGAGAATAATTTTAAACTAGAGACAAAAAAACAAGATGACAAACTTCACAAACAAATCTCCAGCTCAGATTTTCCACGTAAGGACAGAAGGCCTTTTTACTTGTGCATTTTACAATCAATAAAAAGTCACTGATTCTAAATATGTAGCATCATTATTGTTATAGACTTAAATACCTTCATCATGCCCATGAAGTAAACAGGACTAATGGCGACACAGCAGATCTGAAACACCAATCCATACACTCTCTTGAGTATTTGGAAAGAGACATAAAGGAATACAAATAAGACTAAGGTAAATCCTTCACTGATTTCATCAGGAATTTAAAGAAACCTGACTGATCTACTAGACTGGAACATCACATAAAAATGAAGGGTTGGACCATAGAAAAACAGAGGGCCCATATCCAAAACGAAGACCATGAAATTGATATACTTTTATATCATCTTTAACAAAAGTACACTGTTTTCTGCCCCCATTCCACCCCACCACCACTGGGCTCAGCTGGGACTCAATTAAAGCTGAATATATGCTTTTTCAATACCCACAAGATTGACCCCAGGCACACATTTCAAAGCACTAATTTTCATGTTTTATGTATTTCTAATTCAGTTTCAAGTTTCAAAATAACCTAAATAATATAACCTCTTTTCAAGTTGTTTTTAAACAACAGTCCAAACAGCACCCAGAAAGGGACACTCTGGCCTTGATGGTAGATATTTAGGAAAGAAATGGCTGAGGGCAAGTACTGTGCCACTGTGGTCTGCTTTCCTGAATCATCACTTCTCACCAACTATATTTGTATGGGAACAAACACCTGCTGTAGAGCTGCTTTTTTATGCCTTTCAGTGCATGACAACCTAAGCCGATCAAGGTACGACATGAAGGTAGGATTTTAGGCAGGAAGGCAATCCCATATTAGCTTTCATTTAGCTAGCACAAGGACAACAGCAAAGCCAGAGGTGTGGCTTCCACTGCATCCATCAACCTGCCAGGTACTTCAGGCTAGAGACCACCAAAATCTGTGCTCTTGCAGTGCTCCTGCTCCCTTGGCAGGCTGAAAAAATGACCACGTAGTGGGGTGGGGTAATCATAGATTCGTTTACTAGCTAGTCACATCCTCCAAATTGAAGAAATCTGCAGGAGAAATGGGCATCTTTGCCTCAGATATGCACTGTCTTTCCAAATGTTGTAAAATGAGCTAAATGTGCCTGGAACTAGTGACAAATGGATGATCTTTTATCTAAAAAGCCTGTAGAGTCTGAAATTGTATGATTGTGTATTGTAAAAAAGGGAAACACTTTTCAAATGTCATGTACGTAATGCACATCCTTTCCTTTATTCCTGAGGAATGAAAATCTGTGATTTTTACAATTCAAGCTCGTCATTATGTTCCCCAGTTCTGGGTAACCTACCTTTCAGATCTCTGCATCCAAATTTAGGTAAAGCCTCAATAAATCTCTGCAGACGAGACAGTCTAAAACTACTTATAATAGCAAAATAGCAAGTGTCTTTTCTTCATATAAAGCTATGTTTTTGCAATGAAATATGTAAGTCTGGGGTTATTATCCCAACCATCACACTATGCTACTGCAGCTGTATTGTCTCTCTGGTCAGCGTTAAGCTTGTTGCCAAAGTTTTGTTCAAGATGCGTGCCACTGTACAATGCCATTTTTATACAATGTCTTTCAGAGCACAACAACATGTTCTGACTACAGGTCCTTGCTGTGATGAACAGAAGGTCACTAGGTCATTTTCTAGCAATTAAAGTGTTTTGATGGAACAAAACCTTGTTGACCAAACCACTCCTTTGATACTATAAAAAAAAAATTTCCTCTAAGACTCAATAATGGGAAACTATACACTGCTGTTCTGGATGTAAACAAGATATTTTACATATAAAAAGTCCTGAAAGAAGAGAGGTAATGGAAATAAGCCAAGTGTCTCTTCAAACCTCTCATTTTTACCTCTATTTTGGTAGTTACAAATTATGAATTGAAAGTAAACTTGTATGAACAGTATGTTTCAGTCAGCACCTGGTTGAATTTTATTATTTAGACACAGAGGAAGATGTAGCTATAACCTAGAAGTGAAGTTCACATGCACGTTCACATGTAAATAAAGCTTCAGTAATCTACAGACTAGCCAACTAATAAAATCATGAAATCGAAGTAGTAACAGTTTTAATATAAACAAACTTAGCTAAAGGTATATATTAAAATGTTTCATAGGTGGCATCACCTCTTCACACACAAATTGAGATCAGTTTGCCATTGTCGCATAATAAATAGAAAGGAGGGCAGGAGGTGGAACTGCAAAGAAATAAAGACATTTAGCACTGAACTGTTTCATACAAAGCGGGAAACAGTTTCTTGCTGGAAGAAATACTTTTGTGAAACACAGATCCCATGCTGTTTATCTAATGACAAAGCAGTTGAACCAGAAAGATGGATGGATTCTCACTGGCATTTCCTGCTGACCACGTTAAGTACCATAGCTGAGAGATTTTTAGAATTTCCTGGAATTACTTTCATAAGACTTGATTGAACTAAATGTGCTCTATGCAAATGTCTGAATATAATGAAAACTGGAATCAGCAACAAGGGTTTTCCTTGCACTCATTCAAACCACAGCAAACATAGCTATGTAGCCTAAAATGTAGAAAATGCTTGCACAAAGACTTCATGGTTGATAATCACCTTCCTGCGCATCATCAGAGGATTCAGGTGGTTTTAGATTTCACTCTGAATTACAGAGGAAATTAGGTTGAGTTTCCACATTACTCAGAGTGCAATCAATTATAATACTTCGAATTAAAGCAACTATCTCTACAAACGCTCATCACTACCCTGCAACATGAACTAGACATGCTAATTTCATTAGGACATTTTGAAGCCTCAGTTACACATCTCGCAATGCAGTCCTCCAAATGATCTGCTGTCAGATTTGCCTAGAATTACTGAGAGAACAGTCAAAGGCAACTTTGCTACTATAAAGCTTAAACAGGATTGAAACATAAACCGGGACTACCACACTGCTAAGGTCTTCAGCCAGCCAGCAACCCCTCCTCCCCCGCCAAACAACAAAAAAACCCCAGCTACAGTTTAGATTGACATAAGCATCACTCACCACTTTGTGGCTAACTCGGTGGCTAAAGTAACAATGCAGAAAATTATCTCAAAGGACTTTCAGAGAGGAAAGAACACGATCGCTGTCGTTGTTAGACTGTTGAGACTATTGTTCTCAGAATACTTTAGCTTCACTCAGATCTACCTTTCTGTGTTAGTTTTTAAGTTCAATTTCTTTTCTTTTATAGCTGTACATCAGTTTGCACAAGCCTGTGCAGCCCCTCTTAAAGCACTGGAGCTGTGTAGATGAGCTGCACTGATTTACATCATCTCAGAATTGGACTCGAAGACTTTAAGTAGCATGCTGAGATCGGATATGTAACATCTATACCAGAGCATCTAGGATTTGATTGCAATATAATGAAGAGTCATTTAAGTAATTACTTTTGCATAAATTACTCTATGCTGGTATGTTCCAATCTATAATTGCTGCACATTACAAGCACCGTGGTTACTAATCAAGGGGAGAAAGGAATTTGAGACCTGGAAAGAGCAAGAGAAATTAGGTAGAGCAAATATACAGTTAGAGTAAAGAACAAATTATTCATCTGCCATCTTGACATGTAGTACGCGTATAAACAAGAGGGTAAGAAAAAGGATCCAAAAGGACACCTACCTACCCCAGCACGGATAACATGTACTTCCAAGCATCGCAGAAAATATAAGCAAACTGACCAAGTTTGACCAATATAATAAATTCCCCCATCACAGTTTAAATAAAAAAGGTAAGACGCCACAATCACTGCGTTCTGTAATTCCATAAAACCCAATAACTTTAAAAGAAATTGTTCCATTCATTAGAGAAAACCCTGTGTCCTAGATGTAGGAGCCTCCTAGCCTTCTCCTATTTTAGGAAAGGAGTCTGTGGCCATAGCAGAAGTCCTTATGCTGACTTGCAGTAGCAGAGGAAACCACCACGCAGGACCCTGGCAAATGCAAGGAGAGTAACGTGAAGCAGAGGACTGGTAACCTGAGGGGAAGACCACCCATTCCACAGACAGCACAGGAGCAATAGCAGCTGCTGACTTCTGATGCATATTTGCAAGCTTTTTATGACCCTGGCCTGAATTGCAGGTTTTGCAGTCAAAGCCAAAGCATTTTTGACTGGTACTCATTTTTCGTTAGGAACACTTGGCACAGCTGCTCTCTTATGAAACTAAATGTCTTGTGACAGTAAGCGTAGCATGATGGAGGGGGTCTGGCAGAGATGCCGAATGATCTTTGGCCTTTATTTATATGTGACATTTCCAGAAAAAACATTTTATTAGATAAGCCACTAGGGAGCAATCCTTCAATAGACGGCTATGGCTGCCTTCTTCTGGCGAAGATAAGCAAGCTTCTGAGAATGCAAACTACAGGTTAGGAGGATATGTTCTGCAAAGCAAAGTAGAAATGGAAAAATAGGAAGGGATGACCCTTAAAGGGGAGTCACAGTTGGACTGAATGACTCCTGAGGCATCACCACATTAAGAGCTGTCCACAGGGTTTATCCTGGTAAAACACTGGAACTACCCATCAAGCTCAGGTGTCCCACAGTTCATTGACTGATATTAAATAAACCATCCATATATCACCATTATCGCATATAACAATTATGTACCCTCAAACCTTATTAAAAGCAGAGTGGAATTTGGTGTAAATACAGGCAAAAGACCACCAGCATGACAGACATTTCCAAAACAACACAATTTAGGATGGTTTTCTTTCACAAATTCCATCTGCAGTCCTGTCTCACATAAAAGTACGCAAGTTAAAAAGTCTGTAAGTTTACAAATTATGAAAAATAAGATGTGGAAGAACATATGATGTCATTTTGTTAACAGCTTCAGCCATCATCAGAAAATATCATGACAATATATTCAGGAAAATAGGTCAAATTCTGAACTGCTTCTGTATTTTCTGGAATGGAAAGAGATTCCAAGTCTTCTCATAAAGCACGGAGAGACTAATTAGTAATTAAGAGGCATAATTAATGAATACAATTAATGAATACAACGTAGAGTGAGGAATACAGGAAAGAACAGTCCTCGTTTCCCCCACCCACCCCTTACAGGTTATGTTGGTGGGATATGTTGTAGTTAAAGCTAACAATGTCTTCTTTGTGGGAATAGACACATATCACACCTATAGCTACATAAACACATATGCCGAAACACAAGCTAATCCCTTTAATGAACCCAGCCCACAACAGTCTAATCATTACAAACTTGCTTTATAACAGAAGCTGTATTCAGATGCACAAACACAATGCAATCTTGCTTGTAAAGTACTACAAGCTTTATCCTTTCAGAACCTGAAAATAAGGCCCGGTTATTTTTTCTTCTCAACTTTCAGGTCTCCTTGGGCCAAGATTTTAAATCTCCCTGATGTTAATTTCTGTAGCTTAATTATGCTACCATGATTCTTCTTCCCCACTAGACATATAGTGTACAAACCTACAGAGAAAACATCAGTTTCTGGCAAGAGCTCTTGGCAAAGCAGTGATCATTACCGCTTCTCAGAGTCATTTTGAATATTAAGACTATGCACAGAAATACTAAAATTTGTCATGAGATGGTTAGGATTTGTTGAAATGCCCTTTGAAGCCCTGTTGAAACGTTTGAGTCAGGTTTTCAGCTTGGCCTTTTCCTTGAGATGAACAGAAGCGCAACAGAAAAGTGCAGAAGGAAAGAAACACAGAAAACTACAGCAATGGAAAAATATCTTAGCAGACTAATCCCTCCAAAACTCTACTCATTTAAAGGTACTCTGAACAGACTGGTAAAGGCCTATCAAGCCAAATCTGTTACTTTAGAAGAAACCTGCATTTAACGTAGGAGTTTCTGTTGCTCAGTAGTACTACAAGTTGCACAAAGAAATGGCTTCCAGTATATACTTGTATATCTGAACACTGCTGGCTAATATTGGGTATGGCCAGCTATTAGAAATTTCAGGTTGGCATTAGACTAAGGATTTGATATCCCAGCTGATATTGTAACACGTATGATGGGAAGGAACCTTCTCCCAGAAGGTAAATAAGCAAACAGAGTAAATGAGATAATGACGAAAGAAAACTTCATTAAGTGAGTTATGGTTATTATTCCATCTTGTACAATTATCTTTCAATGAATACAGACTTCTGAAAATGAAGAAATGAATTAATATGGACAGTCACGTAAGCTTAGCTCTTCCCTCTACTCTCCAAAATTAACGATAACCAGAGTGATTTTCTTTTTTTGCAAGCCTCCCAACTGCATTCATTGTTACACGTATTTGTATATGTATTGAATTGTGAGTAAATAGTGGCAACCAGCTTAAAAAAACAACAAACCTAGAAAGGAGTCTATCAGGCTAGTCATGGTCACTGAAAATGATCACTAAGGTAAATATTTCTCTCTCAACACCCCTGTCTATGATATAGAAAATTCCTGAGAAATACAGCATTGCATGCGTAGATTGTGCCAGTTGTCAAGCAGAGGAGGTTGTCAGCAATTGAAAGGGAAAAACCCAAGAATCCCAGCTTTTACTAACAGAAAAATCCTTTCTTTCAGTCTTCTTTCAATGAAGAACACTGCATGACAACCCAACACTACAAAACTGTTTTTAAAAGTACCAAATCCACTTACTAGCACAGAGGCATTTGGACAGTCAAATCAGGGTACAACCAGTCATGGAAACTGTTAATTGTCCAAAAGGACACAGCCCTTGTATCATCTTTTTCATCTTGAAACATGGTATCTGCTGTAGACAAATAAATCAGACCTTATGGGGACTAGATTTACTGCAGTTACAGGAAGAGCAGTATTTGCTTTATAAATTCTTGCAGTGCTCTTTTCTTCATACTCACTAACCACTGGCTAAACAAGATGAAATACTGATATAATACAGCTACTTTTGTATTATTCAGGCATTAAAAACCTTGTTATTACTAAGAAGTCAAAAGCAAGACAAAATTATTTTAAGTTGCCATTTATCTTGCAGTGGTGGCAGTAAAAGCTGCTGAATTTTCTCTCAAAAACAATTTCAATTTTCAGATTATGCCACTACATATTGTTGCCTATACAACATCTATTTTTTTCAACACCCACAACAAGCCACAAATGCTTTTTTAGCCACAGATGTTAAGGGTACCTAAGATTTCATTTTAGAAGAGCACAGAAAATAAGGTAAGGTTTTTCACCTCTGTCTCCCTAGAGAACAACCAGACCGCATGTCATCTCTGCTCATCTCAGTTGTGAGCAGATTTAATACACTGTCCATGTTACACCTGGGACACAGCTTCAGTGGCCATGCAAAATAAATTTCTGGGCTTTTCTGGTTTATATTACATTTTTATATTACATTTATATGCTCTATTACTAACATAATAGTTTGGTCTGACCTGCACAAGGATATATGAACTGTCAATGTCAGGTGAGCAGAACAGATCACGGACCAGAGGCATTTGCCCATCTTGTCTTCATTACTCACTTGAATTCTACACGTGACTGCCAGAATAAATCACAATTTCCAGCTTACGCAAGATATTCTTTCTTCCAGCTCTTATTATTAACAATTATGGCTGTTTTATTTAAAATAAGCTCATGGAATACTCAGGGAGAAAGCCGTGAATTAGATTCAAAGTGCTTGGTTTCTCACTAAGATAGACATTTGAATTTTTATCAGCGAAAAAGAAAGATTTATCACCTAACTCTAAGAAGGAGGATTGAAATTTTACTTACACGCTGAAACACACAGCCAAAGCCCAGAGCTGTCACATGGGGATTTTAAAATGTACCACTGCTAGGAATTGTATCGTGATAAGTCAGTATAAAGCATATCCGTTAGAAGTCTCAGCCTAGGAATAACTCAGTTCCTCAGGCTCTCCGGTCCCCAGCTGAAGACTACCGCCACACAGCGAAAAGGCTTGCTGGAGATTTTGTTGGGGTGCTGACAGCTCAAGTTCTGGTGCAACAAAAGGTGCAATGATGTTCTTCACTACCAGGGAGACAAGGACAAGCTGCAGCACCTGATGTGATCATCAGCTGCCGACCTGTTTGCTTGCATTCCCCAGCAGCACTCGAGGCCTGGGCACAGAAGAGAGTTTGACACAAAATGCAAGCTCTAGTCGCTGCGTAAGTGATGGACTTGTCAAAAGATGAAACACAGCTGTAAAAAAACCTGCCTTATCTGTACAACTCTGCTCCAACTAGAAAAAGCAGCTATACAGAAATGACATGGCAGCAAGGAAGGAAAGGAAAGAGAAGAGAAAATGAAGAAAAAGAGTACAAGAAGGTAAAGAGTGTGACAAAGATACCTTCTAAACAATGAAGTGAGCTGGATGTCCAGAATTGCCCAGCTAGGACACTAATATGACCTTTAAGTTTGAAATCTGTTTAAAATTGTTTGTGGCTTTAGATCTTTCTAGAGCACCAGCAGACTTGAAACACGTGGCAGTCACGCTACTTCTTTCCCTTTTGTCCATGCAAACACGGAGCAGAGGAGTGCAAAAAAGATGCGTGCAACTGAGTGACTAGGTTTTGTGTAGGCAAACAACTGCTGAAGATGCAAGGAAACGCAAAGATGAGGACATAAACAGCCACAGGAAAAATCCATATCACAATCAAAAGAGCATAGTTCAGGTATCTATCATGATTTAATGCGTCAAAATAGTGGTATCTCTATTAACCAGTCTAATCAGCTCTCAAGCTAGAAATATTTCCTAAGAAGTCTTTATCAGTGTTAAAACAAGTTTCTTATTCAAAATTGTAAGGACTTAACACCAAACAGAGAGAGTATATGTTGCAAAGAGAGTAGAAATATCAATCTGGAAAATATTTCAGATTCCCAGTTGAAGATGATGTTTAATGAGGCCAGTAAAAATGCAAAATTATCTTCTGACTGCAAACTCTCCAAAACATTTCAATGTATTTATGTCGAGAACAGCCTGCTTTCAACAGTTACTAATACAAACCGTTTCATTGCAGGCTTGGAAACAAGCATTCCAGACTTTTATGGCCTTATTTTCCAACTCATGTACACTTTATGGTACAAACACATCTGTTTGAAATTAACTCATGAACACGATTATTTAATGTGCACAACAAAGTCAAAGGGTCTAGCTGCCCATATGCTAACAACTGAACTGTACACCTGCCCTCAACATCCCTATACATCAGTTTATGCATCAAAATACAAAAGCCTGGGGAATTTTGGATTTTTTCTGGTTTTATCTTTCTCTCTGTATTTGTACACCACTGACTTACAAAATATAACAAACTTCATGTCTGAGATAAATGTTTTCTTATATGGTCTTCAGCACTTGGAGAATACTATCAGGCAGGGCTTGCTTTTCAGAGCAACTCTGACAAATAATTGCCAGCATGCTCTTAAACGTGTGTCAATCACGACAAACCTTACAGTCTGTAAATAGGTAGGAAGAATTCATTGTGTAATTTTAGGTGACACTACTCAGGATTCACAAGGAGAAAAAAAAAAAACAATGCCAGAAAAGCTATATCCCGTAATGATCTGCTTCCCAGTTACAATGAATCAAATGTAACCATGAAGATTTATGCTGTGCTATCAAACTTTAATGTTGATGTTTCATGTCTTTATGCTGCTCTTAATTAATTTATCAGCAATATTCTTTAGAAATGCTGGCAGTATGCTCAAGAGCTTTGTTCAGCTTTCATTGCTGAACTCAACATTCCTAAAAGCAGTAACAAGCAACAGTTTGATGTCTGACACAATACATGAAAAATACTTTTTAAAAGATTTGAAATCCCAGTGTTACTTGTGAAAGCAGAGAATGAACTGCAGGATCTTTGGGTTTTTTATTAAAAAAGATGAAAGTATCACAAGAGTTGCTTATCAATATTTACATTAAATTTATCAACTGAATCAAAAATATTTTTTCCTTCAAAGTACAAATAGAATCTTATTATTTCATAAGCATACAAGGCAATCAGGAATCACATCCAAGTATCTAGTATTTTAGATAATGCATGCTATCACACCGAAACGGATTTTCTACATGGATTTTTTTGGTAAAAACTGGGGCACCACTTGCCTGACTTGAAAACTTAATCTAACATTATCATTCCGAAATGAGATCCAGACAAAGCCCAGGACACAGGACAATTAGAAAGTAAACACCCCACTAGTGTATTTGCCCAAACTTCAACTACGGCTGTCTAAAACCAGAGTTCACGTCCCTTAGATAATGGTCCTCCAGGGGTTGTTTTGTGCTTGAATTTGTCTAATTGCTTTGGATGTTTTTAAACCTATATAAACTTTAAATATCTACATCATTTGGCAAGAAAATACACAACATAAATATTTGTTGTGCAAAGAGGTAACTGCATTTTTTGTACAAAATATACTTGTGTGCAAGTTAAGTAAGTTCTTGGCTATTATTTAGAGGGTTCCGAACATGCAACCGGGCCAAATAACAGATAGTTGAGACAATTTGGGTTAGTTGCATTCTGGAGAATATGTTATTATAAACTACAACGACTGGGAGACTATATTTAATACCTGGACCCGAATTGTTTGATAACAATACATTTTCTTTTCAAAACTAAGACTGAGAAGGTTCTTTGGTTTGAAATGGTGGCTATTATATGTGAAAGAAAAATCATAATATTTAGCTTACATGAAAATAAATCTAAAAGAGTCAATATATAACAATACTAATTCACGTGTGCTGGAAGACCTGACCCTTTCATATTAGAAAAAGCCACCAATCTACAAAGCCAATGTCTTGTGGATTATAGCTATGCACTCTCAGGTGTTATGCTGTAATGAGGAAAGACTTGTTTAATATTCATTACTCCTCTTCTTGTTTGCTCAGTAGAGAGGGTATTTGAACTCTAGTGTTCAAATGGACTTCACAGACTAATTTCCCTTGGGTAGTCTTTTTGTTGAAATTCCTATAAATTGATATCTAATCAAGGGAATAAAATGGGATAGAGGGGAAGTAAACAGTTGCAAAGCTTGCCAGGGTTCATGAACTAAAAAGTATTTTCTTTTCTGCGAGCACTGAAGTTTCAGACATCAGAAGATTATTTGCATTTTAGACCTAAATTAATTCTATCAGATAGTGTTTTCATCTTAGGTTTGAACAGGTGAGGAAAAGACCAATTTTTAAATTATCAGTTTCCTTAACATGAGTAAAATGCACGTTTATAAAGGAGTCATTCTGTTACAGAACATGAAAAACTCAGAAACAGAAGGCAGTTCTGCCATTCTATCGATCTCAAAGAAACAGAGGATTTGTGACAAAAGATTGTCTATTGAACGAAGTAATGCAACAGGTTGCCTCTGGCAGCAACCAATAGCTGATGCTTTATAACACAATAAGTAAAAACACAATGCATTTAGGCACCCATGCAGTGTTGTACATACAGGAGGGTTGGTTGGTTGTTTTTTTAAAATGGATTCTTGCATCAATCGGCTTATGTTTTCTATTGTGTGATTTGTTCATTCTTAGTTTCACACAAGCAACAATATACACGTCTTGGAGGTGGTGGCCTAGAACCCACTTACAAGATGCATTCTTCTATAATACCAGAAATACAACGCAGAAAAAGTAAAATCATAATGCATAATTAACACGGCAGCAAATGAACATAGCAATATACCACCTTGAACAGAGAAAAGAATAATACTTTTAAAGGCTTTCTTGGTTATCTTAGCCTGATGGTCTTGCTATTGTTCTTATCTTCCAAGTTTTTCTTCTACTGTTCCATAATCCATCATTTGCCTTGAAAAATAATTTCTCGACATTTGTAATACTCCCGTGAGCAGAAATGTTTTTCTTTGTTGTCTAAGATTAATTTTTCACCCTACCAAGATAATCAGTTCGGATGAAGCAAAAATTCTCTTGACATCCATGGTGAGCCAACAGGAGAAGAAAAAGGCAAAACTGAAGACAGGGCTGAGGCCACCTGGTCAATGAATTACATGTGTTTAGCTGTCAGAAATCCAAGGTATTATACTGAAGAGACCTCTCTAACTACATGATCAGAGATCCAACTGTTATTATTAATACTGAAACACAATGAACAGATTAACACTGAAACTTCTGCACTGACTTGTAGACAGCTCCTTTTCCCTAGATTTCCAAATGATATAATGGATGATATTGGAGCATACTGAACAGAGCAACACCGAAACCGCTAGAGTACTTACAGACAGTTCTTTACCCTCCTTTACCATTCAGATCTTGCATTAAACCCAACCGAACCATACAAAGAAAATCCAACAGCAGGTAAGCAAAAAAGGCCAGGCGGCTAGGGTCGTAGCCTTCAAGTGAAAAGATAAAGGAGGCTCTATCTTACTTTAACACCGGCTTTTTGTATGACATGAAACACTACATTTCCCCTTGCCCCTATGTCTTCTCCCATTCTCTGCCTGAGCTACACGTTCCTGCAATGTGTTTGTGTGATGTCTGCCTACAGCAACGTGGTCTCAGTATCAGCTAGGGCTCTGCTACCTTCTGTTGACCCTTTACTCATTTGTTGGTGACTCCTAAACTCCAAAGTTTGGCTGTGATTAATAACAGGAAAATATCAACAGTCTGGGAACTACGCTTTGATTTGAATGAAAAAAAAAAGTTACTTACCAAGCTGCACTAACATGAAAAAGCCCAGGAGAGCTCGCTCCTGTGTAATATTAGCTTGCCTTTTTGCCCTACAGTCAGAACCCAAAATCAGACCCATACTAATGCTGTCAACTCACACTACTTCTTTAGAGGACCTTTGACCAAATTCCTCACTTTCCCAGAAGGACCATGACTTTTGTGTTTGGTTTTTGTTTTTTTTTTTCCACTTTTTATTACTATGGTGAAGTTGGGAAAGTAGTTCTGACCCCGGGCTGTTAATCTTTAATGAAAATGCTGCAAAATGGATTTCAGAGCTGTGTCAAACATTATCTGAAGGTTAACAGAGTTTAATAATTTAAACCAGTCATTCACTGAACATGATATTACAAGTACTTTTGCCTTTCACAAATCTGCATTGAGAGCCTTACATAAAATGCACTGGTAGCTCTCTGTTTATTTATCAATACATCGCTCATTCCATTTTCACATAGGCATTTCTCAAAACTGCCCCAATGACTGAGTTATCAGTGTCTCGTTTTCAAAACAGACTTCAAGAGAAGTTCTTAAAATGTCATAGAAGCATTTTGTCTCAAACCACTACTAAATTTAAAGCTGAGCTGGCTATTGACTGTCTTTCAGGCTGGTGAGAAATCTTCTGACTTGGATGCTTAGAAATTTAAGTGTTCACCTGCCCTACATGGTTAGTCATGGTCTAGAAAGTCATGATTTGACATGCTTACAGTGTGGTCAGTACCACATACGACTGACCCTGGAAATCCTTACAGTTGGCCGATACAATAACGCCGATAAGCCCTTACTAAGAAGAGCAGCTTAGCCCTAAGTGTCAAGGTGAGGAGTTACACAATCAATGGTGTCCACACTTGCCATGTTTCAGGCAGGGCTTAACTTGGAGTTGTGCTGTGCCTGTGGACTGCATGCACTGCAGTCAGCGGGGTGGATCTGCCAGTTGAAACGCACCTGAACGAAATCTAGTCAGGGTGCTCCAAGTTTACTCTAGGAGGTAGGTGGGGATGATGGATTAGAAGATGGGATTCAAAAGCAAAATTCTCATCCAAATTGAAAAATCACCAGCGCACGGCTCCCCACTCTGCCCTCCACTGCACAATGCAACCATGCCTGCGACTTTTTTTTTTAAAAAACTTCAGTTTTCCATAGTCTGCATTTTACACTGATCTTGTGAAGTATAACCAATTACCAACCAAGCTCAAGTCCATCCATACAAGCCCTAGGTGCTGTACTATGCATCCTCTTAAGATTATGATGGATAATTAAAGGCAATTCCCTAAAAAATGTTGCATCTTGCATGTAAATACTGATTTGAAGCTGGCAGAACTACTAAAAACACCCAAAATTAATCACTTCATTGTCTGCAGGACCAAGGATGGGGGTTAGACTTTCGAGTAAAGTTTTAATATTTGATCCAAGTTGAACCCAATGGGCACAATTCTGCAAACACCTCAGTAGAGTAAGTGCTCTGATGAGATGTGCTGTTGGAAAGCATTCATAAGACAGTGCTACTGGAACTATGACCCATAAATTAGATGTTGTTGAGCTTACCCAGAAGAAATCCTTCAACATAGGAGTGTATCACTGCTGGAGCAATTACTTTTCAATGGTTTGTTGGGGATTATTTTGGTCTTTTTAAATCATTTTCTAACCCAGCAGGGTCACATTAACTCTGAGTGCTGGTTCTGTTGGAGCTTGTCCAATGGTAAACTGAAATTCCCTGACCTTTGAGGCTCAGAGAAGACCTGTTAACATAATCTGCACTGATCACTTTTCCTAATTTAGACTGTTGGGGTTTTTTCCTTCATTTTCTGAAAAACGACCACAGTGTGTGTAACAGACACTTTCGGACTCTATAAATTAACCTGGCTTGACCTCCAAAAGAGAAAAATGTTTTAAAAGGGAGAAGGAGTAATTATTAAGCTTTTTGTCTGTGTTGCTTGTCAATTTGCATAGCATTATCTGTAATGCTTTGCAAAGCTTTTTTTGGAGGTCATCTAATCTTGTTAAATCTGTCACAGGGCTGCCACTGTATCAGACTTAGACAACACATTTGCACAACACAACAAGTCCCTAGCAATCGTGATAAATGTGTTTGGTTTGGCAGTCCGACCACGAAGATGCTTATTATGTATGTAGGCATTTACATTATTTAATCAGCTTCAGAAAGGAGAAAAAGGTCTCAGGCACCCAAGATATAGTTTGCTTTTGTATGCACTTACAGCCTGCCCATGATAGTTGTAAGCAAGCATTATTTGCTAGCTGATCCAGAAAGATCACGAACTTCTTAGGGATTCCACACTATTAGTGTTTTTACTGTTTATTTACATCGACCTAGCCATGCAGATGGAATAATAACCAAGAGTATCTTTACCCTGTCTGAAACACACCAACTGGAAACTAAAATAATAAGAGACATCAAGTTCAGGGGAAGACAAATGTTGCTAGCTAAACTATTTGTACCAGAAATTTCCTGTGGCTAACAAAATACATGAAACTAGTAAGTGAACCGTACACAACTCAGCTGCTTTTATAAAGCATGAAGGATTGAATTCATTTTCACTTTAGGAATCCAGTCCACAGGCATGCAAGGATCACAAAGAGTTGAGGAGAAAATCTACAGGCAGAGGTCAACCCTGTAAACCTACACAGACAGGAAAAAGTGTTTCAGGCACAAAAAAGACAATTTTTAAAAAAATGAAAGAAAGACACTATTCAAAAGTTGGCAGTTAAAAGGTAATTTGCAAGCAAGCCATTTATTCTCCTGAATATCAGAAAAAGGAGCATGTCTGAGTCGCAGCATTTCATGATTCCAAAAGCTAGTATCAACCAATCTGTTTCAAGAGCAGCTTAAGTCCAAAAAACTGCTACCAATCAAGACAGAAAGCTTCATTTTAATTATTGTCCTGAACTAGCATTTCTTACTGCTAAATTTGAATTGCTTGGTCATGCTGATTAGTTTTTAAGATGGTAGCTTTTATTTGGTCAAACTTATAAAACCAGAAAATGCATATACACGTGGACAATTAGGTTCGTATTCCCACGCCACATGCATTTACAGGTGAGCAATCTCTCAAAACTTGTAAGTGCTTGGAGATAAAACTTAGTATTTCCAGTATTGTCCATTTCAGCTCAAATTGATACAATAAACAGAAAAATGGAACAACAATACTAGCTACTCTATAGGAAGAATATCACATACATGTAATGCTGCTAACAATGAGAAATGCTTTTATGGGTAAGTAAACAGTGTTACTAATTACAGTCATGATAAAGAGTGGATGGATTAAGGGGACACATTTTCATTTTGGTAAACTGCTGAATTAATGTAATTACCAAAGTATTTTCTTAACATAGCCTATGGTTTAAATGGACTTCGCAATTTGAAAGGCAATTTATTCTTGTCAATTTAGTGACAGAATATGAAGAACTGAAAAAGACAAGCTCAGGTAGTCTGAATATTGACTCCTGTTCCTTCACCTCTTGTGAGGAACTTCAGCGAATATACTGGTGGAACAACTATTTCGAGATCAAATGTTGTTGCCCTCTGTAGAAAGGTCTGTTTGCTGGGCTTACTATGGATTTAAATCTGTTTCAAACTTGATATTTGGTCTTCATTTTCTTTGTCTGTGGTGGGTTGACCTTGGCTAGCTGCCAGATGCCCACCCAGCTGCTCTCTCACTCCCCCTCCTCAACAGGGCAGGGGGAGATAGTACGATGAAAAAGCTCATGGGTTGAGATAAGGACAGGAAGATCATTTACCAATTACCACCATGGCCAAACCAGACGGAACATGGGGAGAAGTAATTTAATGTATTGCCAATTAAAATAGATTGGGATAGTGAGAAAAAGACAAAAACTAAAACACCGTCCCCCACTCTCACCTTCTTCCCAGGCTCAAATTCACTTCTTCATCCCCAGCTCCTCATCACAATCTTAGCTATTTACAGCAGACACTAGACGTGCTTAGGTAAACATTGACACTGTATTTTGCAGGGAAACACTGATATATTAATACCAGTTTCTGCTAGACAATTTCCATACTCAGATTAGAAGATACCTCTAAATGACATGCTGCAGCTTGAAGATTGACTTGACTCTGAAGACGGTAGTAAGTTAGCAAAGTCTGTACGCTACTTTTACTTATTTGACTTTTCAAATCAAGATCTGCTGTCAAGTAAGAACTTATGAAAATTTAGAGGAAAGCAAAATTAAGAACTCAGGGTTCCATGTTACCACATTAGAAATCCTATTAATAACAAAAGTGTACAGTGATGATTAACACAAACATTACATACAGCAATCTTCCCTGAAAATATTACTTTCCTTTATAAATAGCAAATGACTGTTAAAAAGAGGATGAATATTTACATAATTTGCACTTAATTCGTGTAAGTCTGGTAAGTTCAGTGGCTTTGCCCATATTTTACAGGGGACACATCTGACAGTTGATTCAAACCTAGCTTTTCAATCCAAATAATTGGTTTTGAAAGAATAAAAATAACAACTAATCATTAATTTTTATGGATCAAAATTACTTTCACTCTCTTTCTAACATATAGTAAGTTATTTTAGGTAATATAGTAATATCATAAAAAGAATTTTGACCTTTATTCCAAAAGTGAATGTTTAGTGTCCAATAATACTTTGCCAAGAATCTTGCAAATATAGTAGATTTTAAAAAAGCAAGTTCCTGAGATAGAATCATGCACTGTCACGCATGGATCACCAAAAAGAGAGGATGGTAAAGTGACTGCATTTGCCTTACTGCTAGTGAGCTGACCTGCCAAAGGTTGCAATGGAAGTTGATTCACAGCCCTGCAGTTATCCAGATACGACATTAATTCATGTCGCAAGCTGAGAATACTGTAGGACAAGAGAGAGACACATTCTGGATATTTTTATATAGGTTAAATAATCAATAAATACGGACTGGAATCAGTCACTTTTCCACTGACACAGGCCACTATGTATATTTCTACTTGTGCAGTACGAGGAGGTGAATTTTCAAAAGAGAACGGGGAGATAGAGATCATCAACAAGTGCTGTTAAATGATAGGATATGACATTCCTCTCAGCACTTTGAAAATTGCCCACATCAAGTGTTTCTACCTCTAAAATAAGAAGTGAAAATTATAGTGTTTCCAGTATGGCCTTCAATCTTTCTCTCTTGGTTATGATTACAAGCGTCTAAAATTTCTGGATATATTTTCTCAAGTGAGAAAACAATTATTCATTGGCCTGAATATACTAGTAAAGGGAGACATATAGCACCTATCATTTGCCAAGAGAAATATTTTTAATAAAATTAAATACGCGTGTGTATATATCTCTCTCTCAGATGGTGGACTATGCAGCATATTGTTTATATCATTGCTGTTTCTGTTTAAGAAATAAGTCAATGTATTCAATACTAAGTCACAAATTCCAAGTCTTCCTTGACAATCTTACTGATGGTTATTATACAGATTATCTCTTAATAGAGCTTTTCAATCTTTGCAATATTCTAGAAATTAAACATCACAAGAGAGAACAAATTCTTGCTCAAGAGTCTGTATCTTTTATCCTCATTAAGGCCCAGAGTGGCAGAGGAAGGGAATGGAGAAATTTGCCAAAGTCTGATTATTGTTTTGGAGAGGACAACTCCAGTTCGTTATAAGTCAACTTTTGTCCAGTGTCATTACGAAAAGGCTGACCCATCTTATTCTCAAAATAAAGGAAACAACGAAATCTTAACAGTAATGGCAATATAATGATACTAAGCAGTCAGGATATCTTAAAGGAAAATCCCAACTAGGGAAAAATGTAAGTACTTATAATTGATTTAATGAACTCCTTTTGAATTAACTATTGAAGCAAAATTGGTTTGGTTTTTTTTTTTTTTACAATTGCATTCAAGAATCACATCATTTTGCATTAATATGAAAACAAAGGACCCTTATAACTCCAGAAAGAATAGTGTTTGTTTGATGGAGGATCTCCTGTCTTGGACAAAGTGTCAGCAACTTACTATTCAACTGAACTAACCCTCCAGGCAAGGAATTCACCTCCAAACAAACAGATTTTGTTGTTTTGTTTTTGTTTTTGTTTTTTTTTTTGGGGGGGGGGGNGGGGGGGGGGAGATTGTACACATGTTTGTTTTTAATACTATTTTAAATTTCTCTGTACCTTTAAAAAAAAGCTGATTGACAAAAGAGTTGATTCAAAACTTTGATCACATACAAAGATATTTTTTTGCTCCGATCTGCTCAGAAATACTTGCAGGACAATTACCTTTGACTTTTTACTTTGGAGCAATATAGGACATTGGTTAAAGAGAGAAAGTGTGTTCAGTGTTAAGCCGCGTGTATGAAAAATGTAAGTCAGCCACTCAACATTACTAACACTTTAAGTGGGCTGTGAAATAATGTAGCTGTGAGCAAGGCAGAACTGTGGACCCAGACACGCTTTCCCTCTACACACAAAGATGTCTGGTGAGGTGGGGGAATAGGCAGCGGAGATGGACAAACACTAAGCTGCAGAAAAGATGGAGTTGACTTTTGCTGGCAACACTATCATTCTCTCACAAATTTAGTTATGCCTAAAACTCTGCTTATATCTGAATCAAACCACCCCCAGTAAATAAACTTGATAATATTTCTATGAGAATAAAAAACTAAAAGGGTGGGGAAAAAAATCCCCTAAATCTTCCATTTGTCAGACTATTAGAGAACTGATTCCTAGAGTAGGCTTATGAGCCACCAGCAAAGCAAGGATGGATTTTTTTTTTTTAAAGTTTGCTTATGTTATAAGTTAAAATAAACACCATCGCAATTTCAAGATCTCCAAGGAGACAGGAAAAAACATGTTCCATTTTCAATCACACAGATATAAAAAGGTTTGAAAGTGTAAACTCTAAGAAAACTTTAAGGAGGTAATCTTTAGGAGATGATCTGAAAATGATTTTGAGAGAGATCTCAATTTTCTAACCTGCTACACTGGGGGTGATATAAGTTGATTTAGTATGTTCTTTGGTGATTTTGACAACATTGTATCTTCCTAAAGATATCAGGAAGCACAAGAGAAATGTTATTGATTAGGTCCGTGAAGATGCTACCAAAATGAAACTGAAATTGTGGAAGATTTATGAACACTTTCCAGTAACTATTTTCTACTATAGACACGCTCCATGGGATTCACCTCATATGGGCTCAGGAAGACAAAGCTACTTAGTAATTCCAGAAATATAGCACAGCCCATACATAAATCTGTAAGAGGATCATACAAAATAAGTGAATAATTGAATGAAAAGTCAATTTTTTACCAGATGGCTTCTCAATGACAAAAATAGAAACAAGATGCAAGAACCCATACATCCATTTAAATATCGCAAGAATCAACCCAAACCTGACTTCACATTACTCTGAGATAAAAGAAGTTGTCTAATTAACTTGGCAAATATTTGTGCTGAATCAGGTTAGCTGTCATCCTTCAGGAAGGACAGGCCGATGAATCTATTACTATCCTCTGGGCTCACGTGTGTTCAGTGAAGAGCGAAAGGTTGTGTTTTCAGAAGGGCATGGCTCTGGCAGGGAAAAGGGGGACTTTTAGCAAAGACACCTGCTGATAGTTGGCTAAGTGCAACAGAGCAAGGCTTTCAGAGCTGGGAAACGCCCAAACTGAACTCCATAGAGCTGCAGAGTGTCTTTATGTACTTTATTTATTCAATATATATCTACTGTGCAGCATGAAGTACATATATCTCACTATGCAAAGTTGCCTTTGGACAAAAGCCACTTTTGAGTGCTTGTGACAATACATTTCTAGGTACTAGGAAAAAGCCCTGAGGCTGTAGGCTGACATATAACAGCATTTGTTTACATATGCCATGTGCATATTCTTTCTTACTATGTATATAAGTCCTATTACCCTAAGAGAATACATAATTCCGTACTCCTTCGCATTTTCTGTTTCCATCTGAAGCTCAAAAATAAGGGGGGAAAAAGAAGAAAAAAATCTAGTCTCAGTTATTTCTATCCCAGAAAAAAAGCAGCAGCAGGATACTTCGCAAAACAAGCTGTCCCTGTGAAATTCCTGCCTACTGCAGATTCAGTTGGCAGCCTAAGCTTTGAATAAGCTTCTCAACTTCTAACATGCTTCTTTGGAAAGCTGTGGCACTTCAGACTTTCCAAACCTGTGTGAGACATACAAACTGTGTATTTTTATTTTTTATGTCAAGGTTATTGAATTATTCAAATCTGGAAATACGTACCAGCAAAATACACTTGCCTCTTTGCTTTGCCGTTTAATCATTTACCAAAGACATAGGATGCTGGAAGTTAATGATGCCACCAGCTAGTTGGTCATACAACTTTTGCTTCTATATATTAAATTATTTACCCCTAAGCCATTGTCTGAATCCCTCCTTCCCAGCAAACTCCCTCTGAGAGCCTGACTGCCTGCATCTATTCCAGAAACTTTTGGAACCCTCTCCCAACGCTAAGACAGTCTAAGACGCCCAACACATGATAAGAGGTCTAGGTCTCTGTTTAATATTTCTCCTGTAAATTATCAACACTTTTGTGCGCCACAGGCCAAGGAAAAACAGTGTTCCAGGGCTCTGTGTCAGTTTCTCCTCTTCCTTCTCCCATATTATCAAATTTCCTTAAGTAACAGGATCCCTTGTTTACTCTTGTCACACAGGGCTCCAGGCCACTCAACATTGCTCTTTTATCATAGCATTCCTAATTCTTTTCTTTCTATATGAGGAGATGTCATTTAAATTTATATTTCATTATGCAAGGTTGAAAGCTAGCAATGATAAGCTGGAAGTATCAGTGGTCTCCACTAGTTAGATCTCGTTCTGTATCTAGAGTCAATTATACAGGTGGTGGAACCTGCTGCTTCCCTGAACGAATGGCAGATCTCAAGGATGACCCTTGGTTCATGTTAGGCTCAATGAATCCTTACAGACCGTCATATGCAAAGATAACTAAAATTCACTGAAGATCATTTCCAATACACAAAACCAGAGATGTCTGGCTATAGATCAAATAGAGCCAAAATTATCACAAAAGGGAAACGCTTATTTCCACAGCGTAACACATTCGAGGATCTTCAGCATCCAAATAAAACTGATGATGCTTGTTTCAGCAAAGCACTGCAAACTCAGGGGAGTGTGTCTCTTCAGCAGCCCCTCACGACAAAACATAGAGCTTTACAGGCTGCCACTTCGAGGTTACTGGTGTGCAAGAGCACCCACTGGACAATCCTTGTGAAGGCTTTTGTCTACTGTCTATAAGTAGCTGCTATAATACATCTTCCATAGCATATGTGCAATACAGAGTTGCAGCTTGTCGAACATTTGGAGATGCTTGACTGTTAGCTCGTAGCAAGTACTGCCATGGTGTAGAATGTCAATAATCCATGTTACTCAGAGTGGAGGGCCAATGGATTAAAACATTCTCCAATTATGCCATACAGCACAATAGACTATAACAGCTGTGAACGAGCCATTGTGTCACTATTAAGTGTTTTGTCATGGTCTGTCAGAGAATACTAAGGAAAATTCAAGTCTGCAGATTGCTGGTAAGATAAAATGCAACGTCTCATTCAAATACGTATGAAATCTCCTTGTGAAAGACTTACAGGCAAAATTCCTCTTAGTGTTATGGGAATTAGCTCTATGAATTCCCCACACACTTATGGCAGCAGGATAGACCCTTGTGACAGCATGGCAACAAAGGATTTGGAAATTTGTTACTGAATTCACTGGTAGGTTGGCTTGTTGTCTTTCATTTGCTCTTTTCTTCAAATGAAATAGCAAGTTGGTTTTAATCCTTTTGGACTCAAACACCCAAAAGGCACCGGTAATTACCTTGCAAAACTTCAACTATTTTATTTTTCCCACCCTCTCAAGACCTCCTCTGAAAAGCCTCTATACTCCTACATCTCTCTTCCTCCCTTCTTCCAAGTATAAAAGGAAACATTTGTAAATGGGTATATACAAACTTATTTGTACCATGTCAATTCTCAGGGCTTCCAGCAGCGACAGAGAGTATTTTCTGACACTTAACAGAAAACAGGACTGATGGAGTCACCCTACATCAGCGAAGCATACCCGTGATACCAGTGCAAGCAACTCTGCCACCATCAGGTTTATGGAAACTCCAGGTTGACTGTGCCCATGACAGGTTGTTATGAGCCTTTAACCTCTCCCACTAAAGGAAGACACTAAAGCTAGGGTGTATGAAACATGCCAAAGCAGAACCCAAAGTTGTTCCTGTAATGCCTGTGTATGCTCTAAGATTACCATTGCAACAGGGTGTGACAACCCTTATTGTCAGAGGCAAATAACATTCCAGGGAAGAATGCAGCAATATTCAGAGATTTACCTTTTTGTCTTGCCTTTGCTGCCTTCAGCTACAAGAAAATCAGTTATGTAAACAAGTCTTTTATATGGGAATATATTGCATTAGTCCTTGAGGACCTCGTTCACACTCTCTCCCTTTCAATTTATTCCTTTATATCCTAATCTAATATGTCATTTTATACCATCAGAAGCCTCCAATAAGACTTAAAAATACATATGACAAGTCTAATGTAATTTTCCTTCTTCCTTTAGACAGATGGTCACACATTACAGCCCACTCTGTTTAGATTCACACAAAAACTAAATAAATCCTGTGCATCGTACTCACTTTAAATAGCACCTTAGCTCAGTTAGCCTTAAGATTGGGTAAGACATATTGAGGGTGATATTGTATACCAGATACAACACGGCAGGGCACAGGCAACATTTTTACCACGTCTGCAACTCACATTGGGTTAGAATTAAAAGCGGGCGATTTGCTTTGGGCACCCATTATTAAAGTGTTGTGTTTCCTTTTAACGAAGTTTGTGCTAAGTCTTTCCGTTCAATTCTATGCAAACCACAAACAAATATGTCACCTCATTTTAACTTGCACATTTTTGATTCATGAGAACAATGGAAAAAAGAAAGTTAGTCGCCAAAAGCAGTCTAACAATGCCAGACTGTCAGAAAACACATTAAATTAGAAGTTTGTATAGTTTCTGGCCTCACATAACGAAGCAGAGAACAGCTTTGGCTGCAGGGCCATTCTAATACAGAAAGATGTGTTTTAATAATGGATGCAAAGTATTTTATCAGCACAGCGAGAAGGGATGAGGGTGGGAAGATGATGAATGACTTAAAATTCTGCAGGGGGTTTCTACTGATGTAGTTGTTTAGAAAGATGCCATGCTCTGTCACACTGCTTTCCCTTTCTCCAGGCTATAATGAAATGAGTGCAGCTAGGGAATCATAACCTCATGCAAGAGCACGGCATGGTCTTATCTATCTTTAAGATCTAGTGCTTTACTATCTGCAGTCATGTGGCGTCAGCTCAGAAGATGAATTTCTTCAAAAGAACCAAGTCAGACTCTAGTCCCTTTGCCTGCAAGAAATGCAGTTTGGATTAGCAATCACAACATGACCTTTTCACTGCACTCCGAGAGACAGAGTCTGTTAGGATACACCAGGTTTGTTTCAGACTCTTCACCAGCACTGCCAAACACAAGGACCTTTTCGTTAACTACCTCAATGCTAAATATTCACAGAAACAGTTCTCCATAATTACCATGTATGAGCTATATCAGTTACTCCAACCTTACATGCTTCCGTCCAAAGACTCTTTTTTTTGTCAAAACTCTAAGGTGTACTCAATCTCTTTCACAATTTATTTCATGGTACTGTTCTGCCTAATGCCTAACCTAGATAGTGACCCTTAATATCGGCACTAAAAGCAATTGAACTGATATGTACGTACATATTCTGTTTAAGACCAATTCACATCACTGCCAGTGATCCCAGAAATGCACATTTACATTCTACTTTCTCTAGTACCAAACTAAAATGAACAAACTAAAAGCTAAAACTTCAAACAGAAATACCTACAAGTTGGATGTGGAAATTTGACCCTCACTATTCTTTTAAAAGCAGCCTGCTTCCAGAGAGAACAAGCACTTCCTGAATATGGGAATGCTTACACCATTTCAGAATCAACAATTTTTTATCTATTGTACAACAGAAGTCATATGAGCTTGATTTTTTTTTCCTTTTTTGCCTTCTGCTAGTAGCTAAAGAATTACACAAACCAGAATGTTGTGTTTCAGTAATACATATTTCTTTTTCAAATCACAAGCAGTAAGAGAGTGGACTTTCACAATGATTTCAAAAGAATCATTATAATTTTTTTCAGCTTATTTTTGTTCATCATTTCTCAAGGAAATGGTACTTTGCTAACTTTTAGTAAGACTACTCCACAGATGTTCCAAGGAAACAACTGAAAAGATCCACGACTAATTAACTTTGGAACGTGTAACCAAATAGAAAGTTTCTCATACAGTACCTTGGAGCATGTCAGTGTATTAGATGACACATGTAACACTCCTAAAAAATAACAAGCTGCAAATACTGTGGCTAAAGCACATAGGCATTAGACAATAAATTAAATCAGAGGAAAAAAAAACAATACTTGGTCTTTAGCAGGGAGTAAACCACAGGAACACCAAGTGTCGCATACGTGTTATCAGGTGTCAGGGATTTCACACAGCACACACTGAATGCAAATACTGGTGTCATCATACGGTGTCCCGTTCAGCTGCAAATCGGGGCAAACAAGCAGATCCTGAGCTACAAGCCACAAACCCCCTAGCAAATTGCACATACAATATCCGGGAGGACACCGTCACAGAGGACAATTTAACAATGCTGGAGGTACAAAGATTAAAATTAAGCTGGATTTTGAGTGCAAGACCTGGAAACTACGGTAAAAGCTGCATTACAGACAGGTTAGAGACAGAGAGAAACTGGAACACAGAGAGCCAGAGCCGGCTCCGCGGCTTGTGCAAATGAGCGTAGTTCCCAGTATTTCACCAGAGCTGGGAATCTGATTCCTGGCCCTTCTAAAGGGAGGAGATCCAGCCCGTTACCTCCTTCGTACATTTACCTCGCAGAAAGAGCATGGACAAGACAGAATCTCTAGTAACAGGTTATGCTTTTGAGGGTCTAAATGGCTACGTAGCCCATCATTTGCTGATTGAATATATTGTGTCTAACTGGCTTTGAACACAGCGGAAGAGGCAGCATCATTTGATCTATTGAACTGTTAAAGGTCATTTATTGCAAATTTTAGGAAAATACATGCTTATATTAGATTCATGAGAGTAAAAGGATGTGTTGACAAAGGGCACATTTATTAGAGGAGACCTAATTGCATACTTAACCTTAGGTACATGCTGTCTTAATGGCAAATGAAAATATGCCAAGCATTTTATATTTTTCAGAACAAGGGCCAAAGGCAACGGAAGAATCAAACTCCCAACACAGAGAAACCTTTTCTTTTTCCATTTCATCATGGCTAAAGCAACCTCTGGATGTCCCCAGATTAAAATATCTGCATACTAATAAATAAAATGCTTCACAGAAGAGGATTTCTGTTCTCTGCAGTCCCTGTTGTCCCATCCACCGCTCTGCATGTATACTGCATTCTTATGCATCTCAATGGCAAAACAATTGTCCTTAGAACTAGTGGACGACATTTGGTAAAAACAATGTCATATTTAACCTGTTTGCACCTTCTTACCTCCATTTTGTTGAAATTCCTGTCAAACCTTGCCTTTCCTACCAGTGCACGGCAAAGCAATGAGTCACACTGAGAGAAATTGCCTCCAATCATCCCCAATTAACTACTATGCCTCTTGGTAGCTGCTAAAATCACAGGGGCTACAGGGACCTAAATTGTCCTCCAAGGCTTAGGAGGGAGATGATGCATGATTATGTATTGAAAAATCCTTTCTGAGGGTAAAAAGAAACAAAACAAAACAGCATCCACATTGGCTCAAGAATGGAAAACTGAACTGGGAGAAAAATTGCAACACTGTTCTCTCCTCTGCTCTCTGCTCACCACAATCGTATACCAGGGAATCGACTCCTCGGTTCCAGAGTCACTCTGCCAGTTTTAGAAGTCTTTTATGAACTAGTCCCTGGGGAAATGAAGGGGACAAAACTCAGCCGACAGTCATGTCCATCTCTGCCCAACAAGTGACAAGAGTCACATTTAGGAGGAAAGCGGCCTGGAAGGTGCATGGGGAGCCAGAATTTTCCTCCCAGGGTGAGAGGGGAGGATGTGAATTGCTTATTTAGAGAAAAGACACTGTGTGCTCCTTGTTGTGTGAGCAAGGATCACGTCAGTGACCAAACCGAGGTGAAAAAAGAAACCTGTGGAAAAACCACCTGTGAAGCATCAGCAGCTGGAATCCAAGACAGACAAAACCCATGTGGAGAGGCATGCGTGTCTGCCTGGTTTCACAAATCAATGGTTCCTTGGGGAGAAGAAACCCTTGTTACATTGGCCCACAGGAGGTCTTGACAACCTGAGCGAAAGAAGGCTGAATATGATTCAAAGCAGACCAGCGCAAAGGATGAGGAACTGGCACACACAGATTTGGGTATTCACCCCAGCAACATCAATCTTTAGGACTGTTCCAATCTTCGTACCACGTGCTAAAGTTTTATACCAAACTTGGGGCTTAGTTCCAGAAGATATGCAACCTGCTGAAGAATTCAGAAAAGAAGAAAAACTAACAAAACAATACAGACATTTTTTACTGTGTTCCCTCTATCTTCACTCCCCGCTTTTGCATGGCTTGCAGGGGCTCAACCGTAAGAGCTCTGTGCGAGTGTGTGATTGCAAACCCTCTTGAGACCGCCAGCCACTGAGCAGGTGTGTGCTGTGCATGCACCCTCCTCCGTTAACGCAAGAAACCTAACGGCACAGCAACATATTTGCCGCAGTCAAACATTAGAATATAAAATAAGCAGGCATTTGAATACTAACAAAATAACTTAAGAGCCCCATAATTTATCCAAGTGAATATTAACGATGCTCCTTCCTGTGACAATGGCAACTTGTACTAAAAATAATGCCTTCTCTCCTCTTGCAATGTTGTCAGCAAATATACAGAGACTGAAATTTCAGTATGTGACAGAAGTTGTATTTTTGTATTCTCAGAGGTGTGAAAGTATGGAAAACAATAAGGATCACAAGATAATATGAAATATCAATAATATTTCAGACTAAAATAGTGCTTGTATTGTGAAAATACTGCACAAATACTACTTAATTCTAGGAGCACTTTAATAAGCAAGCACGTATTTTCCTTCATAATTTAAGATGGGAAATGAGGGAAGAGAACTGTGCTTTTGAAGTCAGACAGAGACACCCAGGACCCCAACCCCCGTCTTTTTAAATCTCCCAGTCAGGTGTATTTCAACCAATACCATGCATTTATTACGAATGCTTTGCTTCCTTCTAACAGCTTTCTGACATAGTTGGCTTGGCTTGTTTTTTTAAAAGGATTATCTGCCATTTGCATTTATTCGTATCGATGTTATCAGCAGTGGTAGTCACTTCCATTCTGCCCATATACTCCACTAAGTTTATCATGAACGGTAAACAAAAAAAAGTATGGACTATTCCCAAGATGGGGAGGGAAAGACTGAAAAGCCCTTTATTAATTATCCGTGCATTACTTATTACTTTTATGAAGCCAGTCAAAACTTTTCATTAAGATCCAATGAAATTTTAAGGTATTCTGAGAAAGGTGAAAAACAGACTATGTGGAGGAAAAAATTGTAAAGTTTCTGCAACCATGAAAGTATACATGAGGAATACAGAACAACAAAAGGGAATTAAGAAAGAATTTACTTAAGAGAAGAAAAATTAAAAAGTTGACATGTGCCAAGGCTGGAACTACATCTTATCTAAACAGTCTTAGGCTTCTGTAAATAAACAACCAGGCAAACAAACAAAATTACTTCTGCCAGGTTCCTAATCCCCTAATCACCTGAAAGAAATCTGCTCACTCCCTGAAAGTTCACTTAATAGCAGAATGTGTACTTTGTGGTATAAAACCATATTTAAAAAGTCTTGGCATTACGAGAGTAACTCTGAACACGTTTGATGGAACGCAATGCATCATATATTTTCTGAATGGAAGATGACCCTAAGCAGCTCATTTCAGATACCGAAGGGATGGCTGAAGAAAAGGAAGTCTGACATTTCTCAGAACCTCAGGAGTCCCCAAAGAGATGGTCTGCAACAGGAGGAAAGCTTCATTTCTCCCTCCTTCACCTCCTTTAAAGTTTCATTTAAAGTAAAACCCAAAGCTAAAACTACCCCTCAGTGGGTTAAAAAATGCTATGATTTCATCAGTGAAGATGGCAGAGCTCGGTTATCCCAACTGAGCAAACTGAGCTCATGATTTGAATCTTCTAAGGGCACCTAAACAGAACCTGTAACCAGTGGATATCTTACCTGAGTTGCAGCCTAATTTCATAGCCAGTGTAGCCCTCTTTCCAGCGGTCAGTCTGAACTGTGGCTCTGATTTTGAGGAACTGCAGTATTTCATAGTTAATTGAGTGAAAGCAATATTGTGAGATTAAAAATCCCCACTCCAGGGGGGAAAAAAAAAAGCTTTCAGGTTGACATGTTGCCATTTGTGAAATACTTAGCTACACTATATCCACACTTTTCTTTCTACTGAAATTCAAGTGCTAAAGAAGAAAAGTACTGTCAATTTATCCCTCCACTAAGCGCTATTTTGTAAGGGTTTTTTATTCTCTCAATGTTTTTTACTTGCTTAGGTCCAGATTCTGCTGCTAATACCTACCTTTTACATTTTGTCACACAGTAGGGTACAAACACCAGCATCAACAGAAACAGGGCAACTAAACTGTTCTTATAACGAATGCTGGTCTGTAACCTTACCAAATTCCAAAATACACTTTAAAGGACTTCTTTTATTGCAGTTTTCTTCCATGAAGTATGTGTTCAGGCTAATTACAGAGGCTCCTAAAAATATTCTGCCTTCATACAGTAAAGAAGTAGATACAGAAAGCTTCCAGAAGACACTTTTTTTCAGAGATGATTACAGAAATCAGTGTATCACACATGATTTTTCAAGACCACAAAAACAAACCAGGAGCCTCTTTTTTTCCTTATGGAAAACTTTGATTTAATTCTAACTCAGAGAATTCTAGGAAAATTTTAATTAAAGCCCACTCTGTGTTACAAGCAGTCTGAACACGTAAATTCAAGGATAACTGCTGAAAGTAGGAAAATACGCTGTAGAATATCTTTGATGCTTAAACAGTCAATAAGGGTACAAGCCTCTTTAAGCTATTTAATTGCAAATTGCAAAAACTGCTTAATATCATCGCTATATATAGTAAGCTGTTTTATGCATAAATATGTCAAGGTCATTTGGTGCCATTACCAATATAACAAACTATTTCAGTATAAATGTTATTAATTGGGGGATTAATCAGTCATACAGCAATGCTTAAGCAACTTCTTTACAAACCTTGCAAATTCAAGGGTCACCTCTCCAAATATTTAAAAAGGACAATTATTTCTTTCCCCAGTTTATAAATCTCTCAAGGACACAAATCAGGTCCCAGCTATCAACTTATGAGGAATAATCGGCCAAGAAGGCCAATGGCATCCTGGGGTGCATCAAGAAGAGTGTGGCCAGCAGGTCGAGGGAGGTCATCCTCCCCCTCTACTCTGCCCTGGTGAGGCCACATGTGGAGTATTGTGTCCAGTGCTGGGCTCCCTGATTCAAGAAGGACAGGGAACTGCTGGAAAAGGTACAGCAAAGGGCTATAAAGATGATTAGGGGACTGGAGCATCTTTCTTATGAGGAAAGG